>LR738713.1:349949409-349977119 GCA_902687465.1 Secale cereale
TTTATCGAAGACTTCCTCTACTTGAGTTATTTGCTATTCAGCCCGTGAGGCTCTATCTATGTAAGACTTGGCCATAATGGCCTTAATTCGTGTAAGACTATTTGAATGGATGTAAGACTCTTGTTATTTCAGCTTCTGTGTGTTCAGTGAGCATTGATCTCTGGGATCACTGTACACGTGCATTCGGTGATCTCGACTTCTAAGTCGGGGTCCCCACAGAGCTGGTATCAGAGCCATCCTGACTGTAGGAAGCCTTAGTTAGCATGGGCGTTAGTTAGTTGAGACCCCTTTTCAAAACCTTCTGAACCTCTCTTCTTTTCTAAACCTGAGATTTCCTCGGCTTATTAAACCCTCCTATTCCACCTTTGTAGATGGCCGCTGTTCCCGAAGAGCACCTGACCACTGGGTTTCCCCTACTTCTCGAGGATAGCCTCCAGGAGTGTCAGTTCCACCGAGCACCCATCCTCACCTACCATGAGCATTGGGTGAGCGATACTGAGGTGGAGTACCATGTGGAAGTGATCGTGAAGGCAAACGATCCTCCCACAAGTTGGTTCTTCGAGGGACCCCAGATGGCGACACTACCACTCGCTGTTGAGGCTGCTGCACTCAAGGCACTAACCCGTCTCCGCGAGCTTCTTCCGGAGATGGCAGCCAAGATGGCAACTAGCTTCTTACCTTACCGGAAGGAAGGTGACGAAGAAAGCAGCGCACTAGCCCCTCCACTGAAGGAAGGACTCTCGCTTCGGTTCCAGACCTACTTAAGTCTCTGTGCCGACAGCCTGGCACAAGACTTGGCCTCGGAATCAATGAAGCTTCGAGAAGAACTTTACAAGACCAAGGCACTTCTTCGTCGACCTCAAGAGAAGGCAAACAGGATCAAGAAGGAAGGAGCACCTTCTGGACAATCCGCTATCGCATATCGAGGCGGAAGGCCCTTCGAGGATGTATCTTCCAAGGGTGAAGAACCACCTCGGCGACGCCGGATGACAGCAAGGGAATATCGCAAGCTTTTCCCTGCACCACCGTTGAAGCACCGTCGTATCCAACTCCTCCACTCCCCCACTCCCTCAAGTGACAAGGGAGCCCAGACAAATGAAGACAAGGAGGAAGACCCAGAAGAGCCAGAATACGCGACCGAGCATTCCGCCGCTTAGGCATTATTCACTACTCGGATATGCCAGTTGTAACCCCTATGGTAGGATAGGTCGTGTAACCCCTATGCACAGTCGAGTCCTTGTATGGTTCATATGAAACCATCTAGTGTTTGCTTTTGTCGTGTCTGGATGTAAGTCGTAATCTTCCTTCGGGAATGTGTAAACGACTACATCACCCATTTGGATTTTAATGAATGTGTTTTGGCCTTACGGCCCTTGCATGATTTGATTTAGTGTCACACCCACCCCCTTACTAGGCACCCATCTTTCTTGCTTTCCCTCTTCTGAGTCATGAGACCTTTTACCGCTCCAACAGGATGCCTGTTGTAACTCGTACTGGTACCTCTACCCAGCAGCCCGAAGCCGGAGCATCCTCTCAGCCAGAGGCAGGCCACGACCAAACCAACGACCAAGCTCCACCACCACCTCCTCCAAGCATGGACATGGCTCAGCTTCTCCAAGCTTTCCGAGAGGAACGCCAAGCCAACACTGCAGCTCTTCAGCTGATTGCTCAAGCTGTCGCCAACAACCGCCAGCCGGCGGGGAATGGCAATGGACGTTCCACGTTGGCAGAGTTCAAGAAGCATGCACCGCCAACCTTCATTGAGACTGCAGAACCCCTGGATGCTGACGACTGGGTCCGTTCCATTGAGGAGATCCTGGAACTAGTCGGATGCACCGAAGATCGCGAGAAGGTGGCTTATGCAGCCCACTGCCTCGGGGGAACTGCTAGAGGTTGGTGGGATGGATTCAAGGTCATGCATGCTGAACAAGACATCACTTGGGTGAACTTCAAGGCAGAATTCCGCAAGGCCCACATTCCTTCCGGAATCATGGCTATCAAAAAGCGCGAGTTCCGAGCCCTGAAGCAAGGAAGTGGCACTGTCAAGGAGTACATGCAGAAGTTCAGCATTCTGTCAAGGTATGCCCCTGAAGATGTCAGCACTGATGCTGCCAAAAGGGAGCGCTTCATGGAAGGCCTTAATCAGACTCTGCAATACTCGCTTGTCGTGTGCGACTGCCCGTCTTTCCCTGACCTGGTGAACAAGGCACTTATGCTTGAAGACAAGCGGTGTGCTTTGGAAGACACTCGCAAGAGCAAATTGGTCAGTAAGGGAAGTTCCAGCAACCAGAAGCCTTGTCCGTGGCAGTCAGCCCCGGCCAAGCCAACCTATCAGCAGCCAAGAGCTCCTGCACCTCGTGCCAATCCTCAGCCTCAGCAGTATGCCAACCCCAGGCCAGCTTTCAACCCCAATACCAGTGGTGGCAACAAGATCAACACTCCAAACCAAGTCACTTGCTTTGGGTGTGGTCAGCCTGGACACATCTCCAGGGTGTGCCCCAACAAGAAGCCTGATGCCCCGCGCCCCAGTGCGCAGAATCAGGGACAAGGCCGTGGAATGCCACCAAGGAACCCAGCTCCTCGCAATCCACCGAACTATGGGAAGGGGCATGTGAATCACGTCACTGCTGAAGAAGCCCAGGAAGACCCGGACGTCGTGCTGGGTACGTTCCTTGTCAACTCAGCACCTGCAACTGTCTTGTTTGATTCTGGTGCAACGCATTCATTTGTCACTCAAAGATTTGCATTAAAAAGTGGCATGACCCCTACACCCTTGAATAACCCTATGGTGGTACGAACCCCCGGAGCCGAGATGAGAGCCAAGATAGGCTGTAAAGGAGTCAGTATTACCATTAACGGTGTAGACTTCCTAGCAGACCTTAGCATCCTGAGATCGCAAGGCTTGGATGTGATCTTAGGGATGGATTGGCTCAGTAAGCACCAAGGCTTATTAGACTGTGCCAATCGGACAGTCACTGTGACCAATAACCAAGGAGTCAAAGTCAAGTTTGCCCCCAACTCCTCTTCCGCTCAAGCCGCTAAAGTCAACTGTCTGTCTGAAGTTGGGCTAGATCAAGTACCGGTGGTATGTGAGTATCCTGATGTCTTTCCGGATGAACTACCGGGAATGCCCCCTGACCGTGACATTGAGTTCATCATCGAGCTCGTGCCCGGAGCAGGACCCATCTATAAGAAGCCTTATAGAATGGGGACGGAAGAATTAGCCGAGTTGAAGAAGCAGCTAGAAGAGCAGCTAAGGAAGGGATTTATCCGCCCGAGTGCCTCCCCTTGGGGATCTCCTGTTCTGTTTGTGGCAAAGAGGGACGGTACCATCCGCTTATGCATTGACTATCGTTCCCTCAATGAAGTTACAATCAAGAACAAGTACCCACTTCCCAAGATCGAAGATCTGTTTGATCAACTCAGTGGAGCCAAGGTATTCTCCAAGATCGACCTCAGATCTGGGTATTACCAGCTGAAGATCAGACCCCAAGATATTCCGAAGACGGCATTCGTAACCAGATATGGCCTGTACGAGTGCACGGTCATGTCTTTTGGGTTAACCAATGCCCCAGCTTACTTCATGTACCTCATGAATAAAGTCTTCATGGAATATTTGGACAAGTTCGTTGTTGTCTTCATAGATGACATCCTTGTGTTCTCGAAGTCGGAGGAAGAACATGAGCAGCATCTAAGGATGGTTCTAGACAAGCTTCGTGAGCACCAACTGTATGCCAAATTCAGCAAGTGTGAGTTTTGGCTGCACAAAGTTGGATTCTTAGGTCATGTCTTGACCGAAGAAGGATTATCAGTTGATCCTGCAAAAGTCGAAGCTGTGACCCAATGGCAATCTCCAACGACCGTTAAGGAAGTCAGAAGCTTCCTCGGATTGGCGGGCTATTACCGCAAGTTCGTGGAAGGATTCTCTAGCATTGCACGACCAATGACTCAACTCCTCAAGAAGGACAAGAAGTTCGAGTGGACGCCAAAATGCGAAGAGAGCTTCCGAGAGCTCAAGAAGAGATTGACCACCGCCCCAGTTCTGGCAACACCTGATATTCACAAGGAGTTTGTGATATATTGTGATGCTTCTCGAACCGGATTGGGAAGCGTTCTGATGCAAGAAGGCCGCGTCATAGCATACCTCTCCAGGCAGCTACGACCTCATGAGGAGAACTACGCTACTCACGATCTTGAGCTAGCAGCAGTAGTTCATGCCTTGAAGACATGGCGGCATTACCTCCTAGGGAAACGGTGTGAGATTTACACAGACCACAAAAGTCTGAAGTATATTTTCACCCAGAAAGAGTTGAACATGAGGCAGCGGAGATGGTTGGAACTCATCAAGGATTATGACCTCAGTGTTCAGTATCACCCTGGGAAGGCCAACGTGGTGGCCGATGCCTTAAGCAGGAAGGCTTGCACTTTGAATGTCATTATTCAAGAAAGGCAGCCAGCCTTGTTTAAGGAGATCAAACAATTCAGTTTGGAATTGGTCACCCCCGGATTTCTGGATCATTTGGAAGTCAGACCAACCCTGATGGACGACGTCAAGAAAGCTCAAGGTGGACACGCAAGCATTGAAGGTATCAAGAGGAAGATGAAGATGGGCAAGGCCCCAGGATTCTCCGAAGACGAGCACGGGATTGTTTGGTACAAAGGTCGCCTCTGCGTACCAAACAGCCCCGAGTTGAAGACGCTGATTCTGCAAGAAGCCCACGACACCCCTTATTCCATCCACCCCGGAGGAACCAAGATGTACCAAGACTTGAAGGCACGATTCTGGTGGCACGGTATGAAGAGAGAGATTGCAACCTATGTTGCAAAGTGTGATGTGTGCCAAAAGGTCAAGGCTGAATATCAGCGACCCGCTGGATTGCTTCAACCACTCAAGGTTCCTGAGTGGAAGTGGGACAAAGTCGGAATGGACTTCATCACTGGACTACCAAGGTCAAATAGAGGACATGACTCTATCTGGGTCATAGTCGATCATTTGACCAAGGTGGCTCATTTCATTCCTGTCAAGACCACTTATGATGGCAACCGGCTGGCAGCTCTCTACATGGACCGAATCGTAAGTCTTCACGGTGTTCCCAAGGAGATTGTGTCAGATCGAGGAACCCAGTTCACCTCAAGGTTCTGGAAGAAGTTCCAAGAAGCCTTGGGAACCAAGTTGTCTTTCAGCACAGCTTTCCACCCACAGACCGGAGGGCAGACTGAGCGAGTCAATCAGATTCTCGAAGATATGCTCCGAGCCTGTGTCCTGGCATATGGAGCCAAGTGGGAAGACTATCTCCCTTTCGCCGAGTTCTCTTATAACAACAGTTACCAGTCAAGCCTACAGATGGCACCATTTGAGGCATTGTACGGACGCAGATGTCGCACACCCCTCAACTGGTCAGAGACTGGAGAAGGACTAGTCTTTGGACCGGATATTCTCCGCGCAGCAGAAGAGCAAGTCCAACTAGTCAGAGAGCGACTAAAGGCAGCCAAGTCAAGGCAGAAGAGTTATGCTGACACTCGACGCCGAGACATGAGTTTCCGTGTCGGAGATCATGTGTACCTGCGGGTAACTCCTCTGAAGGGAACCAAGCGTTTCCATGTCAAGGGGAAGCTCGCACCAAGGTTCATTGGGCCCTTTGAGATCACTGCACGACGAGGAGAAGTGGCTTATCAGTTGGAACTACCACCTGAGCTATCCGATGTGCACAATGTGTTCCATGTGTCACAACTCCGGAAGTGTCTCCAGGTCCCAGACAAGCCCAGTCTCTACAAGGATGTGGATCACCAAGCCATTGATCTGCAGCCCGACTTGACCTACCGCGAGAAGCCTATCCGTATCCTGGACGAAGCAGAACGACGTACGCGGAGCCGTACCATCAAGTACTTCAAGGTTCAGTGGAGCAACCACACCGAAGCAGAAGCAACCTGGGAACGAGAAGACTATCTTAGATCCGAGTTTCCCGACCTCTTTTAAGCCCTAGTTTAGGAATCTCGGGGACGAGATTCTTGTAAGGGGGGTAGATCTGTCACACCCTGCATTTTGTAACATGTTATTTGTAACTTTGAAGCATGAAAATTTGGACCAGCAAAAATTTTTAGCATCATTTGGCTTTTATTTGGAATTGAGTTTCTCTGCATTTGTTTTTCTTGTGCTCATTAAAGTCAACTATGACCTCTTGTAGATTTCATCTCCTTATCCAAAACTTCTGCCCAATGATCATGCCAAGTGTTATATAGCAGCATAGTATTTTCTTATAAAATTAATTTGGCCAAAAAGTATTTTATAAATTTATTTTTCCAAAAACCCCTGAATTGAGATTTGCACAGCAAGTACTTGATTAAGGGTATGAAAACTTTTTCAAAAGGTTTATTTGAGACCTAGTAGTCATAGGACTCCCAGAAACCACAAAGGTATAATTTTAAAAGTTATTTTCCTATTTTATTTAAAAGCTTTTTCTTAAGGCCAGAAATGATCTTTAATAGGGGAAAATGATTTAACTGTTTCAAAAATATTTGCCAAAATTCAGAGAGACTCATAGGACATATATTGTCCATATATAAGAGTTTCAACACTTGGTCATGTTCAAAATATTGGGCTAAACCCTCTAAAACCCTTTCTGGATATTTCAAGCTTTTGAAATATTTACAAAGGAATTTTTCTCCAAAAATTCCAGGGAAATTCTTTCATGTCATATATGACATGTTTGATGATCTTGCAAAGCCTCATGCATTGGAGATCTAGGAAACCACCTCAAACCCCTTCATAACCAATCTGTCCATATTTGAAGTTTGAGCAACTCTACATTGCCAAGCTTGTCCAAATGCTCTCAAACTTGGTGCACATGCTAGGATAGCCTAATAAGGCACCTAGACCAAATGGCACAAGATTTGGAATAGAGCAACTTGATCAGATCACCTCAAAACCCTTTCTGTTCAAACACAAATTTGAACAACTTTACATTACCAACTTTTTATCTGGAGCCTCAAACTTTGTGAGCATGATCAATACCCCAAATGAGGATGCTACACCAAGTGGTGCATCAAGGGGAGATGATTAGCTTGACTCAATCAACATGAAACTGTTTCTGTTGATTTCTAGGGTTCACCAAAGTTACATTGGCTAGTTTCTCCAAATGAGCTCAAATTTGGTGAAGCACCCTATTTTCTCATGCCTTTCAACCCTGTCAAGTGTCATGCCAATTGAACTTCATTTGCTTGATCAAACCATGATCAAACACCTTCTGCAGAAATCTTAAAACCCCTACTTTTACCACTTTCACTTTTCTCCAATGCCTCAGCTTCTTACCACAGGTGCCCTAGGTTACTAGCAAACCCCAGTAACTTCCCCAGCACCTCAGCTCTATGATTGAGGGGTGAAACCTCCACTTTACCTTGCTGGACAGCAGTTTTCACCAAGTCCCCTAGCCCTCCTCCCTCTCTCTCTGCACCCCAGAGCATCCAAGGCCTTGGGGCAATTCTATACTACTCCCTCAACACCCCAGACACTGTTGGACACGCTGGGACGAGCCAAGCCAACGAGAGCGCGACGATGCCGGTCACACGCGCGCTCTGGAGCGCGTGAACAGTACTCCCGCACGCTGGCTCGGGCCAATCATCGCCCCCCGACCACCTCGAGCCTCCCCCTCGCGCCTCCCAATGCGCCTCGACGTCCGCAGCCCCCTCCGGTGCTGTCCCCCTCCTCCTGCGCCCTCCAGTGGCCGTCGCCGCACGCGCGCTGGCCGCCCGCGGCGGCCACTCCTCTGGCTCACACGCGCGCACGCCCCTGCTGCTTCCCCGCTCCTCCTCTTACCTCCGCTGGACGTGGAAGACGTCCAGCAACACCCCCGACTCACTCCCGCAGCCTCCTGTGCGCTGTAGCGACAGGCCGGACCTCGTCGGCGCACGGGTCCACGGTGAACCACGGGCGCGCCTATTTAAGACCTCCCCGAGCTCTCCCAACCCCATCACCAGCTCCACCACACCTCACTAGCCCCTCCTGCACCCTCAGATCAGCCCCGGAGCGCCCCAGTGCTCGGGATCGACCGGAGCTCCGCCGCGTCGGGCCGCCGGCGATCTCGAGGTACAGGCCTCCCCTGCTCCTCCCTCCGCCTGTTTTGGAACCGCAGCACACCCCTGACCATTTCCCCTCTCTTTCCCCTTCTGTTTGCAGTCGAAAACAACCCCGACCACCGACCTCCGACGAGCTTCCGCCGTCGCACCTCGTCGCCGGCGAACCAGAGCTCCCCGCCGTGCCGCGACACCACCACCGCATCCGCCACTCGACGCTGAACCTGACCCTGCCCTCCGTTGCCGTCGCCGTGGCCGGAGTCGTCGCCGGTGAGCTCGCCGTCGCCGTGGCCGTAGGGTTGAAGATGACAGGCGGGCCCCGCCTGTCATCCACCCGCCTCCCTCCTCTCCTCTGGGCCACTGACCCACGGGCCCCGCCCGTCAGGTTTGAAACCTGACGTGCGCGCGCGCTGGCCCGTGCGGCTGGGCTAGTCAGCCCTGGGCCGTGCACTGTGGCCCTTTGGCCCAGTTGCACAGGGACCCTTTTTCTTTTTCTTTTCTGTTAATGTTTCAAACATTTTTACAGAAAAGAATATTGATCCAAATTAATTATTTCCAACTCCTAAAATCTTGTAATATTCCAACCTATTTAATGGTACTACTCTCATTCAAATCCATGAAACTTTTATGTACTGTTTAAATTTAAATTCAAATTTAAGCAGTATAACTCCTGTTCAAAAATCCATATATCCTATTCTGTGACTCCGAAACTCCAACTAAGATTTTTCCCCATCTTAGAAAACTCTCTAGTATTTTACAAAAATAAGTTGACATTTTTCTGAGCACTTTGGTTTTTCTGTTCTATTTGTATTCTTATTTTTTCCATCATTATTATGCGACGTATAGATCCCGTATTTGAAGAAGTTGCTGTGGAAGAAGAAGGAGAAGGACTAGAAGACTTTGAAGACCAAGCCATTCCAGGCAAGCAGCCCTTTGACCATGATACACTTGTTCCTCGGAACCCGTTGGTTTCCGATGCATGATGAATAGGGTTACGATGGTAACCTAGATAAACCACCATATGATGCATGCTTTATTGTTAATCTTGCTATATGCTAGATGACATGCATTAGTTGGTCTTGATGAATATATGATGCATGTGTGATATAAACCCCCGTAGTGGAAACTTTGCATGAACCCATCGGGTGCCCCTAATGCCCGAGGGTGATGAAGTGTTAGGTCATCACTTGAGAAAGAAGTGATGTGCCGGTAATATCATGTGTATGGTAGAATGATGGATTAGATTTATGTGTGTCTACCGTCCCAACAAAACATGTGCAACCACACTACCCCTTATGGGACGGGGCTTTATTGATTACTTAGGTCGATACTAGCATGGTGCCCGCATTACTAGTGACGGGAAGACTTGAGGTCTTTCCCGGGACGGGGTCGTGCTTGGATAGGCGACCATGACTGTTTTCACAGGGCACCGGACACACCGTTGGTCCCTTCGGGTACGCGTGAACATTGAAATTAGGGCAAGTCCCGTGATCTATTGTTTGTACCCCAAGGCTGTGTGCCAACGAGTGGACTCTATGTTAGTGTCGTCTAAGGAAAGGTAATGACCGGGTGCTTACCCCGGGTACTTGAGGTACCGCAGGTCGTGGATGACACGGAAGTTCCCCGGATCTTGTGGGTAAAGTGCGCAACCTCTGCAGAGTGTCAAACTATTCGAATAGCCGTGTCCACGGTCATGGACAGTTGGGAGGTGCTACTTAAACTATGTCCAGAATTTTACTTCATCAGTGTTGATATGTGTGTGACAAGTCAAGCTGGAGACTTGACTCAGTTGAGATGAATCATAACCATGTTGATATTGGTAACCTGCTATCGAGGTTACGCGAGGTTAATGATGCATAAGCTTGATGATATCATATTGCTCTAGCCTCCTGCTAGATTGTTCATATTTATTCAATTGCATTGTTACTTGAACCACATCATGGGTTGCTTGCGAGTACATTCAAAGTACTCATTGGCTTGCCACTGGTTATTTAATTGGCCAGGCATGGAAGAACAGGATTATGAGGAAGAGTTCTTTGGAGACGACCATGCGAACTAGGACGCTATCCCAGTCAGAATGCCTGTAGGGTTAAGGCAGATGGCATGGGTTCTACCCGTTTTATCGAAGACTTCCGCTATTTGAGTATTTGCTATTCAGCCCGTGGGGCTCTATCTCTGTAAGACTTGGCCATAATGGCCTTAATTCGTGTAAGACTATTTGTATGGATGTAAGACTCTTGTTATTTCAGCTTCTGTGTGTTCAGTGAGCATTGATCTCTGGGATCACTGTACACGTGCATTCGGTGATCTCGACTTCTAAGTCGGGGTCCCCACAGTCCACGAAGAAGCAACCTTGTCTATTCCATCACGGCCTACGCCCACGGAGGACTAGCCTTACTCGGGGTAGATCTTCACGAAGTAGGCGATCTCCTTGCCCTTACAAACTTCTTGGTTCAACTCCACATCTCAAAGACGGAGGCTCCCAAGCGACACCTAACCAATCTAGGAGGCACCACCCCCCAAAAGGTAATAGACGGTGTTGATGGTGATGAACTCCTTGCTCTTGTGCTTCAAATGATAATCTCCCCAACACTCAACTCTCCTCACTGATATGGCTGTGGTGGAAGAAAGATTTGAGTGGAAAGCAACTTGGGAAGGCTAGAGATCAAGTTTCATATGGTAGGAATGGAATGGCTTGATCTCAACACAAGGGTA
Organism: Secale cereale; assembly: GCA_902687465.1. Lineage (NCBI taxonomy): Eukaryota > Viridiplantae > Streptophyta > Magnoliopsida > Poales > Poaceae > Secale > Secale cereale. The sequence goes on from LR738713.1 coordinate 349,960,195, forward strand.
GGTGGTTCACTTCTCAGAAAGTGTATGGTAGAAGTGGTGGTACTTTCTGATGGCTCTCCTCACGAATGAGGAGGGGGTGGAGGGGTATATATAGCCTCCACACAAAATCCAACCGTTACACACACATTTGACCAATCTCGGTGAGACCGAAGTGAAAACTCGGTCAGACCGAAAGTTCAAATATAGTGAACGTTGGGATTTTCGGTGGGACCGAAAATACCATCTCGGTTTGTCCGAAGTGAGTCAAAGGTTAGGGTTTGCCATCTCGGTGTGACCGAAAACAACAACTCGGATATTCCGAAATGCTGTCACTTGGTTACAGAAGGTTGGCAGAACATTTTCGGTGAGACCGAGACTCAGAATCGGTTGGACCGAGAAGTTAGGGTTTAGGGAAATAACTGAAGTGGTTCATCTCGGTGGGACTGAGTTTGCAGAATCGGTTTGTCCGAGATTACTTATGAGTGTGTTGTAAAGTGAAGAGTGCTGATAGTTGAGGGAGCTAGATCACCAAGCACTTGAGCAACAAGAACATTAACACAACCTCATCCCCTTTTAATAGTATTGGCTTTTCCTATGGACTCAATGTGATCTTTGATCACTAAACCAAAAATGGAGTCTTGAGCTTTTGCCAATGCTTGTCTTAGCATTTTGAGGGGTCCACTTCTTCAGACATTTCCATACCCATATCATCGAACTTTTCTGAAATGATTCTCAAGAGAATATTAGTTCAATGATATATATGTTGTTATTAATTACCAAAACCACCCGGGGATTAGTTGCACTTTCATATTCCTAGTAGGAATCACCAAAAGAAGGAAGAGAGGGAAAGGAAAAAGGAGAGGTGGCGCCCCCCAATCCTAGTCCAACTAGGAACCCTAGGTGGGGCGCCGGCCAGCCCTATGGGCTGCCTCTCTCTTTCCCTTAAGGCCCACTATGGACCATCCCCCCTCGTAGGGGGTTCCGGTAACCCCCTCCGGCAATCCCGTTAAATCCGAAACTTTTCCGGAACACTTCCGGTGTCCGAATATAGTCGTCCAATATATCAATCTTTATGTCTCGGACATTCCGAGACTCCTCGTCATGTCCGTGATCTCATCCGGGACTCCGAACTACCTTCGGTACATCAAAACTCATAAACTCATAATACCGATCGTCATCAAACGTTAAGCGTGCGGACCCTACGGGTTCGAGAACTATGTAGACATGACCGAGACTCATCTCCGGTCAATAACCAATAGCGGAACCTGGATGTTCATATTGGCTCCTACATATTCTACGAAGATCTTTTATCGGTCAAAACCGCATAACAACATACGTTGTTCCTTTTGTCATCGGTATGTTACTTGCCCGAGATTCGATCGTCGGTATCTCCATACCTAGTTCAATCTCGTTACCGGCAAGTCTCTTTACTCGTTCCGTAACACATCACCTCGTGACTAACTCATTAGTCTTTTGCTTGCAAGGCTTATTGTGATGTGTGTTACCGAGAGGGCCCAGAGATACCTCTCCGACACTCGGAGTGACAAATCCTAATCTTGATCTATGCCAACACCACGAATACTTTCGGAGACACCTGTAGAGCATCTTTATGATCACCCAGTTACGTTGTGACGTTTGATAGCACACAAGGTGTTCCTACGGTATTCGGGAGTTGCATAATCTCATAGTCATAGGAACATGTATAAGTCATGAAGAAAGCAATAGCAGTTAAACTAAACGATCATAGTGCTATGCTAACGGATGGGTCTTGTCCATCACATCATTCTCCTAATGATGTGATCCCGTTGATCAAATGACAACTCATGTCTATGGCTAGGAAACATAACCATCTTTGATCAATGAGCTAGACTAGTAGAGGCATACTAGGGACATACTGTTTTGTCTATGTATCCACACATGTACTAAGTTTCCGGTTAATACAATTCTAGCATGAATAAAAGACATTTATCATGATATAAGGAAATACAAATAACATCTTTATTATTGCCTCTAGGGCATATTTCCTTCAGTCTCCCACTTGAACTAGAGTCAATAATCTAGATTACAAAGTGATGATCCTCACACCCATGGAGTCTTGGTGCTGATCATGTTTTGCCCGTGGAAGAGGCTTAGTCAATGGGTCTGCAACATTCAGATCCGTATGTATTTGTTGGAAATATGCCCTAGAGGCAATAATAAATTGGTTATTATTATATTTCCTTGTTCACGATAATCGTTTATTATCCATGCTAGAATTGTATTGAAAGGAAACTCAGATACATGTGTGGATACATAGACAAACACCGTGTCCCTAGTAAGCCTCTAGATGACTAGCTCGTTGATCAATAGATGGTTACGGTTTCCTGACCATGGACATTGGATGTCGTTGATAACGGGATCACATCATTAGGAGAATGATGTGATGGACAAGACCCAATCCTAAGCCTAGCACATATCGTGTAGTTCGTATGCTAAAGCTTTTCTATATGTCAAGTATCTTTTCCTTAGACCATGAGATTGTGCAACTCCCAGATACCGTAGGAATGCTTTGGGTGTACCAAACGTCACAACGTAACTGGGTGGCTATAAAGGTGCACAACAGGTATCTCCGAAAGTGTCTGTTGGGTTGGCACGAATCGAGACTGGGATTTGTCACTCCGTATGACGGAGAGGTATCTCTGGGCCCACTCGGTAGGACATCATCATAATGTGCACAATATGTGATCAAGGAGTTGATCACGGGATGATGTGTTACGGAACGAGTAAAGAGACTTGCCGGTAACGAGATTGAGCAAGGTATCGGTATACCGACGATCGAATCTCGGGCAAGTGCTATACCGATAGACAAAGGGAATCGTATACGGGATTGTTTGAATCCTTGACATCGTGGTTCATCCGATGAGATCATCGTGGAACATGTGGGAGCCAACATGGGTATCCAGATCCCGCTGTTGGTTATTGGCCGGAGAGTTGTCTCGGTCATGACTACATGGTTCCCGAGCCCGTAGGGTCTACACACTTAAGGTTCGATGACGCTAGGGTTATAGGGAAAGTATGTACGCGGTTACCGAATGTTGTTCGGAGTCCCGGATGAGATCCCGGACATCACGAGGAGTTCCGGAATGGTCCGGAGGTAAAGATTCATATATGGGAAGTCCCGTTTTGGTCACCGGAAAAGTTTCGGGCGATATCGGTAATGTACCGGGACCACCGGGAGGGTCCCGGGGGTCCACCAGGTGGGGCCACCAGCCCCAGAAGGCTGCGTGGGCTAAGTGTGGGAGGGGACCAGCCCCAAGGGGGCTGGTGCGCCCCCCACCAAGTCCCAGGGCGCCTCCAAGAGGGGAAGGGGGCAAACCCTAAGGCAGTTGGGCCCTAGGGCCCAATAGTGGTGCGCCTCCCCCTATCTCCCCCTTGGCCGCCCCCCTAGATGGGATCTAGGGCTGGCCGCACCCTAGGGGAGGGAAACCCTAAAGGGGGGCGCAGCCCTCCCTTCCCCCTATATATATGTGAGGTTTTGGGGCTGCTAGACACACGAGAACGTCTCCCTCTTGGCGCAGCCCTACCCCTCTCCCTCCTCGTCTCTTGCAGCGCTTGGCGAAGCCCTGCTGGAGTCCCGCGCTCCTCCACCACCACCACGCCGTCGTGCTGCTGTTGGATGGAGTCTTCCCCAACCTCTCCCTCTCTCCTTGCTGGATCAAGGCGTGGGAGACGTCACCGGGCTGCACGTGTGAAGAACGCGGAGGCACCGTCCGTTCGGTGCTAGGATCTTCGGCGATCTGAATCGCGGCGAGTACGACTCCATCAACCGCGTTCTTGAACGCTTCCGCTTAGCGATCTACAAGGGTATGTGGATCCAACTCTCCTCTCGTAGATGCATCTCCTAGATTGATCTTGGTGAGCGTAGGAAAATTTTTGTTTCCCATGCAACGTTCCCCAACATGCCGTTAGGAACCGTATAAACCGGTGTTATGTTCCTTGATTTTGCGTTCCTAACACGGTTGGGGTGTATGGGACCCCCTTGATAAACCGCTAAGTGCTAAGTCTTTTCCAGCAAGTCCCAACCTTTGGTACTATTTGCCTAATAACAAACTAATAATAAAAACTTGCATGTGGACTAGCTATCCCTTTTATCTTAATTCAACAACCCCGGGCCAGTGCTCCACATGAGTGTTGGTCCGAAACGGGGGTTACGCGGGGCCACCTCAAGGAAACTCGAGGTTTGGTAAAAACCTGTGGGATCACCCATCCGGTCGTGTCCTGAGACTTAGATACGCGCGGCTACTATCAGGGTGTCGACACGCCGGGAGGATTTGCTGGATTAGCCTTACCTTAGTTCGGTTTAACTTGAGCACGGGATTCCGAGAATACTCGGGTCTTCCCAACTATGGAGTTGCGACTCCGCGGATCGTGGGCTTGTGATGGGCCAAGTTGGAACACCCCTGCAGGGTTTGAACTTTCGAAAGCCGTGCCCGCGGTTATGTGGCAGATGGGAGCTTGTTAATTCCGGTTGTAGATAACTTGACACAATGTTTCAATACACTACCAGCGTGTGTACCGTGACTGTCAATTTCCGAATAGGGATTCGGGAGTTGAACACGGTGGGGTTATGTTTGACCGGCTTTAGCTAGGATCACTTCGTGATCATCTTTCGACCGATGCTCTTCTCTTCTCGCTCTCTTTTGCGTAAGTTAGTGCTAGTTGCTGCTGCAGACTCTTGTTTGTTCCTTCACCTCTCGTTCTTTCTTCAGCCTTGTCCTCACCCAAGGCTTAAATAGTCGTGTTACCCGGGAACGGGATTGCTGAGTCCTCTGTGGCTCACAGTTACTTCACCACACCAGATGCAGGTTCAGCCGAGCTCGATGCAGGAGCTGGTTCAGTGCTTCACCAGGAGCTCGATGAAGAGTGTGGCTGTTTGCTTGTGACGTTTCGATGTTCAGTAGTGGTTTCTACTAGGATTCGATCCTGACCTGTGGCTTTTGTTGTTTTGGTATCTTTCTTTTGGTTCTTACCCGTAGTCGGGCTGTGATGTTTTGTATGATGATTTGTTTATGTATTGTATTGTGTGAAGTGGCGAGTGTAAGCCAACTATCTCCTTTTGCAATTTAATCCCTCTTTTACATGAGTTGTGCAAAGATACCAAACTTGAGATCATTCTAGGATGGGCTTATATCTTTAAGTCGTGCCTCGACACGTAGGAGATATAGTCCCATCCTGGGCATTACAAGTTAATTCAATTATTTAAAATAAGGCAGACTACTATTTATACTCACAAGTGGTTAGCCTAAGTGTATGACAGTGGGCCCAGAGGGCCTAGTCAGCTAGTACAGTCAGCAGTTGACCAGTCAATGTTGACTGGTCAACATGGCCAAAAGGGGCCCACATGTCAGTGTCACAGGGTAAACTAATTTTTTTATAAGAATTATTTATGCTAATTAGTGGGGGGGGGGGCACATGTCAGTGGGCCATTAGTGGGGAATTAGTCCTAAACTAAATCTCGGTTAGACAGGGCCATCCCGATCTGGCATGGACAAAGATGAACGGGGAAGCTGCTTGCCTGCGCTCGCTCGAGGCAGGGGCCGGCCACGACCGCGGCAGCAAGGCTGCAGCGGCAACGGGGCCTCTGCGGCAGCCGCAGTGGCACGCGGGGAGCAAGGCGCGGCCCAGCCAGCGGCGGCGGCCAGCGGCGGCCCGAGGCGGAAGGCCAGGGAGTGCGTCGCGGAGGCGGCTCGGCCAACGCCGGTGAGCAAAGGCGGGCGGGCGAGCGGAGCGATGGTGGGCACTGGTGGCTGCGGTGGTGGACACTGGTGGCTACGGTGGTGGATGCGGGCGGTGCCAAGGAGCAGCAAGAGACATCAAAACAGCGCAGCAAGCCAGCAACAAAGCACGTACATGGGATCTCGGGCACGGTGGCGAGCGACAGCCTACGGCGTCCAAATAGAAGGGGGGAAGGGGGATTTGAGGGAGGAGCTCACTGTGAGCCCGTGGGCGTGCTCGGGGAGGGACGGGGTGGATCGAAGCGACGGCATCGACGGCGAGTTCGTGGCGGTCGGCTGAAGAAGTCGACGATGGCATCGGCTACGCAGCTCCTCGGCTCAAGCTGGTCCCCGGAACGGACGAGGCCAGCCTCGTCGGACCTCCCGGACGTGCTCCCGCATGCCGGAGACGTCGATGGCCGCGAGAACGATGGCGAGGCAGCGGTGATCGCGCAAGATCGCGAGCTCGAATTCGAGCCAGAGAGAAGGGGGCGATGGGGGATCGAGGGGGGAATGGAAGAGGGCGCTCTAGGGTTTCTGTTCGACGCTTTTGTAGGGCTGGGGAGGGGCACGTGGTGGCCATCCGGCCATGGTGGTCGTGGATGGCCTCCACGCCATGGCCACTGCCTCCTCTGTACGTTTAGGTGGGAGAAAGGCCAGGGTGGGCTGGGCCAGATACACTGTAGTTGCATAGGGCCTATCTATACAGTAGGTTTTAAGTCTTTTTCTTCCCTTTTTATTTTCCCTTTTCTTATTTTCTATATACTTGTTCTGTTTTGCTTTTATTCTTAATAGCATTTGAGTTTTGTAAAATATTAAACCTGTCCCATAATTAGTATTGTAAATTTTGGTACTGCCACAAAAAGGTTTGGCGAGGATCTGAATTGATTTGAAATTTTCATAACTAAATATAAATTAATGGGGTTGTTTTCGGTTCTGTTTTCATATCGAGTGGTATTCCAAACATCAATAAAATGTTCGTTAATGCATGGAAATTACCTAATGAATATTTGCAACCTATTGAGCATTTTTTTAACTTACTGTTTGATAATGCCATAATTTGACTTTATTTTAAATTTGATTTTGAATTCGGTTTGAATCAAAGTGAGGTTTACCAAATTAATTGCGAGGCCATGGCACCATTAGGAGGGGATTACTGTAGCTTAATTATCCGGGCGTCACAATTCTCCTCCACTACAAGAAATCTCGTCCCGAGATTTAGGAGCGGGAGAAAGGGGGGAGGAATTTGGTTACGAAATTCTAACGAGTCTTCTTGGTCTTGGTTGCTCTTCTCGAAGGGTCGGTCCATTACGATGATGTCTTCATCCCTTTGCTTCAAGTCATCGTGATCGAGTCATCATCATTTCTTCGGGATCTCCATCGTCCTACAAACGCAACCAGGGGGAAAAACTTTGGAGGAACGTATCTCCACGAAGTCTGTGCATACGACGGCGAATTCAGAAAGTGATACATGAAGTACCCTATGAGTAGTATTTCGGTGAATTCATTGAGTGCACTATACGATGGTACCAAAGTTTCAAACGGGTAGGCAATCATTCGATGCCTAGACAGAAGCTGGAATGGGGCTTGAACAACGTGAATAACATGGTGTTTGATACCAGGATGAAACATAGTAGAATTTAGCTCGTGAATCATATACGAAGCCAGGTGCAAAGGATACCATAGAATTCAGGTTGTAAAGAAGAGTCAGGTTTCGATCCAGTGGACCTGTGGGTTATGGGCCCACCATGTGGGTTGAAAATGGGAAGGTTGGTGACATCTTGCACAGCCACGACAAGGAGGCATGTGAGTGGATAGCTTGTCAGCTATGTCGGCATCAATGTCGGAACCAAGGACAGGGAACGAAGAGAACCATTTTCTCGCTCGTTGAAACGGGGCGGACCAATAAGCAAAGTTCTCGTTCACCGGCAGTTAATGGAATGTTACAACAATAGTAACGAGGTCTTACTGACAGAGTTGTACAACGAGGTGTTTACATAAGCAGAGAATTATTACTGCTTAGATTATATATAGATCAAAGAAAGGTTAAACAAACAAATGGAAAGGAAAATTATGATTACACACAATTATTAGGAGTATATCCTTCCCATGGACAAGTAGAACACTGCATACAGGGTAGGAGAGCAAGTACCCAACCATTCAGATAACGGGGCAAGGATTAATCAAGATGTTACCCATACAATGGTGTTTGGATAACTGACCAAGAATCAATTAGCATTGGGCTTCAAAGGCTCTTGTTGAAAATTGGAGTACCACAGACATGCTTTGAGATAGCATTGGCATGGTCTTGAAGCAAAGGTCGGACTTGGATACACAAAGGATTCATCAGGAACAACTTATAGAATAAGTCTTATAATTTCCTCCTGAAAGAATAGTTATCCTTGCAAAAGAAAATATAATGATAGGTCCTCCAGCCAGGGGTGCTGGGCATGACATCATATTACCGGGTCATCAAAGGACCAATAATATAACTACTGGAAAGTTGTCCCAACCATCATATCTGACCGAGATTCAGATCCGATTGGTGTCATTTTACCTCAGACTCGGGATGTTCGAGAAGAAAAAGGTGCATCACAAATCGACGAAATGACATTGCAAGATTCTCGGGAAATGAACTATGGGAGCGGGTTCCCAAAACAATAGTTCATCATTAAACCAAGGATAGGATGAGGAGGTGGCTGATGGACTCAGCGACAATTCATCGAGAATTCCAAACGAATGGATTTCCATAATAATGTGAACAAGAAAATGACAATTGTCAATTCAAATGATATAATGTTGTATGCTCGAGATAAACATACACCATTAATCATTAGTTGAAAGGTGTGCCCGAAATATGACCTTAGGCAGCAAGATCAATGTTAGAATGACGATTCAATAACCAACAGTCTAAGAACGAACTGTCGATCATTATCTTCATAGCAATGGGGTTGCTAGAAGTATAGAACTCAAGCAGCATCGTTAGCATATTGGTATCCCGGTTAAAAACAACACGGGGACCAAGGAAGAATGGTGATGGTGAGAAGTATCATCATACCGAGATTTTCTAAGAGGTGGAGCAATCCTCACAACATTCTGGACATAATGATAATAATACTTCAAGGCAGAACAGAATACAAGCTGGATAGCAAGTTGCATCCAGAACATGGTCAAGCTCGCGATGACAGGAAGTCAAGGGTGTTGTCGATGTTCATAAAATCATCGAGGGCAAGGAGGGTATTTCTCATCATGAACTCAGTTGACATCTCGGAAGAAGTCAAAGTGTTGAAGGTGATCATGACACATTTGTCGGGAGTTTTTCAAGAAAATGCAATCAAACAGCGATGTCATCAAGCGGGGAAGGACGACATGGAAGTCATAGGAACAACAGATAAGAAGCAAGCTCGGAATCGAAGTTGCCCTTTTGAACAATCAACATGAGGTTGAAAGCTCGATGTAAGTCGTGCCCACATTCTGAAGAATTCGTGCACCAAAGAAGGACGAGGTAGCATAGTCAAAGATAGCAAGACAATGGATGTATCTGATAGTCTAGGAATAACCAGATTGAGTTTAAAATTTTCCCAGTAACATCTACTAGGGGTGTTGAATTTTTAGAGCGGATTTGATTTACTAAACGGTGTCCTCGGTTGACGGCAACCTAGAACCCGTAGAGTGATTATGACAAGCAAAGGTATTACTTCATCAAAAGTTCCAAAGGTGTGGCGCAAAGGCATGATATCCTCGAGATATCAGAGGGTAAAACTCGAAGGTAGAACACGATAGAAGTTGAACTAGGTCATCGACCTACGACAGTAGATGATTTAACCTCGCCAAAAATTGGCGAGGCGTGGAATGGATTTAGTCCAGATATATTGAATAAGGACAGCATGGTCGAAACCATAACTGCAAGGGATCAAATTTATTGACACCGAAAGAATTATTTAGATGAAAATCATTTTGCAAGAAGCTCCCGAGACGGTCTACATCGTTTCCATGGGCATGAACAAAAGCTCAAGGTCGACTCCCATTTCTCCAATGCATATGTTTCATTTACCTCTTGCTTTGATAAAATTGTAGTGTTGGAATTTTATCCGGTAGTACACCGGAAGGGTATGATTTGTGAAAACTTTCGGGTTCTCACGAATTAGGGGAAGGCATAGGTTCAACTCATCGGGCATCTTAGTAACAGATACCACAAGTTTCAAAAGTAAATACACCAAGCTCGAAAGCAGAGCATGGTTGGCCAAGCAGAGGATACATTTTACCGAAAGTATTATGTATCAGGGACAGAACTTCTCGAGGTTTATTGTATACGAATGACATTGTCGGATGATATTTCAACAAAGGATCGAGCGATCCACAACGGAGCTGATGTGAGTATCGGTACTCACTCAGAGGAAGAAGAATGTGGAGGCATCAGATTGAAGAATCACCTCTGTTACTAAGATGCCCGATGAGTTGAACCTATGCCTTCCCCTAATTCGTGAGAACCCGAAAGTTTTCACAAATCATACCCTTCCGGTGTACTACCGGATAAAATTCCAACACTACAATTTTATCAAAGCAAGAGGTAAATGAAACATATGCATTGGAGAAATGGGAGTCGACCTTGAGCTTTTGTTCATGCCCATGGAAACGATGTAGACCGTCTCGGGAGCTTCTTGCAAAATGATTTTCATCTAAATAATTCTTTCGGTGTCAATAAATTTGATCCCTTGCAGTTATGGTTTCGACCATGCTGTCCTTATTCAATATATCTGGACTAAATCCATTCCACGCCTCGCCAATTTTTGGCGAGGTTAAATCATCTACTGTCGTAGGTCGATGACCTAGTTCAACTTCTATCGTGTTCTACCTTCGAGTTTTACCCTCTGATATCTCGAGGATATCATGCCTTTGCGCCACACCTTTGGAACTTTTGATGAAGTAATACCTTTGCTTGTCATAATCACTCTACGGGTTCTAGGTTGCCGTCAACCGAGGACACCGTTTAGTAAATCAAATCCGCTCTAAAAATTCAACACCCCTAGTAGATGTTACTGGGAAAATTTTAAACTCAATCTGGTTATTCCTAGACTATCAGATACATCCATTGTCTTGCTATCTTTGACTATGCTACCTCGTCCTTCTTTGGTGCACGAATTCTTCAGAATGTGGGCACGACTTACATCGAGCTTTCAACCTCATGTTGATTGTTCAAAAGGGCAACTTCGATTCCGAGCTTGCTTCTTATCTGTTGTTCCTATGACTTCCATGTCGTCCTTCCCCGCTTGATGACATCGCTGTTTGATTGCATTTTCTTGAAAAACTCCCGACAAATGTGTCATGATCACCTTCAACACTTTGACTTCTTCCGAGATGTCAACTGAGTTCATGATGAGAAATACCCTCCTTGCCCTCGATGATTTTATGAACATCGACAACACCCTTGACTTCCTGTCATCGCGAGCTTGACCATGTTCTGGATGCAACTTGCTATCCAGCTTGTATTCTGTTCTGCCTTGAAGTATTATTATCATTATGTCCAGAATGTTGTGAGGATTGCTCCACCTCTTAGAAAATCTCGGTATGATGATACTTCTCACCATCACCATTCTTCCTTGGTCCCCGTGTTGTTTTTAACCGGGATACCAATATGCTAACGATGCTGCTTGAGTTCTATACTTCTAGCAACCCCATTGCTATGAAGATAATGATCGACAGTTCGTTCTTAGACTGTTGGTTATTGAATCGTCATTCTAACATTGATCTTGCTGCCTAAGGTCATATTTCGGGCACACCTTTCAACTAATGATTAATGGTGTATGTTTATCTCGAGCATACAACATTATATCATTTGAATTGACAATTGTCATTTTCTTGTTCACATTATTATGGAAATCCATTCGTTTGGAATTCTCGATGAATTGTCGCTGAGTCCATCAGCCACCTCCTCATCCTATCCTTGGTTTAATGATGAACTATTGTTTTGGGAACCCGCTCCCATAGTTCATTTTCCCGAGAATCTTGCAATGTCATTTCGTCGATTTGTGATGCACCTTTTTCTTCTCGAACATCCCGAGTCTGAGGTAAAATGACACCAATCGGATCTGAATCTCGGTCAGATATGATGGTTGGGCCAACTTTCCAGTAGTTATATTATTGGTCCTTTGATGACCCGGTAATATGATGTCATGCCCAGCACCCCTGGGTGGAGGACCTATCATTATATTCTCTTCTGCAAGGATAACTATTCTTCCAGGAGGAAATTGTAAGACTTATTTTATAACTTGCTCATGATGGATCATTTGTGTATCCAAAGTCTGGCCCTTGTTTGAATCACCATATCATTGCTACCTCGAAGCATGACTATGATAACCCGCTTATCAACAAGAACATTGGAGGCGTGATGCTAAATGTTTCTTGGTCAGTTATCCAAACACCGTTGTATGGGTAACATCTTGATTAAACCTTGCCTCTTTATCTGAATGGTTGGGTACTTGCTCTCCTACCCGGTATGCCGTGTTCTGCTTGTCCATGGGAAGGATATACTCCTAATAATTGTGTGTAATCACAATTTTCCTTTCCATTTGTTTGTTTAACCTTTCCTTGATCTACATGATCTAAGCAGTAATAATTATCTGCTTATGTAAACACCTCGATGTACAACTCTGTCAGTAAGACCCCGTTACTAATGTTGATAACATCCCGGCAACCACCGATGGGCGAGAACTTTGCCTATGGGTCCGCCTCGTTCAACGAGCAAGAAAATGGTTCTCCTCGTTCCTCGTCCTTGGTACCGACATTGTTGCCAACTTAGCTGACAGACTATCCTCCGACTTGCCATGCTTTCTGTGCAAGATGTCATCACCCTTCCTACTTTCGACCCACATGGTGGGCCCATAACCCACAGGTCCACTGGATCGAAACCTGACCCTTATTTACAACCCTGATTCTAATGTATACTTTGCACTTGGCTTCGTGTGTAATTCACGAGCTAAATTCTACCATGTTTCATCCTGATATCAAACACCACATTATTCTCGTTGATCAAGACCCCATTCCAGCTTCTGTTTAGGCATCGAATGACTGCCTACCCGTTTGAAACTTTGGTACCATTGATTATCGCACTAAACGGATTCACTGAAATACTATGCGTAGGGTACTCCGTGTATCGCTTTCTGAATTCACTATCAGATGCACATACTTCGTGAAGATGCGTTCTTCCGGAGTTTTTCCCCCTGGTCACGCTCGTAGGACGATGGAGATCCCGAAGAAAGGATGACGACTTGATCATGATGACTTGAAGCAGAGAAATGAAGACATCAACTAAAGGGGTCAACCTCTTCGAAAGGGCAACCAAGACTGAGAAGACTCGTTAGGTTTTCGCTACCAGCACCCCCCGTTCTCCACCGCTTAAATCTCGGGACGAGATTTCTTGTAGTGGAGGAGAATTGTGACGCCCGGGTAGTTAAGCTACAGTAACCACACGCTAATGATGCCACGTCACCACTGTTACTGTTGATAATCTCTCGTTAATCCAAATACTGTTCAAATTCAAATTCAAATTAAAGGGACAGAACTTCTCGAGGTTTATTGTATACGAATGAGATTGTCGGATGATATTTCAACAAAGGATCGAGCGATCCACAACGGAGCTGATGTGAGTATCGGTACTCACTCAGAGGAAGAAGAATGTGGAGGCATCAGATTCAAGAATCACCTGATTAGTATGATGCCTAAATAGAAAGAAATTATGGTTTCCAAAACGAAGGATCAGAAGCAGACGCTCTGATCCAGGATGGATAAGTTGAAAACACTTAGTTGGGCAATCAATAAAGGTTTGAATTGCCGAGAACCAACTCATGTCCGAAATGACGTGTGAGTCGGAAGGATAATGTCAAAAAGGATAACCGATGACTGCGTGCATATGCACAGTTTGAATCAATAGGCTCAAAATGGCTAAGACAAGGGATGTTAACGAAGACTACTAGTCATATGGAATTAACCATAATGCAAGCAGGCAAGAATTTCAAGAGTAACTGGCTGCAGAAAATTTTCGAAAGATCAAAAAGTATTCCGAGGAATTTAGTGAGACATATGAACAATTGAGAAGAACGGATCCTCGATAACTGTAAGGAAATAACCGTAAGGGTTTTCATGCGAGATAAAACTGCAAGACAGTAAACTCAAAGGATTCTCAGGACAACAGAGAATATTTCGATGCATCTTGTAACAACAAGAGCGACGAAGAATGATCATGAGAATGATAAGGGCATACGGATATCCATAGGGATATATCGGTGGCAGTGAATTGCAAAGGCGGTGAGCACAAGTTCTCGGGTTAACAGCGGAGAGTATCTTCAGGGTCTTCAGATGCAGCAGGCGACCATCGATCATAAGGTGCTCTCCGGGTGAAAGTGATAACGAGATCCTAATGTTAGATTTAGCAAAATTCATTTATCCCGAATAGAAGAGAGGTAAGAGTCCCAGAGTATAGACGAGGAGTAAAAGATCCTAATACCACCCAATGGTGATGTGGGCCCGTAAGCCACACAACAAGTTAGTAAATTTGTTTTTCAAAGACTAGACTCAACTTCGGCCAAGGAGTTGGAAAGGGGGATTCCTACAGGCAGTCGGCTCTGATACCAACTTGTGACGCCCCCGATTTGTCCGTACACTAATCATGCACGCAAATGTGTACGACCAAGATCAGGGACTCACTGGAAGATATCACAACACAACTCTAGACACAAATTAAAATAATACAAGCTTTATATTACAAGCCAGGGCCTCGAGGGCTCGAATACAAAAGCTCGAATACACAAGAGTAGCGGAAGCAATAATATCTGAGTACAGACATATGTTAAACAAGTTTGCCTTAAGAAGGCTAGCACAAAAGTAACAACGATCGAAAAGGCAAGGCCTCCTGCCTGGGACCTCCTAACTACTCCTCGAAGCCGAACTCCATGTAGACACATCATCGGGATCCTCTGGCTCCTGGACTCCATCATCTGTTGCGGCATCCGGGAAGAAGGGACAAAGGGGGAAAAAGGGGGAGAAAGCAGCCGTGAGTACTCATCCAAAGTACTCGCAAGCAAGGATCTACACTACATATGCAACGGTATCAATGATATGGGTAATATCGGTGGACTGAACTGCAGCAAGCGGGAATAAGAGGGGGATAGCTAATCCAAACGAAGACTACGCTTCTGGCCACCTCCATCTTGCAGCAGTAGAAGAGAATATATGGAAGTAACAAGTATCCTCGCGTCTCGCAGCCTCCGCCTTGAAGCAGTAGAAGGGAAATAGATGGTAAGTTCACCAAGTAACATCGTATAGCATAAACCTACCCGGCGATCCTCCCGCACATCACCCTGTGAGAGAGCAACCACCGAGTTATATCTGGCACTTGTAAGGGTGTGTTTTATTAAGTGTCCGGTTCTAGTTGTCATGAGGTCCGAGTACAACTCCGGGTCGTCCTTTTACCGAGGGACACGGCTATTCGAATAGATTAACTTCCCTGCAGGGGTGCACCACATAACCCAGCACGCTTGATCCCATTTGGCCGGACACACTTTCCAGGGTCATGCCCGGCCTCGGAAGATCAACACGTCGCAGCCCTACCTAAGCACAGCAGAGAGGTCAGCACGTCGGTCTAAGTCCTAAGCACACAGGGGTCTGGGCCCATCGCCCAATGCACACCTGCACGTTGCGAGGGCGGCCGGTGCGCAGACCTAGCAACCTCCATTACTAAGGAAGTTGCGTTACGCGGTCCAACCCGGCGCGCGCCGCTAAACCGCTGACGTCAAGAAGGCTTCGGCTGATACCACGACGTCGAGTACCCATAACTATTCCCACGTAGCTGGTTAGTGCGTATAGACCAAATGGCCAGACTCAGATCAAATACCAAGATCCCGTTAACGTGTTATTATGAAATAACCGCGGACGACGACCAGGGCCAGGCCCACCTGTCTCCTAGGTGGTCGCAACCTGCCCTGTCGCTCCGCCACAAAGTAACCATCAGGGGGGCTGTCGGGAACCCAGGCCCACCACTACCTGGGTGGAACCACCTGCCCCTTCAGCCCCCATATCCGAACCATCATCATGTGTCATGTAAAATGTAGGTAGTATATACCCGTGATCACCCCCAAGTGATCACGGCCCGATAGAATAGCAGGGCAGACGGACAAGGGTGTAGGGCCACTGATGGAATACTAGCATCCTACACTAAGCATTAGGATGGCAGGTAAAGTATCAACAGTTGTAGTAACAATGACAGGCTATGCAGCAGAATAGGATTATCGAAAGCAGTAACATGCTACACTACTCTAATGCAAGCAGTAGAGAGAAGAGTAGGCGATATCTGGTGATCAAAGGGGGGGCTTGCCTGGAAGCTCTGCAGACAAAAGGAATCTTCGGAAGCGTAGCCGTAGTCGAACACCGAAGCATCAAGGGTCTCGGGGTCTTATCACAGTATCGGAGTCTACCGAAAATAAGCAACGAAGGGGAAACAATAAATAACAGAGCAAACAATAGCATCACAAAGTATAACATGGAAATACGCGGTGCTACGTGTGACCTAACGCGGTGCTCGGTGATACTGGCAAGGATGAAAAACATCCGGGAAAGTATTCCCGGTGTTTCGCGTTTTCGGGCAGATGGAACGGAGGGGGAAGGTTGCACGTTCGGTATGATAGAGAGGTGTAGTGGACGAACGGGTTGCGTAGTCGGATGCGTCTCGACGTTCTGAGCAACTTTCATATATAAATTATTTTCATCCGAGTTACGGTTTAAAAGATATGATTTTCTAAAGTTTTTATTAATTTCTGGAATGTAATATTAATTAATTTAATTTGAAAATGCATTTATGACATCAGCATGATGTCATGCTGACGGCAGCAGGGGTTGACTGGTCAACCTGACAGGTGGGTCCCACCTGTCAGTGACACAGGATTAATTAGGGTTAATTAATTAATTAAACCTAATTAAGTTAATTAATTAAAGTTAAATAAGTTAATCACAATTAATTAGTTTAACTTAACAGTATATCATTAAGTTAAATAGTTATTAGTTTAATTAAAACATTAGTTAATTAACTAATTAGATTAATTAGGATTTAATTAATCCAGATTAATTAAGTTAATTATTTAGTTAACTAATTAATTAACTAATTATTATTATTTATATTTATTTTCTATACTCTTTTTTTTT
>LR738713.1:349980945-349997062 GCA_902687465.1 Secale cereale
AGGTCCAAAGAAGGAGCAAGCAAGGAAAAGGGCTTAGAGAACAGAGAACAAAAGCATAAACACTCTCAAAAAAATAATATTTGCTGAAATACGGGCCCAAGGCCACAGTTCATTACATTTCACCAAATACACGCCAGTGGGTAGGTGGACTTGTCAGACTGACGAAAATACAAAGAAAATGTAGAAAATATAAAGAGGCAGGACAGCTTCAGTCGGTGTCCACGCCGGCCGACTCGTCCACCAGCTCCTCCATGCCGGCCTCCAGGTTCGCCGAGGTGCCGATCTTCCATCCCGGCAGCGCCGCTGGCAAGAGGGCCCATCTCATCGGAGATGCCTTCCGGATCGCCAAGCGCCAAGCGAAGTCGTCGGGCTCAACCACCCCGCCGCTTTCAGTCCGCTCCACCTGGAACTCGTCGTGGAAGGCGAAGTGGGCGAGGTAGCTGGCCCATTCGGCAATCCGGCCCGCCTTCGCCTACAGTTGAGGCTCCATGCCGGCTCACTGGGCCGCCAGCTGGGCCAGATTCAGATCCGGGTACCAGTGCATGATGAACATTAGCGCCAAGTCGGCACCGGCGTGCGTGGCAGAGACGCGCCATGCGTGAAGCCGCGCTGGTTCGGCTTCCAGCCATCGCGCCAACCACAAGAAGCTGTTAGGCTTGACGGCGCAAGGCCAGAGCGCCGCCACTATCTTTGCCCCGGCCTCGGATAGCCGGGCCATTTGTTTGTCGAGGGCCCGCAGGCGAACCTGCATGCATGATCTCCGGGAAGCTCCACGCGACGTGCGGGTCGAGCTCGGTGCCCGTGCCCGCTTAGGTCGCTCTATGAGTGAGCAAAGCTTCCTCCGCCTCCCCCAGCATTTCCGGGAAGTACTCTGTTCCATGAAGAGACAAGGCAATTAGCCACTGTCAGCATTCTGGGAACGGGGTTACCCAGACTTGCCTGCTTGCGGCCCAGAGCGTGGCTCATCCAGCGGCCTAGTACGACTCATCTTCATCAGCAAACCACTCAAGACCCTTGCGAGGGGCCAAGCCTCGCGAGGCGGACGACGCAAGACCTCCCCTGGGCCGGCCTCACTAGGCAGGCTCCCAAGGAGCGGAGATATCAAAGCAAGGGGCACCTCATGAGGTTTGCGTGACGTGAGCCATGACGACCAAGGCCAGGCCGGTGCCAGCGGGTGCAGGAAGCCAGTTTCCTCTTTGGTCCTAAAGGGGTAAGCGCAGGCGAAGAGTCCCGAGGGGTCATGCAAAGGTTTCCATATCGATGCAACAAGACCAGGACCAGAAGGACGGTAGGGCGAAGTTCACCATAGAGCCCGCGACGATGTCACCACCAGAGCCTTTTGCAGGCGAAGACCACCTTTTCTCAGGATAGCTTGTACTAGCTGCCCCCCTTCAAGCTTGGCCGTTGTAGGATCCCCGCTCAATATTTGGGAAGAGGACCCGGGCCTCTATAAATAGGACTAGCCACCACCATACAAGGAGAGGATCGAATCTCATCGGATCTAGACCACCGTGGCACCCACTAGCTCACCGAGCCCAAGAACACCTCTCCTCAGGAGGTTGTTCTTCCTGTGTACTTGTTCATCCTCAACTTACAAGGCAAACCACCACACCACACTGGATTGGGGTATTACACCACAATGGTGGCCCGAACCAGTATAAACCCTTGTGTCACTTGTTCTTCGGGTTTGACGAGCTAGGCCTAGGAATAGGTGCGAGAGCTAGCTAGAGCGGACAGGAGAGGTCTTTGTGCGCACCCCAGTGTTCGAACCTCAAGGGTTTTCCAGAACCCTTAGTCCGACATTTGGCGTGCCAGGTAGGGGTGTGCCGAAGCTTCCTTTCGTTGATCCATGCTCCATCGTCCCGCCGGTTCCATGGACGACGCTCGCCGAGGTTGTGCTGAGCGACGGGCCACCCTTGCCGCCCGTTTCGCTCAGACAGCTCCCGCCGGTGGACCTCCTTGTCGTTCCCCATCGCCAACTGCCAATGCCGCCACTGGCTCGGCGCGGCATGAGCAGCAAGCCTCGTCGATGCATCCCTCGATGCGGCGGGATGGACGCACCGCAACCTCATCACTCACTCCGGCGGGCTCGTCGTCCCACGCTCGTCGCGGATCCACGGACGCGCAGGCTGCGTTGCTCATGGCACGCGAGCTCCTGCGCTACCGCCCAGTCGACGACTTCTATGACAAATGGCTCGACCGCATCACCGAGCTCGTCAGCGCTGCTGGAGCCTCTCGTGCCCCGTCTCTCTCGCTACCTCGTCCGCCTCCCCATGCGGGCGATGTGGCCCATGAAGCACCTCCACCACCTCCGCATCAATGCGTCGTCCACAACCCAAGGCACACGGCCCCGTGATACGTCCAAAACGTATCTATAATTTCTGCTTGCTCCATGCCTCTTTTGGGTGATATTGCTATGTTATTTAGACACTTCCATACACTTTTGATCATATTTGGACTAACCTATTAACTCAGTGCACCCCAGTGCCAGTTTCTGTTTTCGGCTGTTTTTGTATTTCAGGTTTTCACATTACGAGAACTGCCAGAAAAAATCCAGAAAAATTATATAAAAAATCAGCGTTCCGGAAGCTTCAATGCGGCCAAAGTAGAGCCGGAGGGGACCCACAGGGGCTCCAGGCAGCCTGCCCACGCGTCCCCCTGGCCGCGCCGGGGGAGCGCCTGGGCACCCCTGACCCCCTCTGATGCCCCCCTTTGGCATATATTTACACCGTGTCGCGGAAACCCTGAATCCAGACCCCTTTTCTCCAGACGCGATTCCGATCTCCGCCGCCATCGCCATCAAGCTTCGGGGGACCAGAATTATTGCGCCGGCACCCTGTCGGGACGGGGAAGTGCCCCCGCATTCATCTCCATCGACGTTGCTTCCTCCCTCCATGATGCGGGAGTAGTTCTTCCTCGGGGCTGAGGTTCTTACCAGTAGCTATGTGGTCAATTCTCTCTCCCATGATGTGATCTTCGTTGTGATCATAGGCTATGTTAATCTAGGGTGATCCCATGATATTTCCCCTTCCTCTATGTATTGGATTGATGTACTCACTTGTCTTTATCTAGTATAATCCCCGAGACCAAGGTGACAGCGGTCTATTGGACATGTATTAGAACAATATTTTCATGAGTGATTTCCTCTCTTGTGTGTTGATTGAAGATTGAGAGTCTCTTGGTGCTTGTCTTTGACTATCCTTTAGATATGTTGTGGTGATTGTGGGACTCTCTTTGGATGGCCGCGGTGACATTGGGAAATCCTTAGATTGAGAACTACGAACTTTGAGGTGTGCTTTTGTAGCCCTACATAATTCTCGTCCTCTCTTGACCACAAAGGAATGACCTCCGAGTGTGTCCCCTTTGCATGTTTTATGGGAAATATCATGTGATTCGATTATGTTAATGTTGTTGGGAGTTGCCACTAGTGAAAGTATGAACCCTAGGCCTTGTTTCCACCAATGCAATACCATTTGTGCTCACGTTTACCACTTGTTTGCTTGCTGCACTTTTTATTACAGATTTATATTACTTTGTTTTGCCATCCATATCACTTGCCATTTAACATCTCTTCGCCGAACTAGTGCACCTATACATCTAACAAGTGTATTAGGTGTGTTGGGGACACAAGAGACTTCTTGTATCTTAGTTGCAGGGTTGCTTGAGAGAGACCATCTTCAACCTCTACTTCCCTGAGTTCGATAAACCTTAGGTCATCCACTTGAGGGAAATTGCTGCTGTCCTACAAACCTCTGCGCTTGGAGGCCCAACATAGTCTACAAGAGTAGAAGCGTGCGTAGACATCAAGCTATTTCTGGCGCCGTTGCCGGGGAAGTGAGTGCTTGAAGGTATATCTTTAGATCTTGCAATTAAATATTTTTGTTTCTTGTTTTTATTTCACTAGTTATGTTTATGGAAAATCGCATTCTTAGTTCGTTGCTTGTGGGAAGACGCCCCACACCTGTGGTGGTTGCTCCTCCCCCTACTGAAATTGTGCCCTATAAAATACCGGCTGGTATTATCAATTATATTTTGGCTAATCGTTATGCAGGAGACAGACATCCCGGTGAACACTTGCTATATCTGTCACAACTATGCTCATTATTTAAGCTTGCAGGTGTATCAAGGGAGTTTGTCATGAGGAAATTGTTCGCCGTATCACTTATAGATAAAGCTTTAGATTGGTATAAGCTTCTCGATAACTCGCACTTGCTTGACTGGCAAGAGCTTGTGTCTCTCTTTTATACTAAGTTTTATCCTCTTCATGAAATTCATCGAGACATGAACTATATCTATAACTTTAGGTCTCATGACGGAGAGAGCATAGGTCAAGCTTGGGGGAGACTGAAAACGTTAATGCTAAAAAGTCCTAACCATGGGCTCCCCAAAGATGCTTATGTGGAGAGTAAGAGTTCCTTTTTGCATGTGGATCATGGTAACAATGCTTTATGTGATGCTTATATTGTTGAGTTTATTCGTGATCCCACTGAAAATTATTATGAAAAGGGAACATATGCTTATAGATATTTCAATAATATCAAGTTCCCTCTCTTTATGTTGAAGGTTTTGAAGCTGCACTTGTTTTGTCTTCCTATGCTTATTGCTTTGTGCTTCAATGAATTATTCTATTGCAATATTCCTATGCATAGGAAGTATGTTAGGCTTAAATGTGTTTGATATTTGCTTCTTGATGCTCTCTTTTGTTCTTCAACTCTTATTCCTACGAGAGCATCATTAAAGTCTTAAGTCTATCTTTATGGCTATAAAGAAAGAGCTCTAGGGAGACAACCCTTGTTATCTTTGCTTTCAGTTTTAGTGGTCGTGATGTTTGTTACTACTGTAGCAACATCATTGTATCTTTATTTTTCAGCTTTGTGCCAAGTTTAACCTCTGATTGCAAGAAAGTTCAAAAGTTGTGACGTGTTGTCCAGGAAACAGATTATGTCCTTGGATAACAAAATTCGTATAAAATCACAAGATCATCTTTTTGATCTGAATTTCTCGACAGCGTGCCCTATACAATTGTCTTTCGGGCGTCTGTTCTGAGTTTTTTGATTAGAGTTGCAGAAGTGCCCCGAAAAAATCATTTACTACCTGCTGGTCTGTTTTTCACAGATTCTGTCCTGTTTTCCCTTTCCTTCATTTTGCAAACCGTGAGCTTGCTTTTTCTTTGCAAAAAACTTTTGGCAATCTTTAGAAACAGTAGACCTTCAAGAATATCCTTATTTCCAGCAAGGAACAATTATTTTATTAAGGGTACTAACCTCGCTAATCAGATTATGATGAGTTATGTATGAAGGGAGTTTTCAAGTGTGCGAGGGAAGATGATATAAAGATTCAGGAGTGTCAAACGCTCAAGCTTGGGGATGCCCCCGTGCACCCCAAGAAATATTCAATAAGACTCAAGCGTCTAAGCTTGGGGATGCCCCCGTGCATCCCCTTCTCCATCAACATTATCAGTTCGTCTTTCGTTCCACTATATTTTTATCACTTCATGTGTTATGTGCTATGCTTGGAGCGTCTTGCTTTTAGTTTCCTTTTTAGTTTTCTTTAGCTTTTCTTGCTTTTCATAACGAGTTGGAACTCAGCTTTCTTTGTGTGGGAGAGAAACACGCTCCACTTCAACCTAGAACATAACATAGAATTTTCATGTCTATCTTTGTTGTGTGTGTTCTTTGTCTTTCAATAGCTACTATCATGTTTAGCTCTTAGTTTTCATGCTTATCTTTTTAAAGAGCTCTTGTTTAGTTGGTCGCTGGAACTCTCTTTAGTTATCATGCTTATCTTATTAAGAGAGTTGGCTTCTGTTGCACTGGTCGATATGTCTATGATAAAAATGCTACGTGCATAATGGTGCTTAGTAGTTCATGTTTTCTCATGGTTAGTCTCAAATAGCTGGGGGGTTCCCAATGTGTTATTGGAGTACCAACATGATTTGTTTGCCTATGATGTGGTATGGTTTAGTAATATCTTCCTTCAAAGAATTTATTTTGATTGACTTGGCATATGCTCACGCATATTTAAGACTGTAAAGAAAGTCTGTCAAGCCTTGATGATCTTTTGTTTCTGAGTAGCGATATAACTTCCATGTCTGATTCAATGTTGCTTTGTCGCTCTGCATGATTATGACTGTCACACCCTGCATTTTGTAACATGCTATTTGTAACTTTGAGGCATGAAAATTTGGACCAGCAAAAAATTTTAGCATCATTTGGCTTTTATTTGGAATTGAGTTTTCTTCATTTGCTTTTTCATGTGCTCATTAAAGTCAACTATGATCTCTTGTAGATCTCATCTCCATACTCTAAGCTTCTGCCCAATGATCATGCCAAGTGTCATATAACAGTATAGTATTTTCTTACAAAATTATTCTGGCCAAAAAGCATTTTATAAATTTAGTTTTCCAAAAACCCCTGAATTGAGATTTGCACTGCAAGTACTTGATTAAGGGTGTGAAAATTATTTCAAAAGGTTTATTTGAGACCTAGTAGTCATAGGACTCCCAGAAACCACACAGGTATAATTTTAAAAGTTATTTTCCTATTTTATTTAAAAGCCTTTTCTTAAGGCCAGAAATGGTCTTTAATAGGGAAAAATTATTTAACTGTTTCAAAAATATTAGCCAAAATTCAGAGAGACTCATAGGACATATATTGTCCATATATAAGAGTTTCAACACTTGGTCATGTTCAAAATAATGGGCTAAACCCTCTAAAACCCATTCTAGATATTTCAAGCTTTTGAAATATTTACAAAGGAAACTTTCTCCAAAAATTCCAGGGAAATTCTATCATGTCATTTATGACATATATGATGATCTTGCCAAGTCCCATGCCTTGGGAAGCAAGAAAACCTCCTCAAACCCCTTCATAACCATTCTGTCCATATTTGAAGTTGAGCAACTTTACATTGCCAAACTTGTCCAAATGCTCTCAAACTTGGTGCACATGCTAGAATGGCCTAATAAGGCACCTAGACCAAATGGCACAAGAATTTGAATAGAGCAACTTGATCAGATCACCTCAAAACCTTTTTTGTTCAAATGCAAATTTGAACAACTTTACATTACCAACTTTTTATCTGGAGCTTCAAACTTTGTGGGCATGATCAATACCCCAAATGATGATGCTACACCAAGTGGTGCATCAAGGGGAGATGATTAGCTTGACTCAATCAAGATGAAACTGTTTCTGTTGATTTCTAGGGTTCACCAAAGTTACATTGGCTAGTTTCTTCAAATGAGCCCAAATTTGGTGAAGCACCCTATTTTCTCATGTCTTTCAACCCTGTCAAGTGCCATGTCAAGTGGACTTCATTTACTAGATCAAACACAGATCAAACACCTTCTGCAGAAATTCTAAAACCTCCAACTTGACCACTTTCACTTTTCTCCATGGCCTCAACTTCTTACCACAGGCTCATTGGGTTACCAGCTACCTCCAGTAACTTCCCCAGCACCTCAGCTCCATGATTGAGGGGTGAAACCTCTGTTTTACCTTGCTGTACAGTAGGTTTCTACCATTTCACCAACACTCTCTCTCTCTCTCTGCATCCCCAGGGCATCCAAGGCCTCAAGGCATTTCTTTACTTCTCCTACAACGTGCTAGACACTGTTGGGCACGCTGGAACGGACCAAACCGGCGAGAGCGCGTTGATGCCAGTCAAACGCATGCTCTGGAGCGCGCGAACAGTGCACCTCGCACGCTGGCTCGGGCCAATCAGCCTCCCCCGACAACCTCGAGCCTCCCCCTCGCGCCAGTCGAGGCGCCTCGACGTCCGCAACCTCCCCGGCGATGTCCCCCCTCCTCCTGCGCCCTCTAGTGAACGACGTCGCACGCGCACCGGCCGCCCGCTTCGGCCATTCCTCTGCCTCACACGCGCGCCCTCCTCTGACGCTCCCCCGCTCCTCTTCTCACCTCAGCTGGACGTGGAGCTAGTCCACGGACCTCCCCGATGTGTTCCCAGGCTCCAGAACCCCCCACAGCCTCGCCTGCAACCTCGCCGGCGCACGGGTCCACGGTGAACCACGGGCGCGGCTATATAAGGCCCTCCCGAGCTTCTCCAACACCCTCACCAGCCTCACACCTCTCCACTGAGACCCCCAACACCCTCAGTTCGACCCCAGGACGCCCCAGTGCTCGGGATCGACCGGAGCTCCGCCGCGTCGGGCCGCCGGCGATCTCGAGGTACAGGCCTCCCCTGCCTCTCCTTCCACCCGTTTCGGAACCCCCTCGCCTCACTGATCTTTTCCCCCCTGTTTCCCCTCTCTGTGGCAGCCGGAAACAGCCGCAGCCACCACCCTCCGACGAGCCTCCGCCGTCCCACCTCGTCGCCGGCGAACCAGACTTCCCCTCCGTGCCACACTACCACCACTACAACCGCGACACGACGCTGAGCTCAACCCTGCCCTCCGTTGCCGTCGCCGTGGCCGGAATCGTCGTCGGTGAGCTCGCCGCCGCCATGGTCGTGAGGTTAGAGATGACAGGCGGGCCCCGCCTGTCATCCCCCCACCTCTCTCCCCCTCCTCTGTGCCGCTGACCCACGGGCCCCGCCCGTCAGGTTTGAAAACCTGACGTGCGCGCGCGCTGGCTCCGTGCGGCTGGGCCAGTCCGTCTGGGCCGTGCACTGTGGCCTTCTCTGGCCCAGTGCACAGGACCCCTTTTTCTTTTTCTTTTCTGTAAATGATTTAAACATTTATACAGAAAAGAATATTGATCCAAATTAAATATTTCCAACTCCTAAAATCTTGTAATATTCCAACCTATTTAATGGTACTACTTTCACTCAAATCCATGAAACTTTTCTGTACTGTTCAAATTTAAATTCAAATTTGAGCAGTATAACTCCTGTTCAAAAATCAATATATCCTATTCTGTAACTCCAAAACTCCAACTAAGATTTTTTCCCCATCTTAGAAATCCCTCTAGTATTTTACAAAAATGAGTTGACATTTTTCTGAGCACTTTGATTTTTTTGTTTTATTTGTATTCTTATTTTCCCGTGGTTATTATGCGACGTATAGATCCCGTATTTGACGAAGTTGCTGTGGAAGAAGAAGGAGAAGGACTTGAAGACTTTGAAGACCAAGCCAATCCAGGCAAGCAGCCCTTTGACCATGATACACTTGTTCTCGGAACCCTTTTGTTTCCGATGCATGATGATAGGGTTACGATGATAACCTAGATGAACCACCGCATGATGCATGCTTTATTGTTGATCTTGCTATATGCTAGATGACATGCAATAGATGGTCATGATGATTATATGATGCATGTGTGATATGAACCCTCATAGTTGAAATCTTTGCATGAACCCATCGGGTGCCCCTAATGCCCGAGGGTGATGATGTGTTAGGTCATCACTTGAGAAAGAAGTGATGTGCCGGTAGATCATGTGCATGGTGGAATGATGGATTAGATTTATGTGTGACTACCGTCCCAACCAAACATGTGAAACCACACTACCCCTTATGGGACGGGGCTTTATTGATTACTTAGGTCGATACTAGCATGGTGCCCGCATTACTAGTGACGGGGAGACTTGAGGTCTTTCCCGGGACGGGGTCGTGCTTGGATAGACGACCATGACTGTTTTCACAGGGCACCGGACACACCGTTGGTCCCCTCGGGTACGCGTGAACATTGAAATTAGGGCAAGTCCCGTTATCTATTGTTTGTACCCGAGGGCCATGTGCCAACGAGTGGACTCTATGTTAGTGTCGTCTAAGGAAAGGTAATGACAGGGTGCTTACCCCGGGTACTTGAGGTACCGCTGGTCTTGGATGACACGGAAGTTCCCCGGATCTTGTGGGTAAAGTGCGCAATCTCTGCAGAGTGTAAAACTATTTGAATAGCCGTGTCCACGGTCATGGACAGTTGGGTGGTGCTACTTAAACTATGTCCAGAATTTTACTTCGTCGGTGATGTTATGTGTGTGCTAAGTCAAGGTGGTGGCTTGACTCGATGAGATGAATCATATTCATGTTGATATCGGTAACCTGTCTTCGAGGTCACGCGAGGTTATTGATGCATAAACTTGATGATAGCATATTGTTCTAGCTTCCTGCTGGATTGTTCATTATTGTTCCATTGCATTCTTACCACATCATGGGTTGCTTGCGAGTACATTCAAAGTACTCATTGGCTTGCCACTGGTTATTTAATTGGCCAGGCATGGAAGAGCAGGATTACGAGGAAGAGTTCTTTGGAGACGATCATGCGAACTAGGACGCTATCCCAGTCAGAATGCCTGTAGGGTTAAGGCAGATGGCATGGGTTCTACCCGTTTATCGAAGACTTCCTCTACTTGAGTTATTTGCTATTCAGCCCGTGAGGCTCTATCTATGTAAGACTTGGCCATAATGGCCTTAATTCGTGTAAGACTATTTGAATGGATGTAAGACTCTTGTTATTTCAGCTTCTGTGTGTTCAGTGAGCATTGATCTCTGGGATCACTGTACACGTGCATTCGGTGATCTCGACTTCTAAGTCGGGGTCCCCACAGAGCTGGTATCAGAGCCATCCTGACTGTAGGAAGCCTTAGTTAGCATGGGCGTTAGTTAGTTGAGACCCCTTTTCAAAACCTTCTGAACCTCTCTTCTTTTCTAAACCTGAGATTTCCTCGGCTTATTAACCCCTCCTATTCCACCTTTGTAGATGGCCGCTGTTCCCGAAGAGCACCTGACCACTGGGTTTCCCCTACTTCTCGAGGATAGCCTCCAGGAGTGTCAGTTCCACCGAGCACCCATCCTCACCTACCATGAGCATTGGGTGAGCGATACTGAGGTGGAGTACCATGTGGAAGTGATCGTGAAGGCAAACGATCCTCCCACAAGTTGGTTCTTCGAGGGACCCCAGATGGCGACACTACCACTCGCTGTTGAGGCTGCTGCACTCAAGGCACTAACCCGTCTCCGCGAGCTTCTTCCGGAGATGGCAGCCAAGATGGCAACTCGCTTCTTACCTTACCGGAAGGAAGGTGACGAAGAAAGCAGCGCACTAGCCCCTCCACTGAAGGAAGGACTCTCGCTTCGGTTCCAGACCTACTTAAGTCTCTGTGCCGACAGCCTGGCACAAGACTTGGCCTCGGAATCAATGAAGCTTCGAGAAGAACTTTACAAGACCAAGGCACTTCTTCGTCGACCTCAAGAGAAGGCAAACAGGATCAAGAAGGAAGGAGCACCTTCTGGACAATCCGCTATCGCATATCGAGGCGGAAGGCCCTCCGAGGATGTATCTTCCAAGGGTGAAGAACCACCTCGGCGACGCCGGATGACAGCAAGGGAATATCGCAAGCTTTTCCCTGCACCACCGTTGAAGCACCGTCGTATCCAACTCCTCCACTCCCCCACTCCCTCAAGTGACAAGGGAGCCCAGACAAATGAAGACAAGGAGGAAGACCCAGAAGAGCCGGAATACGCGACCGAGCATTCCGCCGCTTAGGCATTATTCACTACTCGGATATGCCAGTTGTAGCCCCTATGGTAGGATAGGTCGTGTAACCCCTATGCACAGTCGAGTCCTTGTATGGTTCATATGAAACCATCTAGTGTTTGCTTTTGTCGTGTCTGGATGTAAGTCGTAATCTTCCTTCGGGAATGTGTAAACGACTACATCACCCATTTGGATTTTAATGAATGTGTTTTGGCCTTACGGCCCTTGCATGATTTGATTTAGTGTCACACCCACCCCCTTACTAGGCACCCATCTTTCTTGCTTTCCCTCTTCCGAGTCATGAGACCTTTTACCGCTCCAACAGGATGCCTGTTGTAACTCGTACTGGTACCTCTACCCAGCAGCCCGAAGCCGGAGCATCCTCTCAGCCAGAGGCAGGCCACGACCAAACCAACGACCAAGCTCCACCACCACCTCCTCCAAGCATGGACATGGCTCAGCTTCTCCAAGCTTTCCGAGAGGAACGCCAAGCCAACACTGCAGCTCTTCAGCTGATTGCTCAAGCTGTCGCCAACAACCGCCAGCCGGCGGGGAATGGCAATGGACGTTCCACGTTGGCAGAGTTCAAGAAGCATGCACCGCCAACCTTCATTGAGACTGCAGAACCCCTGGATGCTGACGACTGGGTCCGTTCCATTGAGGAGATCCTGGAACTAGTCGGATGCACCGAAGATCGCGAGAAGGTGGCTTATGCAGCCCACTGCCTCGGGGGAACTGCTAGAGCTTGGTGGGATGGATTCAAGGTCATGCATGCTGAACAAGACATCACTTGGGTGAACTTCAAGGCAGAATTCCGCAAGGCCCACATTCCTTTCGGAATCATGGCTATCAAAAAGCGCGAGTTCCGAGCCCTGAAGCAAGGAAGTGGCACTGTCAAGGAGTACATGCAGAAGTTCAGCATTCTGTCAAGGTATGCCCCTGAAGATGTCAGCACTGATGCTGCCAAAAGGGAGCGCTTCATGGAAGGCCTTAATCAGACTCTGCAATACTCGCTTGTCGTGTGCGACTGCCCGTCTTTCCCTCACCTGGTGAACAAGGCACTTATGCTTGAAGACAAGCGGCGTGCTTTGGAAGACACTCGCAAGCGCAAGTTGGTCAGTAAGGGAAGTTCCAGCAACCAGAAGCCTCGTCCGTGGCAGTCAGCCCCGGCCAAGCCAACCTATCAGCAGCCAAGAGCTCCTGCACCTCGTGCCAATCCTCAGCCTCAGCACTATGCCAACCCCAGGCCAGCTTTCAACCCCAATACCAGTGGTGGCAACAAGATCAACACTCCAAACCAAGTCACTTGCTTTGGGTGTGGTCAGCCTGGACACATCTCCAGGGTGTGCCCCAACAAGAAGCCTGATGCCCCGCGCCCCAGTGCGCAGAATCAGGGACAAGGCCGTGGAATGCCACCAAGGAACCCAGCTCCTCGCAATCCACCGAACTATGGGAAGGGGCATGTGAATCACGTCACTGCTGAAGAAGCCCAGGAAGACCCGGACGTCGTGCTGGGTATGTTCCTTGTCAACTCAGCACCTGCAACTGTCTTGTTTGATTCTGGTGCAACGCATTCATTTGTCACTCAAAGATTTGCATTAAAAAGTGGCATGACCCCTACACCCTTGAATAACCCTATGGTGGTACGAACCCCCGGAGCAGAGATGAGAGCCAAGATAGGCTGTAAAGGAGTCAGTATTACCATTAACGGTGTAGACTTCTTAGCAGACCTTAGCATCCTGAGATCGCAAGGCTTGGATGTGATCTTAGGGATGGATTGGCTCAGTAAGCACCAAGGCTTATTAGACTGTGCCAATCGGACAGTCACTGTGACCAATGACCAAGGAGTCGAAGTCAAGTTTGCCCCCAACTCCTCTTCCGCTCAAGCCGCTAAAGTCAACTGTCTGTCTGAAGTTGGGCTAGATCAAGTACCGGTGGTATGTGAGTATCCTGATGTCTTTCCGGATGAACTACCGGGAATGCCCCCTGACCGTGACATTGAGTTCATCATCGAGCTCGTGCCCGGAGCAGGACCCATCTATAAGAAGCCTTATAGAATGGGGACGGAAGAATTAGCCGAGTTGAAGAAGCAGCTAGAAGAGCAGCTAAGGAAGGGATTTATCCGCCCGAGTGCCTCCCCTTGGGGATCTCCTGTTCTGTTTGTGGCAAAGAGGGACGGTACCATCCGCTTATGCATTGACTATCGTTCCCTCAATGAAGTTACAATCAAGAACAAGTACCCACTTCCCAAGATCGAAGATCTGTTTGATCAACTCAGCGGAGCCAAGGTATTCTCCAAGATCGACCTCAGATCTGGATATTACCAGCTGAAGATCAGACCCCAAGATATTCCGAAGACAGCATTCGTAACCAGTTATGGCCTGTACGAGTGCACGGTCATGTCCTTTGGGTTAACCAATGCCCCAGCTTACTTCATGTATCTCATGAATAAAGTCTTCATGGAATATTTGGACAAGTTCGTTGTTGTCTTCATTGATGACATTCTTGTGTTCTCGAAGTCGGAGGAAGAGCATGAGCAGCACCTGAGGATGGTCCTAGACAAGCTTCGTGAGCACCAACTGTATGCCAAATTCAGCAAGTGTGAGTTCTTGCTGCATAAAGTTGGATTCTTAGGTCATGTTTTGACCGAGGAAGGATTATCTGTTGATCCTGCAAAAATAGAAGCTGTTACCCAATGGCAATCTCCAACGACCGTCAAGGAAGTCAGAAGCTTCCTCGGATTAGCGGGCTATTACCGCAAGTTCGTGGAAGGATTCTCTAGCATTGCACGACCAATGACTCAGCTCCTCAAGAAGGACAAGAAGTTCGAGTGGACGCCAAAATGCGAAGAGAGCTTCCAAGAGCTCAAGAAGAGATTGACAACCGCCCCAGTTCTGGCAACACCTGATATTCACAAGGAGTTCGTGATATATTGTGATGCCTCTCGAACCGGATTGGGGAGCATTCTGATGCAAGAAGGCCGCGTCATAGCATACCTCTCCAGGCAGCTACGACCCCATGAGGAGAACTACGCTACTCACGATCTTGAGCTAGCGGCAGTAGTTCATGCCTTGAAGACATGGCGGCATTACCTCCTAGGGAAACGGTGTGAGATTTACACAGACCACAAAAGTCTGAAGTATATTTTCACCCAAAAAGAGTTGAACATGAGGCAGCGGAGATGGTTGGAACTCATCAAAGATTATGACCTCAGTGTTCAGTATCACCCTGGGAAGGCTAACGTGGTGGCCGATGCCTTAAGCAGGAAGGCTTGCTCTTTGAATGCCGTTATTCAAGAGAGGCAGCCAGCCTTGTTTAAGGAGATCAAACAATTCAGTTTGGAATTGGTCACCCCCGGATTTCTGGATCATTGGAAGTCAGACCGACCCTGATGGACGACGTCAAGAGGGCTCAAGATGGACACGCAAGCATTGAAGGTATCAAGAAGAAGATGAAGCTGGGCAAGGCCCCAGGATTCTCCGAAGACGAGCACGAGATTGTTCGGTACAAAGGTCGCCTCTGCGTACCAAACAACACCGAGCTGAAGACGCTGATTCTGCAAGAAGCCCACGACACCCCGTATTCCATCCACCCCGGAGGAACCAAGATGTACCAAGACTTGAAGGCACGATTCTGGTGGCACGGTATGAAAAGAGAGATTGCAACCTATGTTGCAAAGTGTGATGTGTGCCAAAGGGTCAAGGCTGAGTATCAGCGACTTGCTGGATTGCTTCAACCACTCAAGGTTCCTGAGTGGAAGTGGGATAAAGTCGGAATGGACTTCATCACTGGATTACCAAGGTCGAATAGAGGACATGACTCCATCTGGGTCATAGTCGATCATTTGACCAAGGTGGCTCATTTCATTCCTGTCAAGACTACTTATGATGGCAACCGGCTGGCAGCTCTCTACATTGACCGAATCGTAAGTCTTCACGGTGTTCCCAAGGAGATGGTGTCAGATCGAGGAACCCAGTTCACCTCAAGGTTCTGGAAGAAGTTCCAAGAAGCCTTGGGAACCAAGTTGTCTTTCAGCACAGCTTTCCACCCACAGACCGGAGGTCAAACAGAGCGAGTCAATCAGATTCTCGAAGACATGCTCCGAGCCTGTGTCCTGGCATATGGAGCCAAGTGGGAAGACTGTCTCCCTTTTGCCGAGTTCTCCTATAACAACAGTTACCAGTCAAGCCTTCAGATGGCACCATTTGAGGTGTTGTACGGACGCAGATGTCGCACACCCCTCAACTAGTCAGAGACTGGAGAAGGACTAGTTTTTGGACCGGATAATATCCGCGCAGCAGAAGAGCAAGTCCAGCTAGTCAGAGAGTGATTAAAGGCAGCCAAGTCAAGGCAGAAGAGTTATGCTGACACTCGACGCCGAGACATGAGTTTCCATGTTGGGGACCATGTGTACCTGCGGGTAACTCCCTCTAAAGGGAACCAAGCGTTTCCATGTCAAGGGGAAGCTCGCACCAAGGTTCATTGGACCCTTTCAGATCACTGCACGACGAGGAGAAGTGGCTTATCAGTTGGAACTACCACCTGAGCTATCCGATGTGCATAATGTATTCCATGTGTCACCACTCCGGAAATGTCTGCAAGTTCCAGACAAGCCCAATCTCTACAAGGATGTGGATCACCAAGCCATTGATCTGCAGCCTGATTTGACCTACCGCGAGAAGCCC
>LR738713.1:349997072-350031513 GCA_902687465.1 Secale cereale
GTGTCAGATCGAGGAACCCAGTTCACCTCAAGGTTCTGGAAGAAGTTCCAAGAAGCCTTGGGAACCAAGTTGTCTTTCAGCACAGCTTTCCACCCACAGACCGGAGGTCAAACAGAGCGAGTCAATCAGATTCTCGAAGACATGCTCCGAGCCTGTGTCCTGGCATATGGAGCCAAGTGGGAAGACTGTCTCCCTTTTGCCGAGTTCTCCTATAACAACAGTTACCAGTCAAGCCTTCAGATGGCACCATTTGAGGTGTTGTACGGACGCAGATGTCGCACACCCCTCAACTGGTCAGAGACTGGAGAAGGACTAGTTTTTGGACCGGATAATATCCGCACAGCAGAAGAGCAAGTCCAGCTAGTCAAAGAGTGATTAAAGGCAGCCAAGTCAAGGCAGAAGAGTTATGCTGACACTCGACGCCGAGACATGAGTTTCCATGTTGGGGACCATGTGTACCTGCGGGTAACTCCCTCTAAAGGGAACCAAGCGTTTCCATGTCAAGGGGAAGCTCGCACCAAGGTTCATTGGACCCTTTGAGATCACTGCACGACGAGGAGAAGTGGCTTATCAGTTGGAACTACCACCTGAGCTATCCGATGTGCATAATGTATTCCATGTGTCACCACTCCGGAAATGTCTGCAAGTTCCAGACAAGCCCAATCTCTACAAGGATGTGGATCACCAAGCCATTGATCTGCAGCCTGATTTGACCTACCGCGAGAAGCCCATTCGTATTCTGGACGAAGCAGAACGACGTACGCGGAGCCGTACCATCAAGTACTTCAAGGTCCAGTGGAGCAACCACACCGAAGCAGAAGCAACCTGGGAACGAGAAGACTATCTTAGATCCGAGTTTCCCGATCTCTTTTAAGCCATAGTTTAGGAATCTCGGGGACGAGATTCTTGTAAGGGGGGTAGGTCTGTCACACCCTGCATTTTGTAACATGCTATTTGTAACTTTGAGGCATGAAAATTTGGACCAGCAAATTTTTTTAGCATCATTTGGCTTTTATTTGGAATTGAGTTTTCTTCATTTGCTTTTTCATGTGCTCATTAAAGTCAACTATGATCTCTTGTAGATCTCATCTCCATACTCTAAGCTTCTGCCCAATGATCATGCCAAGTGTCATATAACAGTATAGTATTTTCTTACAAAATTATTCTGGCCAAAAAGCATTTTATAAATTTAGTTTTCCAAAAACCCCTGAATTGAGATTTGCACTGCAAGTACTTGATTAAGGGTGTGAAAATTATTTCAAAAGGTTTATTTGAGACCTAGTAGTCATAGGACTCCCAGAAACCACAAAGGTATAATTTTAAAAGTTATTTTCCTATTTTATTTAAAAGCCTTTTCTTAAGGCCAGAAATGGTCTTTAATAGGGAAAAATTATTTAACTGTTTCAAAAATATTTGCCAAAATTCAGAGAGACTCATAGGACATATATTGTCCATATATAAGAGTTTCAACACTTGGTCATGCTCAAAATAATGGGCTAAACCCTCTAAAACCCTTTCTGGATATTTCAAGCTTTTGAAATATTTACAAAGGAAACTTTCTCCAAAAATTCCAGGGAAATTCTATCATGTCATTTATGACATATATGATGATCTTGCCAAGTCCCATGCCTTGGGAAGCAAGAAAACCTCCTCAAACCCCTTCATAACCATTCTGTCCATATTTGAAGTTGAGCAACTTTACATTGCCAAACTTGTCCAAATGCTCTCAAACTTGGTGCACATGCTAGAATGGCCTAATAAGGCACCTAGACCAAATGGCACAAGAATTTGAATAGAGCAACTTGATCAGATCACCTCAAAACCTTTTTTGTTCAAATGCAAATTTGAACAACTTTACATTACCAACTTTTTATCTGGAGCTTCAAACTTTTTGGGCATGATCAATACCCCAAATGATGATGCTACAACAAGTGGTGCATCAAGGGGAGATGATTAGCTTGACTCAATCAAGATGAAACTGTTTCTGTTGATTTCTAGGGTTCACCAAAGTTACATTGGCTAGTTTCTTCAAATGAGCCCAAATTTGGTGAAGCACCCTATTTTCTCATGTCTTTCAACCCTGTCAAGTGCCATGTCAAGTGGACTTCATTTACTAGATCAAACACAGATCAAACACCTTCTGCAGAAATTCTAAAACCTCCAACTTGACCACTTTCACTTTTCTCCATGGCCTCAACTTCTTACCACAGGCTCATTGGGTTACCAGCTACGTCCAGTAACTTCCCCAGCACCTCAGCTCCATGATTGAGGGGTGAAACCTCTGTTTTACCTTGCTGAACAGTAGGTTTCTACCATTTCACCAACACTCTCTCTCTCTCTCTCTGCATCCCCAGGGCATCCAAGGCCTCAAGGCATTTCTTTACTTCTCCTACAACGTGCTAGACACTGTTGGGCACGCTGGAACGGACCAAACCGGCGAGAGCGCGTTGATGCCAGTCAAACGCATGCTCTGGAGCGCGCGAACAGTGCACCTCGCACGCTGGCTCGGGCCAATCAGCCTCCCCCGACAACCTCGAGCCTCCCCCTCGCGCCAGTCGAGGCGCCTCGACGTCCGCAACCTCCCCGGCGATGTCCCCCCTCCTCCTGCGCCCTCTAGTGAACGACGTCGCACGCGCACCGGCCGCCCGCTTCGGCCATTCCTCTGCCTCACACGCGCGCCCTCCTCTGACGCTCCCCCGCTCCTCTTCTAACCTCAGCTGGACGTGGAGCGAGTCCACGGACCTCCCCGGCGTGTTCCCAGGCTCCAGAACCCCCCACAGCCTCGCCTGCAACCTCGCCGGCGCACGGGTCCACGGTGAACCACGGGCGCGGCTATATAAGGCCCTCCCGAGCTTCTCCAACACCCTCACCAGCCTCACACCTCTCCACTGAGACCCCCAACACCCTCAGTTCGACCCCAGGACGCCCCTGTGCTCGGGATCGACCGGAGCTCCGCCGCGTCGGGCCGCCGGCGATCTCGAGGTACAGGCCTCCCCTGCCTCTCCTTCCACCCGTTTCGGAACCCCCTCGCCTCACTGATCTTTTCCCCCCTGTTTCCCCTCTCTGTGGCAGCCGGAAACAGCCACAGCCACCACCCTCCGACGAGCCTCCGCCGTCCCACCTCGTCGCCGGCGAACCAGACTTCCCCTCCATGCCGCACTACCACCACTACAACCGCGACATGACGCTGAGCTCAACCCTGCCCTCCGTTGCCGTCGTCGTGGCCGGAATCGTCGTCGGTGAGCTCGCCGCCGCCGTGGTCGTGGGGTTAGAGATGACAGGCGGGCCCCGCCTGTCATCCCCCCACCTCTCTCCCCCTCCTCTGTGCCGCTGACCCACGGGCCCCGCCCGTCAGGTTTGAAAACCTGACGTGCGCGCGCGCGCTGGCTCCGTGCGGCTGGGCCAGTCCGTCTGGGCCGTGCACTGTGGCCTTCTCTGGCCCAGTGCACAGGACCCCTTTTTCTTTTTCTTTTCTGTAAATGATTTAAAAATTTATACAAAAAAGAATATTGATCCAAATTAAATATTTCCAACTCCTAAAATCTTGTAATATTCCAACCTATTTAATGGTACTACTTTCACTCAAATCCATGAAACTTTTCTGTACTATTCAAATTTAAATTCAAATTTGAGCAGTATAACTCCTGTTCAAAAATCAATATATCCTATTCTGTAACTACAAAACTCCAACTAAGATTTTTCCCCATCTTAGAAATCCCTCTAGTATTTTACAAAAATGAGTTGACATTTTTCTGAGCACTTTGATTTTTCTGTTTTATTTGTATTCTTATTTTCCCGTGGTTATTATGCAACGTATAGATCCCGTATTTGACGAAGTTGCTGT
Source organism: Secale cereale (assembly GCA_902687465.1). Taxonomy (NCBI): domain Eukaryota; kingdom Viridiplantae; phylum Streptophyta; class Magnoliopsida; order Poales; family Poaceae; genus Secale; species Secale cereale. Next base: position 350,000,917 of record LR738713.1, read on the forward strand.
GGAAGAAGAAGGAGAAGGACTTGAAGACTTTGAAGACCAAGCCAATCCAGGCAAGCAGCCCTTTGACCATGATACACTTGTTCTCGGAACCCTTTTGTTTCCGATGCATGATGATAGGGTTACGATGGTAACCTAGATGAACCACCACATGATGCATGCTTTATTGTTGATCTTGCTATATGCTAGATGACATGAAATAGATGGTCATGATGCTTATATGATGCATGTGTGATATGAACCCTCATAGTTGAAATCTTTGCATGAACCCATCGGGTGCCCCTAATGCCCGAGGGTGATGATGTGTTAGGTCATCACTTGAGAAAGAAGTGATGTGCCGGTAGATCATGTGCATGGTGGAATGATGGATTAGATTTATGTGTGACTACCGTCCCAACCAAACATGTGCAACCACACTACCCCTTATGGGACGGGGCTTTATTGATTACTTAGGTCGATACTAGCATGGTGCCCGCATTACTAGTGACGGGGAGACTTGAGGTCTTTCCCGGGACGGGGTCGTGCTTGGATAGACGACCATGACTGTTTTCACAGGGCACCGAACACACCGTTGGTCCCCTCGGGTACGCGTGAACATTGAAATTAGGGCAAGTCCCGTGATCTATTGTTTGTACCCGAGGGCCGTGTGCCAACGAGTGGACTCTATGTTAGTGTTGTCTAAGGAAAGGTAATGACCGGGTGCTTACCCCGGGTACTTGAGGTACCGCGGGTCTTGGATGACACGGAAGTTCCCCGGATCTTGTGGGTAAAGTGCGCAACCTCTACAGAGTGTAAAACTATTCGAATAGCCGTGTCCACGGTCATGGGCAGTTGGGTGATGCTACTTAAACTATGTCCAGAATTTTACTTCGTCGGTGATGTTATGTGTGTGCTAAGTCAAGGTGGTGGCTTGACTCGATGAGATGAATCATATTCATGTTGATATCGGTAACCTGTCTTCGAGGTCACGCGAGGTTATTGATGCATAAACTTGATGATAGCATATTGTTCTAGCTTCCTGCTGGATTGTTCATTATTGTTCCATTGCATTGTTACCACATCATGGGTTGCTTGCGAGTACATTCAAAGTACTCATTGGCTTGCCACTGGTTATTTAATTGGCCAGGCATGGAAGAGCAGGATTACGAGGAAGAGTTCTTTGGAGACGATCATGCGAACTAGGACGCTATCCCAGTCAGAATGCCTGTAGGGTTAAGGCAGATGGCATGGGTTCTACCCGTTTATCGAAGACTTCCGCTACTTGAGTTATTTGCTATTCAGCCCGTGAGGCTCTATCTATGTAAGACTTGGCCATAATGGCCTTAATTCGTGTAAGACTATTTGAATGGATGTAAGACTCTTGTTATTTCAGCTTCTGTGTGTTCAGTGAGCATTGATCTCTGGGATCACTGTACACGTGCATTCGGTGATCTCGACTTCTAAGTCGGGGTCCCCACAATGACCGTCATTGCTCTCTTAGTTGGTCGCTCCCAGTCTTTTGCTAACCTTCGCCTGTACTAAGCGGACTGACTGCTTGTGCATCCACATCCTTTTAATCCAGTTATGCCATATGAGTCCACCATATCTTCCTACATGGTATTTACCTGCCATTCCTAACGGAGACTTGCATGTACCATCTCGAAATTATTCCAAGAAAAAGCATTCCTATTTTGTGCCTCTGTTTTAAGTTCATGAGGAAGTAGTAGTTAATTCATGATCTTTTTAAGTTGGACAAGCTTCACCCCGGGATTGCATGTATAATGTGCAAACCCATAATACGAGAAGGAACTGGCATTGAGTGCGCCCGGCTCAAAAAGATAATATAACAAACAAACCCTCCTTCACGCTTTGTTCAGGAGAAATCAGAAAACTTTGGCAGTGATAAACAAAGGAGATTATGAGGATGTGATCGTCCTCATTAGGGAGCCGTTCCTCGAAACTTGTCCATCTCAATAAGTGATTGAGTTGTCTGCTAGCATTCGTTGACGAAACATGCATGATCTTAAAAAAATTATTATTACCTCTGTTTTAAAACCAAGAGCTCTGGTACATGTTTTGTCTTTGTTTCCGACTACAAGTTTTCAACCTTACCAACAAAAGCCACGGTTCGAGAGTCTCCACCTTCTTTTAAAAGCACCAACTACTGAGAGCATGATTGTCATTCTGAGTGTAATGTGGATTGTCCCAAAGTAGCATTGTCTTCTGCATGATTGTGATATCGTTTATTTTGAAATCATTGTATCTAGTCATCACTTAAACATTGGAGGTGCCCCTGCATTTATGTTTTGCTTCACTAAAGGGGGCAAGCTAGATATCACTTTATCATATTTGCACATCATGTTCATTACAAATCTATTTGATGTTTCAATATCATATTGTAAAACTTTCAGTTCTTTGTGATTTTCTCATGAGGCAACTTAATTACTATAGATTCATTGTCTCAGTAAGCTTTTGTCATATGACTATGAAAAAGTCATATATGGTTAATAGCATGTCACCACAGAAATTATTCTTGTTATCATTTACCTACTCGAGGACGAGCAGGAATTAAGCTTGGGGATGTTGATACGTCCAAAATGTATCTATAATTTCTGCTTGCTCCATGCCTCTTTTGGGTGATATTGCTATGTTATTTATACACTTCCATACAGTTTTGATCATATTTGGACTAACCTATTAACTCAGTGCACCCCAGTGCCAATTTCTATTTTCGGCTATTTTTGTATTTCAGGTTTTCACATTACGAGAACTGCCAGAAAAAATCCAGAAAAATTATATAAAAAATCAGCGTTCCGGAAGCTTCCATGCGGCCAAAGTAGGGCCGGAGGGGACCCACAGGGGCTCCAGGCGGCCTGCCCACGCGCCCCCCCCTAGCCGCGCCGAGGGGGGGGGGCTGGGCACCCCTGACCCCCTCTGATGCCCCCCTTTGGCATATATTTACACCGTGTCGCGGAAACCCTGATTCCAGACCCCTTTTCTCCAGACGCGATTCCAATCTCCGCCGCCATCGCCATCAAGCTTAGGGGGACCAGAATTTCTGTGCCGGCACCCTGCTGGGACGGGGAAGTGCCCTCGGATTCATCTCCATCGACGTTGCTTCCTCCCTCCATGATGCGGGAGTAGTTCCTCCTCGGGGATGAGGTTCTTACCAGTAGCTATGTGGTCAATTCTCTCTCCCATGATGTGATCTTCGTTGTGATCATAGGCTATGTTAATCTAGGGTGATCCCATGATATTTCCCCTTCCTCTATGTATTGGATTGATGTACTCACTTGTCTTTATCTAGTATAATCCCCGAGACCAAGGTGACAGCGGTCTATTGGACATGGATTAGAACAATATTTTCATGAGTGATTTCCTCTCTTGTGTGTTGATTGAAGATTGAGAGTCTCTTGGTGTTTGTCTTTGACTATCCTTTAGATATGTTGTGGTGATTGTGGGACTCTCTTTGGATGGCCGCGGTGACATTGGGAAATCCTTAGATTGAGAACTACGAACTTTGAGGTGTGCTTTTGTAGCCCTACATAATTCTCGTCCTCTCTTGACCACGAAGGAATGACCTCCGAGTGTGTCCCCTTTGCATGTTTTATGGGAAATATCATGTGATTCGATTATGTTAATGTTGTTGGGAGTTGCCACTAGTGAAAGTATGAACCCTAGGCCTTGTTTCCACCATTGCAATACCATTTGTGCTCACGTTTACCACTTGTTTGCTTGCTGCACTTTTTATTATAGATTTATATTACTTTGTTTTGCCATCCATATCACTTGCCATTTAACATCTCTTCGCCGAACTAGTGCACCTATACATCTAACAAGTGTATTAGGTGTGTTGGGGACAGAAGAGACTTCTTGTATCTTAGTTGCAGGGTTGCTTGAGAGAGACCATCTTCAACCTCTACTTCCCTGAGTTCGATAAACCTTAGGTCATCCACTTGAGGGAAATTGCTGCTGTCCTACAAACCTCTGCGCTTGGAGGCCCAACATAGTCTACAAGAGTAGAAGTGTGCGTAGACATCACCCCGCGGCGTGACCCCCCGCGTGCGGCGCTCATGCATGAAGAAGGAAGCTGCCAAGAGATCCAGCTGCCTCGAGGAGGAGCGCCGGCACTCCCTCCACTGCCGCGTCGAGACCGTGCACCCCCTGATATGGTGGCGCGCGAGGACAAAGACCAAGCTTCGACTCCACGACAAGCTCCGGTGTCAGCAGGCTGCAAGGCCCTCGTCCCCGAGCTGCGCAACGTCAACTAGCCCGGGAAGTTCAAGGTCGACCTGTATCCATGCTATGATGGCACCCCCGACCTTGCCGAGTTCCTGCAGCTCTACGAGCTGAGCATCAAGGCCTCCTGCGGTGACGAGAAGATCATGGCGAACTGGTTCCCCATGGCTCACAAGGACGGCGCGCGCTCGTGGCTCCTGAACCTGCCCGTGGGATCGATCTCCTCCTGGGGTGAGATGCACTAGTGGTTTATTGCCAACTTCCAGGGCACCCGCGACCGGCCCCCGGCCGCAGGTGACCTGAGGCACATCAAGCAACAACCAGGAGAAAACTCTGCAGAAATTCATCCAGCGCTTCAACAACGTCCGTGTCAAGATCCCCAAGGTCACGGATGAGGCCATCATCTCAGCATTCTCCGATGGCATCCGCTATATCAAGATGAAGGAGGAGCTCGCCATCCGTGAAGATCTGTGCACAACCCTGGAGCTGTTCAACCTCGCGACCAAGTGCGCCAGAGCTGAGGAGGGGCGCCTCTCCCTCGTCGAGCTCCCCACCATTGACCCTGAAGACAAGAAGGCCAAGGGCAAGGATGTGAAGAACAAAGGGATGGCCGTGCTCGTGGCCGTACCATAGATGAAGCATGGCCGCGACCACCCGGAGTCGTCCAAGAGCAGCCGTCTCTTCAGCGCCTTCCACAACGTGCACAACCACAACACCAATGACTGTCAAGAGCTCGTGGCCATCCATGAAGGGCGCACCAGCCAACGCCCTGAGCGCAGCAACCGGGTCTACGGTCGTGGAGGAAGTCGGACCAGGGGGCACTAGGACGATGATAACCCACAAGTGTAGGGGATCGCAACAGTTTTCGAGGGTAAAGTATTCAACCCAAATTTATCGATTCGACACAAGGGGAGCCAATGAATACTATTAAGTATTAGCAGCTGAGTTGTCAATTCAACCACACATGGAAACTTAGTATCTGCAGCAAGATAGTTTAGTAGCAAAGTAATATGGTAGTGGCGGTAGAGGCAATAAAAGTAACGGTAGTGTTTTTGTAGCTTTTGTAATAGTAGCGACGGGAAAGTAATAAGCAACAAGCAATATGGGAAAACCTCGTAAGCATCGGATCAGTGATGGGAAATTATGTCAGATGCAATTCATCATGTAGAAGTTATAACCTAGGGTGACACAGAACTAGCTCCAGTTCATCAATGTAATGTAGGCATGTATTCCGAATATGGTCATACGTGCTTATGGAAAAGAACTTGCATGAAATCTTTTGTACTGCCCTCCCGTGGCAGCGGGGTCCGATTGGAAACTAAGGGATATTAAGGCCTCCTTTTAATAGAGTACCGGACCAAATCATTAACACATAGTGAATACATGAACTCCTCAAGCTAAGGTCATCACCGGGAGTGTACCCGATTATTGTCACTTCGGGGTTGCCGGATCATAACACATAGTAGGTGACTATAGACTTGCAAGATAGGATCAAGAACACACATATATTCATCAGAACATAATAGGTTCAGATCTGAAATCATGGCACTCGGGCCCTAGTGACAAGCATTAAGCATAGCAATGTCATAGCAACATCAATCTCAGAACATAGTGGATACTAGGGATCAAATCCTAACAAAACTAACTCGATTACATGATAGATCCCATCCAACCCATCACCGTCCAGCAAGCCTACAATGGAATTACTCACGCACGGTGGTGAGCATCATGGAATTGGTGATGGAGGAAGGTTGATGATGACAATGACGACGATCTCCACTCTCCGGAGCCCCGAACGGACTCCAGATCAACCCTCCCGAGAGAGATTAGGGCTTGGCGGCGGCTCCGTGTCGTAAAACGCGATAATTCTTTCTCCTTGATTTTTTTTCTCCCCGAAAGTGAATATATAGGATCTAGGGATACGTCGGTGGAGCACCAGGGGCCCCACGAGGCAGTGGGGGGCGCCTCCCACCCTAGTGGACAGGGTGTGGGCCCCCTGGTCTGGATCTTCTTGCAGGTATTTTTTATATTTTCCAAAATAATTCTCCGTGGATTTTAAGGTCATTCCGAGAACTTTTTATTTCTGCACAAAATCAACACCATGGCAATTCTGCTGAAAACAGCGTCAGTCCGGGTTAGTTCCATTCAAATCATGCAAGTTAGAGTCCAAAACAAGGGGAAAAGGGTTTGGAAAAGTAGATACGTTGGAGACGTATCATCTCCCCCAAGCTTAAACCTTTGCTTGTCCTCAAGCAATTCCGTTGATAAACTGAAAGTGATAAAGAAAAAACTTTGACAAACTCTGTTTGCTCTTGTTGTTGTAAATATGTAAGCCAGCATTCAAGTTTTCAGCAAAGATCATGAACTAACCACATTCACAATCACTTTCAGGTCTCAAGTCTACTCACATCAATGGCATAATCAACTAGTGAGCAATAATAATAAACCTTGGATGACAACACTTTCTCAAAACAATCATGTTATGATATAACAAGATGGTATCTCGCTAGCCCTTTCTGAGATCGCAAAACATAAATGCAGAGCACCTTCAATGATCAAGGACTGACTAGACAATTTAATTCATGGTAAGAGAGATCCAGTCATGATCATACTCAATGCAAATTAATAGTAATAAATTCAAATGACAGAGCTGCTCTCCTACTAGTGCTCTTTTATAAGAGGATGATGACTCTGCATAAAAGTAAATAGATAGGCCCTTCGCAGAGGGAAGTAGGGATTTGTAGAGGTGCCATAGCTCGATTTTCAAATAGAGATGAATAACATTTTGAGCGGTATACTTTCATTGTCAACATAACAACCAAGAATCTCAATATCTCCAATGCTACGCACATTATAGGCGGTTCCCAAACAGAATGGTAAAGTTTATACTCCCCCAACCACCAACAAGCACACTCCATGGCTAGCCCGAAATAACAGGTACCGTCCAAACCAGTAACAGCCCTGGGGTAGTTTTGTTTAATTATTATGATTTTGAGCATGGGACTGGGCATCCCGGTTACCAGCCATTTTCTTGTGAATGATGAGAGGAGTCAACTCATCGTGAATATAACCCACCTAACATGGAAGATATAGACATCCCTAGTTGATACATGAGCTGTTCGAGCATACAAAAATGAATTTCATTTGAAGGTTTAGCGTTTGGCACATACAAATTTACTTGGAACGGCAGGTAAATACCGCATATAGGAAGGTATGGTGGACTCGTATGGAATACCTTTGGGGTTTATGGAAGTGGATGCACAAGCAGTATTCCCGCTTAGTACAGGTGAAGGCTAGAAAGAGACTGGGAAACGACCAGCTAGAGAGCAACAACGGTCATGAACATGCATTAAAATTAATCAACAATGAATGCAAGCATGAGAAGGATATAAATCACCATGAACATAAATATCGTGGAGGCTATGTTGATTTGTTTCAACTACATGCGTGAACATGTGCCAAGTCAGATCACTTAAATCGTTCAAAGGAGGATACCACCCCATCATACCCCATCAGAACCATTTTAATATCATGTTGGCACGCAAGATAGACCATTATAATCTCTCAACTAATTAAGCATGGCATAAGCAGCTACGACCTCTAATTGTCATTGCAAGCATGTTTCATTCATAACAAGCTGAATCAGGAACGATGAACTATCATATTTACAAAAACAAGAGAGATCGAGTTCATACCAGCTTTTCTCATCTCAATTAGTTCATCATATATCATCCTTATTTCCTTTCACTCGCACGACCGACGGTGTGGATAATAATAATAGTGCACGTGCATTGGACTAAGCTGGAATCTGCGAGTATTTAATACAAGAGAGAAGACAAGGTAATATGGCTCGAGGTTAAATAAAAAATAAAGCATATGAGAGCCACTAAGCATTTTAATCATGGTCTTCTACTCCTGACCCCCAAAGAAAAGAAAAGAAACTATTTACAGGGGAAAGCTCCCAACAAACAAAAGAAGAATGAGAAATCTTTTTGGGTTTTCTTTTAATTTCTACTACAAGCAGGAAAAGTAAACTAGCTTAGAAGCTACAACTAATATTTTTTTGTTTTTCTTAAGGTTTTTTCTAGCACACGAAAAAAGACTAAGAAAGAGAAATGAAGCTAAAGATGGATGGTACAATGAAAGATTGTGAACACCGACAACTAGCATAAGTGTGAACATGACTATAAAGTCGGTGAGAAACACGTACTCCCCCAAGCTTAGGCTTTTGGCCATGTTGGTCCATGGCCAGTATTGGCCTGACGGATATCCAAAGTCGTAGTTGGGGTTGTACTGAGATGCAGCAGCTATTGCCCGCTGAGCTGTAGCTCGAAGGCGGGCTGCTTCCGTCATATTGTGATACACATTTGCCTCCTCCATGGTTATAGTGTATCTCCCTTTTGCCTGAAAGTCAAACAAAGTAGGGGCAGGAAGAACAATAGGGATGGCATGATGCCTGTTAAAGATTAGTCGATATTTGAGGGATTGATCATCCCTCTCTATAAACCGGTGAATAGTCATAGCATGGCAATCCAAATGAGCAGGAGGTAAAGGTTCATCATTCTCGTGCACAGGCACACCAAGACGGCGAGCTATGCGAGTGGCATAGATCCCACCAAATAAATCTCCATGCATACCATTATGGTGTAGCCTACGTACAACAATGGCTCCCAAATTATATTGTCTATCACCTAGTACAACACTCTTGAGAACACTAAGATCTGGGACACACATGTGATAAGCCTCATCTTTACCATTTATGCATCTACCGATAAAGAGAGCAAAGTAAGGAATAGCAGGAAAATGGATGCTTCCTATGGTAGCCTGTGTGATTTCTCTAGATTCCCCCACTATGATACTAGCAAGGAAATCTCTAAATTCAGATTTGTGAGGATCAACCATACTGCCCCACTGTGGGAGCTTACAAGCATCATTAAAATCCTCTATGTCCATGGTGTAAGATTTATCATAAATGTCAAACAGGACAGTGTGAGAATTACGTGAAGATGAAAATTTAAACCTTCTCACAAAGGTATTAGTTAAGCCACGGTATTGAGGGCACTTATCTTGTATGAAGCCCTCGAGGTCAGCGTTGCGCACATATGCGTAAAATTCATCCTTGATGCCAACATGATCCATAAAGTCATCTGACGGCCATTCACATGGCCGCACGTCAGCATCCCTTGGTAGTTCATCGTCCGGCTCACGAAACGCGAGCCTCGGTTCTTGCTTCCTTGAAGAACCACCTTGGAAGTTTTTCATATGCATTTTTCTGAAATTTTTAGTAACTCAAAATAAAAGTTAACCAAACTCAACAAGATTGATAGCAACAACTCCTACTAGCGCCTAGAGTCTATATCATGCATTAGAACTACTTGGGACCAAGAAAATTTGACATGCAAGCTCAAGAACAAGGTCACCACAGCAGCAAAAATTTGCAATAAATAAAGCACTAGAACAAAAACTAATTCGACCAATGGAGGAGTCACATACCAAGGAACAATCTCCCCAAACAGTTTGGTGAATGGTGCTTTGAGCAAGGAGATCGGAAATTGCAGCAAGATGAGCTAGAACTCAGGTTTGAGCTGGTTGGTGATTTTTTTGGGAGGAAGAAGCAGAGTGTGGGTGTAGGAATAAGTGGACGGGGGCCACGTGGGACCCACGAGGCAGGGGGCGCGCCCTGGACCCTCGTAGCCAGGTGATGGCTCCCCTCGCTGTGTGTTCTGTGCCATATTTTCTCAAATATTCCAGAAAAAATCATAATTAATTTCTGGGGCATCTGGAGTACTTTTATTTTTGGGGTATTTTTTTATTGCATGGATAAGTCTGGAAACAGACAGAAAATACTAATTTTGCTTTATTTATCCTAATTAACATAAAGTAAGAGGAGGATATAGAAGGTTGTGCTATCTAGATTCACTTATCTCATGCTCATCAAAAGGAATCCATTAACAAGGTAGATCAGGTCTTGTTAATAAACTCTTTTCAAATAACATGAAACCGGAGAATTTTCGAATAGCACTAGGTTACCTCAATGGGGATATGTATGTCCCCAACAATTAGAATATCATATGTCTTCTTGACAGTAGGAAGAGCAAACTCAAAACCTCCAATAGTAATAGTTGAAAATTTTCCAATATAATTGATACTGTGGACTTGAGATTGTTTCCTCGGAAAGTGTACCGTATGCTCATTACCATTGACATGAAAAGTGACATTGCCTTTGTTGCAATCAATAACAGCCCCTGCTGTATTCAAAAAAGGGTCTACCAAGGATAATAGACATACTATCGTCCTCGGGAATATCAAGGATAACAAAGTCCGTTAGAATAGTAACATTTGCAACCACAACAGGCACATCCTCACAAATACCGACAAGTATAGCAGATGATTTATCAGCCATTTGCAATGATATTTCAGTAGGTGTCAACTTACTCAAGTCAAGTCTACGATATAAAGAAAGAGGCATAACACTAACACCGGCTCCAAGATCACATAAAGCAGTTTTAACATAGTTTCTTTTAATGGAGCAAGGTATAGTAGGTACTCCTGGATTTCCTAGTTTCTTAGGTATTCCACCTTTAAAACTGTAATTGACAAGCATGGTGGAAATTTCTACTTCAGGTATCTTTCTTTTGTTGGTAATAATGTCTTTCATATACTTAGCATAAGGATTTGTTTTAAGCACATCAGTCAAACACATACGTAAAAAGATAGGTCTAATCATTTCAGGAAAGCGCTCAAAATCCTCATCATCCATTTTCTCGGATGGTTTCAGAGGAAAAGGCATGTGTTTCTAAACCCATGGTTCTCTTTCCCTACCATGCTTCCTAGCAACAAAGTCTCTCTTATCATAACGTTGATTCTTTGATCGTGGGTTATCAAGATCAACAGCAGGTTCAATCTCTACATCATTATCATTGCTAGGTTTAGCATCATCATGAACATCATCATTAATATTATTACTAGGTTCATGTTCATTACTAGATTATGTCTCAGCATCAGAAACAGATATATCATTGGGATTCTCAGGTGTGCCAACTACAGGTTCACTAGAAGCATGCAAAGTTCTATCATCTTTCTTTTTCTTCTTCTTAGAAGAACTAGGTGCGTCTAAATTAGCTCTCTGAGAATCTTGCTCAATTCTCTTAGGGTGGCCTTCAGGATACAGAGGTTCCTGAGTCATTTTACCACCTCTAGTAGCAACTCCAACAGCATAGTCACTATCCTTACTATTTAATGCATTGAGCAAATCATTTTGAGCCTTAAGTACTTGTTCTACTTGAGTGGTAACCATAGAAGCATGTATACTAATAAGTTTCATCTCACCTTTAACTCTAGAAAAATAATCACTCAAGCATTCAATCATATAAGCATTATGTTGCAATTGTCTACCAACGTAAGCATTGAAGTTTTCTTGTTTCACAATAAAATTTTTAAACTCATCTAAGCATTGGCTAGCAGACTTATAATGAGGAATATCACCTTCATCAAATCTATAGAGGCAATTTACCTTTACTACCTGTCTCGGGTTATCAAGACCATTTGTTTCTTCAATAGGTGGTAAATTCTTAACATCTTCAGCTTTAGTACCTTTTTCTTTCATAGATTTCTTTGCCTCTTGCATATCTTCAGGACTGAGAAATAGAACACCTCTCTTCTTCGGAGTTGGCTTAGGGGCTGGTTCAGGAAGTGTCCAATTATTTTCATTGGCCAACATATTATTTAATAGTAATTCAGCTTGATCAACTATTCTTTCCCTGAAAACACAACCAGCACAACTATCTAGGTGGTCTTTGGAAGCATCAGTTAGTCCATTATAAAAGACATCAAGTATATCATTCATCTCAAGAGGATGATCAGGCAAAGCATTAAGTAATTGTAGAAGTCTCCCCCAAGCTTGTGGGAGACTCTCTTCTTCAATTTGCGCAAAGTTATATATTTCCCGCAAGGCAACTTGTTTCTTATGAGCGGGAAAATATTTAGCAGAGAAGTAATACATCATATCCCGGGGACTACGCACACAACCAGGATCAAGAGAATTATACCAGGGCTTAGCATCACCCTTTAACGAGAAAGGAAATAGCTTAAGGATATAGTAATAACTGATCTTTTCATCATTGGTAAACAGGGTGGCTATATCATTCAAGTTAGTAAGATGTGACACAACAATTTCTGATTCATAGCCATGGAAAGGATCAGATTCAACCAAAGTAATTAACTCAGGATCAACAGAGAATTCATAATCATTATCGATAACACATATAGGTGAAGTAGCGAAAGTAGGGTCATGTTTCATTCTAGCATTCAAAGACTTTTCTTTCAGCTTAGCTAATAATTTCTTAAGATCATATCTATCATTGCAAGCAAGAAAGTCTCTAGTAGTTTCTTCATCCATAACATAATCCTCAGGAACAACAGGCAATTCATATCTATTAGGAGAAGCTTCATCATCACTCTCATAAATATCATCAGTTTCAATACTTGCATTCTCCCTAACCTTAGCAATTTGTTCATCTAGAAATTCACCTAGTGGCACATTATTATCAAGCATAGAAGTAGTTTCATCATACATAGCATAAGTGGCATCATCAAGAACATACGACATATCAGATTCAATAGCAGGAGTAGGTGTCGCAAATTTACCGATAACAGATGGTGAATCTAGTGCAGAGCTAGATGGCAGTTCCTTACCTGCCATCGTAGTTGAGGGTAAGATCTTGGTTTTTGAGTCCTTCAAGTTCTTCATAGTTATCAACAGACATAAATCCCAAGTGACTTAAAGAATAGAGCTATGCTCCCCAACAACGGCGCCAGAAAATAGTCTTGATAACCCACAAGTGTAGGGGATCGCAACAGTTTTCGAGGGTAAAGTATTCAACCCAAATTTATTGATTCGACACAAGGGGAGCCAAAGAATACTCTTAAGTATTAGCAGGTGAGTTGTCAATTCAACCACACCTGGAAACTTAGTATCTGCAGCAAGATAGTTTAGTAGCAAAGTAATATGATAGTGGCGGTAGTGTTTTTGTAGTTTTTGTAATAGTAGCGACGGGAAAGTAATAAGCAACAAGCAATATGGGAAAAGCTCGTAGGAATTGGATCGGTGATGGGAAATTATGTCGGATGCAATTCATCATGTAGAAGTTATAACCTAGGGTGACACAGAACTAGCTCCAATTCATCAATGTAATGTAGGATGTATTCCGCATATAGTTATACGTGCTTATGGAAAAGAACTTGCATGACATCTTTTGTCCTACCCTCCCATGGCAGCGGGGTCCTATTGGAAACTATGGGATATTAAGGCCTCCTTTTAATAGAGTACCAGACCAAAGCATTAACACATAGTGAATACATGAACTCCTCAAACTAAGGTCATCACCGGGAGTGGTCCCGATTATTGTCACTTCGGGGTTGCCGGATCATAACACATAGTAGGTGACTGTAGACTTGCAAGATAGGATCAAGAACACACATATATTCATGAAAACATAATAGGTTCAGATCAGAAATCATGGCACTCGGGCCCTAGTGACAAGCATTAAGCATAGCAAAGTCATAGCAACATCAATCTCAGAACATAGTGGATACTACAGATCAAACCCTAATAAAACTAACTCGATTACAAGATAGATCCCATCCAACCCATCACCGTCCAGCAAGCCTATGATGGAATTACTCACGCACGGTGGTGAGCATCATGGAATTGGTGATGGAGGAAGGTTGATGATGACGATGGCGATGATCTCCACTCTCCGGAGCCCCGAACGGACTCCAGATCAGCCCTCCCCAGAGAAGGCTTGGCGGCGGTGGAGCACGAGGGGGCCCACGAGGAAGGGGGCGCGCCCTAGGGGGGGGCACCCTCGTGGACAGGGTGTGGCCCCCCTGGTCTAGATCTTCTTGCAGGTATTTTTTATATTTTCCAAAATAATTCTCTGTGGATTTTCAGGTCATTCCAAGAACTTTTTATTTCTGCATAAAAACAACACCATGGCAATTCTGCTGAAAAAAGCATCGGTCCGGGTTAGTTCCATTCAAATCATGCAAGTTAGAGTCCAAAAACAAGGGCAAAAGGGTTTGAAAAAATAGATACGTTGGAGACGTATCAGACGACCGCATCCCTCGTCAGGAGTGGCGTGATCAGACTCGTGAGGACCGTTGGGGCTAAGTCCTGCCACTAGGACGTGGGAGGGAGCCCTCGAGGCCCGAGGGCGGCACTTCGGAGACTCCGGGGGGTGTACAAGCCCACTCATTATGACGTGAGAGTGCCATGGGCGGAGACCTTCACAGGCGTGAGCCTTACTTCATATCGCCAGATGAGGGCCCCGCCTTGCGTCGCCAACGACCACCGTTGGGGCGACCGGAAACCAGGACGGGACCAAGGGGCAAGGAGAACGCCAGCGGTGCCCTCGGCGACCACGGGCCCTCTACCGGGGGTAGGGCTCGTTGACACTCCCCAGGCATAGGACCTACCTTCGCTTGCTGCTTTGCTTCATGCGGCGCAGGGAAGACTACGGCTACAGGCCCTCCACGCGCAGCCCCCAGTGCTGTGCCCCAGTTGAGGGCGGACCCGCCGCTCTCGGGCCTCCGACCATCGCCATGGTCTGGTTCACCTACAGTCCATTGTTAGTGCACGCCTGCTGCTGCAATACCTGATGTGCCCTGTCGTCATCGCTGAAGGGGTTGATGGAGCCCCCAGGCGACTCATGGTAGTCTTCTTCTTTGAGCGTCCCGCTGTTCCATCTCGGCCCGAGGAAAGAATTGGGGCCTTCTCTGAACGCGTACGCCAGGTCCACCATGCGGGGCACATAGGCTTCATCGGCCTCCCTACCAAGGGTACCACCCAAGATCCCCGTGCCTTGAACTGCCGGCTACCTGGTTGTAGCTCGGCGCGGGCCCCCGCCCGTGACGAAGCTTCCGTGGTCGGGCGGACGGCGTCAGTGCCCATAATGGTGTCGTCGGGACCCTCCATCACCAGAGGGGGGCGCAAGCTTGTCGGGACCCCGCGTGAACCTCTCCTGTGACCTGGGGCGCGGGTGAGGAGCAGAACAACGGCGCGCCCCTGCAGGCGCTGTCCAACAGTTCTGCGACACGTTCTAGCAGCACGTAGCGGCCACCCTCGGCCAGCCTGCATCGTAACAGCTCTCGCGCCACGATGAGCGCAACCCTCATGTTCGCCTGCTCCTGTCGGGTGTGTGGTGCTGTTGCCGCGGCGTAGTTCGAGGATCGCGCTGCGGAGCGTGCGCGCCATGATGTTGCGGCGGAGGTCGCCGGTCCGCGCCACCCGCGGCAGGTGGTGTTTGGCGGCCGCCTGAAGTGCGGAGCTGGGGCCGTCGTGGGCGGACGATTACGCCCGAGCAGGCCAGGCTGCCTAGCGGTCGGCCTGAACCATCTGGTCGTCGGCCATCATGGCTACTAAGTGGTAACGAATCGAACGGCGGAAGAGGTGATCCAGCGCACCCCCTACCCGGCGCGCCAAATGTCAGATCTCGGGTTCCGTCAAAACCCTTGTCGTTTGAACATTGGGGTGCACACGACGATATCTCCTTCCGCCCTAGCTCATCTACTCGCTGATCCCTAGGCCTAGCTCATCGGGCTCGAAGAATAAGGGACACAAAGGTTTATACTAGTTGGGGCCACCATTGTGGTGTAATACCCTAATCCAGTGTGGTGTGGTGGATTGCCTTGTAGGCTGGGGAAGAACTAGTACAAGGGAAGAACAACCTCCTCAGGAGAGGTGTTCCTGTGCTCGGATGAGCTTGCTGGTGTGTATCTTGTTGTCTCTCGATCCGATTGCCCCATATGATAGGGGTTAGTCCTATTTATAGAGGCTCGGGTCGTCTTCCCAAATATTGAGCGGGAAGGGATCCCACAACAGCCAAATTTGAAGGGGGGCAACCATTCCAAGCTATCCTGACAAAAGGTGGTCTTCGCCTACCAAAGGTTCTAGTGGTGACGCCGCCGTGGGCTCCGCGATGACCTCCGCTCTGCGGTCCTGTTGGTCTTGGTCTTGTTGCACCAATATAGAAACCTTTACCTGATGCCTCTACGCCCGTTGGCGCCGGCCTGGCCTTCGTCGTCACTGCTCACGTCACGAGGACCTCGTGAGGTGCCCCTAGCCTTGATATCTCCGCTCCTCGGGAGCTAGCCTAGTGAGGCCGCCCTAGGGGAGGTCTTGTGTTGTTCGCCTCGCGAGGCTCGACCCCTCGCAAGGCTCGGCCCCTCGGGAGGGTATTGAGCGGTTGCTGACGAGGTTGAGCCGTACCAGGCCGCTGGACGAGCCACGCCCTGGGCCACAGGCAGGCAAGTCTGGGTACCCCCGTTCCCAGGACGCCGACATCCCTCACTAACCTGCTTGGGCCCGCCTCATGATTAAGGACAGGCACATCGTCTGTGCTCGGGTCCGTCCCTGCAGCGTTGCCAAATCCAAGCGGCTGAGCTCTGGCTCGCGGGCCAGCCTCGTGTACGTCACCTCTGTCGGCATGCTGGGAACCAGGGTACCCAGACTTGCCTATCTGCGGGCCGCGACGTGCTCCTACAAGCGGCCTGGTACAGTCCAGCTGTCAGAGACCCTCGTGAGGGGGCCAAGCCTCGCGAGGAGAACGATGTCAAGACGTCCTCGGGAGCGGCCTCATTGAGGTGCTCCGGAGGGGCGGAGAATCCAAGGCCGAGCCTGCCTTAGGAGGAGGCAGTGATGTTAGCAGTGACGCACCACGCCAGCGGGTGCCAGCGTCCGCCAGCGGCCCAGTTGCCATTTCGGTGCAAAGGGGACAGCGCAGCCGTTGGTTCCCAAGGAGCGGGGCAAAGGTTTCCTCTTTGGTGCAACAAGACCGAAGACCGCAAGGACGACAAGGGGGATGTCACCATCGAGCCCACCACCGTGTCACCGCCTAATCCTTTTGCAGGCGAGGACTGCTTTTGTCAAGATAAGAACGTCCTTGTGTTCCCGCTCAAAAATGGCCGTTGTGGGATCCCTTCCCGCCTAAACATTTCTGGGGAAGAGGACCGTGGCCGCCTATATAAGTAGCTAGGACTCCCACTTCAAAGGGACGGACCGATACACTCTGCCACCACACAAGGAGCAAGAACACTAGCCTCCTGACCCTCCTGAGCTCACCTCCTGAGCTCAAGAATCATTGTACTAGCTCGTATCCCAGCTCGCCCGAGGCTAATCCACCAAAGCAGGAAGTAGGGTCTTACACCACGCGGTGGCCCGAACCTGGATAAACTTTTGTGTGTTTTGTTCGTTGTTTGCTTGAATCCTACCACCGCGACGAGAGCGAGGCGCTAGGTAGACAAGAGTGGGAGAGATCCTCGTTCACGCCCCTGTGTTCGAACTTAACGGGTTTTGCGGAGCCCTGGATCCGACATTTGGCGCGCCAGGTAGGGGGCGTGTCGAAATCTCGCCTCTCCGATGACCTCGTCACGTTCTCGTCGTCAACCCTGCTCCACAACCATGCTGGACACACGCCGAGCTCGCGTCGCCCGCCGCGCTGGAAACATCGCTCAGACGGCGCCCGCGGGCAACTGCGCACTGCTCCGCCCCAACTCGCCGGTCGCCAACGCCGCCACCGACCCGGCTGTCCACGAGTAGCAGGACTCCTCGCTGCCGCTGTCCGTGCGGCGGGATGGCCGCACGGCAACACCTTCACCCTCGCCGGCCGCAGCGTCGTCCTCGCTGGTCCGCCGCGGGCCGGTCTACCAGTAGCATGCGCTGCTGATGGCGTGGGACCTCTTGTGCTAGTGCCCAGTAGATGGCCTCTACAACGAGTGGCTCCACCGCATCACCGAGCTCGTCAACGCTGCTGGAGAAGCACCTGCACCAACGCACTCCTCATGTCCTTCGTCGCCCCTAGTGGGGAACGAGGGCCACGGGGTCCCGGCTCCGCCTCCACTCCACCACACCGGCCAGGATACCCGGCGCAAGGCCCCTTGACGTGAGCAACCCCGCAGAGCCCACACGCGCGACGAGGAGAGCTGCCAGGTGATTCCGCACCCTCATGCCAGGGCTCATGGGCCCCCTGGCCCACAACACCCAGACCGTGCGCCACAGGAGGTGGTGGCGCCAGCACCTCAAGAACCAGCACCACAAGCGCAAGGGGCGCCTGCAATCATGAGCGTGGCTGGATGTCGCGCCCTAGCCCCTGGGCTACGACGCCTTGTCTGGCCCGACAACTTCAAGCCGGACCTGCCTCCATGCTACGATGTCACCACCGACCCCACGGAGTTCCTCCAACTCTACGAGCTCAGCATCGAGGCGTCCAACGGCACCGAGCAGGTCATGGCGAACTAGTTCCCCATGGCTCTGAAGGACGGTGCACGCTCCTGGCTCCTGAACCTCCCCGTGGGATCCATCTCCTCCTGGGAAGAGCTTCACGAGCGTTTCGTCGCCAACTTCCAAGGCACCCGCGACCGAGCCCCGGTGGCTGCTGATCTGCGCCGCGTGAGGTAGAGGCCGGGAGAAACCCTGCAAAAGTACATCCAACGCATCAACACCATGCGCCTCCGAATCCCCAGGGTCTCAGACGAGGCCATCATCTCTGGGTTCTCCGATGGCGTCCGCGACGTCAGGATGAGGGAAGAGCTCGCCATTCACGAAGACCTGTGAACAGCCCTCAAGATGTTCAAGCTCGCGGCAAAGTCCGCCAGGGCGGAGGAAGGCCGCCTCTCCCTTCAGGAGGTGCCTGAGGCGGAGGCGGACGACAAGAAGACCAAGGCCAAGGAGTCGAAGCGCAAGGGACCCGCCATGCTGGCTGCGGAGCCAGAAGTGAAGCGTGGCTGCGGCTACGATGACCTCCCCAGAGACAACCGACCATACTGCGTCTTCCACAACGTCCACAGCCACAACACCAACGACTGTCAGGAGCTTAGGGCGATGCGCGGTGGGCGCGTCGGGCATCGCCCTAAGCGCGACAACCGCGGCTACGGTCGTGGAGGAGGCCGAGGAGGAGGACGTTGGGACGGCATGAACTCGCGCCAAGGGTGGCATGAGCAGCCTTGTGAAGACCACTGGCAGGAGCAGCCACGTGACGCCCCCTGGCGCGACCAGCCTCGTGAGGGTCGTCCTCAGGGCAACGGAGGCCTGCCTCCGCTGCCACCACCGCCAAGGAGGAACGACGATGACCACCAGGGAGACGGGGTAGGGGGCTTCCAGGAGCCGTGTGCAGTTGCATGCATTTTGGGAGGAGCCCATGCCTCGGCTTCCCAACGCATCTTCAAGCAGTTCGCCTGTGAGGTGAACGCGGCGCTTCCCAGGCCTGAGGCCGTGCGCAACCTCAGGTGGACCAAGCAAGTCATCGCCTTCGACCCCAAGGACCAGCTCAAGTGCACTGCGGCCCCATGCGCCCTCCCGATGCTCTGCAGCTCAACCATCAACAACGTCCTCGTGACCAAGACCCTCATCGACGGCGGAGAAGGGCTCAACGTCCTCTCCGTCCAGACCTTCGAGACGCTCCAGGTTCCCTATGATCAGCTCCACCCGACCAAGCCATTCTACGGAGTCATGGACGACTCCACACTCCCGATGGGGCAGGTCCGCCTCCCCGTCACCTTTGGCGACCGCGACAACTACCACACAGAGCTCATCGACTTCGACGTCGCCAGCATCCACCTCTCGTACAACGCCATCCTAGGGTATCCTGCCCTCACCAAGTTCATGGCGGCGACCCATCACGGCTACAACGTCCTCAAGATGCCAGGGAGCGGCGGAGTCATCACGATCGCCTCCGACGAGAAGGAAGCGGTGCGTTCCCTGGAGCATGCCTACCAGACCGCGGTGGTCGAGTGCTCCGATGAGGATGGAGCCGTCCTCGCCCTACAGACTGCCCCCAAGAAGAAGAAGAACCTACCCGTCAACGGACCTCAGGACGCGGGGGCTCTCGACGGCCTGGCCTCAGGACTCGCACATGCTGACGAGGCGCCCTCCACCCTCGTACAGGGAGGCGCGCTCGATGCCCCTCTCGTGACGGGCTTGGGGGCTCTCCTCTGGAGTGTCCCCGAGTTGACCCGTGCCTCGAGGGAGGTGTTCGAGCACCACCTGCAAGCGTATCTTGATGCACGTTTTTGTGAGCCCAGCGTGAGCCGTTCAGCGCTGGGGGCTCAGGACTTCATCGACCAAGTTACAGAGGAACTTCAGTACGCAAGACTCATCCGCGGTGGGCATAACCGCACAACCCCAAGTTCACCTGCTCGCAGCCCAAGCGACTACTTTCGCGTTTGCGTCGACATCGCGGGTCTCAACCGAGCCGCTTCTCAGGAGCCCTTTTGGCTGACGGTGGTCGGTCAGAGGAGGGCCCTCCCCTGCAGCTAGGTCTGCGTACTCTTCGGCTTCCGCAACGCAGCTGCCACGTTCCAGCATCTCGTGCAGCAGGCCTTGGGGGCTCAGGAGGCTCAGTGGCAGGCGGTCCGCACGGAGGGAGAGCCGGACCCGCGCGACCACAGAGAGCCTCCGGAGCCCCTGGGCCTCAGGAGCCTGACTATCCTCGGGAGCGACCCGCATAGCTCGCGTCTTCAGCTACCCCAACTCTCCTTCGACAAGTATCAGGTGACACTTCAGGTATCCAAATGAGGGCGCCCCTCGGGCGGCATCATCCTCGGACCGCTGGGGGCTGATCCCCCACGGTTATCTCCCTTTTTGCATGATCAAGGCCAGATGTTTCTTTCCATTCACATTATCTATATGCTCGGCGTCCTCACCGCCACTAAGGTCATGAGCCCTTGTGAGCCCACTCGCGACCGCCCCATGATTAAGGACTGGCACGGCATCTGTGCTCGGGTCCACCCCTGCGGCGTCGATAAACCCAAGGGCTGAGCTCTGTCTCACGAACCATTCCTGTGACGTCACCTCCCATGGTCCTTGGTGCCTTGTTCTCGCATAGGCTAATCGTGGATGGGTAAGTAGGGGCCCATGGCAGGTGCCTCGCTCACGCGGGAACCGTGCGCCGGCTGGTTTTCTTTTGGATCGTGGCATGAGAAGACTGGGCACGACGTCTGTGCTCGGGTCCGTCCCTGCAGCGTCGACAAATCCAGTGGCTGAGCTCTGTCTCGCGAGTCATTCCCGTGACGTCACCTCCTGGGGTCGCTAGTGCTGTGGCCTTCTCATGCGATATCCCCTAGAGATGCACTCGGCGCAGGTCGACACAACACCTCTCTTTTCATATTTTGCAGAAGAAGACTCAGGCACAACCCGCCTTAGGGTAGGGTCTCGCGAGTGATGCATAAGCTCACGAGAACTTCCTCAGAGTCGTTCAACTCGTCCTGAGGAGGGCCCATATACCCCTTGGCTGTCCTATCGTGCAAGCCACGTGTCAGGACGGGGCTGTACACGCCCCGGAGTTTCTCCCGGCGGGAGGCTCCCTCCCACGGTCTAGTGGAAGTACCAAGCTCCACGCTGGCGGATCCAACTGAGGAGCGGTTATGCCCGTGAACCAGTGGAAGCACCAAGCTCCGCGCTGGCCGCTATGACCAAGACGAGGTTATGCCCACACTCCGCGCAGGTGTGGTAGCTCTATGCTCCGCGCTAGTTATAAACAACTGAGGGTGGCCTCCAGTGGTTGCACCAACCTCATGGAGCTTTTCAACTCACGACGCTCACAGCTTCTCCTTGGATGGGTGTCGCGAGGAGGGCTAGGCACGGGGGCTATGCTCAGGTCGCGCCTGGCAGACGCTACCTTACCAGGTGCCCAGGCACCTGGCCTTCTCGTGCCCCCATCCCAGGAGAAGGCTCGTGGGCAAGGTATGGTGCTCGTTCTCCTTCATGAGAGCCGTTCGTAAATCAAGGGGGACCCCTGGGCATCGCGAACCAGGGGCCTAACTGGCCACGTAGCCCCTCATCCCTTGAGTCTAGTTATGACGATAACCACGGTCATCCGGAGGGCTCAATGGCGACCGAGGTATGCGCGGGGTTGGGCCCTGCCGACACAGAACGAAAACGAGATCGCTTGAACGTCAAGGGGGACCCTTGGGCATCACGACCCAAGGGCCTCACTAGCCACGTAGCCCCTCATCCCTTGAGTCTAGTTACTACGGTAACCCTGGTCATCCGGAGGGCTCAATGGCGAGTCTAGTTACTACGGTAACCCCGGTCATCCGGAGGGCTCAATGGCGAGTCTAGTAACTACGGTAACCCCAGTCATCCAGAGGGCTCAATGGCGGTCGAGGTATGCACGGGGTTGGGCCCTGCCGACGCAGAGCACCTAAGCAAACATGAAAGGAAGCAAGTATGGAAATCATCTAGCTATTACAATAATGCCAAGTTTTTCAAATTCAAGCAAAGTTCTTACGCCTCCTCGAGGCACTCGCACTTCTCTCACTAAACAGGAACGGACTAGGCATCACCGAGCGCAGCATCACCAGTCTTCTCCCCCTCGGCTGCGGTAACAGTAGCCTGGAGGAACGCCTCCACCAGCGACGTGATCTTCACCCCTAGTGCCTTGGCAGCTGCGTTCTCCATGACTTCGATCACGGGCTCGGACAGCGAGGCCAGGTCAAAGGTGGGGCCGCGAAGACTTAGGTGGCTGCACACCTGCGTCAGGACCAAGGTAAGCAGCGTACGGCTCTCGACGTCAGCTAACTAGCCAATCGCGGCCGCAACATCGTGCAGGGACTCCACGAGCGACGCAAGGAGCCGGCGGGGCCTCCCTCCGGGGGCACCCAGCGGTTCCTTGAACCCTTCCCCGTAGGCGGCATGCAACGCCTTGCGGGCCTTAAGGTCAAAGGCGGTAAGGGCCTCAGGACTCACCGCTGCCGAAGCCACAAGGGCTTACTCCTTGTCACGAGCGGCTTGGGTCGCCCTGGCCTGCTCAACTTCAACCTTCAGCTTCTCCAGGGCCGCACGGTCAGCAAGCTGCTCCTATCGGAGCCGGGACGTCTCAGTATTCTGCGCCTGGAGCTCCTTGCCCAACTTCTCGAGCTCCAGGGCGCGTCCGGTGCCTTCCTCGCAGAGAGCCCCGAGCTCGCTCTTCGCCTCAAGACAACGTTTCTCGAGGGACGCGGCGTCACTACCAGTGTGGCCGCCGTAGCTTCCTCTCGACCCTTGGCAGCAACCGCCAAAGCCTGATCCCAGGAGGCCGCGTAGATTCGTCTCCCAGAAGCCACCCATGGATCAGCCCCAGGCGCCCTTCTGTCACGTGGCCGTCACCATCTTGCAGATCGGCGCGAAGACGACCCAGCGCGGCGGAGGCAGCCTCCAAGGCCTCAGGACCAGGCTGCGTCGGCTGACGCACGGGCACTAACAAGACCGACTGCTCGACCAGGGGCTCGGGGGCTCCAGCCCCCCTCGCCAGAGCAGCCAGAGCAGAAGCCGCCGCAACCTCGCCGGAGGCGGGGACATCCTTGAGCGACACCATCGCCGCACGCTCGGTGGCCCGGGCGACCGGGGCACCGAGCCCACGGCATCCTTCCCCGGAGTCGCGTCGGTTGCCGGAGGAGCAGGGCACCGCAGCGTGACCTCCCCCCTCGCCTTCTTCATGACACCTCCTAGGCTGCTGTGTCAGGGGAAGCGCATCAGGGACACGGCAAGTAAGGATGAGCGAGAATTTGCGCACTTACTCGTCGGAGGCAAGGTGCGCCCTCCTCTTCGCCAGCAGGTCAGCCGTAGCCACTGGCGCGCCAATAGCCCGCGCCTGGGCGACGCATGAGGCCACAGTCCTGGGCGTGGCCACGATCCCCAGGTTCGCTGGCATGGTACTCTTCGACGGAGTCGCCACCTTGCTGATACGTCCCAAACGTATCCATAATTTTTGCTTGTGACATGCTTGTTTTGCATCATTGTCTCATGTTTATATCAAAGTTTTCTATCTTTTTAGGCATTTATTGGACTAACCTACTAATGGTTGCAAAAGTGCACAATGTTCTTGTTTTACACTTTATTGTGTAGGAATTACTTGGAAATTGACAAAAACGCAAAAGGAGTCGTATTGGAGTAGGACTCTGACTTTCCTGAAATCTATCTGAGAACGTTTTTAGAAGATGGTCACGTTCCGGCCCGAAGACGACGTCAAACGGAAAAAGCCTAGTGGCGAAAGTTGTGGGGAATTTCAAGACGATGCTTCTGGACATAAAATTCGTCCAAATCGGAGTCCGGAGGGCCGAGAAAAGCCCGTTTTACTGAAGCCCAAAATCAGATGACGGGAATCCGAGAGTCTATATAAAGAGAGTAAACCTAGGTCACCAAGGGCCACGAATTTTCCTCCTCCCAGGCCGCCGTCTTGGAGGGGAGGACCAGAACCATTGCAGCACCATCCACAAGGAAGAAGGGGGCCATGGAGCCGCTGCCCCCTAGGGCCGCCGCCGCCCCGAAGGGCTGCCGCCGGCCGCCTCCTCCTCTCCGGGCTGCACCTCTCCATCAACACCACCATCAATCTCTTGCTCACCATAGTCATGTGTGAGTAGTCTTCTCCGGGGCTGAGGGCTTGTACGTGTAGCTATGTGGTTATCTCTCTCTCCCATGATGTGATATTCGTTGTGATCATAGGCTATGTTAATCTAGGGTGATCCCATGATATTTCCCCTTCCTCTATGTATTGAATTGATGTACTCACTTGTATTTATCTAGTATAATCCCCGAGACCAAGGTGACAGTGGTCTATTGGACATGGATTAGAAGAATATTTTCATGAGTGATTTCCTCTTTTGTGTGTTGATTGAAGATTGAGAGTCTCTTGGTGCTTGTCTTTGACTATCCTGGAGATATGTTATGGTGATTGCGGTACTCTCTTTGGATGGCCGCGGTGACATTGGGAAATTCATAGATTGAGAATTACGAACTTTGAGGTGTGCTTTTGTAGCCCTACATAATTCTCGTCCTCTCTTGACCACAAAGGAATGACCTCCGAGTGCGTCTCCATTGCATGTTTTATGGGAAATATCATGTGATTCGATTATGTTAATGTTGTTGGGAGTTGCCACTAGTGAAAGTATGATCACTAGGCCTTGTTTCCACCATTGCAATACCAATTGTGCTCACGTTTACCACTTGTTTGCTTGCTGCACTTTTTATTACAGATTTATATTACTTTGCTTTGCCACTCCTATCATCCATATTTTACCATCTCTTCGCCGAACTAGTGCACCTATACATCTGACAAGTGTATTTGGTGTGTTCGGGACACAAGAGACTTCTTGTTTCTTAATTGTAGGGTTGCTTGAAAGGGGTACGTTCAACCTCCACTTCCCTGAGTTCGATAAACCTTGGGTTACTCACTTAAGGGAAATTTGCTGCTGTCCTACAAACCTCTGCTCTTGGAGGCCCAACACTGTCTACTGGAATAGAAGCGTGTAGTAGACATCAAGCTATTTCTGGCATCGTTGCCGGGGAAGTGAGGTAAGTGAAGGTGCCTTCTGTAGATCTTGCAATTAAATCTTTTTGTTTCTTGTTTTTATTTCACTAGTTTTGCTTAATGGAAAACAACAAAAATATGAGAGAGCTTTATAAGCTCTACCTTGAACTTGGACATGATGTGTTCGAAGAGAAAATTAAAAAACCTTTGGAACTTTATTATTTTCATAGCAATCATGATGGTGGTGATGTTATTAGTATGTTTTTTTTAATATCAATATTGCTAATGACATGGAAAGCTCTAAGCTTGGGGATTACACGTTTGATGAACATGATATTTTTAGTCCCCCAACTTTTGAAGAGAAAATTTACTTTGATGATACTTTGCTTCCTATATATGATGATTACAATGATAAATGTGAGCTTTTTAGTCCACCTACTATTGAGGATAAAATTTATTATGATTATGATATGCCTCCTAAATATGATGATTACCATGATGGTTATGATTGCTTTACTCTCACTATTCCTAATAAGAAAGATTATGCTTATGTGGAGAGTAAGAGTACCTTTTTGCATGTGGATCATGGTAACAATGCTTTATGTGATGCTTATATTGTTGAGTTTATTCGTGATCCCACTGAAAATTATTATGAGAAGGGAACATATGCTTATAGATATTTCAATAATATCAAGTTCCCTCTCTTTATGTTGAAGGTTTTGAAGCTGCACTTGTTTTGTCTTCCTATGCTTATTGCTTTGTGCTTCAATGAATTATTCTATTGCAATATTCCTATGCATAGGAAGAATGTTAGGCTTAAATGTGTTTGGTATTTGGTTCTTGATGCTCTCTTTTGTTCTTCAACTCTTATTCCTACGAGAGCATCATTAAAGTCTCATGCCTAGCTTAAAGGCATAAAAGAAAGCGCTTTTGGGAGGCAGCCCACAACGAATTAGGTTTTATTTTGCTTTTGTTGTGTCTTGATGTTTGTTACTACAGTAGTATCATCATTGTATCTTTTCTTTTCAGCTTTGTGCCAAGTTTAGCCTCCGATTGCAAGAAAGTTCAAAAGTTGTGACGTGCTGTCCAGAAAACAGATTCTGTCCTTGGACAGAAAAATTCGTATAAAATCACCAGATCATCTTTTTGATCTGAATTTTTTTGACAGCGTGGTCTATACAATTGGCTTTCGGGGTCTGTTCTGAGTTTTTTGATTCGAGTTGCAGAAGTGCCCCGAAAAAAATATTTACTACCTGCTGGTCTATTTTCCACAGATTCTGTCCTGTTTTGCCTTTTCTTCGTTTTGCAAACTTTGAGCTTGCTTTTTCTTTGCAAAAACCTTTTGGCAATCTTGAGAAACAGTAGCTCTTCAAGATTATCCATATTTCCAGTAGGTAAAAATTATTTTATTATGGGTACTAACCTCGCTAATCAGATTATGATGAGTTATGTATGAAGGGATTTTTCAAGTGTGCGAGGGAAGATGATAAAAGAAGATTCAGGAGGGTCAAACGCTCAAGCTTGGGGATGCCCCCGTGCACCCCCAAGAAATATTCAAGAAGACTCAAGCGTCTAAGCTTGGGGATGCCACCATGCATCCCCTTCTCCATCAACAATTATCAGTTCGTCTTTCGTTCCACTATAATTATCACTTCATGTGTTATGTGCTATGCATGGAGCGTCTTGCTCTTTTATTTTTAGTTTTGTTTTGTTTTCTTTGCTGGTTTTAAATAAGTTGCATCTGATCATTCTTGTTTGGGAGAGAGACACGCTCCGCTTTTTCATGAAACACTCATGTTCTTCACTTATATCTTTTTGAGTGTTTTAGCTACCTTGTTATATGCTTCTAGCTCTTATTTTTCTTTCATATCATGTTCAGAGCTATTAGTTCTTTTATAGAAAGTACTCTCTTGCTTCACTTATATCTTTTTGGTGAGTTGATTGGTTTAATTGCTAAATAATATGTTGGTAAAGTAAATGCCAAGTGTGGCTGTGGTGCAAAGAATAAAAAGCTTGCATAGTCTTGAAGATCATTGAGTAATTTGATCCCTATCAATTGTTTTGAGAAATTAAGTAGTCATGTCTAAACATGGAGATCATTTAATAAAGTCTTATTAGTGAAGAAATACCTTTGAAGTTTGCAATTGTTTAGTTTTTTACCATTGGTAGTTTTAAAGTTCTTGTTCTCTTTTTAGAAGTAAGATGGTTGACAAGGAAGACAGTGTAGAAGTCTTATAATTATGCTGAAAGGATGTTATAATTCTCTTGTACCGGTTAACATGTGCTTGCTAAATACTTGCTAAACCAAAAACTCTGTACTGAGCGAGAATGCTGCTCGTGCATCCAAATTCCATAGCCAAAATTCTGCCATATGTGTCCACCATACCTACCTATGCATGGTATTTAATAGCCATTCCAAGTAAATTGCTCATGTGCTACCTTTAAAACCTTCAAAATTTATCCTTATTTGTGTCTCTCTTTTAGCTCATGAGGAAGTGGTAGATAGTTCATTATTACTTGTGTTGGACAGAACGACCCCTGACGTGCATGAATAATGTGCATGTCCTTAATTTTGCAAAAAGAGCTGACAAAAGGGTATGCCCAGCCCACTTTACATGTCATCAATATCAATATCAAAAACCTCCTTCACATATCGTACCTGAGAAATCAGACAAACTTTGGCTAGTGATAAACAAAGGAGAAAGGGGAGTGTTATCATTCCTCTATGGGAGCCGCTCTTAAGTTCTGTTTGGCATGAGTAGTAGTGCATTGTTTATTACCATTCGTTGACATAAGCATACATTTCTCAAAATTGCTTTTATATCTCTATGTTTTCAAAAATAAAAAGCTCTAGCACATGAGTAATCCCTGCTTCCCTCTGTGAAGGGCCTATCTTTTACTTTTAAATGTTGAGTCAGTTTTCCTATGTTCTAATCTTCTTCCTCCATCATAAGCAAGCATCTAGTGTTAACCCTGGGTTCAAGTTGATTATGTTCAAAATTTCTGCTTAGTTATATATAATCCTTGTGCATTGAACTTATCCATGAGATAAAATATTGAAAAGTGGAAAGCATTGCTGAAACTTTATCTTCCTTTTGTGTTAATTAGAATGCTTTTGATGAGAGAACTCCTTTGGGGCTAACAGTTGTGCTAAACTTTATAGTTTCATGTCTTCAATTGTACTATTCATGAAAAGAATTTACTTAAATGATCACTTGGTTATTCATTGTTTACTTGCTTTCAACTATAGACAATTGTTTTGGTTCACTTTAGTTCAGTTCATGTGCTTTACTATATTACTTGATCAAGATTGTGTTAGTAGCATGTCACGTCAAAAATTGTCTATGTTATCATTCTACCTACTCGAGGACGAGTAGGAAATAAGCTTGGGGATGTTGATACGTCCCAAACGTATCCATAATTTTTGCTTGTGACATGCTTGTTTTACATCATTGTCTCATGTTTATATCAAAGTTTTCTATCTTTTTAGGCATTTGTTGGACTAACCTACTAATGGTTGCAAAAATGCACAATGTTCTTGTTTTACACTTTATTGTGTAGGAATTACTTGGAAATTGACAAAAACGCAACAGGAGTCGTATTGGAGTAGGACTCTGACTTTCCTGAAATCTGTCTGAGAACGTTTTTAGAAGATGGTCACGTTCCGGCCCGAAGACGACGTCAAACGGAAAAAGCCTAGTTGCGAAAGTTGTGGGGAATTTCGAGAGGATGCTTCTGTATATAAAATTCGTCCAAATCGGAGTCCGGACGGCTGAGAACAGCCCGTTTTACTGAAGCCTGAAATCTGATGACGGGAATCCGAGAGTCTATATAAAGAGAGGAAACCTAGGTCACCAAGGGCCACGAATTTTCCTCCTCCCAGGCCGTCGTCTTGGAGGGGAGGACCAGCACAATTGCAGCACCATCCACAAGGAAGAAGGGGGGCCAAGGAGCCGCCGCCCCGGAGGGCTGCCGCCGGCCGCCTCCTCCTCTCCGGGCTGCACCTCTCCATCAACACCACCATCAACCTCTTGCTCACCATGGTCATGTGTGAGTAGTCTTCTCCGGGGCTGAGGGCTTGTACGTGTAGCTATGTGGTTATCTCTCTCTCCCATGATGTGATCTTCGTTGTGATCATAGGCTATGTTAATCTAGGGTGATCCCATGATATATCCCCTTCCTCTATGTATTGAATTGATGTACTCACTTGTCTTTATCTAGTATAATCCCCGAGACCAAGGTGACAGCGGTCTATTGGACATGGATTAGAAGAATATTTTCATTAGTGATTTCCTCTTTTGTGTGTTGAATGAAGATTGAGAGTCTCTTGGTGCTTGTCTTTGACTATCCTGGAGATATGTTGTGGTGATTGTGGTACTCTCTTTGGATGGCCGCGGTGACATTGGGAAATCCATAGATTGAGAATTACGAACTTTGAGGTGTGCTTTTGTAGCCCTACATAATTCTCGTCCTCTCTTGACCACAAAGGAATGACCTCCGAGTGCGTCTCCATTGCATGTTTTATGGGAAATATCATGTGATTCGATTATGTTAATGTTGTTGGGAGTTGACACTAGTGAAAGTATGATCCCTAGGCCTTGTTTCCACCATTGCAATACCAATTGTGCTCACGTTTACCACTTGTTGGCTTGCTGCACTTTTTATTACAGATTTATATTACTTTGCTTTGCCACTTCTATCATCCATATTTACCATCTCTTCGCCGAACTAGTGCACCTATACATCTGACAAGTGTATTTGGTGTGTTGGGGACACAAGAGACTTCTTGTTTCTTAATTACAGGGTTGCTTGAAAGGGGTACGTACAACCTCCACTTCCCTAAGTTCGATAAACCTTGGGTTACTCACTTAAGGGAAATTTGCTGCTGTCCTACAAACCTCTGCTCTTGAAGGCCCAACACTGTCTACAGGAATAGAAGCATGTAGAAGACATCACTTGCTTCCCCCGGACGCAGCGCGTCTGGATCAACGTGGAGTGGTCGTCTGGGACCGTCCGGCAGCGCCTGCACCTGGCGTCATTTCTCGGGCGAGCGCCTCGGAGGAGTCCCCCTCGTCGTCCAGGGTATCCTCCGAACCCCCCC
>LR738713.1:350031592-350062937 GCA_902687465.1 Secale cereale
CCCCCCCCCCTCGTCGCTCTCGTCAGCGCCAGAAGACACGTCAAACGTGGGCGGAGCGCCCGCGGGCGCACCAAAATCCGGCATGGCCATCAACAGCTCGGCCTTGTTAAGGCGGCTGTACAGCGGCAGGTAGGCCCCAAGGAGATCCTCCGGAACCATTCCCAGGAGAGTTCTTGAGGTGACATCCTGATCGTCCTCGGCTAGTACCCCTGGGTGCAGCCGGAGCCTGTCATCATCGCCCATCAGCTCCCACATGGGGCGCGAGTGAGCCTGAAGCGGAGCCAGACGCTGCCTCAAAAACTCCTTTACGATCTGGCCCCCTTGAGCCTCGAGCTCAGGTCGGCCTCAATCTTTGCCAGGACGGGCCCGGTAAGGGGGTCGGTGAGTTTCGCATGGCTCCAACCAGCGAGCTTCTCCGTACGAGCAGTAGGTAGAGCCAGCAGAGGATGGACGCGTTGGGCGTCCAAGTAGACCCACCTCTTTCGGTGGGACACTATCTTCTTCTCGACCGTCAACAGTCGACAGCCCTGGCGCTGGAAGACGAAGGAAACACAGCCCGAGCATGGGCCATCGTCACACCGGCGCATGGAGAAGAAGTGGCGGAAGAGGGCGACGGTTGGCCTCACCCCCACGAGCGCCTCACAGTAAAAGGCGAAGAGCGACAGGACGAAGATGGAGCGAGGCTGGATGTGGAGAGCGTGCACCTGGTAATGTTCCAGGATGGCATAGAAGAACTCGGAGAAGGGGGGCACGAGTCCCACGGAGATGATGTAGAGGAAGAAGGGGTATCTTGACTTCGACAAGGTCCGCGCCATGGAGGATCCGGCGCAGATCCGCGTCGGGCCATGCTCATTGTGGGTGCTCGACAAGAAGAGTTGGACCTCTGAGTAGTCCTCCTCCTTGGTAATGGAGGACTCCTCAAGCGCCGCATGAAGGTAAGAAGCAGATCCTGATGCCGGCGCGGCACCCTTGTTCCTCTTCGCCATGGTCAAGGGAGCCGAAGGACGCAGAAAGGCAGGAGGCATAAGGGGAAAAATCCGAGCAGGAAGGAAAGAGGGCGATAACTCCCCAGCGGAGAAGGCCCCCTTTTGTCAAGATGCACGGATGTCAAGACGGCATGTGGAGCGGGGTCGCTCGCGTCCCATCCAACCGTCACGTGCCAGCCTGGCCCGGAGCCTTTTTGGGGCCCGCGGCGCTTCATCCTCGACTAAGGCTTCGCCCTGAAGCCAACTCCACGCGCACCTTGGGCCCAGGGGCTACTGTCATCGTCCTGGGAACCAGGGTACCCAGACTTGCCTGTCTGCGGGGCGCGATGCGCTCCTACAAGCGGCCTAGTATGGCCCAGCTGATCGACCAGCTGTCCGAGACCCTCGTGAGGGGGCCATGCCTCGCGAGGAGAACGACGTCAAGACCTCCTCGGGAGCGGCCTCAGCGAGGCGCTCCGAAGGGGCGGAGAATCCAAGTCCGAGCCTGCCTCAGGAGGAGGCAGTGTTGTTAGCAGTGACGCACCACGCCAGCGGGTGCCAGCGTCCGCCAGCGGCGCAGTTGCCATTTCGGTGCAAAGGGGACAGCGCAGCCGTTGGTTCGAGCCCACCACCGTGTCACTGCCTGATCCTTTTGCAGGCGAAGACCACTTTTGTCAGGATAAAAACGTCCTTGTGTTCCTGCTCAAAAATGGCCGTTGTGGGATCCCTTCCCGCCTAAACATTTCGGGCGAAGAGGACCGTGGCCGCCTATATAAGTAGCTAGGATTCCCACTGCAAAGGGATGGACCAATACACTCTGCCACCACACAAGGAGCAAGAATACTAGCCTCCTGACCCTCCTGAGCTCACCTCCTGAGCCCAGGAATCATTGTACTAGCTCGTATCCCAGCTCGCCCGAGGCTAATCCACCAAAGCAGGAAGTAGAGTCTTACACCACGTGGTGGCCCGAACCTGGATAAACTCTTGTGTGTTTTGTTCGTTGTTTGCTTGAATCCTTCCACCACGATGAGAGCGAGGCGCTAGGTAGTCGAGAGTGGGAGAGATCCTCGTTCACGCCCATGTGTTCGAACTTGATGGGTTTTGCGGAGCCCTGGATCCAACAACCTCCCGTGGCCCTTGCATGAGCTGTGTGTGAACAGGTGGGTAAGGGCGCATGACACGGTGCCTCGACGCTATGGGAGCCGCGCGCCGGTTGTCTTTCCTTAGGATATTCGCATGAGAAAACTAGGCACAACATCTATGCTCGGGTCCGTCCCTACAGCGTCGATAAACCCAACAATTGAGCTTTGTCTAGCGGGCAGGCCCCGTTCACGTCACCTCCTGGGGTCATTGGTGTCTGGCCTTCTAATGTGGCAACCACGAGGGATTCACTCGGCGTAGGTTGCCTAACCATCTTGCAGGGTCATCTCAGGCGCCCTCAATCAAGACCAGGCGCAACCCCACTTGAGGTAAGGTCCTGTGAGTCCCGCGCTGGCTCACGGGTGCCCAGATACACCTCGTCTAGCCCTGCCGTGCAAGCCACGTGTCAGGGTGGGGCAGTACACGCCCCGGGGGCTCTCCGTAGTAGGGATTCCCCTCCCACATTCCAGTGGAAGTGCCATGCTCCGCATTGGAAGTCGACACGGTGGAGGAATGGCTATGCCCGTGCAAGAACGGTAGCGCCATGCTCCACGCTGGGGATAAAAAACTAGGGGTGGCCTCACAGCTACTTTAACCTCAGGGAGCCACCAGGCTCGGTGACTAGCCTCAGCGTGCTACTTTCCCCTCGGGAGAGTAGCGCGAGGGGCAGGGCACGGCGGCTATGCTCAAGTCACGCCTAGTGTACACCCCTCCAGGTCCCCCGGACCTGGTTGTCGCGCAACCCTCCCGAGCGAAAGCCCGGCGAGGACAGGTATGAGGTCTGTTCGTACGTCAAGGGGGGCCCTTGGGCATCGCAACCCAAGGGCCTAACTGGTCTCGTAGCCCCTCACCCCTTGGTCTTGTCCTGGTGATGCGGACGACCCAACGGCGGCTGAGGTACGCGCGGGGCCGGGCTCTGCCGACGCAGAACAATATGGCCTGCTCTCGCATTTCTTTCCCAAAGGTTGTTCGTACATCAAGCGGGACTCTTGAGTATCGCGACTCAGGAGCCTAACTGGTTACGTAGCCCCTCACCCCTTGGTCTCATCCTGGTATCCGGACGACCCAACGGCAACTGAGGTATGCGCGTGGCCGGGCCCTGCCGACGCAGAACGCTAAAGCCTGGTTTCACGCTTCCTTCCTAGAGGTTGTTTGCACGTCAAGGAGGACTCCTGAGCATCGCGACTCAGGAGCCTAACTGTCCACGTAGCCCCTCACCCTCTGACCCCGTCCTGGTGATCCAGACGAGACAATGGCGACTGAGGTATGCGAGGGACCGGGCTCTGCCAACATAGAATAACAATGCAAATAGGAAGGGAACCGCGAATATCTAGTAATTATTACAAGCCAAATTGTTATTCAAACACCGAATAGAAGTTTTAACACCTCCACGAGGCACGTCGCATATCGCAGGCAAGTTCGCAAGAAAGTAAAAACAGGGGGGAGCACCGCCGTCCACCAGCAAGCCCCTTCTTCACCCTTAGGCGCCGTCATCAAGAAGCGCTTCTCCATCGGCAGCATCGCCATGCCCTGCGGAGTTGGCCTTGGCCGTAGGATCTGTGACGCCGTTGGCTGGAGGTGTGGGGTCTATGGCGAGGAACATCTTCAACAAGGCCTCCACCTGGCCCTTCACGGCTTCAGCGGCGGCTTCGTAGCGCTCTTCATCCATAGGCTCAAGCAGTGCACCAGGGTTGGTGTTGGGATCGCGAAGATGCAGGTGGCTGAAGACGCGTGTCAGGGCCGAGGAGGAAAGCGCGCGAGCTTGCCCTGCCACCATGGGGCCGATCTCGTTGACGACACCCTCTAGTGCCATAACAAGATAGGGAAGCAGCTGGGCGGGGCCTTCGTCGTCCGTCGCCAGCGGCTTCTCCAAGCCCTTCTCGTAGAGTGCCCCCAGCATTTGGCGAGACCTTTCCTCAAGGGACATGAAGGCCACGCGATCCTCGGCCAGAACCTTCGCCTTGGTTTCCAACTGGGCCTTCTCTACTTCCACCTCCTGCACCAGCTCCTCCTGGCGCCTACGCTCTGCAGCCTGCACCTTCGCCAATTGCTCAAACACGGCGTCACGACTGGCTACGGTGTCTTCTCAGGCATTCATCCTCTTCTCCTCCGCCACGCGCTCATCGCGCATGGTCTTCAGCTCG
The DNA here is from genome assembly GCA_902687465.1 of Secale cereale. Lineage (NCBI taxonomy): Eukaryota > Viridiplantae > Streptophyta > Magnoliopsida > Poales > Poaceae > Secale > Secale cereale. Next base: position 350,035,842 of record LR738713.1, read on the forward strand.
GCCTCCATCGACCGGTAGCACTCCTTGGTGGCCTGTGCATCCTTCAGCACCGCCTTGCGGGCGGCTGCAGCTTGGTCGGCGGCCTGCTTATCCTCTTCGGAAGCCGTCACGACCCTGCTCAGCACAGCCCTAACAGTGGCGTCGGAGTTCACCCAGCTTGAGATTAGCTCCAAGTGCCCTGCCACCAGACGATGGTCAACGCCTTGGAGGTTGTCCCGGAGCTCCGTCAGCATGGAAAAAGCCTCCTCCATGGCGTCGAACGAAGTGGAAGGGCCGCGAGCTAGTGGCGCGTCTAGAGGAAGAGGCCGCGGCGCGTTCAAGACCTCCTGAGCCCTGGCGACACCCACAGGCGAGCTGGAGATGGGCGCCTCCAGAGCTGGCTTGACCGAGGAGGTCATCCCCTCCCGAGGTTTGTCCACTGGACCTCGCGAGGACGACCGGGTAGGAGAAGTAGGGGCACCTCCACCGCCCGTCTACATCAGAGAGGGTGAAGCGAGGCCAGGCCGCTGGGCCTCTGATGCGGTCGCCCCCTCCTTCTTCTTCTTCTTCACCGATGGTGCTGCCTGACAATGCAAGGGAAGACATCAGGAATCAGCAACAGAATCAAGAGTGAAGACAAAATCAGGACAAATTACTTACTGGTCCACGGCAGCATAACCCCGCAGCCTCTTCACCATTGAGCCCAGGGGCCTCGCAGCCTGTGGCACAGGTGCGCGAGCCACCAGAATAGATGAGGCCACAACAGCTGGCCCAGCGGTAGCATCAGGCATCGTCATAGCTGGAGCGCCGCCTCGGGAGATCAGCACCGACCTGCTCTTCGTCGGGACCCCAGCTGGCGGCCTCTTCGAGAGGGTGACCTTGGACCTCGTGGTGACCCCGGCAGGGGGTGTGACCTCCTTCAGTCGTCATCAACAGGCAAGGCACAAAGGAGATCGGCCTTGCGTGGGGGTGGGGAGGTCTCCCCAACCTCCTCCACGGTTGCCTCCGAGTCCTGATCCCCACCAGAGTTACCTAAAGACAGCACCACCGGAACCGTCGCAATCCGGGCCTCGGAGGGCGCCGGCGGTACAAGCCCGCGTCCGTCAGAGGTGGACATGGAGGTCACCACCTTCGCCCCATCGGGGCAGCGGTTCAGGGGTGTTGGGGAACGTAGTATTACAAAATTTTCCTATGATCACGCAAGATCTATCTACTAGATGCATAGCAACGAGAGGGGAGAGTTTGTCTATGTACCCTCGTAGACCGAAAGCGGATGCGTTTATCAACGCGATTGATGTAGTCGTACACCTTCACAATCCGTCCCGATCTAGTACCGAACGTACGGCACCTCCGCGTTCAGCACACGTTCAGCTCGATGACGCCCTCGCCTTCTTGATCCAGCAAGATGGGCGAAGTAGTAGATGATTTCCGGCAGCACGACGATGTGGTGACGGTTGTTGATGAAGAACAATCTCTGCAGGGCTTCGCCAAGCACTACAGAAACTAGACGGAGGATAAACTAGAGGGTCGGGGTTGCCGGCACATGGCTTGGTGTATCTTGATGTGTCTTGGCTGCTAGCCCTACCCCTCTATTTATATGTTGAGCCTTGGGGTCGAAACTTGGAGTAAAAGCCTTCACAAAGTTGGTTTCACCCGAAAGGTAATATTCCTTCTCGGACTCCAGGGCTAGACGCCAGGGTTCCCGGCGTCTAGACCCATACGCCAGGGACCCTGGCTTCTGGCCCCTGGACTCCGCACAACTTCCTTTTGCGCTTTCCAAAAACCTTGTGTGATTTCCCTTTTGGCCCAAATAAAGTGTTCTCGTACCCAAACACTTTGGGAAACATCTGAACCCCTTCCGATGAAATCCGGAACCCTTCCAGAGGTCAAACACTATTATCCCATATATTAATCTTTATCTTCGGACCATTCCGGAGTTCCTCGTCATGTCCGTGATCACATCCGGGACTCCGAATAACATTTGGTCACCAACATACATAACTCATTAAATACTATATCGTCAACGAACGTTTAAGCGTGCGGACCCTACGGGTTAGAGAACTATGTAGACATGACCGAGACATCTCTCCGGTCAATAACCAATAGCGGAACCTGTTTGCCCATATTGGCTCCTACATATTCTACGAAGATCTTTATCGGTCGAACCGCATAACAACATACGTTGTTCCCTTTGTCATCGGTATGTTACTCGCCCGAGATTCGATCGTCGGTATCATCATACCTAGTTCAATATCGTTACAGGCATGTCTCTTTACTCGTTCTGTAATACATCATCTCATGACTAACTCATTATTCATTTGCTTGCAAGGCTTATTATGATGTGCATTACCGAGAGGGCCCAGAGATACCTCTCTGATACTCGGAGTCACAAATCCTATTCTTGATCTATGCCAACCCCACAAACACCTTCGGAGACACCTGTAGAGCATCTTTATAATCACCCAGTTAAGTTGTGACGTTTGATAGCACACAAGGTGTTCCTCCGGTATTCGGGAGTTGCATAATCTCATAGTCATAGAAACATGTATAAGTCATGAAGAAAGCAATAGCAATAAAACTAAACAATCATGTTGCTAAGCTAACGGATGGGTCTTGTCCATCACATCATTCTACTAATGATGTGACCCCATTGATCAAATGACAACTCATGTCTATGGCTAGGAAACATAACCATCTTTGATCAGTGAGCTAGTCTAGTAGAGGCATACTAGGGACACTCTGTTTTGTCTATGTATTCACACATGTACTAAGTTTCCAGTTAATACAATTCTAGCATGAATAATAAACATTTATCATGATATAAGGAAATAAATAATAACTTTATTATTGCATCTAGGGCATATTTCCTTCAGTCTCCCACTTGCACTAGAGTCAATAATCTAGATCACTTCACCATGTGATTAACACCAATAGTTCACATCACCCTGTGACTAACACCCATAGTTCTCATCGCCATGCGACCAATACCCAAAGGGTTTACTAGAGTCAACAATCTAGTTCACATCGTCATGTGATTAACACCCAAAGAGTAGTAAGGTGTGATCATGTTTTGCTTCGTGAGAGAAGTTTAGTCAGCGGGTCTGTCATTCAGATCCGTATGTATTTTTGCAAATTTCTATGTCTACAATGCTATGCACGGAGCTACTTTAGCTAATTTCTCCCACTTTCAGTATGCATCCAGATTGATACTTAGAGTCATCTGGATTAGTGTCAAAGCTTGCATCGGCGTAACTCTTTACGACGAAATCTATCACCTCCATAATCGAGAAACATTTCCTTAGTCATCCAGTTACTAAGGATAATTTTGACTGTTGTCCAGTGATCTACTCCTAGATCACTATTGTACCTCCTTGCCAAACTCATGGCAAGGTACACAATAGGTTTGGTACACATCATGGCATACTTTATAGAACCTATGGCTGAGGCATAGCGAATGACTTTCATTCTTTCTCTATCTTCTGCCGAGGTCGGGTTTTGAGTCTTACTCAACTTCATACCCTTTAACTCAGGCAAGAACTCCTTCTCTGACTGATCCATTTTGAACTACTTCAAAATTTGTCAAGGTATGTACTCATTGAAAAAACTTATCAAGCGTCTCGATCTATGTCTATAGATCTTGATGCTCGATATGTAAGCAGCTTCACCGAGGTCTTTCTTTGAAAAACTCCTTTCAAACACTCCTTTATGCTTTCTAGAAAATTCTACATCATTTCCGATCGACAATATGTCATTCACATATAATCATCAGAAAGGTTGTAGTGCTCCCACTCACTTTCTTCTAAATACAGGCTTCACCGCAAGTCTGTATAAATCTATATGCTTTGATCAACTTATCAAAGCGTATATTCCAACTCCGAGATGCTTGCACCAGTCCATAGATGGATCGCTGGAGCTTGCACATTTTGTTAGAACCTTTAGGATTGGCAAAACCTTCTGGTTGCATCATATACAATTCTTCTTTAATAAATCCATTAAAGAATGTAGTTTTGTTATCCATTTGCCAGATTTCATAAAATGCGGCAATTGCTAACATGATTCGGACAGACTTAAGCATCGCTAGGGGTGAGAAAGTCTCATCGTAGTCAACTCCTTAAACTTGTCAAAAACCTTTCGCAACAAGTCGAGCTTTGTAAACAGTAATATTACCGTCAGTGTCGGTCTTCCTCTTGAAGATCCATTTATTTTCGATGGCTTGCCGATCATCGGGCAAGTCAACCAAAGTCCACACTTTGTTCTCATACATGGATCCCATCTCAGATTTCATGGCCTCAAGCCATTTTGCGAAATCTGGGCTCATCATCACTTTCTCATAGTTCGTAGGTTCATCATGGTCTAGTAACATGACTTCCAGAACCGGGTTGCCGTACCACTCTGGTGCGGAACATACTCTGGTTGATCTACGAAGTTCAGCAGTAACTTGGTCCGAAGTTTCATGATCATCATTATTAGCTTCCTCACTAATTGGTGTAGGAATCACTGGAAATAGTTTCTGTGATGTACTACTTGCCAATTCGGGAGAAGGTACAATTACCTCATCAAGTTCTACTTTCCTCCCACTCACTTCTTTCGAGAGAAACTCCTTCTCTAAAAAGGATCCATTCTTAGCAACGAATATCTTGCCTTCGGGTCTGTGATAGAAGGTGTACCCAACAGTCTCTTTTGGGTATCCTATGAAGACACATTTCTCCGACTTGGGTTCGAGCTTATCTAGTTGAAACATTTTCACATAAGCATCGCAGCCCCAAACTTTAAGAAACGAAAACTTTGGTTTCTTGCCAAACCATAGTTCATAAGGCGTCGTCTCAACGGATTTAGATGTTGCCCTATTTAACGTGAATGCAGCTGTTTCTGATGCATAACCCAAAACGATAGTGGTAAATCGGTAAGAGACATCATAGATCGCACCATATCTACTAAATTATGGTTACGACGTTCGGACACACCATTACACTGTGGTGTTACGGGTGGCGTGAGTTGTGAAACTATTCCACATTGTTTCAAATGAAGACCAAACTCCTAACTCAAATATTCACCTCCACGATCAGATCGTAGAAACTTTATTTTCTTGTTACGATGATTCTCTACTTCACTCTGAAATTCTTTGAACTTCTCAAATGTTTCAGACTTGCTTCATCAAGTAGATAAACCCACATCTGCTCAGATCATCAGTGAAGGTCAGAAAATAACGACACCCGCCGCGAGCTTCAACACTCATCGGTCCACATACATCAGTATGTATGATTTCCAACAAATCTATTGCTCGCTCCATTCTTCCGGAGAACGGAGTTCTTAGTCATCTTGCCCATGAGGCATGGTTCGCAAGCACCAAGTGATTCGTAATCAAGTGATTCCAAAAGTCCATCACTATGGAGTTTCTTCATGCGCTTTACACCATTATGATCTAAACGGCAGTGCCACAAATAAGTTGTACTATCATTATTAACCTTGCATCTTTTGGCTTCAATATTATGAATATGTGTATCACTACGATCGAGATCCAACAAACTATTTTCATTGGGTGTATGACCATCGAAGGTTTTATTCATGTAAACAGAATAACAATTATTCTATGACTTTAAATGAATAACCCTATTGCAACAAATATGATCAAATCATATTCATGCTCAACGCAAATGCCAAATAACATTTATTTAGGTTTTACACTAATCCCGAAAGTATAGGGAGTGTGCGATGATGATCATATCATTCTTGGAACCACTTCCAACACACATCGTCACTTCACCTTTACCTAGTCTCTGTACATTCTGCAATTCTCGTTTCGAGTTACTAATTTTAGCAACTGAACCGGTATCAAATACCCAGGGTCGGGGTAGCTATTAACACTAGTAAAGTATAAATCAATAATCTGTATATCAAAATATACCTTTGTTCACTTTGCCATCCTTCTTATCCGCCAAGTATCTAGGGCAGTTCCACTTCTAGTGACTATTTCCTTTGCAGTAGAGGCACTTAGTTTCAGGCTTGAGATTAGCTTTGGGTTTCTTCACGGGAGTGCCAACTTGCTTGTCATTCTTTTTGAAGTTCCCCTTCTATCCCTTTGCCCTTTACTTGAAACAAGTGGTCTGGTTAACCATCAACACTTGATGCTCTTTCTTGATTTATACCTTCGCCGACTTCAGCATCGCGAAGAGCCCGGGAATTACTTTCGTCATCCCTTGCATATTATAGTTCATCATGAAGTTCTACTAACTTGGTGATAGTGACTAGAGAACTTTGTCAATTACTTTCTTATCTGCAAGATAAACTCCCACTTGATTCAAGAAATTGTAGTACCCAGACTGTCGTGGAATTAGCACGGCAGATGTTCGGTTTAGGGGACTTAGGTGTGAGGCCATCGCGCGTGTTAGCTTGAAGAGGTTAAAGCGGAAAAAGGACACAGGGAGTTTTTATACTAGTTCGGCCCCTTCGATGAAGGTAAAAGCCTACGTCTAGTTTGGTGTGGTATTACTTGTGCGTCGATGAACAGGGAGGGAATCGCTTGCATGTGTCTCGAGCTGTTGTTTTCTGTCCTTGAACCGTCGCCGGGTCGTCCCTTTATATAAGAGGCAACGCCCGGTCCGGTTTACAGAGTCCCGAGGCCGGCTCATAAACGTGTCCGCCTCGGTCTCTACTCTTTCTATCTTACATCCCAAGTTACATGATATGACGGTTTACAAACCGTAGGTCTTTACACATGGGCCCTAAATCTCTATGGGTTGTAACCTCTTGTACATATTCTACTGGGCTTGTGATAATGCAACTATGTCAGTGTAATCCGGATCTTCCTGGCCGGTTTATACCTGCTAGTAATATCCCTGACATTAGGCCCCAGATTGATATGAACTTGTTCGTGTCAGTCTTCTAAATCTTGCACAAATCTCCTTTCTGCAATTTATCTGCTTCATAAACCGGCTATGACGTCATCCCCTGGAATCGCCTTAATCCGTCGTGACGTCATCTCTGCACTTAATGCTCGCCTTTGTCTGTTACCTTTATTAAATGCCGCACCAAAAATCGAGGCGACAACGTGATCTTTATCCAATCTCTGACCTCCTCGATTCCCGCGCTTACCGTTTTCACCTCTTCGGCTTATAAATACTGCTGGGGCATGCCTCTTTTCCCCTTCCGCCTTCGTCTTCCTCCATCTCCATCGCTCGAAGCTCCGCCGCCGCTCTTTGAGCTCATCGTCGTCCTCAAGCCAGGCCGCTGCATCACCCTGAACGTGACCAGAGCACCTCACCGCCGCCCTCTACTTCGTCAGGTACTCCTTCTTCTTCCCTGTAGATCTCAATCTAGGGTTTCTTCCAAAGCTCCGCCATGAAACCTTGAAGCTTTTACTGTTCATCCCCGTAGGTTAGCCTTGCTGTAGATTCAAACCTTAGTTAGATTCGACTTGAATCCATGCGCTCCTGCTTCGTCCTCACGTCTTTAGTTCTTCTAGTTTATCAGTTTAGATTTGATCTGTAGAGAACCTCTGCGGCCTTTCCTGTGTTTATTCCATCTTTTTCCGTGCACCTTAGATCCAAGTTTACCTTCTCTTTCTGTGAAAATTGTTTCTTCATATTTTAGATTTGTAGCTCATCTCCCCAGTTTAGCCAACACTTGTACGTCATGTGCTTTTCCTGACAGTTTATATGTAAGCCTGCATCCCTTAATTGACGGTTGAGCTTTACCTTTTCCTGTCATCATGAACCAGTAACAGCCTCACTCATATTTGCTTCCAGATTATTAATACCATTAGTCCCTTGTTTAAACCGACAATTAGGTCCATAACTTTATACGATCCTATAGCTTATGCTTTAGCAATTGGTAAACCGGGCTTTGCACTGTACTTTTCAGCACTTCCTTATTCCAAACGATGGCCAAGCACTTCGTCGCTTGCAACTGGATTCCTTCCCGGATCACGGAAGATGACTTAATTAAAGCGGACTCAATTGGCATCCTGGGCTCTAAGGAAACTTTACACCGGCGAGCTCCTGAAGGAGAATGCCCTCCTGCGCCTAAGGAGGGAGAAGTTGTAGTTTTCTTTGATCACCTGGCCCGGGGATTCAGTCCTCCTGGTTCAAAATTCTTCCGGGATGTACTAGCTGCCTTTCAACTCCACCCTCAGGATGTAGGCCCAAATTCTATGTCAAACATCTGCAATTTTCAAGTCTTCTCAGAAGCATATCTTCAAGAAGAACCATCAGTGGACCTTTTCCGAGACTTTTTCCATCTGAACCGGCGGACGGAGTTCACTGACGGGCCGCATCAGGAGTTGGGCGGCGTCAGTATCCAAAAGAGAAAGGATGTGAGTTTCCCTCATCCTGCCCTTCACAGCCACCCCAAAGAATGGAACCAAACATGGTTCTATTGTAGGGACACTTCACCTGAAGGAGAGAACCCGCTGCCGGGTTATCGCTCCTATCGCCTGGCAACGGATCACCCCTTGCCGCAACACCTCAGCGCCCCGGATCGTGCCCGGTTTGCCCCTCAGCTTTCTAAGCTCAGGGCCTTCATAGCCAATGGCTTAACCGAAGTCGACTTTGTCCGTTGTTGGCTCTCTTGGAGCATTCTTCCGTTAAGCCGGCGCTCAGGTCTGATGTGTGAATACTCCGGAAAACCGGATGATCCTCAGTGGCACATTAACATAATACTACCTGAAGATGAAGTTACTGAGTCCGCAAAGAAAATGTTAAATATCCCTTTGGAGGAGTGCTGCCAGACCAGTTTAGCTCCATTCTGCGAAACCAATAAACCGCCAACGGTAAGTCCTTCCCGATCTTTTCCTGTTTGTTTTAATCCGGCCATATCAATTGTCTTGCATTTATTTCCTATCTTCTGCACAGGCCAACGATCCCTTCTGGAAGAGGAAATCTCAAGATAAACCGGTCAGGCAACCACGCCAGAAAACTTATGCTATTAAGAAGAAGAAGGCTGTTGCTGCCTCCGGTTCACATCCTGAGGAGGATGATCCCGATTCAGAGGTACGAATTAAACCTTATATGCTTTAACCTCACTTTATCCAAATTTATGTTAACAGTGCCTTTCCACAGGATCTGGCGGAAGGAAGTAAAGCGGCGGGAGTTGAGGTAATTTCTCTCTCTTCTGACTCAGAACCGCTACCCCCCAAAATCCGCCGGGTGTCCCGGAAATATCCCTTTTCTCATCCTTACGCTCAATTGGATCCCAACTTTCTTTTGAAGAAACAACAGCATGAAGCACGCTGGACCACGCGCCATAGCGGCCATGTGGTGGAGTCATCCGGAATACCTCTTGCGCCGGCTCGCAGGCGTCGCTCCGAGGTTTTACTTTCTCCAACTCTCCTTCATCCAAAAGCCGGCCTCATACGTAAACCGCTTAAACCGTCTGATCCTAACTATCAGGAGGCTCCTTTGTCCTCTTCTGGCGAGTCAACTGCCACGCAGGTCCCCATGCTGAAGACCGTGCCTGGGTAAGTCCCTTTCTCAAACATCCGGTTTACATTTATGTTTGTAACTTCATGATTCTTATTGTTCCTTTGATTTTTTTACCAGAAAGCCGAAGCCTAGTAAGAAGGCAAAAGCAACCAAAACAGCACCTGAGACTACTATCGCTGAACCGGCCGATGACCCTGAAGCAGTTATCCTTCCAGAAGATAACCCTGAAGCTCAGTTTGATGACCCTATTCCTATGGATCATGACGACATTGCTGTTCCTGGAGATGATAAGGCGGCTGAACCGGCGAGCCCTGTCCGGGTTAGCCCTCCTCGGACTAGCCCGGCTCCGGTCAGCCCGGCGCCTACTGCTGTCCCTCTCCAACAAACTGTCGCTTCATCCATGGACGTTGAGATGACCGGGTTAGGCTTCACTGCTCCCACCGAGCCTGTCATCTTGGCCAGGCATACTGCCAAGGAGGAAAAACTTCAACAAGACAAAGGCAAGTGGAGCACAGACTTATCCAGCTATGCCCAGTTGAGTGCCCAGGAACTTCATTCCGGGTATCTGAACCGGCTCTTTACCAGCCGCGAGTATGAAGCCGGGTTGGTTAACATGATGAAGGATAAGTACGAGGTAATTTCCTTTCCTTTTACTTGTCTCTGTTTTGTGTTCTTGCAATCTTGTCTTCAGGCCATAGTAGCCCCCAAGTGCCGGTTTAGCTTCATTGTAGGTGAACCGGGACTTCCAGTGTATCTGAAAATGAACTTACATTAGCCCCCAAGTGCCAGGGGTATAACTTGTTTTATGCGCTTGGGACTTGTCTGAAATTCTCTTTCGTTACTTCAATTGCACATTAGCCCCCAAGTGTCAAGCATATAACTTGTTATATGCTTGAGACTAGATTGATCTGTCTTTCTAATCCGTTTGATTTCCTTGCAGGCTGACCTAACCCGGAGAGCTTCGGAGCTAACTGAACTCCGGAATAGCTTGGCTGTTAATGAAGCTGCCTCCGCCAAAACCAAGGAAGAACTTGTGATTACCTTGACCAACATAGAAAAATTAAAAAAGGACTTTGAAGCGGAGCGGTCCACATGGGAAGTGCAGAGGAATGCTCTTGAAAAAAGAGCAAAGGATGTTGAAGCTGCCCTTAATCCGGTTACGCAGGAGCTGACTGGTTTAAGACAGCAAATAGAACTCATGAGTTCTGCTATCTTTGGTGAGTACCCATCTGCATATGTTTTTCATCTTTGCAATCTTTATTCCGCTCCGGTTTAACTTGACAAACATATATAGGGCGGCGCATAACTCATCTTGGAGATGATGTCCGGAAGAAGCTCAAAGCCTCTTATACACTTGGTGGAGCAGCTTTATTCCGGCGCTCAAAGGGCTATTAGTGCGATGTCCCATAACAAACCGGCACCAACTACCATCCAAGGCACTTTAGAGAAGCTATCTATCCTGCCTGTGCGTCTGGTGGAGGTGAAGAAGTCTGCTGCACGGGCTGGTTCTCTTATGGCGCTAACCCGGGCCAGAGCATGGGTTCCTGACTTTGATCCGGCTAAAGCAATGAATGGCTATCCCAGCAACAAAGAGGACGGGTCAGACTTTTCTGCCGAAGACCTCCGTGCTCTGACTAAGGACATGCACCCACTTGCCAGTAAGCTTGCCGATGAAGCAGATTTGACAAGGTATCATACGGCCTATGATTTAGAAAATGAGCGGGTAGATCGGCCGGTTTATGACACCGAGAATCTGATCCCGCCAGTGCGTGGCCATACTTTCGCTCCAGATATTTATCCGTCAGATCTTATTAATGGGGAAATGTACTTCTGTGCACTCTCCAAGATTGATTGGCGCGCTCCTGATTTCCAGCCACTACCTGAAGATGAAGAAGACCCGGAACAAGTCAACCCTCAGCCTTCGCAGCGTGAAGAGGATTCATAAACCGTCCGGTTTAATTTGTAGTTGTTGAACACTTTGCCAAAAACTTTAATCTATTTGGGCCTGCAGGTGCCTTGTAATAGATAGTTGAAACATTGTCTTTGTCCAAATATGGATGTCACAACTTGACTTGGCGTCTGCCAATTTAATCCTTTGTTTTGCCATGGTTGATCCGTTTATGTTATTTGTGCCTGCATAAACGATGCTAAAAAGATGTCCTCATGGTTTACCACTGGACCTATTACACTGTTCCAATAGATATATATCAAAGGAATATCTGTTTTATACCAAAGATACCTCATACCTCTGATTAAGTGTGCCTGACGTCCTTAATCCGGTAGGCATAATTGAAAGCGTAGATGCTGATGAGGCTCTTGGCTCTCTTGGTGTTTTCCCGATGACTGGTCCGGGTTATAATGAACGCCGGTTTAACTCATGCTGGTGTTCATGACCCAGACTTTTAACTCAGGCTGGTGTTCATGGCCCAGACTTTTAACTCATGCTGGTGTTCATGACCCAGACTTTTAATTTTGCAGATATATGGTCAACTTTGCAGTTGCCCAATCCCGGATCAATAGACTTGGTTAAAAACAAAACTTGTAAAATCACATAAACAAAGCATTTTTGGCAAATAAGACCATGTAGTCGAGGCTTTTTACGTGCTGCCAGGCTCTAAATTCGAGGCTTTTTATGAGCTGCCAGGCTCGAAATCGAGGCTTTTTACGAGCTGCCAGGCTCCAGGCTTTTTATGAGCGGCCTTTAGGCTCTAGGCTTTTCACGAGCTGCCAGGCTCCAGGCTTTTTACGAGCTGCCAGGATCCTAGGCTTTTTACGAGCTGCCAGGCTCCTAGGCTTTTTACGAGCTGCCAGGCTCCTAGGCTTTTTACGAGCTGTCGGGCTCCTAGGCTTTTTACGAGCTGCCAGGCTCCATACTTGATGTATCAAGGGCGCCGGTTTAGGAGGCCGGATACCTATGTTTGAGTTGCGTTGTGCGACAAACCCTCTTTGGTCCCTTAATAAATAATTGTCCTGCATATCAAAATATACAGATCAAAGCAATTTGTTTTCTTGATGAAAATGATATATATCAAGAGAAATAAACTTTATATGGATATCACCTGAGCAAATTCCCATATGATACTTCTATTCGAAGAAAATGGCTGGTTCCCCGGTTTACCGGGGGCGCCGGTTTATTTATTAATCATAATATGTACATGATACATGAAGCGGAACCAATGGCTCAAGTGTAGTAAGGTCGCAGAAGAGCGATGTTCCACGGCCGCTTCGTCTCTTCTTCTACCGTACGTGAGTCTTTATGCTCTCGAATGTCAACCAGGTAGTATGAACCGTTGTGTTGGTTGTTGGTGACCACAAAGGGTCTTTCCCAAGGTGGGGATAACTTATGCATATCTGTCTGGTCTTAGATGAGCCGGAGCACCAGACCCCCCTCCTGGAACGTCCTGGTCTTATCCCGACGGTTGTGATATCGGCACAGGTCTTGTTGATAAATTGCTAATCGTGCCGCTGTTGTGTCCCGTTCCTCATCCAGTTGGTCTAAGCTGTCTTGTCTTGCTTGCTCATTAGCCGCTTCAACATAAGCTGCCACCCGTGGTGAGTCGTGCCGGATGTCACTAGGGAGAACCGCTTCAGCACCATATACCATGAAGAAGGGCGTATAACATGTAGACCTGTTAGGTGTAGTGTTGAAGCTCCAGAGGGCAGAAGGTAACTCCTCAACCCAGCTACCTGGTGCTCTTTGCAAAGGAACCATAAGACGGGGCTTGATGCCTCTCAAGATCTCTTTGTTGGCCCTCTCAGCTTGACCATTGGATTGAGGGTGAGCTACTGAAGATACATCCAGACGAATATGTTCCCTTTGGCAAAACTCTTCCATCTCTCCTTTAGATAGGTTGGTGCCATTATCAGTAATTATGCTGTGTGGAAAGCCAAACCGGAAAATTACCTTTTTGATGAATTTAGCCGCTGTTGTCGCATCACACTTACTGACAGGCTCTGCCTCAATCCACTTTGTAAACTTGTCCACTGCTACCAACAGGTGGGTTTTCTGATCTTGGGATCGTTTAAAGGGCCCAACCATATCAAGCCCCCAGGTTGTAAACGGCCAAGTGATTGGAATCATCCGTAGCTCCTGCACCTGAACATGAGCACGCCGTGAAAAGTTCTGACAAGCATCGCATCTCCGGACTAGATCCTCCGCATCAGCATGAGCCGTTAACCAGTAGAACCCATGACGAAAGGCCTTGACGACCAATGACTTTGAACCGGCGTGATGATCACAATCTCCTTCGTGTATCTCTGGAAGAATATCACAGCCTTCTTCCGATGATACACATCGCTGAAATGCCCCAGAAACGCTGTGGTGATGAAGTTCTCCGTTGACGATGGTCATAGATTTGGATCGCCGGATTATCTACCTAGCCTCAACCTCATCATCTGGCAACTCTCCTCGGCTCTGGTATGCCAAGTAAGGGAGCATCCAGCCGGAATAACATGAAATGCCGCAACTAGCTGTGCTTCCGGATCAGGAACAGCCAAATCCTCCTCCAATGGTATCTGTACCGATGGACTGTGTAATTCATCCAAGAAGGTATTTGGTGGAACCAGTTTACGCTGAGAGCCCAGCCGGCTTAATGCATCGGCCGCTTCATTTTTCCACCGGTCTATGTGGTCCACCTGATATCCTTTGAAATATCCTACAACCGCTTCAACTTCTCGCCTGTAAGCTGCCATGACCGTATCTTTAGAGTCCCACTTGCCAGACACCTGTTGCGCCACTAGATCTGAATCACCAAAGCACTTGACCCGGCTCAAGTTCATCTCCTTAGCCATCCGTAGGCCGTGAAGGAGAGCTTCATACTCAGCAGCATTGTTAGTGGAAGGGAACTTTAGTCGGAGGACATAACAAAACTTGTCACCGCGTGGGGAAGTTAACACGACTCCAGCCCCCGAGCCCTCTAATTGCCTTGAACCGTCAAAGTGAATAGTCTAGTATGTATGATCCAGCTTCTCCTCTGGTGCTTGCAATTCTGTCCAATCATTGATGAAATCTTCCAGTGCTTGGGATTTAATAGCAGTACGAGGTACATACTTCAATCCGTGTGGGCTAAGTTCAATGGACCACTTTGCCACTCTGCCAGTGGCTTCTCTGTTCTGGATTATATCCCCCAATTGCCACGCTAACTGCACGGGCATTGGCGGCCACGTATAACAACAGCGGTTCGTTGTCAACAGGAGCAGCAAGAACTGGCGGTTCTGCTAATTGCCGCTTCAAATCCTCGAACGCAGCGTTTGCAGCATCGCTCCATACAAACCGGTCCGTCTTTTTCAACATCTGATAAAGCGGGATCGCCTTTTCTCCCAAACGGCTGATGAAACGGCTCAATGCTGCAATACGGCCTGCTACACGCTGGACGTCATTGATGCAAGCCGGTTTATCCAAGGATGTGATCGCCTTGATCTTCTCCGGATTAGCCTCAATCCCTCTATTTGATACTAAGAATCCAAGGAGCTTGCCCGCTGGAACACCGAAAACACACTTCTCCTGATTAAGCATCATTTTGTAAACTCGGAGGTTGTCAAAGGTTTCTTTCAAATCTTCTGTGACGCCCGAAGACCGACGTCCCAGAAGATTCCAGAAGATTCCAGATGTTCCGGGTTCTCCCGTGTGTTTCTTTTGCGCTTGCGTTATTTATTTTTGCATTGCATCATGTCATCATGCCATCATGTCATATTTATTTTGCATCTCAACCTAAAAAAATCGTGTGGACCTTCGGTCCATTTAAATCGAGGGAAGTGTGACTTCTCTTTATAACATATAAAAGCCTCTCAATATTTAGGGAGCTATATTAAATATTCCATTCGTTGGAATTAACCCAACACACTTGCATAATTTCCTCATGCCTATTTCACCTCGAGTTTCTCCATCTAAACCTTCCCTATATTTTTCTTTTCCCGTTTATCAAGGTTCTTCCGAAACCATGTCATAGTTCAATCCATTTGAATTAAATTCAAATGGGTTTGAATTTATATTCTTTTGATCATGCCACTTATAATTTTCTTGGATCAAACTCATTTTTATGAGTTCGGGAAAATTATCCCCGTTCAGTATATTTTCCCCAAGCCTCCTTTTCTTTTTCCTCTTTCCTCTTTCTTTTCTGTTAAAGAAGAAGAAGAAGTGCAGCCGCAGCTAGCCGGCAGCCCAGCCACAAGCCTCCTGGCCCATTCTTTCCTTTAGCCAGCAGCCAGGCCCATCTAGTCCTCAAGGCCCATTGGCCAATTCCTAACCCTAGCTAGCGCTCAACCCCCTCGCTCCTTTCCCTCACAGCACCGCCACCCCTCGACCCCTCTCGCTCTCGCAGCCCGACCACGCCCCCCTCGATCTCTCCCTCTCCAGCCTCGCACTCCAGGCTCCCTCCTCCCTCCGTCTCTAGCCGCGGTCAAGGCCGCAGCTCCTCCCTCCGGCTCCCCCCGGTCGCCTCTTCCTCCCGAGGACGCCGCTGCCAACGCGAGCGCCTCGGCCCCGATGTCCTCGGCGTTTCCCCTCGCCGACCGCCGCCTCCTAGCCCTCCTCCTTCACCAGGCCGCGGCCAGGAGCCCCGCCTTCTCCAGCCTGCCTCGCCAGGGCGCCCCGTCCCTTCGGCCACCGGCGTGCCAGGCCGCAGCGCGCCCTCCCGTGCGCCCCTGCTGCACCCGGACCATCTCCAGGCCAGCGCCGCGCCCCGCCAAGTCCCTGCGGCCATCCTTCTCCTCGCCGTGGCCTCCCTCCCCGTCCTCCAGCAACAGCAGCCCCGAGCAGCCTCCGCGTCTCTCCTCCTTGTCGTGACCGTGACCGAGACTGCTGTGTTTTGTTTGTGTTGCTGTTGTTTTTCGTCAAGTGCATCGCAGGCAAGACCGGTCTCGAAACGTCATGAACCACTACTTCCTCTACTACCACCGTCGCCAAGGCCGGCAAGATCGTCGCGAGAACCGAGTTTGGCAAGTACATCTACGGCCCCGAACGTCTACGAACCGTGTATGAGACCGATGCCAAGTACCCCTTCGTCGCCAAGACCGGACCGACAAGTACCATGATGACAAGTACCCCTTCGGAGAAGTGAACATCTACGAACGAGAACGACTTCGTGAACAAGTACCACTACCAACGCCCGGAGCCATCGGAACCCTCAAGTACCTCTACGGAACGTGTACGACGACCGTCGCCGACGAACCGAGTACCACTACCGTCGACCCGTGTACCACGACACGATAACGAGAACAACTACTTCCGCTACCGACGTGAACAACTACTTCCTCTCCGAACGGAACGTCTACTTCCCCTTGACGACTCGAACCGCTCCGAAACAATTGTTCCGAAGGTATAACCCCGAGACGATGACCCGTGTGATGCTATGTGATGTATGAGTTGTTTTCCCTTGTTTGCACCGTGCCCGTATCGTCTTTTGTCGAGCTCCTCGGTTGCCTCGTCGCCGACTCGTGGGAACCCGGTGACGGGATCACCCCACCTCTTTCATCTTGTTCGACTCGCTCACGCCATCTTTCTTTTGCCCGGTCTCTCAACGGGTTACCAGAACCGAGATGTTGCGTGCATCATTTTCGAATCGTTGCCGTGGCACCTTCTTTCCACCATGGTGATAAATACTCCTTATCATCTTCATATCTCTTCATGTCAACCTTTTAATAAAATTGCATAAACTTGATCATGTCATCCGCATCATATTAACAACATTTAAATGAGTGAATTGTTGTTGCTTTAAAAATTACTAAACATGCTCATGGGGATTTTTCGGAATTGTTGTTGTTTTTCCGGCCTCATTTAAAATGCCTAAATAGTGTAGTTTCTTTTTGCTTCACCTCTTGCTATGCTAAAAACATTTAATCTTGTCTTGTAAATAACGGGAGTCAATTAAATAATTAAAATGTGGTGTTTCGTCAATATGCAACTCGTTGCATATTGAGCTCCACCTAACTTGTAGTGTTGTTTGTGCACTTTGCCATGCCATGCATATTTAAACCGGACATGCATCATACTTGGATGTGCATCGTATGCCATGTTTATGCTTGTATGTTTACCGTGTTGTTTGCTTCTTTCCGGTTTGCTTCTCTTGTTAGCTTCGGTTTCGTTCCGGAGTTGTGAGGATTCTCTTGTCTATGTTGCTCCGTCTACTTCATGGATCCGTTCTTCTCCCTTGTGGAATTCCAGGCAAGATGACCGAACCCGGATACCATTACTATTTTTGCCTATTGCTAGAGTATCGCTCTTTAGTATATTGCCTCGATGCCCATGTTTTCCTGTCAGCCTCCTATTGTAACCATGAACCTGTTTAACCACCCTTCCTATGCAAACCGTTGAATGGCTAAGTACGCTTCGCTCAGCCCCTTTTATAGCATTGCTAGTTGCAGGTGAAGATTGAAGATGCTTGCGAAGTTGTTGGGTTATATCACACTATATAAATGCTTAAATGAAATCATCTATATATTGGCAAGGGTGGAAGGCTAAGCCTTTTGCTTGGTGATTTGTTGCACTCATGCCGTTAGGAACCGTATAAACCGGTGTTATGTTCCTTGATTATGAGTTCCTAACACGGTTGGGGTGTATGGGACCCCCTCGATAAACCGCTAAGTGCTAAGTCTTTTCCATCAAGTCCCAACATTGGTACTATTCGCCTAATAACTAATAAAACTTGCATAGGGACTAGCTATCCCTTTTATTTTAATTCAACAACCCCGGGCCAGTGCTCCACATGAGTGTTGGTCCGAAACGGGGAGCCTGCGGGGCCGCCTTGGGGCAACCCGAGGTATCTGGCATACACCCGTAGCCTCGCCCATCCGGTCGTGTCCTGAGACTTAGATACGCGCGGCTACTATCAGGGTGTCGACACGCCGGGAGGATTTGCTGGACTAGCCTTACCTTAATTCGGAGTATCTTGAGCACGGGATTCCGAGAATACTCGGGTCTTCCCACTTTGGAGTTGCGACTCTGCGGATAGTGGGCTTGTAATGGGCCAAGTTGGAACACCCCTGCAGGGTTTTGAACTTTCGAAAGCCGTGCCCATGGTTATGTGGCAGATGGGAGCTTGTTAATATCCGGTTGTAGATAACTTGACACATTGTTCTAATACACTACCAGCGTGTGTACCGTGACTGTCAATTTCCGAATAGGGATTCGGGAGTTGAACACGGTGGGGTTATGTTTGACGTGCTTTAGCTAGGATCACTTCGTGATCATCTCTCGACCGAGGCACCTTCTCTTCTCGCTCTCTTTTACGTAAGCTAGTGCTAGTTGCTGCTGCAGACACTTATTCTTTTCTTCAGCCTTATCCTCTCCCAAGGCTTAAATAGTCATGTTACCCGGGAACGGGATTGCTGAGTCCTATGTGGCTCACAGTTACTTCACCACACTAGATGCAGGTTCAGCCGAGTTTGATGCAGGAGATGGATCAGTTCTTCACCGGGAGTTCAATGAAGAGTTTGACCGTATGCTTGTGACGTTTCGATGTTCAGTAGTTGTTCTTCTACTAGGATTCTATCTAGGCCTGTGGCTTTATGTTGTTTTGGTATCTTTCTTTTGAATCTTCACCCGTAGTCGGGTTGTGATGTTTTCAATGATGTTATGCTTATGTAATGTATTGTGTGAAGTGGCGAGTGTAAGCCAACTATCTCCTTTTGCAATTTAATCCCTCTTTTACATGAGTCGTGCAAAGATACCAAACTTGAGATCATTCTAGGATGGGCTTATACCTTTAAGTCGTGCCTCGACATGTAGGAGGTATAGTCCCATCCTGGGCATTACAAGTTGGTATTCAGAGCCTTCTCCGACCTAGAAGCCCCCACTGATTGATCGAATCGTTGACGGTCGAGTCTAGGCACACACTGAAAATGTTTTGAGTCCTACATATATATCGGAGAGTAGGATTTCTTTTGCTCCTCATCTCTTTTCACTCTAGTGAGGACTCCTGACGACTACTCTTGCCTCTTCTACTTTCAAAAAATGCACCAATTTTTTTTTAGGATCTCGCGAGTATTGTTTGGATTGTTCCGATGTCTTTGTGACGAGAACATTGTTCTCGATGCCTCCTGTCATTAGGGGTTGTGGCAGTGTCCCGGGGAGTTGAGCTCCGAGGTGTTGTCGTCACAAATCCATCGCGGCAGTACTAGAATACTTAAGACGGCCGACATCGAAAAACTCTCCTATGCGGTTAGTGGCAAGATAACCCCGACATCACCCAGTACTGGGGAGGTAGTTCGGGAGTATTGCCATAGCTTGTATAGTGGATGCGTTTCGAAGGTCCGAGGTAAACGGTTTCCGGATATAACTGGTTATGTGTTGAAGGATGGATACAGCTGGATGTAGGTTTAGAGTTGAGTGCGCGGTGCTTCCCCTGTATCCCCAACACCTGATTGCATAACTGGAAACTTTCGGAAATTAATAGGTGGGTTCATCTAGTAGTTCTAGGCATTCTTCCAACAAGTGCATGATATGAAGTTTGGGGTTCTACATTGAGTGAAGTGGTTTTATGGACTTGTTCTGATCGGGAGTTGCATCTTAAAGGGTCCTTGGCTATGCTGATCCGGGGATTGCAAAACCCTTTTGTAACACGTTCCATGAGCTTTCAGCACGAAGATGTCGAACGAAACTTCTATCTTGTATTTGTTCTATCTGATCCTTGTTCCTTTTTTATTTATCTTTTGTTCTTCCAAGTGGCTTCTCGACAAGTTGATGTACCTACGGAATCCATTTGTTCAATTCTCTGTTCGGATAGATATGCTGCAACATAATCTTCTTCATAAACATATCTATCCTTTGTTCTTGTTTTGATTCTGGTATTCGAGTTGCTTCGATGTCAAATGTTGATTCCATACCTTTCCTAATCGGTGTTCTCATATTTCTATGGGAGTGCTAGTTCTTCTTAACCATCGAGATCTTCATGTTAATCCCTGTCAACCGGTGTGCCTTCTCTTCAAGTTATTCCATACAGATGCCATTGAGAAATCCGATGTTTTGTCTGTTTCATTCATTCAAGTTGTCTTTGTTTTCCCCGCCCTCCCACCCTTTTCTTCATGGAGTCAGAAATTCTCAGATTAAATATCCATTTTATTCATGTGATATTTCTTCATTCTTTTCCTTCAATGTTCTTATCCGGTGCTTTATCGTGAAGATGCTCAAGTGGTTCAAGATCATCATTCTTTTGTTGTCGAATTCTGCCGGTGGATGTAATTCAAGATTTCGGTGTTGATCTTATCCTTTTTACTCATTTCACAATGCTTTCTTATTCCGGTGCTCCAATTAATCATTCTCCTCTTGCTATTCATATCCGGAGTGCTGAAGATTCGTGTTTCCACTCTTAATCATGTCAAGCTATTTTGAGATTGTTATCTTATTCAAGCCATTTAATTCAACCGGTGCAATATCTCTTAAGCAATATTTTTTTCAACGGTGATTTCTTTAGTGGGCCCATAACCCACAGGTTTTTTTTTCTTTCCAGGATCTTACCTGACTCTTCTAAATATTTTCTGGAGTTATACTCAAATTCTTTTCAAAGTGTGACGTAAGAATGATTTCCATCAGTCACATGCCTTCTCCAAGATCGCTTTCAAATTCTTTTTCATCATTGGTTAAACCTTTTAATTCTTCATTCCGGAGTGCTCAACAATTCTTCATGGCATTTCTCGTCTTCATTCTCAACATTTGAAGACCGATGAAGTGTTTCTCTTAAACCTTGGCCCGTTCTCTTGAAGATTCGTGGTTCTAGCTTCATGCCTTCCTCATTATTGTTCAGATTGTGAGGAATTCGTTTATGCCATCCGAAGCATTTTACGAATTCTTTTCTTTGTGATCCTCCGAAGGCCATCAATTCAGAATATTTCTTCGTTCTCAGTTTTCAACTTCGTCCTCTAACTATTCTTCATTGATGTCTTTTCGTTCGTCTCCATATCTTACGGTGGCTCATTCAAGTTTACTCTTCCTTGTTATCGTATTAATTCACTCGTTCTTTTCACAATCCTACCGGTGGTTCGTTGAAGATTTATCTGAGCTTGTGCGAGATCTCTTTTAATTCTTCCAATGAGAATAAGTAGTATGCCAAATCCTTTCGTTGTCATCAATTTAAAGTGGTGAAGGAGATGCATGACATAATTCTTATTCTTGTTCCTTCCAAGTGGATTAATTCCTTTGTTTAGAGTTTATTCATGAGGAATAAATTCTAGGCTTCAAGTTGTTCATCTTGTTTTCCGGAGCTCCAAGTTATTTCAATTATATCATTTCAAACCTCCAACTAATTCATCGCAGGCCTTGAATCTTATTCTTTTCATCTTTCACTTCTCATGCTTTCATTACCGGAGTTCTTCATGGTGGTTCATCAAGATTTAATTCATCCTTCAAGTCTTCATCAAGATTCTTGTTTGAGCTCAAATATTATTCTTCTTGCATTTTGAAGTGCAATCCTTTCTACCTTATCTTTTCAGATGGTGTTATGTCATTTTTGACAATTTTCATTCATGTTTCATGATTCACAAGTTGTCAAGAATGAGATATTTAAACCATCATTTCTTTCTCTTTAGGAGATTCTTTCAACCCCTCATTTTTATCTCTTGGAGTTATCTTGGGTTGTATTTCACCTAAGAGCTTTCCCTAAGGATTGTTGCTAATTATGGTGCTTATAAATGACCCAAGTTCTTCATTTATCCTCTCCATGAAATAACTCTTTCGTCTCCTTGTTGATCTCAATCAAATCAATTGTTTAAGTTAGTGGCTGGTTGTCACCTCATAATTTTGAGATGAATTCCATAAGCCCACATCAAGCTTATTCGTTTCGTTGTTGACTTTTCCATCAACTCCATTCAACCCTTCTTGTAAGGAGTATTTCCTAATTCATTTGTGGGAGAAGTTGTCATTTTTCTTCTCCTTTCATTTCTTTCGTTGATTTTTATGCTATTATTTCATTCCGGAGGCATTGTGATGTTGCTCCCTTCGTCCCATCATCTTGTCATATCAAGATCATGTTCTTTCATTGTTTATCATTTAACCAGACTGTTGTATTCTTCATTCAAGTTCTCTCATCTTATCAAGTTTTGCCTATCTTTTTAACCGAGTGCTGTCTGAAGCCTTCCTTACACCTTGTGCCATTCTTTTATTTGTTTCGGAGGCAATATGTTGTTGTTTTCATCAAGTATCATTCCATCTCCTCAATTTTTTGTTCATTTCCTTCCATTTTCAGACGGAGTGTTGTCCAAATTCTGTCATTCTTATTCCTTGGCTATACCATTGCAGTTTCATATTCTTTTGGTTCGTAAGCTCTTGTTTCATGTCTTCAACCTACAAGGTTCTTGTTATGTTCCTTGTTCCTCTTTTCTAATGGAGTATTTTCATATTCGTTCATCTCCGTTGTATTCTTTCCTTCAAGATTGTTCAACCTCTCAAGGTTCTTTGGTTTTCACTCGTCTGTCAAAGAAGCAACTTTGTTTTACCTCTTCCTCTTTCGTTTTTTATCCGGTGCCATCTCTAGGATCTCGGGTCGAGATCCTCTGTTAGTGTGGGAGAGTTGTGACGCCCGAAGACCGACGTCCCAGAAGATTCCAGAAGATTCCAGATGTTCCGGGTTCTCCCGTGTGTTTCTTTTGCGCTTGCGTTATTTATTTTTGCATTGCATCATGTCATCATGCCATCATGTCATATTTATTTTGCATCTCAACCTAAAAAAATCGTGTGGACCTTCGGTCCATTTAAATCGAGGGAAGTGTGACTTCTCTTTATAACATATAAAAGCCTCTCAATATTTAGGGAGCTATATTAAATATTCCATTCGTTGGAATTAACCCAACACACTTGCATAATTTCCTCATGCCTATTTCACCTCGAGTTTCTCCATCTAAACCTTCCCTATATTTTTCTTTTCCCGTTTATCGAGGTTCTTCCGAAACCATGTCATAGTTCAATCCATTTGAATTAAATTCAAATGGGTTTGAATTTATATTCTTTTGATCATGCCACTTATAATTTTCTTGGATCAAACTCATTTTTATGAGTTCGGGAAAATTATCCATGTTCAGTATTTTTTTCTCCAAGCCTCCTTTTCTTTTTCCTCTTTCCTCTTTCTTTTCTGTTAAAGAAGAAGAAGAAGTGCAGCCGCAGCTAGCCGGCAGCCCAGCACAAGCCTCCTGGCCCATTCTTTCCTTTAGCCAGCAGCCAGGTCCATCTAGTCCTCAAGGCCCATTGGCCAATTCCTAACCCTAGCTAGCGCTCAACCCCCTCGCTCCTTTCCCTCACAGCACCGCCACCCCTCGACCCCTCTCGCTCTCGCAGCCCGACCACGCCCCCCACGATCTCTCCCTCTCCAGCCTCGCACTCCAGGCTCCCTCCTCCCTCCGTCTCCAGCCGCGGTCAAGGCCGCAGCTCCTCCCTCCGGCGCCCCCCGGTCACCTCTTCCTAAACGGCGGATACAGAACAAACAGATACATCATGTGCTCAAAGGAAGGCAGAAGCAAACAAACTGTCACTGATTATGACAGAAAGCGAGAAAAAACATCAAAGAGGACTGGCTGCAAGGCGGGGATGAGATTGAAAAAAATAAAGGATGTGTTTGTGATAGCTGAGATTGAGCTCAATCACGACCACAGGATGATTGACAGCCCGGCTATGCTTCTGCACATGCACTCGCATAAGACGGATGACCCGTTGCTCGATAAACTAGTGAAGGACATGCAGAGCGACAACCTCACGCACACGCAGATGATGTCAACCCTGTCTAGGATGTTAGGAGGACTGCACTTTATGGGGCGCACCAGCCGTGACTGGGTGAACAGGTACGTTTACTAAAACAAAAAAACGATATATCATCTATTTCATGCAGTCCGCTTTGTGCATTTTCTGTATCTCCCGAATGCTGCAAGTATATTATTATTTCAAACTGCAGGAAGCACCAATTCGCGAGGGAGGAAACAGAGGACGATGTGAAGAAACTCCTGGCTTTCTTTGAAAAGATGCAGCAAATAAACCCGGAGTTCTTCTATGATTACGACAAAGATGTCGATAACCGTGTGCGCAACATATTCTGGGCCAACGCCAGCTGTAGGGGATCGTACGAAGATTTTGGAGATTGTGTCACATTTGACACGACCTACAAGACCAACAAGTTCCACATGCCTATGGGCGTCTTCGTTGGAGTCAACCACCACCTCCAAAGTACAATATTCGCTGTGGCTCTCATCAGAGACGAAACAATACCGACTTTCGAGTGGGTGTTCCGGACGTTCTTGCGTTGCATGAACAATACCAACTTAAATAACAATGCAGTTCACTGCCAAGTTTTGTAGTCCATTTCTTACATCCAATGAAAAAAAAGAAAAAAAGCAGAAAAAGGATATGCAGTTCTCTCAATAACTCGATGCTTGTTTTTTTTTCAAAAACATGCAGATCAATGCCCCTCCATGGATGTCGCGATAAAAAGTACGCTCGTAGGCACGCTGCACAAGTTATGCCGTGGGCATATACTGAAAAAAATACAAGGATCACCTGTCCTTGCTGTACAAAGCCTATGAGAAATTCAAGGATGAGCTGACCTCCGTTCTCAACCACCCGCTGATGCCATCAGAGTTTGAACGCGCTTGGCATGAGCTCATGGAAAAGTATAACCTGCAAAATGATGAGATTATGAAGGCGCTGTGGACAGACAGAAAAGAATGGATATCGGCTTACTACAAGGAGGTTTTCTGTGCACGGATGACGTCGACACAGAGAAGTGAAAGCATGAACCGGATCTTGAAGAGGAACTTTGTCAAGGAAAGACACGACCTGCACATCTTTGCGTCCCAGGTGGACAGGTGCATCCAGACAAGGAAGGGCGTCGAGCACGCGGAGACCATAGCTAACGAGGTATATAAACAGAGCAAATTTTTTAGAGATGGATGAGCAATTAATAAAAACAATACTCGCTTTCTTGATTTTTGCTGCGAAAAAGACAACCACTTAACTGGTTTTCTTTGTTTCACAGACGGAAATAAAGACTACTACTCAGTTTGGATTCGAGGTTCAGCTCTCCAAGATTTACACCAGGGCGTTCTTTGCTGACTTCAAGCAAACGCACTACCGCATCACTGCCTTCAGATCAGAGCAGTCCACTGACAACCCAACGAAATATTTGGTGCGCCACTACAACCGGTCTGATGATTTTGATTGGGCAAGACACGAGTTCCAGGTGGTTGCTGATGTGACGAACGGTATCTATGAATGCGAATGCAAGCTGTGGACACACACAGGTAAGTGAGACAGGAAAACAAAAAAATAAGCACACGTAAAACAAAATGAAGTTCACTTATTGCTGGTAGCAAAAAAAAAGAGATTAAAAACAAAAAAAAATATAGTGAGGTTCACTATAGCAGCAGACCCAGGACCTATTTATAATGCAGTTCACAAAACCAAAAAAATTAAAAAATGTTACCTATTTATGTGAAGTTTGCTGGCATGAGTAACCCAAAAAATTTCTTTTGCTGCAGGCCTGTTCTGCGTGCACATCATTTGCATGTTGGATCAGCTGCGGGTGGACAAGATACCTAAACAATACATATTGAAGAGATACACACGGAACGCACGCCAAAATCCAACTTTTGACCGCAGAGACTATGAGCAAACTGCTCCGGATGGGAGTTCGATGTTCTGTCGTAGGAGACTACTTGCAGAAACTACAATGGACCTGGCGAACAGAGGTGTCAAATCTGATAGAGGGTACAACAGAGCTTTAGCTGGGATGAGAAAACTCATACAAGAAGTGAACGTAATAAATGAAGAAGAAGAGGCAGAGAAGATAATGGATGCGCGGGGTGAAGAACAAGGAAAGGAGCACGAACATGCTGCTGATGGTGCAGTTCATAATATGGATGACACAATTCTTCCCCCGCATGTTTCAAACACAAAAGGGAGAAAGAAAGAGAGCAAATCAGCCAATAAAAAAGCTGCAGCAAATGAAAAAAGCCCTATAAAAAATAGCAGGCCTGAGCCAGAACTGGACAGCGAAGGAAGACAACTGGGGGTAAGGATGTGTAAATCATGCAATAAGATTGCGGGACACAACTCAAGAACATGTGAGGAGAGGCTAAAACAAATCCAGGCTGAAAATGCCACCACAAATCACCAAGCTGACCAACAAGATGATACGCCAAAGAGAAGACTATGTAGCGTATGCAACAAGAGAGAGAAGCATAACGCGAGAACTTGTCCAAATAGAACAGAGGAAAAAGATGAAGAAGATGACGAAGAAGATGCTGACAGAGAAGAGAGTGAGGAAGCGAGCGAAGCTGATGAAACCGAGGAGGAAGATGAGGAAGAAGAAGAAGAAGACGAGGAAGAAGATGAAGCAGAAGAAGAAATCGAAGAACCATCATAAAAACGAGGGGGAGAGACAGAACGCAGAATCCAGCGCGTAGGCAAGCATCGCGGTCGCACGATCCCATTACGAGGGGTAATGCGAACAACAAGAGCAAGACAGAAACAACAACAACCGTTGAAACAAATGCAGTGCACAATCTGCGAAGAAGCACCAGGAAAAGGACGTAGATCAAACACATATGCACTTTTGCATTTTAAAAACACATTAACTTCATCATTTATATATATCGTATCGTATATAATATATAGCTTGTGTTCAGTGGACTGCAAAAAAAAATAAAAAAAATTCAACATGTAATACTCAAGTTCAAAAATGAATAGATACAACATATGCCATACATGCTTTGTGACCAAATGTGC
>LR738713.1:350063035-350095041 GCA_902687465.1 Secale cereale
CAGTTCTCTTCTATATGAAAAAAGAAAATAAGATGAGAATGCCACTCTCAGAATGCAGTTCTCTTCTGTATGAAAAACCTGACATCGGAATGTCATTTTGAGAATGCATTTCTCTTGGTCGTATAGAATCTGACATGAACGTGAATCAATACAGAAAAGCAGTTAGAAAAGAAAAAAATGTAGAGTCAGACTAGGATTCACATACACTGCAGTGCGTGCGTGATGCGTTTAAAGCTTGCAGTGCAGTAACCTTCGAGTACACAGTGCAGTGCGCTTAGTGCAAAAAAATGTAAACAAAAACGATTCCGCTTCTGAAGCGATGCAGTTCGCTTACGGGAAACGATTCCGCTTCTGAAGCGATGCAGTTCGCTTACGGCGGATGATTCGGTTCGCCTGCCCTAAAATAAATGCGCCCACTATCGCCCGAAGCGCCGCGCCCCGCCCCTCCTCTATCCCGACGGTTGCACGCTGCACGAATGCCACGATCATCACGAACCCACGATCGCCAACACGGTTGGGAGAAGAGATCGTGTCCTCGGCAGAAGTTGCTGCCGCTCACATTTAAATCCCGCGCTTCATCCACCAGACCTTCCGCACAAAACACACGACGCTGCGCCTTCCTCCTCCTCTACCTCCTCTTTGCAGCAATGGGGTTCAGCAGGACCTACGACGCCGTGCATGCGCACGGGAACACGAAGCTGAAGGTGATCTACACCACCGACGTCGCCGCCATGGCAACGTACGTCGAAGAGTTCAAGACACTTCTCCAGCGGCGCCGCCAGAAGATCGTCGGCATCGACGTGGAGTACACACCCGACCACAACAGAGCAGCCCTGGTTCAACTATCCATCGGCAAGTACCACCCAGTGCTTCTTTTCCAGGTATGTGGTACATTGGGCAAGAGATGCATCCCCTTCGACAGGTTCCTCGGCGACCCAAGGTAAGCAATTCTCTCTGCCGAGTACGCGTTGCAGTTCTATATGCCCATGTATGCAGTTCCGAAAGGTATAACTTGCGGTTCACTTTCCTTAGGTTCGAGTTCGCTGGCTTCGCCATCGAGCAGGACAAGCAGAAGCTCACAGCCTGCAACCTCCACATCCCCAACTTCGTCGACATCCAGACGAACTGGAGGGTGTCTGATGGAACGAAGCCACTGGACTCGCTGGGCGATGTAGCTGCTGCCATCATCAACGACGAGTACGTAGACATGAAGATGAAGATGACAGACCACGACCACAGCCTGTGGACTTCCATTCTCAGCACCAAGCACGTCGAGTATGCTGCCAAGGACGCCTACGCTGCGTTCGAGATATGGAACAGAATCAGCAACATGAAGAAAGGCCTCGCGCGCGCTGAAACAGAGAAGACAAGGAAGCGTCCGAGGTCATCCAGGAGGGGGTGGGGCAAGGGGGCATTAACTTCCACCTCCAACTCCAACGGGTGGAACTAGTGAAGCAGGACAGATGCTGAAACCCAAGGATTCCTGTCGCAAGTGCTCGATTTAGTTTCCCTCTGCGTATGTAGATTAGTTTGCTTTCGTTCTAGTTTGCTTTGGGACAATGTTTGCTTATGTTGCGTTAGTTTGCTTGATGATGTACTATGTTAATTATGACCGCAGAACCGTGGTTTCTATCTATCAAATATATGCAGTTCTCCGTAGTCTGTTTTCAGTATGTATATTGCTTCAAAACTGCTGCTGTAGCTAGGATACACATAAAAAACAAAACTATCAGAGCAGTTCACATGGAGAATTCTTTCACAAAACTCCTCCTTTAAGAAGGTTGATGCAGTGCTCTTTTATTAAAAAAACTCTAGTTCCGTGTGTGGGTTAAAAAAAAGGAAAAGCTCGGTGGGGGTTTCCAAAATGCATGTTCTTCAACTGCTGCTGCAGATAGGATGCACATGAAAGACTATATGTAAAAAAGCAGTTCACTTATACTCAGAATTCTCATAAGAAAATACACTAGAAGCCACGCAAAAAATGTCAAATTATTACAACAAAAATGTCTCATGCTGCTGCTGCTCAAGCGAGACTGATCTAAGGCAAATTTAACTTGATTTCCAAACACTTTGCATGCCTATAAAACATAGCCATGACAACATCCCCTGCCTGAAGACCAGCTTCCTCCACAAATTCCTTCCAGCCATCTTTGAGAACCAAACAATCATCAGAGCCAACAGAATACATAACATCAACATCATGATATCCATTCTTGCTGACCAACACCAAATTAACACAGCTTTCTGTTACCCTGACTAGACCAGAAGGGAATTTATGCAAAGAAAAACAACAAGAACAGAAAAAAATAAGAACAACTAAGAAAAAGATTACAATCTTTCATAAAAAAATATTGATGTCAACACGTAATAATATTGACTAGACAAAATTGCTGCTACTCCTACAATGTTCATAAAAAAACTACTATGGGAAAAGCAGTTCGCTTATACTTGGTAGCAAAAAAATTTCTTCAGAAAACTAATACTCCTACAAAAATTCAGGTAGCGTTAACTACAAACAACACATGAAAAAGAATATCTGAGAAATACATACCCATGAAACACTGACATCATCGTCAGTCAACTGATGGACGAATGGAGCCCGAAATCCAATACCTGAAGAATATAGAATAGAACAGAGAGCGTTGTGCCGCTGCCTCTGGTTCAGAACCAAACCTTCAGAAAAAACACATGTCTCCAGCATCGGCTCCAACCTTGCCAGGCAGCCGCACGCGCAATCCATTGCCCGGCGAAAAACAGATCTGGTTGGGAGAAAAAATAGATCGAGCAGGACTGGCGCCGCCACGGATAAGGTGAGATGGGAGCCGCCAGGGATAAGGTGGGAGGGGAGCCAATTGACCCACCAGTATATATATATGTAAAACAAACAACATAAAAAAACGACAAATAAAGTAGTGCGGTTACATAACAAAGTGCATTCCGCATTGCATATTACTGTAGTCCACCGCGCTTGACCAAAGCAAAAAAACTTATCAAACTAGTCCCCCGACACCCCCGTGGCTGTAATGCAGTTCATACAGGCTCGCATTGCATATTAATGCAGTTCGCCGCACTACAAAAATTCAACGCGCATTGCATATTACTGCAGTCCACCCCTCTTGACCACGATTCACAGACGAAAAACACAGCCTGCAATGCAGTTCTAACAACTATATAATGCAAAAAAACTCAAAAAACTTCTTTGAGAAACGACCAGAGCCAGTCGCGCCACAAAAAAACATGGACAAAAAACTTAAAATTCTTCCAAATTAACAACTTAATCCACTCCAATTCATACGGATAGGTCAAAAAGCAGCCCGTAATTGCCGAAAGCAACAGAATATTACATACAAAAACGCAACAATTTCGATCCGCACGGGGAAGAACAGAGAACAGAGAACAGAGAAAAGCGGAAGAACAGACGCAGATCCGCCAAATCCAAGGATTTCCGTCGTTTTCTCGTAGAATTCAGTGCTTAACCACATATTGAATTAGCGCACGCACGAATAAACCAGTAGCAATCAGTCAAACTAGCCAGAAACACTGCTAAATGAATGTTTACTGCTGCACCTCTATGTGGTTCGCAGCAGAAGAATGAAGTAGTGCGCATAGCTTTCCAATGCAATTTTGCAATGCAGTTCGGAAGTGTTATGAGAATATTATTCTCATAATGTTATGAGAATAGACCGGCTGTATATATATATATATATATATATATATATATATATATATATATATATATATATATATATATATATATATTCTCATAACACTTCTGAACTGCTTTGTTTTACTGCATTGGAAAGCTATGCACACTGCACCGATACTGCAACAGAACCTCATGTTTGAAAAAACTGTACGTGTTATTTTTTCGGTACCTTTTTTGCTCTAATTTTTTAATCGTTTATCGGAATTATGCGTGTAATATACCGTTGAAAAGATATGGAGTAGACGCAACTTCGTCATGTTGAACACTTTTCAAAATTCATCATAGTTTAAAAGCAGTTTCGAAAATCGTGCGGCTCACAACGAATGGCAGCGAGAGTTTTTTTGCGTTTTTTTCTAAACCGCTCGTTGGATTGAAACGTATGATACACCGTTGGAAAGTTATCGTCGGCACGCATCTTTTTCATATCTAATATTTTTTCTAATTCGCTACGGTTTAAGAGCAGTTTTGAATTTACTAAATCGCGGAATTGTGTTTTTCGAATTTTTTCAAATTTTTGGTACTGTTTTCACTCCAGTTTTCTAATCGTTTGTCGAAACAAGGCGTGTAATATATCGTTGGAAAGCTACGAACGAGGCGCAACTTTCATATGTTGAAATGTTTTTGAGATACCTTACGGTTTTTAGTTAAATTTGAAAATCGTGCGGCTGACTACGAATGGAAGTGGCCGTTTTTCGTGAAATTTTTACAAAACGTTGGTCGAAATGATCTAAATGATACACCGTTGGAAAGATATCGTCGAGATGCTACTTTTCCATGTAAAACACTCCCTCTAATTCATTACGGTTTAAGAGCAGTTTTGAAATTACAAAAACGCGGAAACTTTGTTTTTCGCGACACCTAAATCGACGCGTTTTTTTGCGCTTCCGAACTGCATGTTACTGCAACACAGAGACCAGTGAACTGCATGTTTGAAAAAACTATACGTGTTGTTTTTGATAGCTTTTTTGCTCTAGTTTTTTAACCGTTTATCGGAATTATGCGTGTAATATACCGTTGAAAAGCTATGGAGTAGACGCAACTTCGCCATGTTGAACACTTTCCGAGATTTCGCACGGTTTAAGAGCAGTTTTGAAAACGGTGAACTGTATGTTTGAAAAAACTATACGTGTTGTTTTTTCGGTACCTTTTTTTCTCTAGTTTTATAACCGTTTATCAGAATTATGCTTGTAATATACCGTTGAAATGCTATGGAGTAGACGCAACTTCGCCATGTTGAACACTTTTCGAGATTCCGCACGGTTTAAGAGCAGTTTTGAAAACGGTGCGACCGACGAATAATGGCAGCGAGCGTTTTTTTGCGCTTCCGAACTGCACAAGAAAACCGCACTACATCCGGGTAGGAGTCGGCGCGACGGTGCTGGGGGAAGGAGGCGGGGCGGCAGCGCGGGGGTAGAAGGCGGGGCAGTGGTTGTTGTCCTCGGGGCGCTCCGCGCTAGAAACCTATTTTAAGTGGGGGTGTTATGACAATAAGATTTTTGTTATGAGAATAAGGTCTTAAGGGGTGTTATGAGAATAGACCCACCCTATATATATATATGTATTGCACAGCTTCAAACTAACAACGGTACATAATATCCAACAACAGAGGGTCGTGCTACTGTTGGAATTTTGCTAGTACGCCTTTGGCCTCATATTTCCAACAGCTACAACGGCAGAATACATGGCTCAGTTGTAATGCCCAGGATGGGACTATACCTCCTACGTGTCGAGGCACGACTTAAAGGTATAAGCCCATCCTAGAATGACCTCAAGTTTGGTATCTTTGCACGACTCATGTAAAAGAGGGATTAAATTGCAAAAGGAGATAGTTGGCTTACACTCGCCACTTCACACAATACATTACATAAGCAAATCATCATTCAAAACATCACAACCCGACTACGGGTGAAGATCCAAAAGAAAGATACCAAAACAACATAAAGCCACAGGTCAGATCGAATCCTAGTAGAAACCACTACTGAACGTCGAAAACGTCTCAAGCATACGGCCACTCTCTTCATCGAGCTCCCAGTGAGGAACTTGAACCAGCTCCTGCTTCAAACTCGGCTGAACCTGCATCTGGTGTTGTAGTATCTGTGAGCCACGAGGACTCAGCAATCCCATAACCATGGGTATCAAGACTAGTAAAGCTTTGTGGGTAGGAAGAGGTAAAGTGGTGAGGTTGCAGCAGCGACTAAGCATAATATGGTGGCTAACTTACGAGTACAAGAGTAAGATGAGCATCTACGCAAACGGTCGCAAAAGTAGTGATCGCTAAAGATCCTAAACTACATACGAGTCAAACATAACCCCACCGTGTTCTCTTCTCAAAGTGAAAAGAGACAGTCACGGTTACTCACACAGTTGTGTGTTTTACTTCGGATCCTCTGTCAAGTTTTCTACAACCGGACATTAACAAATTCCAATCTGCCACATAACCGCGGGCACGGCTTTCGAAAGATCAAAACCCTGCAGGGGTGTCCCAACTTAGCCCATCACAAGCTCTCACGATTAGCTGAAGTGATAATTATAATATCATTACCCCTTATCTTAGGGAAATCCAATCAGGCTCGGCATCCCAGTAGCACAAGACATTTGGACAATGGTAAAACAAGTCCAGCAAGACCTCCCGGTGTGTCGACACCCTGATAGTAGCCGCGCGTATCTCGTCTCAGGCCACGACCGGATGGGCGAGGCTACGGGAGCCAAACCTCGAGTTTCCCCGTGGTGGCCCCGCAGGCTCCCCGTTTGGGACCAACACTATCAGCACTGGCCCCCCTGCTATGTAGAAAAATCCTCGGTTAGCGCTAACTCCCTATGCAAATTTAATTAATTAATTAAGTTGTTATTATGAGCAAATTAAAACCAATGTTGGGCCTTGCTGGAGGAGTTTTATTCAAAGTCGAATTGTCAAGGGGTCCCCATCCACCCATCGTGTAAGGAACGCAAAATCAAGGAACATAATGCTGGTTTATCGGTGCCTAAGGTGGCATGAGTGGAAAAAAACACCGAGCAAAAGGCCAAGACTTCCACCCATGCCCAGTATATAGGTGTCTTATTATATAATAATAGATATTGTGATATAACAACAACAAGTTACCTCCTGGAACAAACTTCATCTTCACCTGCAACTAACAACGCTACAAGAGGGGCTGAGCAAGCGGGTAACATAGCCAAACAGTGGTTTTGCTAGGAAGGTTTCAAAGGTTAGAGGTTTCATGGAAACAAGGAGAGGGCTGACAATAAAAGATGGGTAGCGCAACATGTAACGATAGCATCGAGACAACTAAGCATGGCAATGGTAGTAAAGGTATCCAAGGGTATGATCATCTTGCCTGGGTTTCCACAAGGAAGAAGAAGAAGTCCATGAAGTAGACGGAGCAACATAGTCGAGCGGATCCTCACAACTCCGGAACGAAACCGAAGCTAACAAGAGAAGCAACCGGAAAGAAGCAAACAACACGGTAAACACACATATCATAAACATGGCATACGATGCACATCCAAGTATGATGCATGTCCTGTTTAATTATGCATGGCATGGCAATGTGCACAAACAAAACTACAAGTTAAGTGGAGCTCAATATGCAATGAGTTGCATATTGACAAAACACCACATTTTATTTCTTTAGTTGACTCTCGTTTATTTACAAGACAAGGTTAAATGGTTTTAACATGGCAAGAGGTGAAGCATAATAAAACTACACTATTTAGGCATTCTTAAATGAGGCCGGAAATAACAACAACAATTTCGGAAAATCCCCATGAGCATGTTTAGTAATTTTAAGCAAACAACAATTAAACATTCTCATGTTGTTATCATGATGCGGATGACATGATTAAGTTTATGCAATTTTATTAAAAGTTGACATGAAGAAGATATGAAGTATATGTCACCGTGGTGGAAGGAAAAGGTGCCACGGCAACGATCAAAAAATGATGCAACGGCAACATATCGGTTCCGGTAACTCGTTGAGAGACCGGTGCAAAAGGTAACGGAGAGCGAGACATGCAAGATGAAAGGTGGGGGTGATCCCGTCACCGGGTTCCCACGAGTCGGCGACAAAAGAGGGCACAACGGACACGGTGCAAACAAGGGATGCATATCATACAACTCATGAATGCATTCAACCATGGTCATCGTCTCGGGGTTATACCTTCGGAACGAATGTTCACGGGGCGGTTCGAGATCGTCGAGGGACGTAGAGGAAGTAGTGGTACACGGCCGTAGAGGAAGTAGTCGTGCCGTAGAGGTACACGTTTCCAAAGAGGTACTCGTCGGCGGGGTACTTGTCGAGTCGTCGTTGACGTAGGGGTACACGTTCGTAGAGGTACTTGCGGTCTCGGCGACGGTAGTGGAAGTAGTGGTACTTGACGCGTTCGTCTTGTGTAGTCGTACATGGGTCTCGGTCTCGCGTCGATCTTGCCGGTCTTGTTAAACGAAGGGGTACTTGGCGTCGGTCTCGTACACGGTTCGTAGACGTTCGGGTTTTTCGTAGATGTACTTGAGGCAACACCGGGTGTAGTCGTACACGATTTGGAGGGGTACTTGTGGGCTGTCGGCGAGTCTTGACTGGATCCACCGTACCGAAGACGAACGTACGTATCTTGGCGTTCCTGGGTACTTGAGATAAACAAAAACAACAACAACAAAATAAAGGAAAAGCCTGCGGGGTTTGCTCGGGGCGACCACGGCGTCGGGGATGGAGGCAGCAGAGGTGGGGCGGCTGGACGGCCTGGAGGACGGAGGGGCGCTGCCTGCGGCGCTGGAGGGAGAAGGCGCAGGGCCTTGCTGACGCGGGGCGAGGAGACAGCACGTCCATGGCGCTCGGGGAGAGGATGCAGGGCGCCGACGGCTTCTGGAGACGGGGCGCCGGGGCTCCTGGCCACTAGAGGCGAGGAAGGGCCCGGACGCAGGGAACGAGGCGGCGCCGGCCTTGGCGACGGAGGGAGGCTGGGGTTCGGGCGCTGGGCGGCTACGAGGGAAGGGAGCGGGCGTCGCAACTACTTCTGGTAGGAGGCGCGATCGTCGTCCTGGGGCGACGGGAGGGAGAGCGAGGCAGACGAAGTGGCATCGGGAGGAAGGGGAAAAGGGGATCGAGCAGCGAGGGGTGAGATGCTGCGAGGGGGAGCGAGACGAAGGAGAAAAGAAGTTGGCGGCGGAGGGGGGAATCGGAGGAGCGATGGGAGATGGGGTCGAGGAGCAGCCGCCGGCTAGGGTTCGGATGGAGCGGTCCGGCTGAGGCCCAAGAGGAGTTGGGCCGCTGGGAATGGCATTTGGGCCAGCTGCGGCTGGGCTGCCGGCTGCTCTTCTTTTAGCTGCTTTTATTTCTAAAAGCAGAGATAAAATAAGAAAGACAGAAGATAGAAAAAAAGGAATGATTAGGGAAGGAACTTGGGCATGCGGATAATTTTCCCGGACTCGTAGAAAGGTACACGATCCACGAAAAAAATAGGAGAGGCGCTACGAAAGATGTAACTCAAACTCATTTGACTTTAATTCAAATGATTTGAACTATGACATGGTTTTGGAAGTGTCCAAAAATGTTCACATTTTTGGAGGAACCTCGATAAACGAGAAAAGAAATATAGGGAGGGTTTTTGACGGTGAAACTTGAATTAAAGAGGCATGGGGAAAATATGCAAGTGTGTTGGGTTAATTCCAAACAAATGGAATATTTAAAATATAGCTCCCTAATAATATTGAGAGGCTTTTATATGTTATAAAGAGAAGTCATCCTTCCCTCGATTTAAATGGACCGAAGGTCCACACAATTTATTTAAGTTGAGATGCAAAAGATTAATATGACATGATGGCATGATGACAAGATGCAATGCAAAAATAAATAACACAAGCACAAATGAAACACACGGAAGAACCCGGAACATCTGGAATCTTCTGGGACGTCGGTCTTCGGGCGTCACAACTCTCCCACACTAACAGAGGATCTCGACCCGAGATCCTAGAGATAGCACCGGATAGAAACGAAAAAGAAGAGGTAAACAAAGTTGCTTCTTTGACAGACGAGTGAAACCAAGGAACCTTTAGAGGTTAAACAAGATGAAAGAGGAATACAACGGAGATGAACGAAGTTAAGAGCACTCCGGTAAAATCAGTAACAAGGAGCATTATGAGAACCTTGAAGGTTGAAAGACATTAGACGAGAGCTTACGAACCAAAAGAATATGAAACTGCAATGGTATAGCCAAGGAATAAGAATGACATGATTCGGACAGCACTCCGACTGAAAATGGAAGGAAATGAACAAGAACTTGAGGAGATGGAATGATACTTGATGAAATGAACAACATATTGCCTCCGAAACAATTGAAAGAATGGGACAAGGGGTAAGAAAGATTCAGACAGCACTCCGGTTGAAAAGAGAGGCAAACTTGATAAGATGGGAGAATTAGAATGGAGGTCACAACATTCCAGTTAAAAAGGACAAGCAAAGGAAAGAACATGATCTCGTTAAAACGAGATGATGGCTTGGAGAGATCAACATCACAATGCCTCCGGAATGAAAGATTATATGCTAGATCGTTGGAAAGAAAGAACGGAGAAGAAAAAGGCAACTTCTCCGACAAATGAATATGAAAAACATCCTCACAACGATAGATTGAATAGAGTTGTTGGAAATCAACAACGAAAAGAATAAGCTTGTTGTGGGCTTACGGAAAACATCTCAAGATTAAGAGGTGACAACCAACCACTGACGAAAACATTTGATTGGGTTGAGATCAACAAGGAGATGAAAAACTTATTTCACCGAAACGATAAATGAAGAACTTGGGTCATTTATAAGCACCATAATAGCGACAATCCTTAGGGAAAAGCTTTAGGTGAAATACAACCCAAGATAACTCCAACGAATAATTAAAGGGTTGACAAGATCTCCTGAACAAGGAAAATGATTGTTTTAAATATCTCATTCTTAACAATTTGAGAATCGTGAAACATGAAGGAAAATTGTCAAAAATGGCATAACACCATCTGAAAAGATAAGGTAGAAAGGATTGCAATTGGCAAGCATGATGAAGAATGCTTGAGCTCCAACAAGAATCTTGATGAAGACTTCGAGGATGAATTAAATCTTGATGAACCACCATGATAACTCCGGTAATGAAAGCATGAGAAATGAAAGATGAAAAGAATAAGATTAAAGGCCTGTGATGAATTAGATGGATCCTTGGAATGATGTAATAGAAATAACTTGGAGCTCCGGAAAACAAGATGAACAACTTAGAACCGAGAATATGATATGATGAACAAGCTCTGGAAAAAGAGATTAATCACTTGGAAGAAACTAGAATAAGATTTATGTTATGCATATCCTTCACCAATTTAAATTGATGACAACCAAAGGATTTGGCATACTACTTATTCTCGTTGGGAAGAAAAAAAAGAGAGATCTAGTAAAACTTTGGATAAATATTCAACGAACCACCGGTAGAATTATGAAAAGAACGAATGAATTAATATGATAACAAGGAAGAGTAACCTTGAAAGAACCACCGTAAAATAAGGAGACGAACGAAAAGGCATCAATGAAGAATATTTGGAGGACAAGTTGAAAACTGAGAACGAAGAAATATTCTGAAATGATGGCCTTCGGAGGATCACAATGGAAAGAATTCATGAAATGCTTCGGATGGTAAAAATAATTCCTGACAAACGGAACAATAATGAGGATGGCAAGAAGCTAGAACCACGCATCTTGGAAGAACGGATAAGGATTCAAGAGAAACTCGTCTTCGGGTCTTCAAAAACTGAGAAGACGATGAGATACACCACCATGAATTGTATGGCACTCCGGTAATGAAGAATTAAAAGGTTGAACCAATGATGAAAAAGAATTTGAAAGCGGTCCTGGAGAAGGCATGTGACTGATGTAATTTCATTCTTACGTCACACTTGAAAAGAATTTTAGAATAACTCCAGAAAATAGAAGAGTCAGGTAGGATCCTGGAAAAAGACCTGTGGGTTAGGGCCCACTCAAAGAAAATCACCGCTGGAAAAGATTGCTTAATAGATATTGCAACGGTTGAATTAAATGGCTTGAGAGATAGCAACCTCAAAATAGCTTGACAGGATTAAGAATGGAACCATGAATCTTCAGCACTCCGGATATGAATACCAAGAGGAAAATGATTAATTGGTGCGCCGGAATAAGAAAACATTGTGAAATGAGGAAAACGATAATATCAACACCGAAATCTTGAATTACATCCACCGGCAGAATATGAGAACAAAGAATGAAAAACTTGAAGATCTTGAGCATCTTTATGGTAAAGCACCGGATAAGAACATTGAAGGAAAAGAATGAAGAAATATCACATGAATAAAATGGATACTTCGTCTGATAATTTCTTGCTCCGAGAAGAAGAAGGGTGAGAGGGCGGGGAAAACAAAGACAACTTGGGATGAATGAAACAGACAAATCGTCAGATTTCTCAACGGCATCCGTATGGAATAACTTGAAGAGAAGGCACACCGGTTGAAAAGGATTAACATGAAGATCTTGATGGTCAAGAAGAATTAGCACTCCCATAGAAATATGAGAACACCGATTAAGAAAGGTATGGAATCAACATTTGACATCGAAGCAACTCGAATACCAGAATCAAAACAAGAACAAAGGGTAGATGTGTTGCAACATAATCTTCACAATATCATCTGAACAGAGAATTGAACGAATGAATTCCGCAGGTACATCAACTTGACGAGAAGCCACTTGGGAGAACAAAAGGAAAATAAAAGCAACAAGGATCGGATAGAACAAATACAAGATAGAAGCTTCGTTCGACATCTTCGTGCTGAAAGCTCATGGAACGTGTTACAAAAGGGTTTTGCAATCCCCGGATCAGCATAGCCAAGGACCCTTTAAGATGCAACTCCCGATCAGAACAAGCCCATAAAACCACTTCACTCAATGTAGAACCCCGAACTTCATATCATGCATTCGTTGGAAGAATGCCTAGAACTACTAGATGAACCCACCTATTAATTTCCGAAAGTTTCCAGCTATGCAATCAGGTGTTGGGGATACAGGGGAAGCACCGCGCACTCAACTCTAATCCTACATCCAGCTGTATCCATCCTTCAAAGCATAACCAGTTGTTTTCGGAAACCGTTTACCTCGGACCTTCGAAACGCATCTACTATACAAGCCATGGCAATACTCCCGAACTACCTCCCTAGTACTGGGTGATGTCGGGGTTATCTTGCCACTAACCGCATAGGAGAGTTTTCTGTGTCGGCCGTCTTAAGTATTCTAGTACTGCCACGATGGATTTGTGACGACAACACCTCGAAGCTCAACTCCCCGGGACACTGCCACAACCCCTAATGACAGGAGGCATCGAGAACAATGTTCTCGTCACAAAGACATCGAAACAATGCAAATAATACTCGCGAGATCCTAAAAAAAATTGGTGCAATTTTTGAAAGTAGAAGAGGCAAGAGTAATCGTCAGGAGTCCTCCCCAGAGTGAAAAGAGATGAGGAGCAAAAGAAATCCTACTCTCCGATATATATAGGACTCAAAACATTTTCAAGTGTGTGCCTAGACTCAACCGTCAATGATTCGATCAATCAGGGGGGGCTTCTAGGTCGGAGAAGGCTCTGAATACCAACTTGTAATGCCCAGGATGGGACTATACCTCCTACGTGTCGAGGCATGACTTAAAGGTATAAGCCCATCCTAGAATGATCTCAAGTTTGGTATCTTTGCACGACTCATGTAAAAGAGGGATTAAATTGCAAAAGGAGATAGTTGGCTTACACTCACCACTTCACACAATACATTACATAAGCAAAACATCATTCAAAACATCACAACCCAACTACGGGTGAAGATCCAAAAGAAAGATACCAAAACAACATAAAGCCACAGGTCAGATCGAATCCTAGTAGAAACCACTACTGAACGTCGAAAACGTCTCAAGCATACGGCCACTCTCTTCATCGAGCTCCCAGTGAGGAACTTGAACCAGCTCCTGCTTCAAACTCGGCTGAACCTGCATCTGGTGTTGTAGTATCTGTGAGCCACGAGGACTCAGCAATCCCATAACCATGGGTATCAAGACTAGCAAAGCTTTGTGGGTAGGAAGAGGTAAAGTGGTCAGGTTGCAGCAGCGACTAAGCATAATATGGTGGCTAACTTACGAGTACAAGAGTAAGATGAGCATCTACGCAAACGGTCGCAAAAGTAGTGATCGCTAAAGATCCTAAACTACATACGAGTCAAACATAACCCCACCGTGTTCTCTTCTCAAAGTGAAAAGAGACAGTCACGGTTAATCACACAGTTGTGTGTTTTACTTCGGATCCTCTGTCAAGTTTTCTACAACCGGACATTAACAAATTCCAATCTGCCACATAACCGCGGGCACGGCTTTCGAAAGATCATAACCCTGCAGGGGTGTCCCAACTTAGCCCATCACAAGCTCTCACGATTAGCTGAAGTGATAATTATAATATCATCACCCCTTATCTTTGGGAAATCCGATCAGGCTCGGCATCCCGGTAGCACAAGACATTTGGACAATGGTAAAACAAGTCCAGCAAGACCTCCCGGTGTGTCGACACTCTGATAGTAGCCGCGCGTATCTCGTCTCAGGCCACGACTGGATGGGCGAGGCTACGGGAGCCAAACCTCGAGTTTCCCCGTGGTGGCCCCGCAGGCTCCCCGTTTGGGACCAACACTATCAGCACTGGCCCCCCCTGCTATGTAGAAAAATCCTCGGGTAGCGCTAACTCCCTATGCAAATTTAATTAATTAATTAAGTTGTTATTATGAGAAAATTAAAACCAATGTTGGGCCTTGCTGGAGGAGTTTTATTCAAAGTCGAACTGTCAAGGGGTCCCCATCCACCCATCGTGTCAGGAACGCAAAATCAAGGAACATAATGTCGGTTTATCGGCGCCTAAGGTGGCATGAGTGGAACAAAACACCGAGCAAAAGGCCAAGCCTTCCACCCATGCCCAGTATATAGGTGTGTTATTATATAATAATAGATATTGTGATATAACAACAACAAGTTCCCTCCTGGAACAAACTTCATCTTCACCTGCAACTAACAACGCTATAAGAGGGGCTGAGCAAGCGGGTAACATAGCCAAACAGTGGTTTTGCTAGGAAGGTTTCAAAGGTTAGAGGTTTCATGGCAACAAGGAGAGGGCTGACAATAAAAGATGGGTAGC
Organism: Secale cereale; assembly: GCA_902687465.1. NCBI lineage: Eukaryota > Viridiplantae > Streptophyta > Magnoliopsida > Poales > Poaceae > Secale > Secale cereale. Next base: position 350,077,947 of record LR738713.1, read on the forward strand.
GCGACATGTAACGATAGCATCGAGACAACTAAGCATGGCAATGGTAGTAAAGGTATCCAAGGGTATGATCATCTTGCATGGGTTTCCACAAGGAAGAAGAAGAAGTCCATGAAGTAGACGGAGCAACATAGTTGAGCGAATCCTCACAACTCCGGAATGAAACCGAAGCTAAGAAAAGAAGCAACCGGAAAGAAGCAAACAACACGGTAAACACACATATCATAAACATGGCATACGATGCACATCCAAGTATGATGCATGTACGGTTTAATTATGCATGGCATGGCAATGTGCACAAATAAAACTACAAGTTAAGTGGAGCTCAATATGCAACGAGTTGCATATTGACAAAACACCACATTTCATTTCTTTAGTTGACTCTCGTTTATTTACAAGACAAGGTTAAATGTTTTTAACATGGCAAGAGGTGAAGCATAATAAAACTACATTATTTAGGCATTTTTAAATGAGGCCGGAAATAACAACAACAATTCCGGAAAATCACCATGAGCATGTTTAGTAATTATAAGCAAACAACAATTAAACATTCTCATGTTGTTATAGTGATGCGGATGACATGATTAAGTTTATGCAATTTTATTAAAAGTTGACATGAAGAAGATATGAAGTATATGTCACCGTGGTGGAAGGAAAAGGTGCCACGGCAACGATCCGACAATGATGCAACGGCAACATATCGGTTCCGGTAACTCGTTGACAGACCGGTGCAAAAGGTAACGGAGAGCGAGACATGCAAGATGAAAGGTGGGGGTGATCCCGTCACCGGGTTCCCACGAGTCGGCGACAAAAGAGGGCACAACGGACACGGTGCAAACAAGGGATGCATCTCATACAACTCATGCATGCATTCAACCACGGTCATCGTCTCGGGGTTATACCTTCGGAACGAACGTTCACGGGGCGGTTCGAGATCGTCGAGGGACGTAGAGGAAGTAGTGGTACACGGCCATAGAGGAAGTAGTCGTGCCGTAGAGGTACACGTTTCTGAAGAGGTACTCGCCGGCGGGGTACTTGTCGAGTTGTCGTTGATGTAGGGGTACACGTTCGTAGAGGTACTTGCGGTCTCGGCGACGGTAGTGGAAGTAGTGGTACTTGACGCGTTCGTCTTGTCGTACTCGGGTCTCGGTCTTGCGTCGATCTTGCCGGTCTTGTTAAACGAAGGGGTACTTGGCGGCGGTCTCGTACACGGTTCGTAGACGTTCGGGTTTTTCATAGATGTACTTGAGGCAACACCGGGTGTAGTCGTACACGATTTGGAGGGGTACTTGCGGGCTGTCGGCGAGTCTTGACTGGATCCACCGTACCGAAGACGAACGTACGTATCTTGGCGTTCCTGGGTACTTGAGATAAACAAAAACAGCAACAACAAAATATAGGAAAAGGCTGCGGGGTTTGCTCGGGGCGACCACGGCGTCGGGGATGGAGGCAGCAGCGGTGGGGCGGCTGGACGGCTTGGAGGACGGAGGGGCGCTTCCTGCGGCGCTGGAGGGAGAAGGCGCAGGGCCTTGCTGACGCGGGGCGAGGAGACAGCATGTCCATGGCGCTCGGGGAGAGGATGCAGGGCGCCGGCGGCTTCTGGAGACGGGGCGCCGGGGCTCCTGGCCACTGGAGGCGAGGAAGGGCCCGGACGCAGGGAACGAGGCGGCGCCGGCCTTGGCGACGGAGGGAGGCTGGGGTTCGGGCGCTGGGCGGCTACGAGGGAAGGGAGAGGGCGTCGCAACTGCTTCTGGTAGGAGGCGCGGTCGTCGTCCTGGGGCGACGGGAGGGTGAGCGAGGCAGACGAAGTGGCATCGGGAGGAAGGGGAAAAGGGGATCGGGCAGCGAGGGGTGAGATGCTGCGAGGGGGAGCGAGACGAAGGAGAAAAGAAGTTGGCGGCGGGGGGGGGGAATCGGAGGAGCGATGGGAGATGGGGTCGAGGAGCAGCCGCCGGCTAGGGTTCGGATGGAGCGGTCGGGCTGAGGCCCAAGAGGAGTTGGGCCACTGGGAATGGCAGTTGGGGCAGCTGCGGCTGGGCTGCCGGCTGCTCTTCTTTTAATTGATTTTATGTCTAAAAGCAGAGATAAAATAAGAAAGACAGAAGATAGCAAAAAAAAGGAATGATTAGGGAAGGAACTTGGGCATGCGGATAATTTTCCCGGACTCGTAAAAAGGTACACGGTCCACGAAAAAAATAGGAGAGGCGCTACGAAAGATGTAACTCAAACTCATTTGACTTTAATTCAAATGATTTGAACTATGACATGGTTTTGGAAGTGTCCAAAATTTTTCACATTTTTGGAGGAACCTCGATAAACGAGAAAAGAAATATAGGGAGGGTTTTTGACGGTGAAACTTGAATTAAAGAGGCATGGGGAAAATATGCAAGTGTGTTGGGTTAATTCCAAACAAATGGAATATTTAAAATATAGCTCCCTAATAATATTGAGAGGCTTTTATATGTTATAAAGAGAAGTCATCCTTCCCTTGATTTAAATGGACCGAAGGTCCACACAATTTATTTAAGTTGAGATGCAAAAGATTAATATGACATGATGGCATGATGACAAGATGCAATGCAAAAATAAATAACACAAGCACAAATGAAACACACGGAAGAACCTGGAACATCTAGAATCTTCTGGAATCTTCTGGGACGTCGGTCTTCGGGCGTCACATCAGTCTACATATCAGTACGAAACAAATTGTGCATATTTGCTGTTGGCATGAACCACATCGCCGCATGTCGGGTTTGCAAAAGCCATCCATCACATGGAAGCTTGATGCCTTTCACACACTGAAGATTATCTGGCAACAAGCTGTGTCGACGAATATCTGGATATGGTGATTCATGAAACCCATGGTATGATGTGTAAACACAGCCCCCCTGGCAAATGGAAGTTGCATAGCACGGTAATCATCGCTGGTGATATGATCAATGATTGGTTGGATGATTGGATAATTGAGCCTGAGGAACATGGAGTGGTTGCCGAGGTTGTAAACCCGCCTCCAGTTGAATACACCTAGCCCAACGGAGCTGGGATCTTTCTCGAACATGAAGCAGCCATAGCCATCAATGTCACCAATGCCCCAGGAATTGTACTGCATGCGGTTTGATGAAATGGTTTGGTCAATTTGGTACGTGCAAATGAGCATCGAATGACCATTGTTAGCTGAACGAGCGATAAACCACCACCCATCGGCTGGTATGATTCCAGGTGCTGGAATCATGAAGGCCAGCGCATTTGCGTCTACTGCAACAATTCAAATTGGAGACCAAAAGGACGAAAATAAACAATCATGTTCATAGTATGTGTGGAATTAAGATTATTATAATAGTGACACATATCATAGACAGAGAATTGCAATGCCGTGGTCATAATCATACCCCAAGTTAAAAAAATAAGCCAATGGCTTTCATATTCTAGCAATATATCATGGTTCAAACATCATGTAACAATGAGAGGAAAACAGATATGACAGGGCCTACTCATATTCTATCATAGCACTTACTACAGTTATCATATCAACTCTAAGCAATAACATGCGTTGTTATAAAAATCCTGGAAATGAGAGTAACATATAGCAATCATGAGGTTATACTCATAATATCTATTTTAACAATAATTAGATACCAATTTTTCTCATATCAACTCTAACAATAACATGTGTGGTCATAAAAATCTAGGAAATGAGAGGAACATATAGCAATGATGTGGTTATAGACATACTATATATTCTAAATTTGTAACAATGAACATGCAGTCGTATTCTTAAGGTAAACATGAGATGAGATAGAACAATTACATGACGATAGATTCCACCAGTATAGGCAGCCAATCTGTGTGTCGACTGCATAAACGATGCCATCATGCACTATAGCATCAGACATAAGTGTTAGGTGAAGAGGATCGACGATGAGCCATAACCATGTATGGCGACCGGATTCCAGATAGACTAATCCCATGTTGAGCACGGCAATGAGCTTGTAATCCATGTAGTCTTCTGATGGTGTGGGCACTTCACAGATTACAACCTTTAGCAAGCAAAGGTCGAGCCAAAAGCTCCACGCTTCTCGTGCGTAGTAGGCACGAGTGTCCGGCGGGCCGCGAGGCTCGATGGCGGCGGTATCCAAAGATGGAAGGGTGATCTCTCGCTGGGTGTAGATATCCACGAGACGCCACGGACTACCGGATTGGTGGATGAGGACGATCTAGTTGGCCTTCATGCCCACCTAGTAGTGGCCGCGCATGGAGGCCATGTGGACGAGTAGTGGTAGCATGTCGAGGGGCACCACAACAACCTCCGTAAGATCACCAAGTCGGTGTCTGGGCCACCTGCGATGATCGGGCATCAGCAAGCAGGGTGTCTTGAAAAGAGCCGACCGGTTGCAGACGACTAGACGGTACAAAGACACCGAGCATGCGGCCAGACGGACGGTGCCGAGTAGGTCCATACGATTACAGATCTTCTCCAAGAGAACATCGGGGAGGGAATTCCAATCGCGGCTCTGCGTGTCAGTCGGTTCTGCCATTGGGGTTTTCGGTGCCTGTGAGCCAGCGGGGAAGTGGATTCAGGCGGGCGAGCGAAGAAGCTTCTCCTCATGTGGCCGAGCAGTGAGCGGCGGGTATGGTACGCGCGAGCTACCAAGGAAGATAGCGCGGGCGAGCGAGCAGAGAGTGGGGGGTGAATGGTGTGCGACCGACGATGCGGAAGAGAGGGGGAAGAAGAAGAGAGGGGGAAGAAGAAGAGAGGAGGAAGAAGAGTGGAAGACGGGGAAGAAAGTGCATTAAATCTTAATTCTACTACTACTACCAGGATATACCTTCCTTCAGAGTGTAAATAGTTACACCGATGACATATGTGTCTACCACAAGAGGGCCCATATGTCAGTTAATGGAGGACAGAAACGTGCTCTACTAGCAAACATGATGGCAGTACTGGGTAAGGCTGATTTAGTAACACCAACACGCTGGTTCAGCTTATTAAATAAGTGTCCCATCTGCTACAGTGTGTATTGTCACTTCATTGCGAAGACTAGTTGAATAGTTCTCTCTGATCGAGATGGGGAATAATGGATCGCGAAGACTTCCTTTCTACATTATCCCTATGCCTCTATGCTCACTTCACTCATTTTGCTCCGTACGTAGTCACTTGTTGAAATCTCAAGAAAGACAAATACTCCGTATTTGGGAACAGAGGGAGGATTTTACTTCATATTTGGGAACAGAGGGAGGATTTTACTCCGTGTTTGGGAACAGAGGGAGTATCACCATATGGAGGGAACAGAGGAAGCTTGAAATATGAACATGTCAATGGGAGGGAGTAAGCCCCATGCATGCATGCATGCATGCAACATGCAACACTCACACGTACACATGGACGCATGCAACACTCATGCACCCATGCGGCACACAACATACGACGCAACACACACGCTCACGCTCAAGTGCTCAACCTACTCCCTACGTCCGTGAAAGGCTGTACATTTAGAGATTTACACATTGACCCGGGCATAATTAACGCCCAAAAGTAGTAGACTTATGTGTCCATGCGACCATTGAGAGAAGAAGACTAAATGAAGGTCGTTGCATGCTGTAATTAAGGATAGACATGTAGCCTATACCTAGAGCACAAGTTGGTGCATTAGTAAATCAATATCGATTTAGATTAAAGGCTAAATGCATTGGAAGTGTAGATGTACTACATTCTTTGTTTTTTAGCTGATTTCTTTGCTCTGCCAACTGACAGGTAGGACCCAGAAACCAGGTGACAATTTAACCAGTCAACAAAGTGCCATGTGGACATGTGGCCAGTCAATAGGGTGCAATACGGTGCTCTACGATGAGCTAGTGATCGTATAATCACCGCAAAACTATATATAGTGACTGTAAAGAGCGTATTGTTACATACGTTGACCGCCAGTGTATTTTTCTCGTTTCAAATTAGACCATATTAACCGGAAAGGACGCAGTATGGACTAGTACCAGTACTGCTTTGATGTGTCCCGTCAACTCGCCGAACGAGGATAAGCTTGCTTACTACGCCACTTCCTCGCCCATGCACGTGGTGGTTCGCGGGACGAGGAGAGGGTTTTGACTACAGCGCCCTCTCCCTATCCCTCGCCCTCGGCCTCCTGGTGGATGTGCAGTAGTTCAATCGGTGTCAGATTGCCAGAAGCATAATCTGTACAATAGAATCATCATTGTTGGACCTTCCGAAGAGGCGAAGAGGCAAGTGCAAGGTTCACCCGAGTACAAACTGTTGAACCTCCCGAAGAGGCAAAGAGCCAAGCGCAAGGTTTTATAGGAGTTGTCGTCCTAGTAGGAGCGTACTACACGGAGTATAACTATAGCGGACGATTCTATTGTATGATGTCGCCACATCATGTATATCCAAAGCTGTGCCACCTTTTTTTTCTCCAAGAGCGTGTTGCAGCCCGTGCAACAACCACACAAGTTGCACGTACACATAACACATTTACTAGTAATAAATTCTGAAGGAAAAATGCCAGTATGCCACACAAGTTCATCTCCAATTCATGTGATAAATTTGTGCACGACTAGTCTACATATATTCACAGCACTACCGTTCACAATTTACCGTACTCCACTTACACGTTATAGATGGGATACATGTCCTCCTCCGGGTTCCAGTCCCAGGTGTTCTTCATGGATGGCATGATCCATAGCGGTGGGCAACGGGAATCATTGTCGCAGCTTTCTAGTCCGGTTCCACACGATGGAGACTCATCCAAGCTGAAGCGGCACAAATCAGGGATAGCTTGTCCTAGCATGTCGTGCATCCGGCGATACGCACTGAAGACACAACCATGCTTCATGAACGGCAGGCCTTCCGTGTCGTGCACGGAAGGTGGCATCCGCTTCACAATGGGGTAGCTGTCCCCAATGAAATGCGAGTACTCTCGAAGAGTGTTCCTCGGCACCCACGTAGCATCACAAGGGTGGAACTTGGCGCTGTTCATCTGGCACACGTGGCATCTCAGATCTGGACACATGGTGACGTACATAGTCAAGGTCCATGCATAATAATGTTGTGCTCAAATATGGCGGTCAGTAATACTGTGCAACATATAGTACTACTCTGGTATAGAGGAAGTAAAATAACCGGCTTATTATATATAGCCACTCTTGGCTACAGACATGGAAAAACAAAAATGGTGGCAGCTAGTGGGTTCAAGTCTTCAAGGGCCTAGCTAGATATACGCGTCCTCCAAGGTAAAAAGTACTCCTACTAGTACGTAAGTAGAGTACTAGTACAACTATGAAAGAGAAGGTGAGAGGGTTCAAAAATGGAATACCTGGGTAGATGGTGACGGTCCGATCGTGGTAGATTTTGTGACCATGTTGCACATCAGTGGTACCATGAGTAACGACTGCTAAGATAGTTGATCCCAATATGCCATAGTCATCTACAAGGTTCCAGGTTAGACCGAATCACGGATGCAAATACACATCCAGGATCAACAATCTTATTTTGATCACGGGATGACTGGTCCCTGCAAAATAATGGAGTACCGTTAGGGATGCAAATTATGGTTTGTGCATTCCGTTTGTAATCTCCCGTACTGTAGGATGGCAATCAGATGAAATAAGTCCCCTGGCTTGTCACCGCGAAGATGCGGCCTAGATGGCGCACGGCGGCTTCGAATGTGTAGGGGTACAAATCTGCCGCCGCCAACATGCGCCAGCCTCTGCCGTTAGTGCCTCTTGCATTGATGGAAATCCTTATGTAGTGGCCTAGTGGGTACTCTCAGTGCTCGATTCAGCCGCTCCTCTCACGTAGCTAGTCTACTCAGGCCCTCCACTATGTAGGCCAAAAGCGGTGCCAAATTCACTTGTTGAACATTTGGCACCGGTGCCCTGCATTGCCCAGCCGATGCCATATAAAAATTTCAGGGCATCAATGCTTCTACTTGCTTCGACGCCATATTTCGTTGAGGCAATAAACAAAGCAGCCACTGTACTTTTGCATGCGAAGCACCACCAGCACCACTAGCGAGACACTGATTTGAGATGATATATTACTAGTTTATAGCTAGGTGGGCCAGAGGTGGATAGATGCCAAATCCTTCATGTTGTGGTGCCGGTGCTAAATATTTTTCATTTGGCATCGAACTGTATGTGGCAAACTTTTTAGATTTCAGGCATCGAACACATAGTGGAGGGCCTCAGCCGCTCCTCTCACGGACACACTAGCAACCTGTTTATCAGCTACGGTTACTGCGGGGGCAGAACATTTGAGTTATTTGATACAGCGAGACTAGGCTTTTCGCTTCCATTTGTGGAGGTGTAATGGATCTCGTCGAACTTTGTTAGTAGTTCCTTCTTTATGAATGAGATGAAGCAAAGCTTTTGCCTCCGTTTCAAAAAAACATGTAAAGAGGAATTTCTTTTATAGTAGAGACGACAATGGAGTGAATTCCATGCGTGCAACGCCACAAGCCATAGAGTAGTAGTAGAGCACTTTACGTACAGAGCCATCTTGCACAGTTCCCAATGCCCCGCCTGGCTTTTCCGGCTCCTTGGGCTTAATTGGGAGGCACTAGTTTAAATATGCTACTAGCTGATGAGGAAGCTGCAAGCAAGGTGCGGCTAGGGCGAGCACGCGAGCCACGAGATGCTGGGAAGGAAACCCCGTTCACATGGCTAGGCTATCCAGTGCACCCAGATTGTGGTGCCGCACGTCCTTTTGACTTCAAAACTCAAACTACCCGTGTAAAATATTGGCTCACAGCGCAGTTACTATTTAAAAAAAAGGCCGCCGTTTGTTCGGCCGGGATCGAACCCACAAAACGAGGTATACACTCCCGCGACCACCAGTAGTACTCATTGGTGTACAACACAACCTAGAATCACCTAATAATGCAAGAAACCACTAATAATGCCAAGAATCTACTACCACTTGCATACGTGGCAGACTTAAGATAAGACTACCTTATTAACCATTGTACATGCTCTTACCAACCAGCCCTACCAAGAAATGACTACTCTACAAAGTGTCGTTATAGGCACGTTTCAACCCATGGCCCTGTTTGGATACATTTGTCATCAATCTAACCCTGCCATCCAAACACCAATTTTGTTAGAGTTAGTTCAGGGTTAGAATCTAACCTCTGACTTAGAGTATCCAAATAGGGCCAACGTCGCCCATTAATTCAACGCCTTCTATTCGACCAGGCGTTATGACTTGTGGGACCTACATGTCAGTCTGCACAAAAAATCCCCGAGTGACGTCCTACCTCCGGCCCGTCCACCTAGTCATCCTCGGCCATGGGACGCAGCTACCACCGCCGGCAGAAGGCGAGGTCAAAACCATCGGCGATGCGGAGCCCATCTTGCGGCAGCGGATGCAATATCCGTCCGGCGCTCGCGACCGCTAGCTAGCCAAGATAACTCTGTCCAGCTGCTTGTCTGCAAGGTTTGATAGCAAGATTGGCACGTAGGTGCGGGGGCTTGGTCGCGCGCACGCCGCGCTAAGGCCAGTCGTCTGGCTCAAGCAAAGGCCAGCGCGGTGGCTTGCTCGCTCGTGAGTCACGCTCAGGCCAGCCTGCCAACCCGTGCGGAGGCCAGCGCGGCGTCCGGCCCGTCCGGCGGAGCGACGACCAACTCGCTCATCACCGGCGCCACCGACGAACACGCTTCACTACTGTTTGAAGTAATGTTCATGAAAAATAATGATTTGAGGGGGAATAACAGGATAGAAAGTCGGATGTGGGTCCCTCGTGTCAACGGTCAAACAAAATGTGTTGGATTAAGCTGCCTCGTCAGCACGGACGTGTGGGCCAACCCTGTTGTAAATGGTTTTAAACTAACCTAATCACTAGGTAGTAGTTTTTTGCGTGTATTAAGAAATTTTGGGTATGTTTTTGCTATTTTTTGTACAATAGATTCTTCCTAGGGCTGGTTGAAAGTGGTAGTTTTTTGTTACTCTACATATTGTAAGTAGGAGTGAAAGTTAAGCTTTGGAACCCAATAAGCAAGGCTAGTTACATAGTGCATATGTGTACATGATTGAAAGTAAATATTAACCATGAGTGACTAATATCTTGATGGAAAACCCGAAACTATGGAATACTAGGGAAACAAATTTCATGGTTGGAAATACTAGCAATGATCATGTGCGTTGCAACGAATCATAATTAGAATAATACTTATTCACAAACTTGATAGAAAACACTCTAATTTTGATATACATATATCACTAGAGATATATTATGTTTCAATTAGAATATATTCCTTGGGCTGTTTTGGTGAGGTCAAGGAGGGATGTGGTTAGTTTTAAGATACTAATTATGGGTTTTCTGCAAATTGGTAGACAAGTGGGATGTTTGTGAGAAAAGGCAACAACTTACCTCATTGTCGTTATATGTAGATCTAATGGTCACAAACGACGGATGGCAGACACACCATCATCATCAACTTAGTCTTCTGTAGGAGTACTAGCAAGATCCGTGCATTGCACGGAACATCAAGATGCATTTTTTTTATAAAAACAATCGTTGTGATCGACCCATGCGGGAGTAATCCCATGTGTAAAAACTAATGATATCTCGAGAACTACGAGATAACGTGAAGACGAGTGGGGAGTGGTGGTTGCCGGATTCAGAGCTCCTCAAAACCCGTTAAGTTCGAATACAGGGGCGTGAACAAAGATCTCTCCCACTCTCGTCTACCTAGCGCCTCGCTCTCGTCACGGTGGAAGGATTCAAGTAAACAACGAACAAAACACACAAGAGTTTATCCAGGTTCGGGCCACCGCGTGGTGTAAGACCCTACTTCCTGCTTTGGTGGATTAGCCTCGGGTGAGATGGGATACAAGCTAGTACAGTGGTTCCTGGGCTCAGGAGGTGAGCTCAGGAGGGTCAGGAGGCAAGTGTTCTTGCTCCTTGCGTAGTGGCAGAGTGTATTCGTCGATCCCCTTTGCGATGGGAGCTCTAGCTACTTATATAGGCGGCCACGGTCCTCTTCCCCCGAAATGTTTAGGCGGGAAGGGATACCAGAACGGCCATTTTTGAGCGGGAACACAAGGATGTTCATACCCTGACAAAAGCAGTCTTCGCCTGCAAAAGGATCAGGCGATGACGCGGTGGTGGGCTTGACGATGACATCCTCCTTGTCGTCCTTGCGGTCTTCGGTCTCGTTGCACCAATGAGGAAACCTTTGCCCCGCTCCTCGGGAACTTGCGGCTGCGCTGTCCCCCTTGCACCGAAATGGTAACTGCGCCGCTGGCATGCGCTGGCACCCGCTGGCACGGTGCATCTCTGCTAATATCACTGCCTCCTCGTGAGGCAAGCTTGGCCTTGGATTCTCCGTCCCTCTGGAGCACCTTGTTGAGGCTGCTCCTGGGGAGGTCTTGACGTCGTTCTCCTCGCGAGGCTTGGCTCCCTCACAAGGGTCTTGGGCAGCCGGTCGATCTGCTGGGCCGTACCAGGCCGTAGTAGGAGCTCGTCGCACCCCGCAGACAGGCAAGTCTGGGTACCCTGGTTCCCAGTACGCCGACAGTAGCCCCCGGGCCCGAGGTGCGCACGGAGTTGGCTTCGGGGCGAAGAATTAGTCGAGGAGAAAGCGCCGCGGGCCCTAAAAGGTTGCGGGCCAGGCCGACATGCGATTATTGGATGGGACGTGGCAGCTCCGCTTCCCACGCAGCCTTGGTGATCGTGCGACTTGACAACTCCTTGGCGCCGACGACGAGGGCGCAATGGCTGGGACGCCATTTGCTGGCGGTTGAGCTCCTCCGCCCTATAAATGGGACTAGGGGGGATCCCCAAGACCGTTTCCAAGCCAGCATCGTCTTCTCCTTGCTTGCCCTTCGCTCTCTCTCTTGTCGCAAGATCTTCTTGGCACCGCCGAGGAAGACATCCGCCGCGGAGAAGGGGAAGACCTCGAAGGATCCCGTCCTACTGCCGCCGAAGAGGGGTCACGGTCGTCCACACAATTATGCCGCTGCGCCCGCCGCGGATTCTCGGGGAGGCGGGCACGGCCTTTTGAGCCCCGCCGCGGCCGCCGTTGGACGGCGCGGGGCGTCCTCTCGTGGTGAAGGTGGTCGCGGCCGCGGAGGAAGAGGGGGCGCGCAACGGTGCCTGCTGGTCGCGTGTCCTCCACGCCCACAGCTCCATTCCTTCGACGTGTCGTCGGAGTTCATGGTGTGAGCGGAGAGGCTAGGCGGCCCGTGGCTTAGGCTTCCCCGCTCGTTTAGCGACGTGTTACCGGCCAAAGGCCTTGGAGGTAAATGGCTGTAGGCCGACGGTTGCTGCAGCGGTGCGTCCTGGGTGGAGGTTGATGTGGCCCCCTCGGGCGATGTCTTCCTGGAGTGCGGCTGGCAGTCGTTTGCTCGCACACGTCGGCTGCAGGGGAGGTGTGCGCTCCATTTCATGTACGATGGCGTCTCCACGCTATTCGTCAGGGTCTTCTCGGAGGAAGGGAGGCGCCTTGGGCGCTGTCCCGAGGCTGATGACGAGGAGGACGACGAGGAAGACGTCAGGAGGAGCACTTCCTCCTCCGGAGACGACCTCAGTCCTAGGGGGCGCCATGGGGCCCCCCTATATGGCAGCAGCAGCTCCTCCAGCAGCGGTGGTCGCGACGAACCACCACACCGCCGAGCTCGGTACGGCGAGGGGAGGGGATCGCCGCGCCGCTGTGGTTCGGTGAAGCCAGAGGAACTCGAGGACTCCGACTGAGCGGGAGCGGCTTTTGTTTCTTCTCCTTTCTTTTCCTTCATGTCCTTCCTGCGTCAAAATTTCAAGTTTCCTTGAGGAGGCGTGTAATGGGTTGTGATATATGTAAGAATCGAGGACTCGCTGTCATGCTTTTGTTGCCTGGGTGAGATCACTTAGCTTTTATGCGTCATGTCGTCCTGAGGTGGAGTCCTCCTGACTTCGGCATCATGAGCCCCATCGGGTCGTGGCGAGGTGGCTGAGTCTGACGGGCTCGTACAGCCCCCGAGCGGGGGTCAATTGCTGAGATCGGCTGAGAATGCCGAGCGCGGGTTAGAGCACCAAAGCTTGCGTGGCTCGGTAGATAGGTTGCGCGGTCTGAGAAGCCCAGTGCTAGAGCTTGAGCAGGCTTGGCCAGGCGAGGTCACGGGGCCAGGGCGGACGAGGGCCGGTGACCGACCATGCCCCAGCCCCCACGCACGAGGCGTGCAAAGAAGAGCGAGTGGCGCAGCTGAACTTAAAACCGGCGAGAAATATCCCAAACACGAAACTCTCAACAAAATGCAGGAAGCGCGAGAAACACGAGAACTTCATAGCATGGGGTAGAGGAAGGGGTGATAGCCAAGGAAGTAGAAAAGGCTGACAGCCAAACACCAAGCAAAAAGGAAAAAAGGTCGCGTCCGACCCCTACATTACGTCTTCTTCCCAGCGCGGAGCTAAGGACTGCCACTGGGGTGTGGGTGGGAGCCCCATCTGAGGGCCCGTAGGCAACGCACAGGAGACTCTGAGGCGTGTACAGCCCCAACCCATTATTACATGAGAGTGTCATGGGTGGAGACCTTCACGGGCACGAAGCCTTGATTATGGATAGAACCTCCTGAGTTGTTCGATGTTCCAGGAATTCTGGATAGGTATCCCATCCTACGTCTCCAGGCGCACAACACCAGGCCTCTAGACACGGGCAATTATGAACGGGCCCTCCTAGATGGGCGAGAGCTTGTGTAGCCCCTCACAGGAGAGGACCCGCCTCAGGACTAAGTCACCAACTTCAAGTGTTCTTGCGCGGACGCCGCGGCAGTGGTACCGCCACAATGCCTGCTGGTAACGTGCCGCCCTGAGGGCTGCTCGGCGGCGGCCCTCCTCGCCGAGCACGAGGTCCATCCGCCAGGCGGCGTCCTGGCATTCCTCATTGAAGGCCAAGACCCGTGGGGAGAGATGCTTGACCTCGTGAGGGAGGACCGCCTCCGCCCCATAGACGAGAAAGAAGGGAGTCTCCCCCATAGGTTTGGTGGCAGTGGTTCGGATTGACCACATGACGGACTGGAGTTCGTCGATCCAGCCCCTGCCGCAAGCCTCAAGCTTCTTCTTGAAGCTGCGCGTCTTGAGGCCACGCAAGACTTCCGCGTTGGCGCGTTCAGCCTGGCCGTTTCTCCTGGGGTGGGCCACCGAAGCGTAGCAGATCTGGGTTCTAAGGTTAGCACAATATGACCTGAAGAGATTACTTGTGAACTATGTACCGTTATCCGTGATGATGCGGTTGGGGACCCCAAATTGCCTCACGAGGCCCTAGATGAACTTGACAGCTGACCCGGCTGGGATCGCGCGAACAAGCTCCACTTCTGCCCACTTGGTGAATTTGTCGATGGCGATGTACAGGAAGCGGTAGCCCCCTCCAGCCCGAGGAAATGGACCTAGGATGTCCAATCCCCAGACCGTGAAGGTCCAGGAAAGCGGAATCATCCGGAGGCCTTGCGCCGGCTGGTGGATCTGCTTGGCGTGAAACTGGCACACCTCGCAAGCTCGCACGAGATTCATGGCATCGCTGAGCGCTGTGGGCCAATAGAAGCCGCTGCGGAAGGCCTTGCCCACGAGGGTGCGGGACAACGAGTGATGGCCACAGTCTCCACCGTGGATATCAGCCAGCAGCTCGCACCCATGCTTCCTCGAGATGCATTTTAGCGAGAGGTCGTTGGGGCGCCTCCTGTAGAGTTCACCATCTTGGATGCAGTAAGCCGAGGCATGTCGGACCACGCGCTCTGCATCTTCTTCTTTGTCTGGCAGGGCATCGTGTTGTAGGTACATCTTGAGTTCTTGGGTCCAGCAACCCTCCTCGGGCTCCACAGCGAGCAACAGGCGGGCTCCGAAAGGTGGGCCGCAGGGCGGGGCACCGTCCGGAGGCGTCACCAGTAACCCCTGCCGAGGGAAGGCCGGCTCGGGAGCTGATGGTGCTGCTGACGGCTTGAGTAGCCGCTCCTCGAAGATGCCTTGCCTTTGAGGCTCCCGTCTGGAGGCTCGCTTGGCAATGTCGTCCGCTTCTTTGTTGTTGCCTCTCGTCACGTGCTGCACCTCCAGCCCTTGGAATCGCTTCTCCATCATGCGCACCTCCTCCAGGTATGCCCCCATGTGCTCATCATTGGGCTTGTACTTCTTGTTGGAGAAGTCGACGAGGAGTTGCGAATCCCCCCTGATGGTGAGACGCTTGACCCCCAGCGCGGCGGCGGCCTTGAGCCTGGCAATCAGGCCCTCGTACTCGGCGATGTTGTTGGAGACCTTCTCGCCCTAATGGAAGCAGAGCTGCCCAGCGTAGTACAACTTATCCTGAGTGGGAGATACCAACAAGGCGCCAGCCCCGCGCCGAGGCGTGAGAAGGCACCGTCGAAGGACACTACCCATCCATCTCGGGCTTCATCGTTGGGGGCCGTCAAACCGTCTTCACCGACCCCCGCTTCTGCGTGTCAGTCCATTCCGCCACGAAGTCTGCCAGAGCTGCTCCCTTCATCACCCGCGTGGTGCTGAATTCCAGCTGGAACGGTTGAAGCTCGATGTTCCACTCGGCGACCCTCCCGAAGACATTCGGGCCCCGCAACACCTTCTCGAGGGGATACGACGAAACAACCTTGATGGGGTGGCCTTGGAAGTAGTGGCGCAGCTTCCTGGAGGCGACGAGGAGCGCCAAGAGCAGCTTCTGGGGCATCGGGTAGCGTGAACGCGCGTCGCACAGTACTGTGCTAATGAAGTACACCGGGTGCTCCACGAGGGTTGGCACAGTAGGGTCCGCTGGCGCCTCTGGAGCTCTTGCTGAGCGGTGGGGCCATTTGGTGCCCGCGGCCAAATCTACCCCTGAGGCCGCGTCAGGGGGCGACGCGGGTCTTGAAGGTGCCGAGCCGCTCGGTGGCCTTGGGATCCGGAGCCTTTCCTCGCGCTATACCACCAGTGCTGCGCTGGCGGAATGAGGCGTTGCAGCGAGGTAGAGTGTCATGGGCTCCAAGGGTCGTGGTGCTACCATAACCGGCGAGCTGGTGAGGTATTCCATGAGATCCCGGAAAGTGGCGTCGGCCTCCGGAGTCCACTCAAAGGGCCCTTTCTTCTTCATGAGCTTGAAGAACGGGAGGGCGCGTTCCCCGAGCTTAGAGATGAAGCGCCCTACGGATGTCACACATCCGGCGAGCTTCTGCATTTCCTTCAGGTTTATGGGCGGCCTCATTTTTTCGATGGCCTTGATCTTCTCCGGGTTGGCCTCAATGCCCCGGTGCGAAACCAGGAACCCTAGCAACTTGCCGGAGGGTACGCCGAACACGCACTTCTCCGGGTTGAGGCACAGCTTCACCTTGCGCAGGTTGGCGAATGTTTCTTCTAAGTCCTGGATGAGGGTCGTGGCCTCCTTGGTGTTAACCACGATGTCATCGACGTAGGCCTCTGCATTCCTCCCGAGCTGAGGGCCGAGGGTGATGTGCATCAGGCGCTGGAATGTAGCGCCCGCGTTCTGATACGTCCAAAACGTATCTATAATTTCTGCTTGCTCCATGCCACTTTTGGGTGATATTGCTATGATATTCATGCACTTCCATACACTTTTGATCATATTTGGACTAACTTACTAATCCAGTGCACCCCAGTGCCAATTTCTGTTTTCGGCTGTTTTTGTATTTCAGGTTTTCACGTTTCGAGAAATGCCCAGAAAAATCCAGAAAAATTATATAAAAAATCAGCGATCCGGAAACAACACTGCGTCCCCCCCCCCGGGCCGCGCCGGGGGGGCGCCTGGGCCCCACGAGGCTCCCCCGGTGCCCTACTTTGGCATATATTTAAAGGGTCCTCCGTAACCCTCAGAAGAAGGACTTCTTTTCGCGATCCCATCCCTATTCCGCCGCCGCCGCCGCTTCCAAGATTGGGAGCACCAGGAGAACTCTTCCCGGCACCCTGCCGGAGGGGAGGATCACCACCGGGAGCTTCTCCACCACCATGGACGCCTCCCGGATGACTTGTGAGTATTTTCCCTTGGACCATGAGTCCATGACCAGTAGCTATGTGATGTTCTCCTCCCGTTCTTGTGCTTCACTAATTAGTCCTCGTGAGCTGCCCTACATGATCGAGGCACCTATGTAATCCTTATGCTGTTGCTATGTTGAGTTTGCTGGGAT
>LR738713.1:350115886-350189541 GCA_902687465.1 Secale cereale
TTCAGTCTCAACTTAAAGCGAAAAGGCTTGCTTCAGCTCAGCTCTGACTTGAAGTCAAAGATGTAATGAAGATGTCAGGGGACTGCCTTGCGCACTATGGTGCCATACAGCTAGGGATAAAGCATCTATCATTGACACAACTAAGGTCTCATCAGCTTGTTCGGCTGCTTGCGGGGCCCGAGCTTGCCAGGTCTAGTGCCTTCTGAAGTGCTCTCAGTTTTGTATATCATTTTGTCGGCGCGATTATATGCACTGGTGGTGACCTTTGATGCCCAGTGTATGAAATCCGCGGTCATGTTACGCTTTATTATCGCCAGTAGCGAACTTTGATTCCCAGTGGATGTAATATGCCATAATTTCTTTGTTGTATAGTCTAGGTTTATTCTTTGGTCGGTATAATGTAATTTAGGCCGGAAGGTTCAGTGGATCTCAGTGTTGTCGGTCTTCAGGCTGGCCCGTTACTCATATGGGCCAAAACGTTGGCCTATAATCATCTTGGGCCATTAGCAGGTCTAAACCTATAGTAGTTTCCCGCCTTTAACATGCCATGGGCTACATATTTACTGTAGTGACACTGGGCCTTCTACAGTCCGTAGAAACAATGGGCCTTGTACAGGTCGTAGAAACAATGGGCCTTCTACGAGCCGTATCATCAATGGGCCTTAGACGGGCCGTATGATCAATTGGCCAAACATGGGCCAAAAACAGACCGCATTATGGCCGTAAACGGGCTAGAGTTGGAGTCGTCCGTTCATGGGCCGACCATAACGGGCTGTCGTTAATAGGCCATATTTGATGACGCCATGAAAACGGCCCAACGTATTAATGGGCCGACTATAACCACGGGCTGAATTTGGCCCACAAGCAGAAAATGGCAGTAACAGGCCGTAAGTAACAAAATGCTGGAAATGAGCCCAAGAATAAATGGGCCCTGAGAAGGCTGAAAGATAACATGGGCTGCAAACGGCCCAATGGATTAATGGGCCGTTAATGGGTATAAAGTGATACACAGTTCAATACGGGCCAGTTTCACCACAGGCCGTTAATGGGCCAAGAATAAATGGGCCCTGAGAAGGCCGAATGATAACATGGGATGCAAATGGCCCAATGGATTAATGGGCCATTAATGGGTATAAAGTGATACGCTGTTCATTACGGGCCAGTTTCATCATGGGCCGTTAATGGGCCAAGAGTTACAAAAGGGCCTCATATGGGCCGAAATACGTCATGGGCCATACATGGGCCGAAACTTAAAAATGGGCTGGAATCATATTGGACGGCCCAGATGACGCTACTGGGCCTAATTCGGATAAGTCGTAACGGGCCCTGGGTTAGCGGGCTATAAATGGGCTATATGCGAACATGCCGTTAACATGCTTTCCGTGGGCCGGCCCGCCACCTTTTGACCAAGTCAAACGGGCCGGCCTTTTCACAGGAATGGGCCTATGTTGGGCCGTGCCACGTGTCGACGTATCATATGTGCCTTGGGTCCAATGAGAGGATGACATCTGTCCCAACGGTGAGCCAACACGTGTTTCCTCCAGCCAATGATGATTTTACATGTGGAAAAATCCCCATTGGTCGGGGCTGTTAACGGGTTATCGGATCCAAAACCGGACCCGATAGCTTAACGGGGTTCCGTTACGGTGGATGCCACGTGTTGGTCACCCTTGACGAAAGCACTTCTATGACAGCACAGGTATGACTATCTTGATTCCGTCATAAATTTTTCATGGATGTACATGCATGACAGAAAACGTGACCTACTGTGACAAACATGTATCATCACGGAAGTGTATTTTTTGTAGTGTCTGTGGCTCGTATTTAACCTATGTTTTCGAGAATTTTATAGTTAATTTGCTGTGCTGGGTGAAAAACAGCGTAGCGTCAATTCAGACCATTTAACTTGTTCTAAGAAATCACAGCCCATTTGCACTTTGTTAAAATACACGAATTTGCTGGGCTTTGTAGTAAATATAATATTAGGTTAGACGGAGCAATTAGTATCAAAAATTAAACCGGAGCTGGACATTATATTATGTAGAAAAATAGCAAATTAACGAGTTTTTGCTCAAAACAAAAATGAGCGTGTTATTATTACATTGGTCCTTAAATCTTCGCAAGCTTTTGCACGCAATCACCAGGATTTTCGTTGCCTTGGAGTAAAAAACAACTAGGATTCCCTTGCCAACTTTCGTTAAGCATTTATTTTCATAAGTTAATAAGATGTGGGATGTTATTATAATGTATATATATGTTTGTATTAAATATACAATAATAATAATAATAATAATAATAATAATAATAATAATAATAATAATAATAATAATAATAATAATAATAATAATAATAATAATAATAATATAATGTGGTTAGAATGTAAAACATAAATTGGGCCCGACATTCTTATTCTTATATATAGAAAAAAACAGCGATCTGCGTTTTATTAAAAAAAGAAAAAATGGGATGCCAATGTTTAAGAAAAAAATAAAACCAAGGCTGGGAGGCCCATACGCCGGTACATACATGATGGGCCTCATTAAACACGTTGAAACCACTGTGTTGGTATGTCATGGGTTGCGCATGTCGTGGCGGAGCACTCTAAAAAATATACCTGCTAGATCCCCGATAACCCTAAAAAAGCTCGCCGATGACGGTCTTCGTTGTAAATTTATTTTGTTTATTGACTACTAGGTTGACAAACCCGTGGGGCCACATCGCGGTATACAATTAGGAGGAAGCATTTTTTTCAAATGAGTCACTTGCTTGCATACGGCCATGGACCTGGTGGGTCCTGATTATCAGCCTCTAAATGTACAGTCCTGTTCAAATTCCTCTCGTTTGTTGAGCATGTGGGTAGGAAGACGGCGGCGCCGCAGCGAGCACACAATGCAGGAGGAGGCAGACAGGAACGAACCAGAGCCGGGAAGATGCCTTAGAGAAGTGAAAAAGAGCACCTTCATTATTTCGATCATACATACAGTAGCCTGGACGCTACAGATGTATCACCCAAAAGCAGTACTGTCCGGATTCGATTCCAAATTGTGCAGTTGAAAATTATATAATTTTTTTGCCTCAGCTATTACTGACATCTGGGTCCCGCCATGTCATCTACACACACCACCTCCACCACTTGCCAAAATTTCGTCCCTAGTTTACCCAGTTTTTCGCACACTCAACATTGTCTTGGCATTTTGAAAATAGTATATATTTTTGACTGTGCATCATATGAAGATGTGCTATACATGAATGTTGATATGCATGATGTTAACTTGTTGTTAGTTCCATTTTCGACCATGACTAAAATTTCCAACATTTTGCTATCCATGTTTGAAAAGTGCGTGCTTATTTAAATGCTCTGCCTCTGAAACATGCACTTTCTTATCTGAAAACTGAAATTTGCAGTTTCTTCTTTGAAAATCACTTGTACAGGCAACCATCGCCGGTGGTGGATTGGATGCCACCCTTCTTCAATCCCCCGACAGCGCTAGGAGGAAGAAGATGAAACTTCCGTCCCATGATGGCGGCTGGGGAATGGAGCGAACTGGATTTAACAGGGGGCGTGGGTCACGACGTGAGGCAGCGCCACCGGGCCCTGAGCAGCAGCTAGCAGTCCGGCCGCGCTGCTGGTTTGGGCATGTCAAAATTTGACAGTGTACATTCTAACAATCCCACAGTATACATTCTAACAAGTTCACACACAAGTACAACAGAAAAGGTAAACATTCATGGTCATGCAGCCTTTCTTATGAAAATTTACAACCCATTTGGTGTGCTAGTTCAAAATAAGTTTGTGGGTGCTAGTGGGGGATAATCACTTGGGTTCTGTAATACACAGTGAGCTCAAGCAGCCAACGAGAGTGATGTTATTTCCCTTGGTTGGGATTTGTTACAATAGTTCTCTCTTAATTAAAAAAATGGAAAGCCATTTTCCTTGTTTCAAACAAAATATGACAGTCACACTCAAATTGAAACCCAGATTACAAACTGTCAAAAGCACGCGGGTTAATTGTTCATCAGGTTTAGACAAAACCCAGACTGAACATGCATGGCAATAACTTCTAACCCAACCACTATTTTTGTCCGTCACAAACAAATGGGTCGGTCTGATCCGTAAAATCAACATCATGCGCCAAAAATTTACTCACGTATGACGACAAGTTGTTGTAAATAGAAGCCGACCATGTTCAGAAGCCCATTTGTCGACCTGAAACTTCTTTTTTTTTTGTTCAACATATCCATCCGTGAGAAATTTCTTGTTGAAAACCTTAAGCCTCATGGACAATAGTAACCTCGCATTCAACGGGAAGAATGTGATGAAGTTTCTGTTTGCTTGATTGGATGCATAACCTTCCATCGTTATTGTGCTCAAACGAATGTCATGTGAACTAACAAAATCTCGGTGCTTATTACACCACCGATTGGTTATATGTTTTTCTCCATGTGTTGCTCCCTACATAGACATGAAGAGTGAAAACAGTTAAGGTTTAAAAAAAGTGTATGTCGATAGTGTGACAGCTGAACGGTAATTCTAGTACAATATATATGGGCTTTCAATGCGCATGAAATAATCGCCTATATATACAAATTATCCAGACTTGGAAAGCATCGCAGGAAGCCAATAATTTTGTTCAGATCAATACTAAGCATTTCAATATATAAGATCTTGATAGAATCCAACACCATTGATAGGCTATTGATGGACTATGGCACCCCGGCTCAGAGAAACCAGAACGCCCCATATTCCAGCCAAGAGATCGAGGAGAAGTCTTTTGGAATATGGCACTACTTAGCATAGAACAAACCAGCTCTCTATTACAACACGGATACGAGTACAAGGTCTCCGATATTACAATGAATAACATCGGCACAACGACACTACACCAACCACAATTGCTCTATGCCAACAACATGGGCAGCGGAACCTCTACTGGCAGCGGAACAACGAACGATGATGATGGACTCCAAGCCGTAGGGACTCTGGCTGGAACATTTATCCTAGCTGGTGAACACGGAACAACACCAAACAAGCAAACAATCCATGCATGACCTTCAAACTGGCATGACACATCAGGTCAGTACACCGAATGTACTTGCAAGCTGATAATAACCAAAAGCAGTCAAGACAAACAACATCATGGCGTTAATAGGTTAAATCAATCATGAACATGATACTATCAAGAAAACATGCCATGCACAAGGTGAACATGATACGGCTAGAATAACATTAGCATGGCATGAGCATATGAACATGATGAGACTAGCATGCAACCTGATGACGCTATCATGCACCAACTTACTCTGCTCGGGTTACCTCGTAACCATCACATGCACAAGCTTACCATCACGGACATCACACGATCATCTCAGGATCCAATCAAGCTTGGTATTAACAATTTCGTAGTAATCATTGCATGACCACAAGGAGCTTGACCTTTACCCTTGACACTCACATAACACCACAAATATCCAACAACTCGGTATCCTCGATACCACGGTGATCCTCTCACGATCACATAAAGATCAACCAACTTCAGTATCCATGATACCTCCGTGATCCTCTCTCAATCACAACTAACCTCTTTCTCATCATCGAACCGGGGTTATTATTAATCAAGTTATTATTATTACTGTTGACCCATAGTGTGACCGACTACGAACTGGGCCCATATCCGCGGGCGCGGCTATCGATAGATTTAACACACACTCTGCAGAGGTTAGTACACTGTACCCACACTACGGAATCCATGGCGTCGCACTCCCATTCAGGTGGACCTACAGCATTCCGACAAAACCGATCTATTGTCATCACACGCTCCCATCCTCTCCGACAAACTCCCCTTTGGGCTAAGTCCTAGGTGGCCCTGATGTCAACCCATGACATCCAGCGGCCACCATCGTGGTAAAACATAAACGGTCCCAAATGGGGACAAGGTACCTTACAACAACAACAACGGACACACAAGGCTTATGTCCACCTACCTGATCAGGGTAGCACATTGTCATAACCTTCCCTCTTTGGAGGCACCGGCAAGAGGCATGAGAATAGACCCAGTTAGGACCCCCCATAAGGCAACTGTCCCTACAGTTGTTAGCTCGATTTGGTGGCACTATGACTCAGCCAACAGTTGTTCAAGTTTATTTAAGTCCGGTTAGACTTGAATGCAATAAGCCGAGCCATATAATATGATGCAACTACAATGCATGAGCATGATATCAACCTAAATATGGAGGTGCAACATAATCATCGAGCATAATAACAATGAAGCATTTAACCAAATGAGCATGGCATACCGACGAGCATAAGTATAACACTACACATGAGCATAGCATGACTACTAGCATCGTAAATGAATACCATGCAAAAATATGACAATAATACTACCAAGTAAGCATGTAACCAACTACATGCAAAGGAACATGCATAGCAACGGCAGGCGACAAGCATACATCAGGATGAACACCACTACTACCAGCATGTACTACTAATACCACACATAACATGTGACAGTAATACTAGCAAGTAGTACAAGATAACAAGAAACATAGCATGAAGGTGGACATGGATCCACGAGCATAACTGAAACAACGACAGTAGTAGCAAACAAGCAAGCAAATAATGGGGAAACTTTTATTAAATATTCAAGTAGAAACCATGGCTACTGCATGGCTATCATGCAAGTGGCTGTTGTGGCTTGCATGGGGATGATGAATACTCCGGGAAGAAGTGCGGTGAAGCCGCGAAACAAAACGTCGGACCTTTCTCTCTTGAAGGGGGTTGATTATAAGCAAGGGCAAAATGGCCATTTTCACTATGGGACCACCTAGTGAAAATTTCACCAATAGAAGGATCTCGACGAGACGAAGAAGTGGGTGTCGGTTTCACATCAATTAGAGTTATGGTCGCGGAGATACGAGGGGTGGAAGTTCAGGGACCTATCGGTGAATTTTTTCCAGCAAACAGGTCCCTGGAGGAAAAACTAAAAGCGCCTTCGGACCTCATACGCTTTCTGCATAGGAAAGCGTATTCTGGGCTATAGTTAAAAGAGAATATGCTTTCAGAACTGAGAAAGCGTGTTTTAGATAAAAGAGGAAGGAAATACCCTTTCAAAGCAGGAGGACGTGTTCGACGAGATACGTCTGCACTTAACAGAGATGGGCCCGGGCTCGAAGTCACTTACGCGTAGGTCCCGCAGGCATGGGGTTAACCTGGTCGTCGTCTTCCTCCTCCTCCTCGCTCCCCGACACAGTAGATGAGGGAATAGAGGAGGGCACGGTCGGTGGTGGTCTGGGCGACTCCGGCCATCTCTGGCCGCGGGGAGCCCGGCGAGTGCGGGGCGGAGTGCCCCACCCGTTCAGAGGGAGAGCGGCCTTCAGGGGCGCGGAATGGCGGTGAGGCGCGGTGCCAGGAGGAGGACATGAGGCGGGCGGCGGTGGTGGTGCTCGGCGCTGCGGGCAACTCCGGCGAGGGGGCCAGGGTGTGGGGCGAACCAACGGGAGGAGGGGGACTCGATGGAGGTGGAGGGGAGGCGAGGGGAGGCCTGTGGTGGCCGAGGAGGAGAAATCTCCGGTGATGGCCGAGGAGACCCGGGAAGAAAACGGCGAGGAGAGGCACTCCGGTGAGGGGGGAGGAGTGGGAAGATATTGGTGAGGTGTGGAACACCTCGGGCACGCCTTAAGTAGGCTAGAGGAAGGCTCGAGAGCATCACGAGCGAACTCCAACATGTTTCTAATGGAGGACAGGGGCTGGACATGATACGGTCATGGGGTTTGCAGCGCATTAATGGCGAACCAGGACGAGGCTGAGGCATAAGACGACGCAGACGAGCACGTGGGAGCTCCTGGACAAGGTTGGACGTTGAGACGACGAGTGAGCAGACGAGCACATCGGCCAGAACGAGCCAGAGCTCGCAATTAGCATGACACAAGTGTGATCACCGCGTGCACTGGTGCAAGCGGTGCGCTTTGGCCTGGCCGACCATGTCCAGTAGATGGAGGATGCTACAGAGAAGGTCGTGAAGCAAAGAAACGAGCACAGGGAGGCAGGATGATTCCACAGGTAGCAAGAAACCAAAGGAACAACAAGGTGTTTGGAACTTGTTGTGGTTGCATGCTTGGAGATTAATGCTGAGATTTGACTGGAGTTGATCACTCACTAAGGTGATTAAGATAGCAAAGTTTCAGCTCGATACGAGTAGTTTAGCTAGTGTTTCCAGTACAAAGTGCCAAACTGACCAAAATAGAAAACATTGAAGTAGCACTCACATACTAGCTTGGATTGAGCTAAAATTTGGAATACATGAGTTATTTGATGATATGAAGCTGATGTAAAAAAATTCACGCCATTCGGAATACCAAAATGGCACTTGCTTCACAAAGCTTCATTTTGGACAGAAACTTAGGTAAATTGCACAATGCAAATGGCAAAATGGAATGGGCCAAAACTTGGTGGGATGAGGTAATATGGATAGGAGAATCGCCTGGCAAAGTTTCAGCTTAATTGAAGCAATACAAAATATAGTTTCTTCACAAACTGAAAATCTGCCCAGAAACCAAGAATTGAGGTGAGCTCACAAGAAGAGGTTTCATTGGCTCAAATTTGGTGCAGAGATATAATTTGATCACAGGGAGGATTTGGACAAGTTTCAACTTATTTTAATATGCCTAGCTTGCACTTCCTTCACAAAGGCTTCCCTTAGACAGGAACTTTGAAAAAATTGCTCAGGAATATTTACTAGGAAAATTGAGTTGAATTTTGGAACAGTGCAATGATATGGATAGGAAAAGATGCCCAAAAGTTTGCGATCAATCAAGCAAAGATAAATATCACTTTCTTTACAAAGTGCCATTTAGGGCAAAATATGAAAATAATTATTGCATGGTTATTTTTGAACATGGTAATGATTTTTTTGCCATATTTGAGGAAGATATGATCCAAACAATTTATGGGAATTTTTAGAATGAAAGAAATATAGGTTGCTTCACAACCTAGGGCAAATAGGGCTATTCCGTTAATAGAAAAGGAATATTCCCCAGAAAAAGAATATTGGAATTGGGTCAAGGATGATAATGACATGATTTTGAGACGATTATGAGGATGGCAAGCCACTATAAAACCTAGGAAGACATTATCCTCAAAAGTTTTAGAACCACATAGCCATAGAAAAGCAAATCAAAACAAGAAATCCACCAAAATCATCAGAAAAAGAGAAGGGCAAAATCCAGGCTGTTACATGGATGAACTCTTCATTCAGCATATAACATAATATTAGTATCCAAAGTGTACTCCAAGATGATATAGAACTCATGCGCACAAATGAAAAATGCAGCTGGTGATTACAAAAAGTGTAGATGATAATATACAAAACCTGAATAAGTGTGGAGCCAAACACCATGTCGTGATGTACAAACGGATCACGAATTACACCCAAGGCCTCAAGTTTAGGCGTAGAGACGAGTTATTTGCGAAGTTTTATAACAATAATGAATAAGGAACCTTTGAAGTGAAGGGGCATCTTCGATGATGTGCTGATGTCCTTCAAAATAAATTCCAATGCTTTTAAGGTGAGGCGGCTTTATTTTGAGACAATGGATATGGATTTCTAATCCGGAAACAAGCAGCAAGCGCTCCAAGGCAGGGCAACCGGATTGGACGATGCTGTGTAGTGAGGCCTCTGACAGATGAACCACCACAAGCGAAAGTCTTTTTAGTAGTGGGAGTCAAATCATTAGTACCAGATTGTCTGGTAGATGGCACCGGGCTATGTTGAGGGTGTGAAGAGAGGAGGAAAACCACGAGATGGACAACGGTGGTGTGGGCACAAATTCATGGAGTTCGGATAGCGACATATATTTTTCGTAGTAATGGTAGAACTCAAGCTGCTGGAGTTTTTTGAATTCAGTGGATGTCAGCCAGGCGTCCACCATGCGGGGTATGGACAACAGGTAGTGTGTCGACATGAAGAGGCGTTAAACGGGGCCCTGGTGGGAGGAGACGATGGCTGTGAGGAGATCAAATCCAGGAAGGAATTCAGGAAGGACAGATATCTGACGAAAGTCGAGATTAAGAGGCGCGATGCGCCAGAGAGTGCGCCACCGAGATGTATGGCCTTGTGTGCGGGAGAGGAGAGCCAACCGGAAGTAGTACAAAGCCTCTCCATAGTAGTAGTAGTAGTAGTAGTAGTAGTAGTAGTAGTAGTAGTATATAGGGGCAATTTTGTTCAGTTCATCTGACTATAGATGTGGTGGAACTATACAACGTACTTAAAATTAGCTATTATATATAGTTGAACTAGCTATTTCAGTACGTGGTTGGAAACAATTTTGGGAAAAGTTTGGTCAGTTCAGCTGTCGAGTTGAACTGTTTGTATAAATTAAGAACGACTGCTTACTCTATGAATGAAATCTATGCTTAATTACTGAATTTTAGTTGCAAAAGTTAGATACTGCTAGTGATTTTTAGGACAAATCACAGTGTTACAAGGTTGACAAATGGCAATGTTACTAGATCAACAAATGTCAATCTTTCTAGTTGGCAACATACCCAATATGACAGATGCAAATCTTACCAAATTGTTTGTAAGTGGTTTCACACGGGTCATCCAAAATAATCGTTTGCGTTGAAGAGATGCACAAATCGTGCTCTCACTTTGCATATGGTGTTCTATCTAAAACGTTTGCGATCAAGAGACGCAAAAATCCTGCTCGGCACATTTAAAATGAGTTTTGGATTTATACTAGAATTTAAAAAATAAAGTACCTCAACATTTTGCCGGCAATCAATGGTGCCCTGGTGTTTGAAATTCATTCCCATTTCTTGCATGGGACCTAAGCATGCACCCAAGGACACATAATTGATTTTTCAACAAATTTATATGCACTTGAGCATGTGCATGTAGTTCAAATTTGAATTATGCACATAAATGCATTAAAAACTCAGTTAATGCATAAAAATGTCCGAACGAACCCCGAAAATCACAAAAAAAATGACACAACACTCATGTTGTTCTATGTTGACACGAGAAAATTTTTGAAATTAATAAGAGGCAATGGATATCGTTTCATCCCCAAAGGTGGGACGTTCCCTACCGAAACCATCATGCTTGTTGTGAGAACCTCTGGTCTATGAGGATCATATACCCGAACCTGCCCCAAATGGGACAAGTTTTTTACCACGGCATGTTGATGCCGCTCCATGATAGCATGCCGAGTTTCATGAATTTCAGACGAGTTTTGGATTTAGTAGAATTTAAAAACTAAAGTATCTCAACGTTTTGACAGCAATGAACGGTGCCCTGGTGTTTGAAATTCATTCCCATTTCTTGCATGAGACCTAAGCATGCAACCAAGAACATAGATTTGAATTTTCAACCAATTTATATGCATTAGAGCTTGTGCATGTAGTTCAAATTTGAATTATGCACATAAATGCATTGAAAACTTAGTTAATGCATAAAAATGTCCAAACGAACCCCGAAAAATCACAAAAATTGACACAACACTCCTGTTGCTCTATGCTGACACGAGCAAAAAAAATGAAAGCAATAAGAGTCAATGGATATTGCTTCATCCCCAAGGTGGTACGTTCCGTACCGAAACTATCATGCTTGTTGTGAGAAGCATATACCCAAACCTGCCCCAAATGGGACAAAACATTTACCACGACATGCTGATGCCGCTCCATGATAGCATGCCAAGTTTCATGAATTTTAGACGAGTTTTGGATTTACTAGAATTTAAAAATAAAGTATCTCAACATTTTGCCGGCAATGAACGGCGCCTTGGTGTTTGAAATTCATTCCCAATTCTTGCATGGGACCTAAGCATGCAACCAAGAACACAGATTTGAATTTTCAACCAATTTATATTCATTAGAGCATGTGCATGTAGTTAAAATTTGAATTATGCACATAAATGCATTGAAAACTCAATTAAGCATAAAAATGTCGAAACGAACCCCAGAAAATCCCAAAAATTGACACAACACTCCTGTTGTTCTATGTTGACACTAGGAAAAAAATAGAAATCGAGAAGAGGCAAAGGATATCGTTTCGTCCCCAAAGGTGGGACGTTCCCTACCGAAACCATAACAATTGTTGTGAGAAGCTCTGGTTTATGAGAAGCATATCCCCAAACCTGCCCCAAATAGGACAATTTTTTTACCACGACATGTTGATGCCGCTCCATGATGGCATGCCAAGTTTCATGAATTTCAGACGAGCTTTGGATTTACTAGAATTTAAAAACTAGGTATCTCAATGTTTTGCCGGCAATCAACGGTGCCCTGGTATTTGAAATTCATTCCCATTTCTTGCATGGGACCTAAGCATGCCACCAAGAACACAGATTTGAATTTTCAACCAATTTATATGCATTAGAGCATGTGCATGTAGTTCAAATTTGAATTATGCACATTAATGCATTGAAAACTCAATTAATGCATAAAAATGTCCAAACAAACCCCAAAAAATCCTAAAAATTGACACAACACTCATGTTGTTCTATGTTGACACTAGGAAAAAATTGAAATCGAGAAGAGGCAACGGATATAGTTTCGTCCAGAATGGTGAAGCGTTCCCTACCGAAACCATCACACTTGTTGTGAGAAGCTCTGGTTGATGAGAAGCATATCCCCAAACCTGTCCCAAATGGGACAAAAAGTTTACAATGGCATGTTGATGCCGCTCCATGATAGCATGCCAAGTTTCATTAATTTCAGACGAGCTTTGGATTTACTAGAATTTAAAAGCCAGGTATCTCAATGTCCGCGGCCGAGTGACGGTGGCAGGGTGATTGACATTCATTCCCATTTCTTGCATGGGACGTAAGCATGCAACCAAGGATGGAGATTTGAATTTTCAACCAATTTATATTCATTAGAGCATGTGCATGTAGGTCAAATTTGAAATATGCACATAAATGCATTGAAAAATCAATTAATGCATAAAAATGTCCAAATGAACCCCAAAAAATCTCAAAAATTGACACAATACTCCTGTTATTCTATGTTGACACTTTGAAAAAAATTGAAATCGAGAAGAGGCAACGGATATAGTTTCATCCAAAAAGGTGAAACATTCCCTACTGAAACCATCGCACTTATTGCGAGAAGCTCTGGTTTAGGAGAAGCTTATACCCAAACCTGCCCCAAATGGGACAAAAAAATTCCACGGCATGTTGATGCCGCTCCATGATAGCATGCCAAGTTTTATGAATTTCGGACAAATTTTGATTTACTAGAATTACAAAAGCAAGTACGTCGACGTTTGACGGAGTGCCACGGTGCCGTGGTGTTTGAATTTCATCCCCATTTCTTGCATGGGACATAAGCATAAACCCATGGACACATATATGATTTTATAGCCCATCACTAGTACGCGTTGGTGCTATATAAACGGTTTTAACCCCTTTCCACGACGGCATTTGAACCGTCTCCTAGTGAGTGACAGTGATAGGGGGGTCCTTCCCACACGACCCAGAAACCGTCGGGGATAGGGACCCTACAGTACTCCTACTCGTTTCTGCTCGCATTGCCATCACAATCGGTATTTTGTGGTGCTACATTTACGATGGGCGGCCCATCACAAACGGTTCACTATTATAGAACGTGTATGATGCGCGGCCCATCACTAACGATTCACTATTAAGAAGACTAGCTAATCGTCATACGAGTGTCGGACAGGATTACGAAATGTCGGACCATCGTAACATCATCGTACATGACAACTATCGCACACACTATTCTGTGGTGCAACATTTATGAAGCATACTTCATCAGAAACAATTTATGGTTGCGAATCGTGTATGATAAGGCAACTAACACAAATATTTAGTTTGCCCGCACCGTTTGTGATATTGTCTGACATCGCACTGAAGGAAATATGCCCTAGAGGCAATAATAATGTTTCTATTTATATTTCCTTATATCTCATGATAAATGTCTTTTATTCATGCTAGAATTGTATTAAACGGAAACTTGATACATGTGGAAATACATAGACAAAATAGAGTGTCCCTAGTATGCCTCTACTAGATTAGCTTGTTAATCAAAGATGGTTATATTTCCTAACCATAGACATGTGTTATCATTTGATCAACGGGATCACATCATTATGAGAATGATGTGATGGACAAGACCCATCCTAGCACTATGATCGTTTAGTTTTACTGCTATTGCTTTCTTCATGACTTATACATGTTCCTATGACTATGAGATTATGCAACTCCCGAATACCGAAGGAACACCTTGTGTTCTATCAAACGTCACAACGTAACTTGGTTATTATAAAGATTCTCTACAGGTGTCTCTGAAGGTGTTTGTGGTGTTGGCATAGATCGAGAATAAGATTTGTCACTCCGAGTGTCAGAGAGGTATCTCTGGGCCCTCTCAGTAATACATATCGTAATAAGCCTTGCAAGCAAATGAGTAATGAGTTAGTCATGAGATGATGTATTGTGGAATGAGTAAAGAGACTTGCCAGTGATGAGATTTAACTAGGTATGATGATATCGACGACCGAATCTCGGGTAAGTAACATACCGATGACAAAGGGAACAACGTATGTCGTTATGCGGTTTGACCGATAAAGATCTTCGTAGATTATGTAGGAACCAATATGAGCATCCATGTTCCGCCAATTGTTACTGACATGAGATGTGTCTCGGTCATGTCTACATAGTTCTCGAACCCGTAGGGTCCGCATGCTTAATGTTTGATGACGATCGATATTATGAGTTTTTGTTTTTTTGATGTACCAAAGGTAGTTCGGAGTCCCGGATGAGATCACGAACATGACGAGGAGTCTTGAAATGGTCGAGGCATAAAGAATGATATATAGGAGATGTAATTCGGATACCGGATGAGTTCCAGGGGTCACCGGATAATTATCGGAGTGCCTGAAGTGTTATCGGAACCACCGGAGATGTAGTGGGCCTTATTGGGCTTTAGGGGTGAGAGAGGGAGGCTGTCTAGGGTAGGATGCGTGCCTCGCCATGGGCAGGGGGGCACCCTAGGCACACAAGTTAAGAACTGTTTTAGCCGTGTGCGGTGCCCCCTTCCACTGTTACACACCTCAGTCATATTGTTGCAATGCTTAGGCGAAGCCCTGCATCGGTAACTTCATCAACACCGTCACCACGCCGTCATGCTGATGAAACTCTCCCTCGGCCTCAACTGGATCAAGAGTTCGAGGGACGTCACCGAGCTGAACATGTGTAGATCGCGGAGGTGCCGTTCGTTCGGTGCTTGACCAGTTGGATTGCGAAGACGTTTGACTACATCAACCATGTTACTAAATGCTTTCGCTTTCGGTCTACGAGGGTACATGGACACACTCTCCTGCTCGTTGCTCTGCTTCTGCTAGATAGATCTTGCGTGATCGTAGGATTTTTTTTTGTAATACTACGTTCCCAACAGTGTCATCATGAGCCAGGTCTATGCGTAGACGATATGCACGAGTAGAACACAATGAGTTTTGGGCGATAATAGTCATACTGCTTACCAACATGTCATATATTGATTCGGAAGTATTGTGAGAAGAAGCGACCCAGACCAACATTACGTGTACACTTACACGAGACTGGTTTCACCGTTACGAGCACTCGTTGCTTAAAGGTGAACGGCGGGTGTTTGTCTCTCTCACTTTAGTTGAATCGAGTGTGACTACGCCTGGTCCTTGTGAAGGTTAAAACAGCACACTTGACAAAAAATCGTTGTGGTTTTGTATGCGTAGGTAAGAACGGTTCTTGCTAAGCCCGTAGCAACCATGTAAAACTTGCAACAACAAAGTAGAGGACGTATAACTTGTTTTTGCAGGGCATGTTGTGATGTGATATGGTCAAGACGTGATGAGTTATACGTTATTGTATGAGATGGTCATGTTTTGTAAATTATTATCAACCGCCAGGAGCCTTATGGTTGTCTCTTTATTGTATGAATTGTGAAGGCCATGTAATTGCTTTACATTATCACTATGAGTTAGCGATAGTAGTAGTAGCAATAGTTGGCTAGACGACCACGACGCTACGATGAAGATCATGGTGTCAAGCCGGTGATGATGGAGATCATGACGATGCTTTGCAGATGGAGATCAAAAGCACAAGATGATGATGGCCATATCATGTCACATATTTTGATAGCATGTGATGTTTATCTTATTATGCTTCTTATTTTTCTTAGTACGGTGGTAGCATTATAAGATGATCCCTTACAAAATTTCAAGGTACAAGTGTTCTCCCTGAGTATGCACCGTTGCAAAAGTTTGTCGTGCCGAGACACCAAGTGATGATTGGGTGTGATAAGCTCTACGTTCAAATACAACGGGAGTAAAACAGTTTTGCACATGCAGAATACTCGTGTTAAACTTGACAAGCCTAGCATGTACAGACATGGCCTCGGAACACTGGAGACCGAAAGGTCGAGCGTGAATCATATAGTAGATATGATCAACATAAGATGTTCACCATTGAAAACTACTCCATCTCACGTGATGATCGGACATGGTTTAGTTGATTTGGATCACATGATCATTTAGATGACTAGAGGGTTGTCTATCTAAGTGGGAGTTCTTTAGTAATATGATTAATTGAACTTTAATTTATCATGAACTTAGTCCTGATAGTTTTTGCATATCTATGTTGTTGTAGATCAATGGCCCGTGCTACTGTTCCCTTGAATTTTAATGCGTTCCTAGAGAAATCTAAGTTGAAAGATGATGGTAGAAACTACACGGACTGGATCCATAACTTGAGGATTATCCTCATTGATGCACAGAAGAATTATGTCCTTGAAGCACTGCTAGGTGACGGGCCAGCTGCAGGAGCAACTCCGGACGTTATGAACATCTGGCAAGCTCCTTTTGATAACTATTCGATAGTTCAGTGTGCCATGCTTTAAGGCTTAGAATCGGGACTTCCAAGACGTTTGGAACATCATGGAGCATATGAGATGTTCCAAGAGTTTAAGTTAATATTTCAAGCAAATGCACGAATTGAGAGATATGAAGTCTCCAATAAGTTCTATAGCTGCAAGATGGAGGAGAACAGTTCTATCAGTGAACACTTACTCAGAATGTCTGGGTACTACAATCACATGACTCAACTTGGATGCAAAGTTGATGAAGATAGTGTTATTGATAGAGTTCTTCAATCACTGCCACCAAGCTTTAAAGGCTTCGTGATGAACTATAATATGCAAGGGATGCATAAGACTATTCCCGAGCTCTTCGCTATGCTCAAAGCTGTGGAGGTAGAAATCGAAAAGAAGCATCAAGTATTGATGGTTAACAAGACCACTAGTTTCAAGAAAAAAGGCAAGGGAAAGAAAAGGAACTTCAAGAATAATAGCAAGTCAGTTGCTACTCCCGCGAAGAAACCTAAGTCTGGCAAAAAGCCTGAAACTGAGTGCTTCTACTACAAAGGGACTGGACACTGGAAGCGGAACTGCCCCAAGTATTTGGCGGATAAGAAGGATGGCAAAGTGAACAAAGGTATATTTGATATACGTGTTATTGATGTGTACCTTACTAATGCTCGTAGTAGCACCTTGGTATTTGATACTGGTTCGGTAGCTATTATTTGTAACTTGAAACAGGGGCTATTGATTAAATGAAGTTTAGCTAAGGACGAGGTGACGATGCGCGTGGGCAATGGTTCCAATGTTGATGTGATCTCCGTCGGCACACTACCTCTACATCTACCTTCGGGATTAGTTTTAGACCTAAATAATTGTTATTTGGTGCCAGCGTTGAGCATGAACAATATATATGGATCTTGTTTGTTTCGATACGGTTATTCATTTAAATCAGACAATAATGGTTGTTCTATTTATATGAGTAATATATTTTATGGTCATGCACCCTTGAAGAGTGGTCTATTTTTGTTGGATCTCAATCGTAGTGATACACATATTCATAATATTGAAGTCAAAAGATGCAAAGTCGATAATGATAGTGCAACTTATTTGTGGCACTGCTGTTTAGGTCATATTGGTGTAAAGCGCATGAAGAAACTCCATGATGATGGGCTTCTTGAATCACTTGGTGCTTGCGAACCATGCCTCATGGGCAAGATGACTAAAACTCCGTTCTCCGGAACAATGGAGTGAGCAACTGACTTATTGGAAATCATACATAGTGATGTATGTTGTCCAATGAGTGTTGAAGCTCGCGACGGGTATTGTTATTTTCTGACCTTCACTAATGATTTGAGCAGATATGGGTATATCTACATGATGAAACACAAGTCTGAAACATTTGAATAGTTCAAAGAATTTCAGACTGAAGTAGAGAATCATCATAACAAGAAAATAAAGTTTCTACGATCTGATCGCGGAGGTGAATATTTGAGTAATGAGTTTGGTCTTCATTTGAAACAATATGGAATAGTTTCACAGCTCACGCCACCTGGAACACCACAGCGTAATGGTGTGTCCGGACGTCGTAACCGTACTTTATTAGATTACCGATTTACCACTATCATTTTGGGGTTATGTGATGCGGCGCATCCCATGGTCATCCCCATGGACCTATCATCGTCTCACCAAGTGCCAAGCGGACCCATGACTCAAGCCCGTGCAAGAGCTCTCGAGACCGAGGTGACATCCCTCCTTAGCCAACTTCAATGTGAATCATGTGAGACATGGCTACTACCTCAAGAGGATGTGCTATGTGTACTCAGGTACCAAGAAGACCCCCTCGGAGAGGCTCGTGAAGATGGACAAGTCCCCTAGTGTACGGAAGGAGCGATGCAGCGAGCTGAACCAGGAAAGGCTCCAGGCCCTGGACATCCGGCCATCAATCCCGGACATTGATACGTCTCCAACGTATCTATAATTTTTGATTGTTCCATGCTATTATATATTTTGTTTTGGATGTTTAATGGGCTTTAATATACACTTTTCTATTATTTTTGGGACTAACCTACTAACCCAAGGCCCAGTCCAAATTGTTGTTTTTTGCCTATTTCAGTGTTTCGCAGAAAAGGAATATCAAACAGACTCCAAATGGAATGAAACCTTCGGGAGAGTTATTTTTGGAACCGTATCTGCACAGAAGACTTGGAGTACACGTGAGGGAACGAGAGAGTAGGCCACGAGGGGGCCGGGCGCGCCCCCACCCTCGTGGGCCCCCTCTGGCTCTCCCGGTGCCCTTGTTCAACCTATATATATCCTTGTACCCTGAAAACATCGAGGCAACGGAGAAAACCCTAATTCCACCACCACAACCTTCTGTTCCCGTGAGATCCCATCTTGGGGCCTGTTCTAGAGCTCCGTCGGAGGGGGGGTCGATCACGGAGTGCTTCTACATCAACACCATAGCCTCACCAATGAGTTGTGAGTAGTTTACCACAGACCTTTGGGTCCATTGTTATTAGCTAGATGTCTTCTTCTCTCTCTTTGGATCTCAATACAAAGTTCTCCTTGATCTTCGAGGAGATCTATTTGATGTAATCTTTTTGTGGTGTGTTTGTCGAGATCCGATGAATTGTGGGTTTATGATCAAGATTATCTATGAACAATATTTGATTCCTTTCTGAAATCTTTTATTTATGATTATAATATCCTTGCAAGTCTCTTCAAATTATTGGTTTGGTTTGGCCTACTATATCTATAGTTCTTGCAATGGGAGAAGTGATTCGCTTTGCATTCAATCTCGCGGTATCCTTTCCCAGTGACAGTAGGGGCAGCAGGGCACATATTGTATTGTTGCCATCGAGGATAAAAAGATGGGGTTTATATAATATTGCTTTAGTTTATCCCTCTACATCATGTCATCTTGCTTAAGGCGTTACTCTGTTCTTATGAACTTAATACTCTAGATGCATGCTGGATAGCGGTCGATGTGTGGAGTAATAGTAGTAGATGCGGAGCCGTTTCGGTCTACTTGTCACGGACGTGATGCCTATATACAATGATCATGCCTAGATATTCTCATAACTATGCGCTTTTCTATCAATTGCTCAACAGAAATTTGTTCAGCCACCATAGAAGTCTGCTATCATGAGAGAAGCCACTAGTGAAACCTATGGCCCCGGGTCTATCTTTATCATATTAGTTTCCCTTAAATTTATGTTGCCGTTGTTTATTTGCTTTCTTTACTTTCTGTTCTTATACCAAAAATACCAAAAATACTATCCTATCATATCTATCAGATCTCACTTTCGCAAGTGAGCGTGAAAGGATTGACAAACCCTTTCGCAAGTTCTTATTTGTTTGTGCAGGTGCCAGGGACTCGCTCGTGGTCTCCTACTGGATTGATACCTTGGTTTTCAGAAACTGAGGGAAATACTTATGCTACTATGCTGCATCACCCTTTCCTCTTCGAGGGAATACAACGCAAGCTCGAGAAGTAGCAAGAAGAATTTCTGGCGTCGTTGCCGGGGAGACTCCCGCCAAGTCAAGTCAAGATTTGATCTCCTAGCAACTTGCCAATTTCTGGCGCCATTGCCGGGGAGATCTACACAAAAGTCATATACCAAGTACCTATCAGAAACCCTTATCCTTCGCATTACATTTTTTCCTCTCTTTTTCCTCTCCCCCACTTCACCCTTGCCGTTTTATTCCCCTTCTTTTTTTTTCTTGTGTTTGCCGTTCGTTTGCCTCTTGTTTGCTTGTGTGTTGGAGTGCCTATTCGTCTCTATGGCTCCCCCTATCAGTTTTGACCCTCACCTTAAGAGGTTGGAGGAGATTGAAAACAATGTTAGAAATTTTATGTCTGTGCAATTTGAGCACAATGATTTCTTCAGAAACAAGCTTAAAGAATAGAAAAGTTTTATGGAGTATATGAATAAAGAGATTGATGATATGTCTAAGGATTTTTATGGTTTGAAATCTTAGTTTTCTCATCTTGAGAACTTAATAGCCCAAATCTCGGACAAGCAATCCACCTTAGTTAATAAGATGGTTGCTAAACCGGAAGATTTAGAAATAAAGATGAAGATCCGAAAGTGATTGATGTGTCTCCTATTAGATCCTTCTTTTCTAGTATGAATCTTGATAAAGATGGGACTGGAGATGAGTCTACTTTAGTTAAAAGGTGTCCCAATAATTCGGAGTTTTTAGATCTTGATGCTAAAATTGTTAAAAGTGGGATTGAAGAGATTAAAACTTTTCATAGCGATGAACCCCCTATTTTCGATTTTAAGGGATTCAATTATGATAATTGCTCTTTACTAGATTGTATTTCCTTGTTGCAATCCGTGCTAAATTCTCCGCATGCTTATAGTCAAAATAAGGCCTTTACCAAACACATAGTTGATGCTTTAATGCAATCTTATGAAGAAAAACTTGAATTAGAAGTTTCTATCCCTAGAAAGCTTTATGATGAGTGGTAACCTACTATTAAAATTAAGATTAAAGATCATGAATGCTTTGCTTTATGTGATTTGGGTGCAAGTGTTTCCACAATTCCAAACGCTTTGTGTGATATGTTAGGATTCCATGAACTTGATGATTGTTCTTTAAATTTGTATCTTGCGGATTCTACAATTAAGAAACCTATGGGAAGGATTAATGATGTTCTTATTGTTGCCAATAAGAATTATGTGCCCGTAAAATTCATCGTTCTTGATATAGATTGCAATCCTTCATGTCCTATTATTCTTGGTAGACCTTTCCTTAGAATGATTGGTGTAATTATTGATATGAAGGAAGGAAATATTATATTCCAATTTCCGTTAAGGAAAGG
This sequence comes from Secale cereale, assembly GCA_902687465.1. Taxonomy (NCBI): domain Eukaryota; kingdom Viridiplantae; phylum Streptophyta; class Magnoliopsida; order Poales; family Poaceae; genus Secale; species Secale cereale. The sequence goes on from LR738713.1 coordinate 350,137,570, forward strand.
CATGGAACACTTTCCTAGAAAGAAAGTCAAATTACCTTATGAATCTATTATGAGAGCCACTTATGGATTGCCTACCAAATATGGCAATACCTAGATCTATCCTTGTTTCGTGCCTAGCTAGGGGTGTTAAACGATAGCGCTTGTTGGGAGGAAACCCAATTTTATTTTCTTTGTTTTTGCGTCTGTTTAGGAATAAATATTGCATCTAGCTTATGTTTAGATGTGATTTTGTGCTTTAATTAGTGTTTGTGCCAAGTAGAACCTTTGGGAGACTTGTGTGAAGTTTATATGATCATGCTGTAAAAAAAAGAGAAACTTTAGCGCTCACGAGATTGGCTGTCATTTTTTTACTGGAGAGTGATTTTTAGTTGATTATTTTTGCAGATGATTAATTGACAAATTCCTCACGTCCACCAATTTATTTCAATTTTCTAGAGTTACTGAATTATTCGACAGTTACAGATTACTACAGACTGTTCTGTTATTGAGAGATTCTGTTTTTCGTGTGTTGTTTGCTTATTTTGATGAATCTATGAGTAGTATCGGGTGGTCTAAATCATGGAGAAGTTGGAATATAGTAGGTTTAATATCAATCTAAACAAAGAATGAGTTAATTACCGTACCTTTGAGTGGTGGTTTGTTTTCTTATACTAACGGAGCTCACGAGATTTTTTGCTAAGTTTTGTGTTGTGATGTTTTCAAGTTTTGAGTATGGCTTTGATGGACTATGGAACAAAGAGTGGCAAGAGCCTTAGCTTGGGGATGCCCAAGGCACCCCAAGGTAAAATTCAAGGACAACGAAAAGCGTGAGCTTGGGGATGCCCCGGGAAGGCATCCCCTCTTTCGTCTTCATCTATCGGTAACTTTACTCGGGACTATATTTTTATTAACCACATCATATGTGTTTTGCTTGGAGCATCATGTATGATTTGAGTCTTTGCTTTTTAGTTTGCCACAATCATCCTTGCTGGACACACCTTTTGAGAGAGATAACTATGGTTTATAATTTATTAGAATACTCTATGTGCTTCACTTATATCTTTTGAGCTAGATAGTTTTGCTCTAGTGCTTCACTTATATCTTTTAGAGCACGGTGGTGGTTTCATTTTTTAGAAATTATTGATCTCTCATGCTTCACTTATATCCTTTTGAGAGTCTTTTAGAACAGCATGGTAATGTGCTTGGGTTATAAAACTAGTCCTAATATGATAGGCATCCAAGATGAGTATAGTAAAAACTTTCATGCAAGTGCATTGAATGATAGGAGAAGTTTGATACTTGATGATTGTTTTGAGATATGAGGATGATGATATTAGAGTCACGCTAGTGGAGTAATTGTGAATTTGAGAAACACTTGAGTTAAAGTTTGTGATTTATGTAGCATGCACGTATTGTGAACCGTTATGTGACGATGGAGCATGATTTATTTATTGAGTGTCATCCTTTGTGTGGAGGTCGGTATCGCACAATGGTTAACTCCTACCAACCCTTCCCCTGGGAGCATGCGTTGAATACTTTGTTTTGATAACTCGTAGATTTTTGCAATAAGTATATGTGTTCTTTATGACTAATGTTGAGTCTATGGATTATACGCACTCTCACCCTTCCAGCATTGCTAGCCTCTCTTGTACCGCGCAACTTTCGTCGATACCATACACCCACCATATACCTTCCTCAAAACATCCACCATACCTACCTATCATGGCATTTCCATAGCCATTCCGAGATATATTGCCATGCAACTATTGTCACGCCCCGGACACACCCGCCGGTGGTCGTTACTCCTGGCGGAATCTAGACTGGCCCCACACATCAATACTAGTCTTTTCTGCGCACTTTGTCCTCACTCATGCGCATCCGGGAGCAACTTCCCGGTCGGTCACCCATCCTGAAACCACTCCAAGCTGAGCACGCTTAACTTTGGAGTTCTATCCGAATGGGCTCCCGGAAAAGAAGGAATTCCTTATTGATATGAGTAGTCTATCATCCCTAATAAGCCAGGCCATCACATACACCCTCACTCAGAGGAACCGACGTCCTCGTCGGGCCACAGGAACGTTCCCTCTTGGCACAACTGTCTATGCTTCCAGGACAGCACATGTGCCATGCCGTGTGCCACGACGGGTCAAAAACTTCATGCACAACATGACTGCAAACTGTCCGCAAACATCCGTGTAACCGCGAGGGTCGGCTCTGATACCAACTTGTCACGCCCCGGACACACCCGCCGGTGGTCGTTACTCCTAGCGGAATCTAGACTGGCCCCACACATCAATACTAGTCTTTTCTGCGCACTTTGTCCTCACTCATGCGCACCCGGGAGCAACTTCCCGGTCGGTCACCCATCCTGAAACTACTCCAAGCTAAGCACGCTTAACTTTGGAGTTCTATCCAAATGGGCTCCCAGAAAAGAAGGAATTCCTTATTGATATGAGTAGTCTATCATCCCTAATAAGCCAGGCCATCACAACTATCCACCGTTCCGTTCATATGACACGCTTCATATTGTCATATTGCCATGCATTATCATGTAGTGGACATTGTATTTGTGGCAAGGCCTCCATTCACAATTCATTCATACATGTCACTCTTCATTCATTGCACATCCCGGTACACCGCCGGAGGCATTCACATAGAGTCATATTTTGTTCTAGCTTCGAGTTGTAATGTTTGAGTTGTAAGTAAATAAAAGTGTGATGATCTTCATTATTAGAGCATTATCCCATGTGAGAAAGGCCAAATAAAAAAGAGATGGCCCAAAAAAAGAGAGAGGGGTCTCAAAAAATAGAAGCTCCCTCCAAAAAAATGAGAGAAAAGAGAGAAGGGACAATGCTACTATCCTTTTCCACACTTGTGCTTCAAAGTAGCACCATAATCTTCATGATAGAGAGTCTCTTGTTTTGTCACTTTCATATACTAGTGGGAATTTTCATTATAGAACTTGGCTTATATATTACGACGATGGGCTTCCTCAAATGCCCTAGGTCTTCATGAGCAAGCAAGTTGGATGCACACCCACTTAGTTTATTTTGATGGGCCTTCATACACTTATAACTCTAGTGCATCCGTTGCATGGCAATCCCTACTCACTCACACTGATATCTATTGATGGGCATCTTGATAGCCCATTAATACACCTAGTTGATGTGAGACTATCTTCCTCTATTGTCTTCTCCACAACCGCCGCTCTATTCCACCTATAGTGTTATATCCATGGCTCACGCTCATGTATTGCGTGAAAGTTGAAAGGTTTGAAAAAATTGAGTCTGAAACAATTTCTTGACTGAAACCAGGGTTGTGCATGATTTAAATATTTTGTGTGATGAAGAGGGAGCATAGCCAGACTATATGATTATGTAGGGATAACTTTCTTGCCGAGTTATTTTGAGAAGACACGATTGCTTTGTTAGTATGCTTGAAGTATTAGTATTCTTATGTCAATATAGACGTTTGTCTTGAATCTTTTGGATCTGAACATTCATGCCACAATAAAGAGAATTACATTGAGAATTATGTTAGTTAGCATTCCACATCAAAAATTCTGTTTTTATCGTTTACCTACTCGAGGACGAGCAGGAATTAAGCTTGGGGATGCTTGATATGTCTCGAACGTACCTATAATTTTTTATTGTTCCATGCTATTATATATTCTGTTTTGGATGTTTAATAGGATTTATTATACACTTTTATATTATTTTTGGGACTAACCTACTAACCCAAGGCCCAGTATAAATTGATGTTTTTTTTGCCTATTTCAGTGTTCCGCACAAAAGGAATATCAAACGGAGTCCAAATGGAATGAAACCTTTGGGAGAGTTATTTTTGGAACCGTATCTACACAAAAGACTTGGAGTACACGCGAGGGAACGAGAGAGGCAGCCACGAGCGGGCAGGGCGCGCCTAGGGGGGCAGGCGCGACCCCACCCTTGTGGGCCCCCTCTGGCTCCCCCGGTGCCCTTCTTCCTCCTATATATATCCTTGTACCCTGAAAACATCGAGGCAACAGACGAAACCCTAATCCACCGCCGCAACCTTCTATTCCCGTGAGATCCCATCTTGGGGCCTGTTCGGAGCTCTGCCGGAGGGGGGATCGATCATGGAGTGCTTCTACATCAACACCATAGCCTCACCAATGAGTTGTGAGTAGTTTACCACAGACCTTCGGGTCCATAGTTATTAGCTAGATGGCTTCTTCTCTCTCTTTGGATCTCAATACAAAGTTCTCCTCGATCTTCGAGGAGATCTATTCGATGTAATATTTTTGCGGTGTGTTCTTCGAATTATCAGTTTGGTTTGGCCTGCTAGATCTATAGTTCTTACAATGGGAGAAGTGCTTGGCTTTGGGTTCAATCTTGCGGTGTCCTTTCCCAGTGACAGGAGGGGCAGCAAGGCACATATTGTATTGTTGCCATCGAGGATAAAAAGAAGGGGTTTATATCATATTGCTTGAGTTTATCCCTCTACATCATGTCATATTGCTTAAGGCGTTACTCTGTTCTTATGAAATTAATACTCTAGATGCATGTTGGATAACGGTCGATGTGTGGAGTAATAGTAGTAGATGCAGAATCGTTTCGGTCTACTTGTTACGGACATGATGCCTATATATAATGATCATGCCTAGATATTCTCATAACTATGCGCTTTTCTATCAATTGCTCGATAGTAATTTGTTCACTCACCATAGAATTCTGCTATCATGAGAGAAGCCACTTGTGAAACCTATGGCCCCCGGGTCTATCTTTATCATACTACTTTCCCTTAAAATTATGTTGTCATTGTTTATTTGCTTTCTTTACTTTCTTTTCTTATACAAAAATACCAAAAATACTATCCTATCCTATCTATCAGATCTCACTTTTGTAAGTGACCGTGAAGGGATTGACAACCCCTATCGCGTTGGCTACGAAGTTCTTATTTGTTTGTGCTGGTGCGAGGAACTCGCGCGTGGTCTCCTACTAGATAGATACCTTGGTTCTCAAAAACTGAGGGAAATACTTACGCTACTATGCTGCATCACCCTTTCCTCTTCGAGGGAATACAACGCAAGCTCGAGATGTAGCAGACATCCGGCCCCTGGAGTGTCTTCGACAGCAAAACTCCCACAGCCGAAGCTACAGGGTCCGGACATCCGGCCAGGCCCCGTACATCCGGCACGACAGGGCCTGGACATCCGGTCCCGAGCCCGGAAATCCGGCGCCACCACAGAAGCATACCTGTGGCTTGCCCCCCTAGCCCGGACATCCGGCCTGACGCCTTGACATCCGGCTGCTAATGCCTGCATGCATTTCGTCTCGGCTGTGGCCCATGTATCCCCTGGCCCCTCTAGACTATATATACTCCTCCACCTACCTATTTCTAGGGTTAGCATTGTGATAGCTCAACTAAACCTAGAGCATTGCTCATCCTTAGTGGTTCATCTCCTCGAGAGACCGCGGCCCCTCTATGGAGAAGATCCACACGGATTCAAGACCTCCTCTAGAGAGAAGATCCCACGGGATACCCCCAAGACCTCCTCACGGAGAAGACTATCACTACTTGTATCGTCCGTTGTTGACCGTGTATCGTGTATCTTTTTGTGTTTCCGGATCTAGCACTTGTGTGATTACTTACTTGTTGATTTGAGTGTTCCTCTTTCGTTTCCCTCGTGATTCCTCGTGATTTCCCCTTTGTGTTCTTCCTGTTCATCGTGGGATTCCCTCCTTTTCGTGAAAGATCGGCCTAGATCGGGTTGATCCTGCATCAAATTGGTATCAAGAGCCTAGGTTTCTCACGAATTTGGAGCCCCTACCCCCGTTTTCTAGCTTGTTCTTGTTGTGTTTATCCCAATTCCGAAAATCCCAACCAAAAATAGCCGCAATTTGTTTTGCGACCTGTTGATTTGATGAGATTTTGTTGAATTTGTTCCATGGATTTGTTGTGCCACGAGTGGATCTAGCTTTCCCCCACTTTTTCCCCAATTTTCAACAGCAAAATCAGACGAATTTGGTCTCGGAAGTCATTTGTTCCTCGGAGTTCATCAGGGCCTCGGGCACCCCGGACATCCGGCCCGTGCCCCGGACATCCGGCCTGGCCCAGACATCCGGCCTCCCGCAGCCAAAACCCTCCCCATCCGCAACAGTTTGCACTCAATCCCCGCCATTTTCGTTCGGTATCCCACCAAACCTTCCGCATACCACCACCACTTCCGCAACCACCATCGCTTAACTGCTACGATTTTGACAATTTTGTCCCACTTTGCCTTGGATACTTGAGTTGTGGTTTCACCGTTTCCTTGGATGTTTAGTATACCACGGAACGAAACGACGTCAACGACACCACCGCTCATCCTCGGCAAGGACGGTAACATCGATGACACCTTGTTCATCCTACCTTGCAATTGCATTATCACCCTATAGACCATTTTGCGTAGCTTTCCCATCGAGACTAGCCATTTGAGTATTCCCGGGCCACGACACTTGTGCACATTAGTGATAGTCATAGATATTGCATACTACACCATCATATATCTGTGTGACACAAGAGTGTTCCGCATACACAATAGCTACCTTGATACGAGAAGCATGCATAAGTGACCAAAGAAAAAGCTCACAAGCTTTTAAGCAAAAGATCCATCAAAAGCTTATAAGCAAAAGGACAATAGAATCATACGCCTTGCATCAAAATAGATCATATGAAATAGCAATACATCATCTTGTGCTCAAGCATCGGCACATCATACACTCATAGCATACATGTGATAGGTAGTCGTTACGTTTTGTCTCTTGTAGGTCGTGCATAAGTGCATATCCGCCTATTAAGCAATCGGTTAGCGTCTCTCTACTGTTGTGCAACAAGAGCATTTTTCGTGGACTCCACATTTTCGCTCATCCTTAGTTGCACAGCCAGATTTATTTATCCGTGTGTGTGTGTTCCGTGTGCTACCTATTGCTTGTGATCTACTTGTTGCATGAGCAAATTGTGAATCATTTTCAACATCACTGAGTCTCATTAACAATTGCATTGATTTTGTGCCACTATCCTCACCGAGATCCTCTCAAAGCTTTACTTGTGTAGGTGTGAGAATCGACAAGAAGTGGTACCAATAGTGCTATTTCCGGGTTACATTATTGAGTGATCATTGATCCATCTTCAACTTCGGTCAAGGTACATTTGTTATTGTCATCTCCTTTATCCCACTCACATTCTTGCTTGCAATGATGGATAGGCCAAGTACATCTACGAACCCGCTCTTTGATGATCCTCAAGAATCAAACAACTACGTCACCAAACTACATCTATTCGGTGTCCAACGAGCTCTACATCAAGAGAAAGAAGCTATGAAAGAGCGCATTGAGCAAGTCGCCGCCGACGCACGTGAGCAATTTGATATCATCAACACCAACATGTCTACTCAATTCGACGAGCTATGGACTTTGATAGTCAACCGACGCTCCTCATCCACGTATTCTCAAAGACGGAGCCGCTCAAGTTGTCATACTGACTACACTTCCGGCTCAAGTACACCTACATCAAACACTCTTCGTCAAGCCGCACGTCAAGTTCGACATGACAACCGGAGCCCACTTCATGACAAGAGTTCACAACAGCTATTTGAAGAGAAAGGAAGTTGACATCTTCAAAACCAAGCTACACTTGAGCAAGCACAAGAGCGGCAACGACTACGCCAACAACAAGAAGAGCGAGCATGTCAACACCAAGAAGAACAAGATGCTGAGGCTGAACCTCAAGTACAACAACGTCGAGAAGCTCAAGCTCTTGAGGCGCAATGTGCCCTACATGAGTCCCATCACAATGTTGCAACTCGCAATCGACACATTCATCAAGAAGATGAAGAACATCGTGATGAGATGCAAGAGAGGCGTTATCAAGCACGAATGCAACGTCAAGATCCTCCACAAGCACGACAAGAGCAACAAGCTCAACAAGAACCACAAGCTCGGCAAGAACAACATGACAATGAGCATCAACTCCGCCAAGAGAAACATGATGTTGACAATCCTTCAAATCAAGAACACCCTCACAATAGACAAGCAACCAATGAAGAGCATCGCTATGGCAAGCTCAAGTTCACCATGCCAAAGTTCTCTGGAAGCATTGATCCCGAAGACTACCTCTCATGGGCATTGAATGTTGACAAGATCTTTCGCCTCCACAACTTTGATGAAGAAAAGATGAGTGCAATGGCATCCCTTGAGTTCCAAGACTATGTTCTCATTTGGTGGGAACAAATCATCGAGAGAAGAGAAGCAAAAGGAGAACCGCATATCACTACTTGCAGTCAAATGAAGGAAGTCATGAGAGCATGTTTCGTGCCTACACACTACAACTGTGACTTGTTCAAAAAGTTGCAACTCCTCAAGCAAGGAACTAAGTCGATTGAAGAGTACTACAAGGAAATGGAGATTGCCATGATAAGAGCCAACATCACGGAAGATGAAGAGCAAACTATGGCAAGATTCTAGAATGGACTCAACTACCCTATCAAGAAGATTGCGGACTTTCAACCATACACGAATCTCCTAGAGATCGCACACCAAGCAACTTGTTGGCGTTCTGGGAACGGGGGTACCCAGACTTGCCTTCCTGCGGCCAGTGGCATGGCTCATCCAGTGGCCTGGTATGGCCCAACCTCGTCAGCAACAACTCAAGACCCTCGCGAGGCAGACGACGCAACACCTCCCCTGGGGCTAGGGGCACCTCGCGAGGTCCTCGTGACGTGAGCAGTGACGACCAAGGCCAGGTGGGCGCAGGCGGGCGCAGGATGCCAGTTTCCTCTTTGGTACTAAAGGGGCAGGCGCAGGCGAGGAGTCCCGAGGCATCAGGCAAAGGTTTCCATATCGCTGCAACAAGACCAAGACCAGTGATTAGTCTTGGATGTTTAATGGGCTTTATCATTCACTTTTATATAATTTTTGGGACTAACCTACTAACCCAAAGGCCCAGTCCAGATTGCTGTTTTTTGCGTGTGTCAGGGTTTAGCAGAAAAAGAATATTAAACGGAGTCCAAACGGAATGAAACCTTCGCAAGAGATATTTTTGGAGAAAATCACGCACGCGGAGCTTGACAAGCACATCAGGGGATCAAGAGGTGGCCCACGAGGGTGGGGGGCGCGCCCCCCTTCCCAGGGCGTGCCCCCTGCCTCGTGGCCCCCTCGAAGGTCCCTCGGTGCCCTCCTTCTTCCTATATAAGTCTACGTACCCCACAACCTCCGTGAATAGAGAGAAATCCCTATTTCCACCGCCGTACCTTCTGTTCCCATGAAGATCCCATCTTGGAGCCTATTCCGGAGCTCCACCGGAGGGGGATCCATCACAGAGTTCTTCATCATCATCATCATCGCCCTCACCATGAGTTGTGAGTAGTTTACCACAGACCTTCGGGTCCATAGCTAGTATCTAGATGGCTTCTTCTATCTCTCTGGATCTCAATACAAAGTTCTCCTCGGTCTTCGAGGAGATCTATTCGATGTAATCTCTTTTTGCGGTGTGTTTGTCGGGATCCGATGAATTGTGAGTTTATGATCAAGGCTATCTATGAAAGATATTTGGTTCTTCTCTGAACTTTTTTATGTGTGCTCATAATATCCTTGCAAGTCTCTTCGAATTATTGGTTTGGTTTGGCCTACTAGATCTATAGTTCTTGCAATTGGAGAAGTGCTTGGCTTTGGGTTCAATCTTGCGGTGTCCTTTCCCAGTGACAGTAGGGGCAGCAAGGCACGTATTGTATTGTTGCCATAAAGGATAGAAAGATGGGGTTTATATCATATTGCTTGAGTTTATCCTTCTACATCATGGCATCTTGCTTAAGGCGTTACTCTGTTCTTATGAACTCAATACACTAGCGGTCGATGTGTGGAGTAATAGTAGTAGATGCAGAATCGTTTCGGTCTACTTGTCTCGGACGTGATGCCTGTATACAATGATCATGCCTAGATAGTCTCATAATTATTCGATTTTCTATCAACTGCTCGATAGTAATTTGTTTACCCGTCGTAGCATATCGCTATCATGAGAGAAGCCACTAGAGAACACTATGGCCCCCGGGTCTATTCTCAACATATCAATCTACATCTACTTTACTTTTAGCACTTTTATTTGCTGTTCTTATAAACTAAAAATGCCAAAAATATAAACTATGATCTCTATTCGATCTCACTCTCGTAAGTGACCGTAAAGGGATTGACAACCCCTTATCGCATTGGCTGCGAAGTTCTTATTTGTTTGTGCAGGTGCGAGGGACTCGCGCGTGGTCTCCTACTGGATTGATACCTTGGTTCTCAAAAACTGAGGGAAATACTTACGCTACTGTGTTGCATCTCCCTTTCCTCTTCGAGGGGATACAACGCAAGCTCGAGAAGTAGCAACAAGCAGGACGGCAGAGCGGAGGTCATCGTGGAGCCCACGGCGGCGTCACCACTAGAGCCTTTGGCAGGCAAAGACCACCTTTTCTCACAACAGCTTGTACTAGATGTCCGCCTTCAAATTTGGCCGCCGTGGGATCCCTTCATACTCAATATTTTGCAAGAGGATCCGGGCCCCTATAAATAGGACTAGCCACTACCATAGCCAGTGGGAGAGGAGATCGAGAGACAACTAGACACACTAGCAAGCTCATCTGAGCGCAAGAACACCTCACCTTCGGAGGTTGTTCTTCCCTTGTACTAGTTCTTCCCCAGCCTACAAGGCAATCCACCACACCACACTGGATTAGACTATTACACCACAACGATGGCCCAAACGAGTATAAACCTTTGTGTCCCTTGTTCTTCGAACTCGACAAGCTAGGCCTAGGAATTGGCGAGTAGACGAGCTAGGGCGGAAGGAGAGATCTTCGTGCGCACCATAGTGTTTGAACCACAAGGGTTTTACCAGAACCCAAGATCCAACATTTGGTGCGCTAGGTAGGGATGTGCCGAATCTTCCCTTCCGCCGATCAGTGCTCCGTCATTCCACCGGTTCCATGGCCGACGCTCGCAGAGCCCGTGCTGAGCGGCGGGTCGCCCTTGCCACCCGCGTCGCTCAAACAGCTCCTGCCAGCGGGCCGCCCCGTCGTTCTCCATCGCCTACTGCCAACGCCGCCACCGACCCGGCGCAGCACAAGCAGCAGGCCTCATCTCTACACCCCTCGGTGTAGCGAGACAGACGCACCGTGACACCATCACTGACCCCGGCGGTCTTGTCATCCCACGCTCGCCGTGGACCCGCGGACGCGCAGGCTGCGTTGCTCATGGCATGCGAGCTCCTGTGCTATCGCCCCGTCGACGACTTCTATGAAGAATGGCATGACTACATCTCCGAGCTCGTCAGCGCCGCTGGGGGCTCTCCAACACCGTCCCTCTCGCTGCATCGTATGCCTCCCCATGCGGGCGATGAGGCCCATGAAGCGCCTCTGCCTCCTCCACGTCAAGGCTTCGTCCAAGACCCAAGGCATGTGGCCCTGCGGAGTGACCACCCATGCGCGGTGCTAGTGCACGAAGAAGGAAGCTGCCAAGAGATCCAGCAGCCCCGAGGAGGAGCGCCAGCGCTCCCTTCACCGCCGCATCGAGACCATGCGCCCCCCCTCCGTGGTGGCGCGCGAGGACCAAGACGAAGCTCCGCCTCCCCGAGAATCTCCGGTGTCGACAACAGGCTGCAAGGCCCTCGCCCCCGAGATGCACAACGTCAACTAGCCTAGGAAGTTCAAGCCCAACCTGCCTCCACACTACGACGGCACCCCCGACCTTGCTGAGTTCCTGCAGCTCTACGAGCTGAGCATCGAAGCTTCCGGCGGCAACGAGAAGATCATGGCGAACTGGTTCCCCAAGGACGGCGCGTACTCGTGGCTCCTGAACCTGCCCGCAGGATCGATCTCCACCTAGGGCGAGATGCGCGAGCGGTTCATCGCCAACTTCGAGGGCACCCCTGACCGCCCCTGGCTGCGGGTGACCTGCGGCATATCAAGCAACAGCCGGGAGAAACCCTATAGAAGTTCATCCATCACTTCAATAGTGTTCGCATCAAGATCCCCAAGGTCACGGATGAGGCCATCATTTCAGCATTCTTAGATGGTGTCCGTGACGTCAAGATGAAGGAGGAGCTCGCCATCCACGAAGATCTGTGCACGCCCCTTGAGCTGTTCAACCACACGACCAAGTGTGCCAGAGCTGAGGAAGGGCGCGTTTCCCTTGTCGAGCTCCCCGCTACTGATCCTGAAGACAAGAAGGCCAACAGCAAGGACGTAAAGCGCTAAGGAGCGGCAGTGCTTGCTGCTGAGCTAGAGATGAAACGCGGTCGCGACTACCCAGAGTCATCCAAGAACAGCTGTCCATTTTGTGCCTTCCACAACGTGCACGGCTATAAAACCTATGACTGTCTAGAGCTCAGGGCCCTCCGCGAAGGACGCGTCAGCCAACGCCCCGAGCGTGGCAACCGTGGCTACGACCGCGGGGGAAGTCGGACTGGGGGACGCTGGGACGAACGTGGCCCCCGCCGGGAGTGGCGTGACCAACCTCGGGAGGACCATTGGCGCGACCAGGTGCGTGAGGATGCATGGAGGGACCAGCCTCGTGAGGGTGCTTGGAGGGACCAGCCTCGAGAGGACCGTCCCCAGGGCAAGGCTGGTCTCCCTCCTGTGCCGCCAAGAAGGAACAACAACCAGGACGAGAGGGCTGGGGACTTCCAGGAACCTCGCGCCATCGCCTGGATCTTGGGCGGAGCACAGGCCCCAGCCTCTCAACGCCTCTTCAAGCAATTCGACCGAGAAGTGAATGCGGCTCTACCGAAGCTCAAAGCTACATGCCCACTCAGGTGGTCCAAGTGCCCCATCACCTTCAGTTCAGCAGACCAACTCAAGTGCGCGGCTACGACCGGCGGTCTCCCGATGCTTTGTTCACCAGTCCTCGGCAACGTTCAAGTCACCAAGACCCTCATCGACGGTGGCGCTGGGCTTAATGTCCTGTCTGTCGAGACATTCGACAGCCTTCAAGTACCATATGATCAGCTACTACCTACCAAGCCGTTCTCCGGAGTGACTGACGGCTCCACCACCCCTATAGGGCAGGTCCGCCTGCCTGTCACCTTTGGCAAGCGCGACAACTACCACACGAAGCTCATCGACTTCGACGTCACCTACATTCATCTCCCATACAACGCCATCCTCGGGTACCCAACCCTGGCCAAGTTCATGTCAGTGACTCACCATGGCTACAATGTCCTCAAGATGCTAGGAAGCGGCGGTGTCATCGTTGTCGCTTGTGGAGAGAAGGACGAAGTATGCTCACTTGAGCGCGCTTACCAGGCAGTGGCGATCGAGGATCTAGACAATGATAGCACCATCGACCCTCCTGAGGCCGTCCCCAGGAAGAAGAAGCAACTACTCGCCATGGAGCCTCATGAGGTTGCGGCGTCTGGTGGCCGCACCTCAGGACCTGCGCCCAGCAATGGGGCGCCTCCCTCCCTTGCATAGGAAGGCGCGCCTGGCGCTCCCCTCAGGCTAGGCTCGGGGGCTCTCCTCTAGCGGGCCTCTGACCTAGCCAATGTCTCGAGGGAGGCGCTCGGGCACCATGTGGAGGCGTTCTTCTCCGCATGTTTCCCTCCGGAGGCCTCAAGGCGTGAGGCACCAAGCGCTCAGGAGTTCATCAGCCAGACCATCGAAGGCTTGCAGGTGCACAGAGCAACACGGGGCGAGCGCCGCCTGGCACCTCGGAGTGCAGCTATCGCCCCAGGCTCGGGGGACGGGCTGCGCGTGTGCGTCAACGTCCCCGCACTCAACAGGATCGCATCTCGGGAGCCCTATTGGCCCTCTCAGGTGTGCCGGTGCGAGGGCTCCCTCATAGCTATGTTCGCATGCCCTTCGACCTGCCGAACCAAGCAACCCTGCACCAGCGCCACATGCGGGACGTCCTGGTGACTCGCGAGGCCAGGCATCAGGAGAACCTGGTGGAGGTGGCCTCAGTTCTTCGCGAGCTCTGGGAACCTATGGAGCCTCAAGAGGCCCCGGAGCTAGACGGCGCGTAAGGAATGGCGTCTGCATCAAGCGTCTTCAGCTACACCAACACTACCTCAGCAACTGTGCCAGGTGCCATTTTCCGGTTTTGTTCAGCTAGGAGCGCCCCTCAGGCTGCGTCATTCCCAGGTCGCACGGGCTTGTCCCTGCGACGTGTACCCTTTAGCATATTTAGATTACTTGTTGGGGGCGCCCCCTCGGGCCGCATTATCCCCAAGCCGCACGGATCCATCCCGGTGGCATGTATCGCTCTTGCATCTTACCTAAGCTAGTGTTACCTTTTTCGTGAGCTGCATTAAAATCACTCACCTGCCTGACCATTAACCCGATGCCATGAACATTGTACGCCCTCACTAGCTTGCTTGCACCCGCCATATGATTAAGGACAGGCACGGCGTCTGTGCTCGGGTCCGTCCCTGCAGCATCGCCAAATCCAAGCGGCTGAGCTCTGGCTCGCGGGCCAGCCCCGTGTACGTCACCTCCGGTGGTCCTTGGTGCCTCGCCCTTGCATGAGCTGGATGCGAGAAGGTGTGTAAGGGCACACAATACGGTGCCTCGTCGCTACGGGAGCCGCGCACCGGTTGTCTTTTCTTAGGGCATCCGCATGAGAAGACTAGGCACGGCGTCCGTGCTCGGGTTCGTCCCTGGAGTGTCGATAAACCCAACGGCTGAGCTTTGTTTGGCGGGCCAGGCTCGTTCACGTCACCTCCTGGGATCGTTGGTGACTGGCCTTCTCATGTGACAGCCTCGAGGAATTCACTCGGTGTAGGTTGCCTAGCCATCTTGTAGGATCACCTCAAGCGCTCTCACTCAAGACCAGGCGCAACCCGCCTTGAGGTAGGGCCCCGTGAGTCCCGCGCTTGCTCACGGGTGCCCAGATACACTTCATCCAGCCCTACAGTGTAGGCCACGTGTCAGGGCGGGGTTGTACACGCCCCGAGGGCTCTCCGCAGTAGGGAGTCCCCTCCCACGTTCCAGTGGAAGCACCATGCTCCATGCTGGCAGTCAACACCGTCGAGGAGCGGCTATGCCCGTGCAAGAATGGTAGCACCATGCTCTGCGGTGGTGATAAACAACTAGGGTGGCCTCATAGCCGCTTTAACCCCAGGGAGCCCCCGGCTCGGTGCCCAGCACCACCGCGTGGCGCTCCCCTCGGGAGGGCAGCATCAGGGGGCTGGGCCCAGGGGTTGCGCTCAGGTCACGCATAGCGTACGCCCCAACAGGTCCCCCGGACCTGGTCGTCGCAACCCTCCCGAGCGAAATCCCGGCGAGGACAGGTATGAGGTTTGTTTGTACGTCAAGGGGGGCCCTTGGGCATCGCAACCCAAGGGCCTAACTGGTCCCGTAGCCCCACACTCCCTGGTCTTGACATGGTGATCCGGCCAAGCCAGCGGCGGCTGAGGTACGCGCGGGGCCGGGCCCTGCCGACGTAGGACGCTAAGGCCGGCTCTTGCCCTACCCTTCTAAGGGTTGTTCGTACGTCAAGGGGGACCCCTGGGCATCGCGACCCAAGGGCCTAACTGGTCTTGTAGCCCCTCACTCCCTGGTCTTGTCCTGGTGATCCCGCCAAGCCAGCGGCGGCTGAGGTATGCGCGGGGCCAGGCCCTGCCGACGCAGAATGCTAAAGCCTTGCCTAGCACTTCCTTCCTATGGACCGTTTGCACGTCAAGGGGGACTCCTGAGCATCGCCACTCAGGAGCCTAACTGGCCACGTAGCCCCTCACTCCCTGGTCTTGTCCTGGTGATCCGGACAAGCCAGCGGCGGCTGAGGTATGCGCGGGGCCGTGCTCTGCCGACGTAGAACGATATGGCAAGTAGGAAGGGAACTGCGAATATCTAGCAATTATTACAAGACAAATTGTCCTTCAAGAATCAAACAGAAGTTTTAACGCCTCCACGAGGCACGTCACATGTTGCAGGAAAACAAGGATAGGAAGGAGCACCGTCACTCACTAGCAGGCCCCTCTTTCAGCCTCGGGCATCGCAGCGAGGAAGCGCTTCTCCATCGATAGCACCGCCAAGCCCTGCAGAGCTGGCCTCGGCTACAGGGGCAATGGCGCAGTCGACTGGAGATGGAGAGGAACCTCTGCAGCAAGGCCTCCACCTGGTCCCTCACGACTTCAGCGGCGGCCTCGCAACGCTCTTCGTCCATAGGCTCGAGCAGTGCACCAAGGTCAGCAGAATGATCGCGAAGATGCCAGTGGCTGAAGATGCGTGTCAGGGATGAGGAGGACAGTGCGCGAGCTTCCCCTTCTACCATGGGGCCGATCTCATCGAAAACACCCTCGAGTGCCATAACGAGATAGGGAAGCAGCTAGGCAGGGCCTTCATCGTCCGTCACCAGCGGCTTCTCATAGCCCTTCTCGTAGAGTGCCCTCAGCGCTTGGCGAGACATTTCCTCCAAGGACTTGAAGGCTGTGCGATCCTCAGCCAAGACCTTTGCCTTCGCCTCCAGCTGGGCCTTCTCCGCTTCTATCGCCTGCCTCAGCTCCTCCAGGCGGCTACTCTCTGCAGCCAGTGTCTTCACCAACTGCTCCAGCTCGGCGTCACGGCTGGTCACGACGTCTTCTTGGGCCTTCATCTTCTCCTCCTCTGCCGCGCACTTACTGCGCACAGCCTTCAGCTCGGTCTCCATCGACTGACATCGCTCCTTGATGACCTGCACATCCTTCAGCGCCGCCTCACGGGTGGCCGCGGCCTTCTCGGCGGCACTACAAAAAAAAAGACACATACGTGACATTTTGGGCTGAACGAAAAAAATTATGTCATACTTATGACACTTCTATGACAATAATTGTGACAAAACATGGTATCATCATAGATGTGGTGGGGTCCTACTTCTATGAAAAAAAATCATGACAGAAAATAGGCTTTTCGTCTTGGGCGGGCAGGAGACGCAGCTGCATGACATTCTTTGGGCCATCCATGATGGGAAAAACCGTGGTAGAAGCGAGGGCGAGGAAAATATCGGGGTGTTCCCGGTTACGGTGGGTGGCCGGGGCCAAGCGATGCGCGTTTCTCTTGTACACGCACATGCGTGGGTGCGAGGCGTTGGGTTCTAACTAAACCCGAGTGAGGCATTGGGCTCTAACTGAACCCGAGCGATTGCACTGCAGGATACGCGTTACTGAACCCGAGTGATCGATCGATGGATGTTAACTGAACCCGATCGAGCGATTCCTTCGCTACTGCTGCTAACTGAAGCCGATCGATGCTGCCTCAGGATGAATAGTGAGCGTTGCTGGGGGGTTTGGGTGAACAGTTCCGGTGGGTTTGGATGAACAGGACCCCGTGGTGTTGCCTCTCGATGAATAGGACCCCGATCGATCGAGTCGGTTGGGGCTGGATGAACAGGACCCCGTGGAGGGCTGGATGAATAGGACCTCCATGTGGAGGGCAGGATGAACATTAGACGGTGGAGGGATGGATGAACAATAGCCCGTGGAGGGGTGGTTGAACAGGAGCCCGTGGAGAGGGCTGGTTGAACAGTAGCCGGTGGAGTAGCGCGCGGTGGAGGCTGGATGAACAGGAGCTCGTGGATGAACAGTCGCAGGTGGAGGTAGGAGGAGGTCGACGGTGGATGAACAGTAGCCGGTGGAGGCTGGAGGGGGTCGACGTCGGAGATGAACAGTATCTCGTAGAGTCCCGTTTTGCGGTACACCACACCCCTCCCGATGAACATGACCCCCGTTTCGATCGTAGCACTCCAACACAAGTCTGTTTCCTCCGTTTTGTGGTACGCCACACCCCTCCCGATCAACAGGACCCCCGTTTCGACCATAGGAGGTCCGTTTCCTCCATTTTGCAGTACGCCAGACCCCTCCCGATGAACATGATCCCATTTTGAACGTGGCTGGTCGAACACAAGGCCGTTTCCTCCGTTCTACGGTACGCCATGCCTCGTTTCCATCGGCTGTTCCGTCCAAGCCCTCCCGATGAACACGAAGACGCATTCCATTCCGACCCAGCCGGTTGGCTCCCCATGAACACAACGACGACGCTATTTCTCCGTTCCGACCCAGCCATGTACACAGCCCTGGCCGTAAGTACGCGCGAGTAGGCATTCGAGACCCCTCCCGTATGTACGTACGTGGCCGTATTTACTTTCTTGCACCCTGGTCGCTGTACGTACGTGTACATGCTACGTGCGCGCCTCTGCTACGACACGTGCGCGCCTCTACATCGACCAGTATGTACGTACATGTTCACGACCAGAATGACAATGCTACGCACGTGATACGTCCAAAACGTATCTATAATTTCTGCTTGCTCCATGCCTCTTTTGGGTGATATTGCTATGTTATTTATACACTTCCATACACTTTTGATCATATTTGGACTAATCTATTAACTTAGTGCACCCCAGTGCCAGTTTCTGTTTTCGGCTGTTTTTGTATTTTAGGTTTTCACATTACGAGAACTACCAGAAAAAATCCAGAAAAATTATATAAAAAATCAGCGTTCCGGAAGCTTCCATGCGGCCAAAGTAGGGCCGGAGGGGACCCACAGGGGCTCCAGGCGGCCTGCCCACGCGCCCCCCCTGGCCGCGTCGGGGGGGGGGGGCGCCTGGGCACCACTGACCCCCTCTGATGCCCCCTTTGGCATATATTTACACCGTGTCGCGGAAACCCTGATGCCGGACCCCTTTTCTCCAGACGCGATCCCGATCTCCGCCGCCATCGCCATCAAGCTTCGGGGGACCAGAATTCCTGCGCCGGCACCCTGCTGGGACGGGGAAGTGCCCCCGGATTCATCTCCATCGACGTTGCTTCCTCCCTCCATGATGCGGGAGTAGTTCCTCCTCGGGGCTGAGGTTTCTACCAGTAGCTATGTGGTTATCTCTCTCTCCCATGATGTGATCTTCGTTGTGATCATAGGCTATGTTAATCTAGGGTGATCCCATGATATTTCCCCTTCCTCTATGTATTGGATTGATGTACTCACTTGTCTTTATCTAGTACAATCCCCAAGACCAAGGTCACAGCGGTCTATTGGACATGGATTAGAAAAGTATTTTCATGAGTGAGTTCCTCTCTTGTGTGTTGACTGAAGATTGAGAGTCTCTTGGTGCTTGTCTTTGACTATCCTTTAGATATGTTGTGGTGATTGTGGGACTCTCTTTGGATGGCCGCGGTGACATTGGGAAATCCTTAGATTGAGAACTACGAACTTTGAGGTGTGCTTTGGTAGCCCTACATAATTGTCGTCCTCTCTTGACCACGAAGGAATGACCTCCGAGCGTGTCCCCTTTGCATGTTTTATGGGAAATATCATGTGATTCGATTATGTTAATGTTGTTGGGAGTTGCCACTAGTGAAAGTATGAAGCCTAGGCCTTGTTTCCACCATTGCAATACCATTTGTCCTCGCGTTTACCACTTGTTTGCTTGCTGCACTTTTTATTACAGATTTATATTACTTTGCTTTGCCACTCCTATCATCCATATTTTACCATCTCTTCGCCGAACTAGTGCACCTATACAACTCCTAGTTGTATAAGGTGTGTTGGGGACACAAGAGACTTCTTGTATCTTAGTTGCAGGGTTGCTTGAGAGAGACCATCTTCAACCTCTACTTCCCTGAGTTCGATAAACCTTAGGTCATCCACTTGAGGGAAATTGCTGCTGTCCTACAAACCTCTGCGCTTGGAGGCCCAACATAGTCTACAAGAGTAGAAGCGTGTGTATACATCAAGCTATTTCTGGCGCCGTTGCCGGGGAAGTGAGTGCTTGAAGGTATATCTTTAGATCTTGCAATTAAATCTTTTAGTTTCTTCTTTTTAGTTTCACTAGTTATGGAAAATCGCGTTCTTAGTTCGTTGCTTGTGGGAAGACGCCCCACACCTGTGGTGGTTGCTCCTCCCCCTACTGAAATTGTGCCCTATAAAATACCAGCTGGTATTATCGATTATGTTTTGGCTAATCGTTATGCAGGAGACAGACATCCCGGTGAACACTTGCTATATCTGTCACAATTATGTTCATTATTTAAGCTTGCAGGTGTATCAAGGGAGTTTGTCATGAGTAAATTGTTCGCCGTATCACTTATAGATAAAGCTTCAGAATGGTATAAGCTTCTCCATAACCCGCACTTGCTTGATTGGCAAGAGCTTATGTCTCTCTTTTATACTAAGTTTTATCCTCTTCATGAAATTCATCGAGACAGGAACTATATCTATAACTTTAGGTCTCGTGACGGAGAAAGCATTGCTCAAGCTTGGGGGAGACTGAAAACGTTAATGCTAAAAAAGTCCTAACCATGGGCTCCCCAAAGATGCTTATGTGGAGAGTAAGAGTACCTTTTTGCATGTGGATCATGGTAACAATGCTTTATGTGATGCTTATATTGTTGACTTTATTCGTGATCCCACTGAAAATTATTATGAGAAGGGAACATATGCTTATAGATATTTCAATAATATCAAGTTCCCTCTCTTTATGTTGAAAGTTTTGAAGCTGCACTTGTTTTGTCTTCCTATGCTTATTGCTTTGTGCTTCAATGAATTATTCTATTGCAATATTCCTATGCATAGGAAGCATGTTAGGTTTAAATGTGTTTGGTATTTGCTCCTTGATGCTCTCTTTTGTTCTTCAACTCTTATTCCTACGAGAGCATCATTAAAGTCTTAAGCCTATCTTTATGGCTATAAAGAAAGAGCTCTAGGGAGACAACCCTTGTTATCTTTGCTTTCAGTTTTTAGTGGTCTTGATGTTTGTTACTACTGTAGCAACATCATTGTATCTTTACTTTTCAGCTTTGTGCCAAGTGTAGCCTCTGATTGCAAGAAAGTTCAAAAGTTGTGACGTGCTGTCCAGAAAACAGATTCTGTCCTTGGACAGAAAAATTCGTATAAAATCACTAGATCATCTTTTTGGTCTGAATTTATTTGACAGCGTGCTCTATACAATTGTCTTTCGTGCGTCTGTTCTGAGTTTTTTTATTAGAGTTGCAGAAGTGCCCCGAAAAAATCATTTACTACCTGTTGTTCTGTTTTTCACAGATTCTGTCCTGTTTTGCCTTTCCTTCATTTTGCAAACCTAGAGCTTGCTTTTTCTTTGCAAAAACCTTTTGGCAATCTTGAGAAACAGTAGACCTTCAAGAATATCTTTATTTCCATCAAGGAACAATTATTTTATTATGGGTACTAACCTCGCTAATCAGATTATGATGAGTTATGTATGAAGGGAGTTTTCAAGTGTGCGAGGGAAGATGATAAAAAGATTCAGGAGTGTCAAACGCTCAAGCTTGGGGATGCCCCCGTGCACCCCCAAGAAATATTCAAGGAGACTCAAGCGTCTAAGCTTGGGGATGCCCCCGTGCATCCCCTTCTCCATCAACATTATCAGTTCGTCTTTCGTTCCACTATATTTTTATCACTTCATGTGTTATGTGCTATGCTTGGAGCATCTTGCTTTTAGTTTTCCTTTTTAGTTTACTTTAGCTTTTCATAACGAGTCGGAACTCAGCTTTCTTTATGTGGCAGAGAAACACGCTCCACTTCTACCTAGAACATAACATAGAATTTTCATGTCTATCTTTGCTGTGTGTGTTCTTTGTCTTTCAATAGCTACTATCATGTTCAGCTCTTAGTATTCATGCTTATCTTTTTAAAGAGCTTTTGTTTAGTTGGTTGCTTGAACTCTCTTTAGTTATCATGCTTATCTTATTAAGAGAGTTTGCTTCCGTTGCATTGGTTGATATGTCTATGATAAAGATGCTACGTGCATAATGGCGCTTAGTAGTTCATGTTTTCTTATGGTTAGTCTCAAATAGCTGAGGGGTTTCCAATGTGTTATTGAAGTACCAACATGATTTGTTTGCCTATGATGTGGTATGGTTTAGTAATATCTTCCTTCAAGAATTTATTTTGATTGACTTGGCGTATGCTCACGCATATTTAAGACTGTAAAGAAAGTCTATCAAGCCTTGATGATCTTTTGTTTCTGAGTAACGATATAACTACCATGCCTGATTCAATGTTGCTTTGTCGCTCTACATGATTATGACCGTCATTGCTCTCTTAGTTGGTCGCTCCCAGTCTTTTGCTAACCTTCGCCTGTACTAAGCGTACTGACTGCTTGTGCATCCACATTCCTTTAAACCAGTTATGCCATATGAGTCCACCATACCTTCCTACATGGTATTTACCTGCCATTCCTAATGGAGACTTGCATGTGCCATCTCGAAATTATTCAAAGAAAATGCATTCCTATTTTGTGCCTCTGTTTTAAGTTCATGAGGAAGTAGTAGTTAATTCATGATCTTTTTAAGTTGGACAAGCTTCACCCCGGGATTGCATGTATAATGTGCAAACCCATAATACGAGAAGGAACTGGCATTGAGTGCGCCCGGCTCAAAAAGATAATATAACAAACAAACCCTCCTTCACGCTTTGTTCATGAGAAATCAGAAAACTTTGGCAGTGATAAACAAAGGAGATTAAGAGGATGTGATCGTCCTCATTCGGGAGCCGTTCCTCGAAACTTGTCCATCTCAACAAGTGATTGAGTAGTCTACTAGCATTTGTTGATGAAACATGCATGATCTAAAAAAAATTATTACCTCTGTTTTAAAACCAAGAGCTCTGGTACATGTTTTGTCTTTGTTTCCGACTACGGGTTTTCAACCTTGCCAACAAAAGCCATGGTTCGAGAGTCTCCACCTTCTTTTAAAAGCACCAACTACTGAGAGCATGATTGTCATTCTGAGTGTAATGTGCATTGTCCCAAAGTAGCATTGTCTTTTGCATGATTGTGATATCGTTTATTTTGAAATCATTGTATCTAGTCATCACTTAAACCTTGGAGGTGCCCCTGCATTTATGTTTTGCTTCACTAAAGGGGGCAAGCTAGATATCACGTTATCATATTTGCACATCATGTTCATTACAAATCTATTTGATGTTTCAATATCATATAGTAAAACTTTCAGTTCTTTGTGATTTTCTCATGAGGCAACTTAATTACTATAGATTCATTGTCTAAGTAAGCTTTTGTCATATGACTATGAAAAAGTCCTATATGGTTAATAGCATGTCACCACAGAAATTATTCTTGTTATCATTTACCTACTCGAGGACGAGCAGGAATTAAGCTTGGGGATGTTGATACGTCCAAAACGTATCTATAATTTCTGCTTGCTCCATGCCTCTTTTGGGTGATATTGCTATGTTATTTATACACTTCCATACACTTTTGATCATATTTGGACTAACCTATTAACTCAGTGCACCCCAGTGCCAGTTTCTGTTTTCGGCTGCTTTTGTATTTCAGGTTTTCACATTACGAGAACTGCGAGAAAAAATCCAGAAAAATTATATAAAAAATCAGCGTTCCGGAAGCTTCCATGCGGCCAAAGTAGGGCCGGAGGGGACCCACAGGGGCTCCAGGCGGCCTGCCCACGCGGCCCCCCTGGCCTCGCCGGGGGAGCGCCTGGGCACCCCTGACCCCCTCTGATGCCCCCCTTTGGCATATATTTACACCGTGTCGCGGAAACCCTGATTCCGGGCCACTTTTCTCCAGACGCGATTCCGATCTCCGCCGCCATTGCCATCAAGCTTCGGGGGACCAGAATTCCTGCGCCGGCACCCTGTCGGGACGGGGAAGTGCCCCCGGATTCATCTCCATCGACGTTGCTTCCTCCCTCCATGATGCGGGAGTAGTTCCTCCTCGGAGCTGAGGTTTCTACTAGTAGCTATGTGGTTATCTCTCTCTCCCATGATGTGATCTTCGTTGTGATCATAGGCTATGTTAATCTAGGGTGATCCCATGATATTTCCCCTTCCTCTATGTATTGGATTGATGTACTCACTTGTTTTTATCTAGTATAATCCCCGAGACCAAGGTGACAGCGGTCTATTGGACATGGATTAGAAAAGTATTTTCATGAGTGATTTCCTCTCTTGTGTGTTGACTGAAGATTGAGAGTCTCTTGGTGCTTGTCTTTGACTATCCTTTAGATATGTTGTGGTGATTGTGGGACTCTCTTTGGATGGCCGCGGTGACATTGGGAAATCCTTAGATTGAGAACTACGAACTTTGAGGTGTGCTTTTGTAGCCCTACATAATTCTCGTCCTCTCTTGACCACGAAGGAATGACCTCCGAGCGTGTCCCCTTTGCATGTTTTATGGGAAATATCACGTGATTCGATTATGTTAATGTTGTTGGGAGTTGCCACTAGTGAAAGTATGAAGCCTAGGCCTTGTTTCCACCATTGCAATACCATTTGTGCTCACGTTTACCACTTGTTTGCTTGCTGCACTTTTTATTACAGATTTATATTACTTTGCTTTGCCACTCCTATCATCCATATTTTACCATCTCTTCGCCGAACTAGTGCACCTATAAAACTCCTAGTTGTATTAGGTGTGTTGGGGACACAAGAGACTTCTTGTATCTTAGTTGCAGGGTTGCTTGAGAGAGACCATCTTCAACCTCTACTTCCCTGAGTTCGATAAACCTTAGCTCATCCACTTGAGGGAAATTGCTGCTGTCCTACAAACCTCTGCGCTTGGAGGCCCAACATAGTCTACAAGAGTAGAAGCATGCTTAGACATCAGCACGCTTCGACCAGGTGGGTCCCGACTGTCAGGCACTTCCTTGCGTGCGAAGATGTAGCTGGTGTGTCCCAGCAGTCAGGGGGCAAATAATTTTTTTGCCCGAACGCACTTGCTTGCATGCGAAGATGTAGCTGGTGGGTCCCAACAGTAAGGGGAAACTTTTTTTCGCGAAATACGGTGGCCCATCCGGTGGGTCACCGCTGTCAGGTGGAGGAATAATAATTTTGCGCATAATAAGGAGGCACTTCCTTGCTGCGGCCGTGGACCCAACTGTCAGCCTCTCCACGTACAGTACTCTTCCGATGGAAGTCGTTCCTAGACCACGTCGACCATGCCGCGCCGAGAGCACCAGAGCGGTGGACGACGGCGAGGCCTAGGAATGGGACGATGCGGAGCCGGGGAAGACGCGACAGTGGAAGCCCGCGCGGAGAGGAGTACGAGGGCTTACTGGTTCGGCTGCGGTGTGAGGCTGCCGTCGCCGCAGGGCCTGGCCAGCGGTGGGAATAGTAGGGGCGGTAAGGCCTCCGCGACAGCACACCCGGCCACGAGAAGCAGGAGCATGCGGCATGACTGGCACTGCTTTGGGCGGCTGGAGCAAGAAGACGAGAGGTTGAAGAAGCACTACGACCGTTGGATGGACATCGTACGGTCACTGGAGCTAGAATCGTTCATATTGGCTAAGTTGACTTAGTAGGCCCACAAGTCAGCCACCCACCAAGGTGGGTCCCAACTAGCAGGGGGAGTATTCATTTTTTTGTGCGTAATAAGGCGGCACTTCCGGTGGGTCCAAGCTGACAGCGTGGGGGAACGTTTTTTCACAAAATACAGTGGCCCGTCCGGTGGGTCCCAGCAGTCAGGGGGAAACGTTTTTTCGCCAAATATGGTGGCCCGTCCGGTGGGTGCCTGCTGTCAGGTGGAGGAATAATTATATTCCGCATAATAAGGAGGCACTTCCTTGTGGGTGCGGTGGACCCTGCTGTCAGCCTCTCCACGTACAGTACTCTTCTGATGGAAGTCGTTCCTTGACCACGTTGACCACGCCGCGCCGAGAGTACCAGGGAGGTGGAAGACGGCGAGGCATAGGAAGGAAACGACGCGGAGTCGAGGAAGACGCGACAGTGGATGCCCACGCGTAGAGGAGTATGAGGGTTCACTGGTACGCTGCGGTGTGAGGCTGCCATCGTCGCAGAATAACAAGGGGTGTGAGTGAGTAGAGGGATGGGCTGGCCAGCGGTGGGAGTAGTAGGGGGCGGTGAGGCCTCCGCAGCATTGCAGCCAGCCACGGGAGGCAGGAGCACGAGGCACGACCGGCGCTGGTTCGGGCGGCTGGACCAAGAAGACCAGAGGTTGTAGAAGCACTACGGTCGTTGGATGGACATCGTACGGTCACTCGAGCTAGAATCGTGCATATTGACTAAGTTGAAAAAGCCCTCCGTCCCCGTCAACTTAGTAGGCCCACAAGTCAGCCTGCCACCATACTGGGTCCCAGCTAGCATGGGGAGTATTCATTTTTTTTGTGCGTAATAAGGAGGAACTTCCTTGCGTGCGAAGATATAGCTAGTAGTTCCAAGCTGTGAGCGGCGGTAACGTTTTTTCGTGAAATACAGAGGCCCTTTCGGTGGGTCCCAGATGTCAGGTGGAGGAATCATTATTTTTGCGTAATAAGGAGGCATTTTCTTGTGTGCGGTCGTAGACCCAGCTGTCAGCCTCTCCACGTACAGTCCACTTTAGATGCATGTCGGTCGTTGACCATGTTGACCAGGCCGTACCAAGAGCACCAGGGCGATGGACGATGGCGAGGCCTAGGAAGGGAACGACATGGAGGCAGGGAAGACTCAGCAGTTGTTTCCCACGCGGAGGGGAGTACGACTGTACGAGGGTTTACTGGTTCGTCTGCCATCGCCGGAGAATAACAGTATGTGTGGGTGAGTAGAGGGATAGCTAGGCCAGCGATGGGAGTACGATGGGCGGTGAGGCCTGCGCGGCAGCATAGCCGGCCACGGGGAGGAGGGAGCAGGCAGTCCCGCCGGCGCTTGTTTGAGTGGCTGGAGCAGGAAGAGCAGAGATTGAAGAAGCACGACGGTCGTTGGATGGACATCCAACAGTCACTGCTTGTGCGTCAACCTTTTTTTAGGAAAGCCTCAAATCTGTGGAAAACATCATACATCCCATCTGCCATTATTTCTAATAATTTAAAACCCATTTGCTAATTCTTAATGTTTTTTTGGAGCCCATATTCTTTTTGTTAGCATTACAACCCATATTGGGGCCACGGTTAAAAAATTATATGAAATTTTGCATATTTCGGTGCGGTCCAAACTGTTTTTAATCCCGAAATTTCGAGTCACATTCAAACTGATTTTAAAAATGAATTTATATCAATATAAAATCCAACAAAATGTCCACGCATAAAAATCAATGCAATTTAAAATCTCGAGATTAAAAAAAATTTGAAACTAATTGTCGGTTTGATGTGTTTTAGAAATGTACAACCCATTTCTCATTACTGATAGGCCATTTTCTCGGCCAGCCGAATGAAGCTCTCCTTGTCTTGAAAGATTAGAAGCCCAACAGGCCTGACAAAGTGACTTACTTGGCAAATCACAAAAAAACTGGGCTATGGCCGTGGACCCAGCTGTCAGCCTCTCCACGTGCAGTACTCTTCCGATGGAATTCCGTCGTTGACCACATTGACCACGCCGCGCCGAGAGCACCAAGGCGGTGGACGATGGCGAGGCCTAGGAAGGGGACGACGTAGAGTCAGGGAAGACGCGGCAGTGGATGCCCATGCAGAGAGGAGTATGAGGGTTCACTGGTTCAGCTATGGTGTGAGGCTGCCGTCGTCGCAGAATAACAGGGGGTGTGGGGGAGTGGAGGGATGGCCTGGCCAGCGGTGGGAGTAGTATGGGGGCGGTGAGGCCTCCGCGACAGCACAGACGGCCACGGGAGGCAGGAGCAGGCGGCACGACCGGCGCTGCTTTGGGCGGCTGGAGCAAGAAGACCAGAGGTTGAAAAAGCACTAAGGCCGTTGGATGGACATCGTACGGTTGCTAGATCAAGAATTGTTCATATTGACTAAGTTGAAAAAACCCTCCGCCCCCGTCAATTTAGTAGGCCTACAAGTCAGCCTCCCACTGTGGTGGGTCCTAGCTGGCAGGGGGTATTCATTTTTTTGTGCGCAAGAAGGAGGCACTTCCTTGCGTGTGAAGATATAGTTGGTGGGTCCGACCTGTCAGTGGAGGGAACGTTTTTTCGTGAAATATAGAGGCCCTTCCGGCGGGTCCCAGGTGTCAGGTGGAGGAATCATTATTTTGTGCATAATAAGGAGGCATTTCCTTGTGTGCGGCCATGAACCCAGCTGTCAGCCTCTCCACGTACAGTCCACTTCCGATGGATGTTGTTCATTGACCACATTGACCATGCCGTGCCAAGAGCACCAGGGCGGTGGACGATGGCGAGGCCTACGAAGGGAACGACACGAAGCCGAGGAAGACACGGCAGTGGCTACCCACGAGCTGGAGTGTACGAGGGTTGACCGGCTCAGCTGCCGTCGCTGGAAAATAGTAGGAGGTGTGGGTGAGTAGAGGGATAGATAGGCGAGGGATGCGAGTATATGATGGGGTCGTGAGGCCTGCCCGGCAGCACAGCCGGCCACGGGAGGCGGGAGTAGGCGGTTCCAACGGCGCTGGTTTGGGCGGCTGGGGCAGTAAGATCAGAGACTGAAGAAGCACGATTGACGTTAGATTGACATCTAACGGTCTGACGCTGGTAGAGTCGATTGTTAACTAAGTTTCTTTTTTTGATAAACCTTGTGTACGCATTAACTTAGTAGGCCCACAAGTTAGCCTCCAAATCTGTGGCAGACAACATAGAGCCCATTTGCTATTTTTTAATAATTTGCAGCCCATTTGCTAAATCTTAAGTAATTTATTACAGCCCATTTTCTGCCCAGGACGACGGTCAAAAAGTTCAACCTTATTTTGCATATTTCGGTGGAGTCCGAACATTTGTAATCCCGAAATGGTAAAAAAAATTAAGAACTTATTGATTTCCCAAAAAATCATTTTGTTTTTGTATGCAAATAAGACATGGGACAATTGAGTTGGTTTAAGGGAAAACCAGTGCTAAAAAAATAAGCTCTGGGAGGGAAAACAAAATAAAGGATGTAAATATGAAAAGTGTCTTTTATGTATTTTCAATATAATGATACGTGTATATGAACTAGTAAAACTATAGGTAGAGATTAGAAAACTGATGTAGGACATGCGTTTCAAGAGGAAAATAGAATTGGGATGTGTGTTTAATTCAGTAAAAAAAGTGCATGCGGATCTTGTAAGACAAAATATAACTAACGCTGGCGGGCCAGAGGCCAGTAGATACCTGCTGGATCTTTGTGCCCCGTTGTCGTCATGGGCTGGGCCTGTTAAAAGCAAAACCAAGACTGGACAGTCTATAGCCCAGTTGAAACTTGCTCGACCTAAAAAACAATATACGTGCTCAATAAATGAGTGAATTCTGCAAGTACAGACTGATAACTGGGATGCAGCAGGGATATTGTTTTTTCATCGTGATAATAAGAGCAAGCACTTGTTTCGAAAAATTTGGAGAACTGGGAATTCGAACGGCAGGTGCTTATCCTACCCATCAAATAAAAATCAGGTGCCTGAAAATTCGTTTCGAAACAAATGATTCAGCTTTATATCCACGTCGACCCTCGGCATGATTGTTGGCAGCAAATGCCAAGTTCATACCAAAAGAGCGTTAACAACAATACCAACTTGCGAACGACAAGGAAGTACAAGTACCAATACCAAACTAACTTATAATCTTTTTACTCATGGCCCTAGTGTTCGTCTGGTAGAAAATCTTGCAGAGAACCAGCTCGCGCTCCTTCTCTTGCTCCAGGTCCCCGAGGTGGTACTAGTGCATCACCCAGTTGGTCCTCTGCTGGTCGAAGTTCTTGTTGGTGTGGAGCACTAGAACCTTTTTGTTGCTCGTCTGCCGGCCGTTTACCATCACCGGGAAGGTATTGCCGGTGTTGTGCCACATCGCGTGCATGCCGCACTCCGACTGTATCTTGCGACACGTCCACGTGCCCCTTTTGAACGCCGTGGAATTGCACTGGAAGAAATGCTTGCTTAGGCCACTCAGTGTGATACCTGCAGTATTGTCGAATACAGGTTTTAGTGTACGTAGTTGGCATTTTCATAACATCTTTGGCATGTTGCAGTCACTTGTTTCACTTTTTATTAACTGTGAAATTGTAATTGCTTCACTAGGTCTGCGTCTAAAAATAAAAATAGAGCTATAAACAAAGGAATATGTTTGTGCAAGTAGACGGCCGATCGGTGTCTTACTTGGAAGTTTCTCAGGATGGGTGTAGCATATGCCGTGCTCGCTGTCGATGGTTGGTATGAACAAATTGATGAGAGGGTGAGATCTCGCGCTGTCAGCACTCACTTTGGCCTCAAGGTGCCCGATCAGCTCCTGATTCGTGGGATCAAACTTGAAGCTAGTCGGCAGCATCGGCCAATCCTTCTTCAATTTGCATGGGTTAATTCCAGTTATATGGCACTCAATGTAAGATCAATCGACTGTTTTAAGTGAATGATGAAAGATTTCGACAGATAAGTGGTACTCCAAATCTGAAGTCCAGAATACCCGAACACGCCGCCGAGATTCTTGTGTCACCTCACGCCCAGCGTGTTGTCACGTCAGTTCAATGTGTGGACATGATGAATAATTTGACCGACATATACTAGTATTGCTACTGTACTACTTATTAGTCGTATTTAGTGTCACATTTTAACCATAGGTTTAACTAACAAGTACGCACTTGAAACCTAAGTGATATATATTGCACAGCATCTCCATCATCATTATCAGTACATCCTACGCAGGTGA
The DNA here is from genome assembly GCA_902687465.1 of Secale cereale. Taxonomy (NCBI): domain Eukaryota; kingdom Viridiplantae; phylum Streptophyta; class Magnoliopsida; order Poales; family Poaceae; genus Secale; species Secale cereale. The sequence continues at coordinate 350,168,019 of LR738713.1, forward strand.
GTTAGGATGCACTTGATCATAGAAATGTATCTATCCTTCAAACCAGAGGAGTGCTTCAAACTAACAATAGTACATAATATCCAACAAAAGAGGGTCGTACTACAGCACCAGATTACATGGCTCAGTCTACATATCAGTACGAATCAAATTATGCATATTTGTTGTTGGCATGAACCACATCGCCGCATGTCGGGTTTGCAAAAGCCATCCATCACATGGAAGCTTGATGACTTTCACACACTAAGATTATCTGGCAACAAGCTGTGTAGACGAATCTCTGGATATGGTGATTCATGAAACCCATGGTATGATATGTAAACATAGCCCCCCCTGGCGAATGGAAGTTGCATAGCACGGTAATCATCGTCGGTGATATGATCGATGATTGGTGGGATGATCGGATAATTGAGCCAGAGGAACATGGAGTGGTTGCCGAGGTTGTAAACCCGCCTCCAGTTGAATACGCCTGGCCCAATGGAGCTGGGATCTTTCTCGAACACGAAGTAGCCATAGCCATCAATGTCACGAACGCCCCAGGCATTGTACTGCATGCAGTTTGATGAAATGGTTTGGTCAATTTGGTACGTGCAAATGACCATCGTCAGCTGAACGAGCGATAAACCACCACCCATCGGCTGGTATGATTCCAGGTCCTAGAATCATGAAGGCTAGCGCATATGCGTCTGCTGCAACAATTCAAATTGGAGACCGAAAGGACAAAAATAAATAATCTTGTTCAGAGTATGTGTGGAATTAAGATTATTATAACAGTGACACATATCATAGACAGGGAATTGCAATGCCGTGGTCATAATCATACCCCAAGTTAAAAATAATAAGCCAATGGCTTTCATATTCTAGTAATATATCATGGTTCAAACATCATGTAACAATGAGAGGAAAACAGATATGACAGGGCCTACTCATATTCTACCATTGCACTTACTATAGTTATCATATCCACTCTAAGCAATAACATGCGTTGTTATAAAAATCCTAGAAATGAGAGTAACATATAGCAATCATGAGGTTATACTCATAATATCTATTCTAACAATCATTAGATACCAATTGTTCTCATATCAACTCTGACAATAACATGTGTGGTCATAAAAATCTAGGAAATGAGAGGAACATATAGCAATGATGTGGTTATAGAGATTCTAAATTTGTAACAATGAACATGCAGTCGTATTCTTAAGGTAAAGATGAGATGAGATAGAACAATTACACGACGATAGATTCCACCAGTATAGGCAGCCAATCTGTGCGTCGACCACATAAACGACGCCATCGTGCACTATAGCATCACACAAAAGTGTTAGGTAAAGAGGATCGACGATGAGCCATAACCATGTATGGCGACCAGATTCCAGATAGACTAATCCCATGTTGAACATGACAATGAGCTTGTAATCCATGTAGTCTTCTGATGGTGTGGGCACTTCGCAGATTACAACCTTCAGCAAACAGAGGTCGAGCCAAAATCTCTACGCATCTCGTGCGTAGTAGGCAGGAGTGTCCGGCGGGCCGCGAGGCTCAATGGTGGCGGTATCCAAAGATGGAAGGGTGATCTCTCGCTAGGTGTAGATATCCACGAGACACCACGGACTACCGGATTGGTGGATGAGGACGATCCAGTTGGCCTTCATGCCCGCCCAGTAGTGGCCGCGCATGAAGGACAGGTGGACGGGTAGTGTTAGCATGTCGAGGGGCACCACGGCAACCTCCGTAGGATCGTCAAGTCGGTGTCTGGGCCACTGGCGAGGATCGGGCATCAGTAAGCAGGGTGTCTTGAAAAGAGTCGGCCAGTTGCAGACGTGTAGACGGTACAAAGACACCGAGCATGCGGCCAGACGGACAGTGCTGAGTAGGCCCATACGATTACAGATCGGCTTCAAGAGAATATCGGGGAGGGAATTCCAGTCGCGGCTCTGCGTGTCAGTCGGTTCTGCCATTGGGGTTTTCGGTGCCTGCGAGCCAGCGGGGAAGTGGATTCGGGCAGGCGAGCGAAGAAGCTTCTCCTCGTGTGGCCGAGCAGTGAGCGGGGGGATATGGTACGCATGAGCTACCAAGGAAGATAGCGTGGGCGGGTGAGCAGAGAGCGGGGTGAAATGGTGTGCGGCCGACGATGGGAAAGAGAGGAGGAAGAAGAGTGAAAGACGAGGAAGAAAGTGCATTAAATCTCAATTCTACTACTACTACCAGGATATACCGTCCTTCGGAGTGTAAATAGTTACACCGATGACATATGTGTCTACCACAAGAGGGCCCATATGTCAGTTAATGGAGGACAGAAGCGTGCTCTACTGGCAAACATGATGGCAGTATTGGGTAAGGCCGATTTAGTAACATCAACACGCTGGTTCAGCTTATTAATTAAGTGTCCCATCTGTTGCAGCGTGTATTCTCACTTCACTGCGAAGACTAGTTGAATAGTTCTCTCTGACCGAGATGGGGAATAATGGATCGCGAAGACTTCCTTTCTACATTATCCCTATGCCTCTACTCTCACTTCACTCATTTTGTGCCGTACGTATTTACTTGTTGAAATCTCTAGAAAGACAAATACTCCGTATTTGGGAACAGCGGGAGGATTTTACTCCGTATTTGAGAACAGAGGGAGTATCACCATATGGAGGGAACGGAGGAAGCTTGAAATATGAACATGTTAATGGGAGGGAGTAAGCCCCATGCATGCATGCATGCAACATGCAACACTCACACGTACACATGGACGCACGCAACACTCACGCACCCATGCGGCACACAACACACGACGCAACACTCATGCTCACGCTCAAGTGCTCAACCTACTCCCTACGTCCGTGAAAGACTATACATTTAGAGATTTACACATTGACCATGGCATAATTAACGCCCAAAAGTAGCAGACTTATGTGTGCATGTGACCATTGAGAGAAGAAGATTAAATGAAGGTCGTTGCATGCTATAATTGAGGATAGACATGTAGCCTATACCTAGAGCACAAGTTGGTGCATTAGTCAATCAATATCGATTTAGATTAAAGGCTAAATGCATTGGAAGTGTAGATGTACTACACTCTTTGTTTTTTAGCTGATTTCTTTGCTCTGCCAACTGACAGGTGGGACCCAGAAACTAGGTGACAATTTAACCAGTTAACAAAGTGCCACGTCGACTATGTGGCCGGTCAGTAGGGTGCAATACGGTGCTCTACGATGAGCTAGTTATCGTATAATCACCACAAAACTATATATATAGTGACCGTAAAGAGCGTATTGTTACATACATTGACCGCCACCGTATTTTTCTCGTTTCAAATTAAACCATATTAATCAGAAAGGACACAGTATGGACTAGTACTAGTACTGCTTTGATGTGTCCCGCCAACTCGCCGAACGAGGAGAAGGTTGCTTACTACGCCTCTCCCTCGCCCACACGCGTGGTGGTTCGCAGGATGAGGAGAGGGTTTTGACTACAGCGCCCTCTCCCTCTCCCTCTCCCTCGCCCTCGCCCTCGCGGTGGACGTGCAGCAGTTCAATCAGTGTCAGATTGCCAGAAGCATAATGTGTACTGTAGTATCATCATTGTTGGACCTTCCGAAGAGGCGAAGAGCCAAGTGCCAGGTTCATACGAGTACGAACTGTTGAATCTCCTGAAGAGGCAAAGAGCCAAGCGCAAGGTTTTATAGGAGTTGTCATCCTAGTAGGAGCGTACTACAACTATAACAAATGATGCTACTGTATGATGCCGCCACGTCATGTATATCCAAAGCTGTGCCACCTTTTTTTCATCAAAGAGCGTGTTGGCGCCCGTGCAACAACCACACAAGTTGCATGTACACATAACACATTTACTAGTAATAAATTCTATACGACAAATGCCAGTATGCCACACAAGTTCATCTCCAATTCATGTGATAAATTTGTGCACAACTAGTCTACATATATTCACAGCGCTACCGTTCATAATTTATCGTACTCCACTTACACGTTATAGATGGGCTACATGTCCTCCTCCAGGTTCCAGTCCTAGGTGTTCTTCATGGATGGCACGATCTATAGCGGTGGGCAACGGGAATCATTGTCGCAGCTTTCTAGTCCGATTCCACACAATGGAGACTCATCCAAGCAGAAGCGGCATAAATCAGGGATAGTGTGTCCCAGCATGTCGTTCATCCGGCGGTGCGCACTGAAGATACAACCATGCTTCATGAACGGCAGGCTTTCCGTGTCATGCACGAAAGGTGGCATCCGCTTCACAATGGGGTAGCTGTCCCCAATGAAAAGCGACAACTCTCCAAGAGTGTTCCTCGGCACCCACGTAGCATCAAAGGGGTTGAACTCTGCGCCGTTCATCTGGTACACGCGGCATCTCAGATCTGGACACATGGTGACGTACATAGTCAAGGTCCATGCATAATAATGTTGTGCTCAAATATGGCGATTAGTAATACTGTGCAGCAAATAGTACTACTCCGGTATAGAGGATGTAAAATAACCGGCTTATTATATATAGCCACTCTTGGCTACATGGATGAGATAGTAAGACATAGAAAAACAAAAATGGTGGCAGCTAGTGGGTTCAAGTCTTCAAGGGCCTAGCTAGCTATACGCATCCTCCAAGGTAAAAATTACTCCTAATAGTACGTAAGTAGAGTACTAGTACAACTATGAAAGAGAAGGCGAGAGGGTTAAAAATGGAATACCTGGGTAGATGGTGACGATCCGATCGTGGTAGATTGTGTGACCATGTTGCACATCAGTGGTACCATGGGTAATGACTGCTAAGATAGTTGATCCCAATATGCCATAGTCAGGTACAAGGTTCAAGGTTAGACCGAATCACAGATGCAAATGCACATCCAGGATTGGCGATCTTATTTTAATCGCGGGATGACTGGTCCCTGCAAAATAATGGAGTACCGTTAGGTATGCAAATGATGGTTTGTGCATTTCGTTTGTAATCTCACGTACCGTAGGATGGCAACCAGATGAAACAAGTCCCCTAGCTTGTCACCGCGAAGATGCGGCCTAGATGGCGCACGGCGGCTTCGAAGGTGTAGGGGTACAAATCTGCCACCGCCAACATGCACCAGACTCTGCCGTTAGTGCCTGTTGCATTGATGGCAATCCTTATGTCGAACACCGCGATGAGATAGTAATCGTCGTAGTCGCGTCATTTTGTCGGCAGGTTCGCAATTGCTATCTTCTTCAATCTCATGTAGGCATCATCATACGTATTCAAGCCTAGTTAGTCCGGAAGGCCGATCCCAATGGTGGAGAAGGGGTCTACCGGAACGGCCGCACTGCTGTGGATGTTGTGCAAAATGATGGTGGTATCCGGCCGGAGGTATGCAAGCCAATCTTCGTTGGCACCGACCCAGACCTATATATAAGACGATGGGCAGCGGAGAAATTACGAGATGGAAATGGAATAACTAAGTACTACATGATCAAACTCCATTACTGACCTACTCATCGGACAAAATCCGACTACCTCTCAACATCGGCAACTCTAGCGGAGTCAACGTGCAACCATGGCCAGGGAGCGGTGGACTGTTCGAAGGATTGTCCCATAGAAGAACCTTCTCCTCGAGGACGCATGGAAGACCAACAAGCATGGCCTTTTCCCAAGCCATTTTAAGCACCGTCTTGAAAAAGTTGGTGCAGGAAGCACCGAGTCTTGCGACGGTGAGGACGTCGGAACGGCGTGCATTTCTCCCAGAGGATCGTCATGCAAGGTCTCCCAACCCTGACGAGGAGGATAACCGCCTGGCGAATCCATGGGAGCAGCAACGAACTGCCTTCTCTTTGGGGGGAGGGGAACTAGCGAGGAGGAGATAAGAGCGTAGTAACCGCAGGGCCTCGTCCTTTCCAACTATAGATCATTCCTTCCAACTGTAGCGAAGGGGTGAGGCTATTATTTACTACTAGTACTTGCCTTATGGGACATTATGGGATTGCATTATACTGTAAATAATAGCACTAGTAATAAATTTTTGGCACTAGCTAGTAGTTTTTGGCGTGGATTAAGAAATTTTAGGTATGTTTTTGCTATTTTCTGTACATGCCAACTAGTGTCAAAAAACGTCCTACATTATGTGACTTAGGAGTACGTACTCGTACTGTAGCAGTACTAGTACTACTTTCTCAACTAGTAGTGTGAGGGTACTACTAGTGCTATGTACTGTACAGTATAGTGCACCAGTTTTGAACTCTTGAATCTCAGGGCCAAGGAGCTACAGTTGGAAGTGGAGGGTACTACTGTTCTCTAGAACCATCGCTGTACTAACAATGCAGGGAAAGTACACATGCGTAGTGGCCTAGTGGGTACTCTCGGTGCTCTATTCAGCCGCTCCTCTCACGTAGCTGGCCTACTCAGTCCCTCCACTATGTAGGCCAAAACAGGTGCCAAAATCACTTTTTGAACATTTGGCACCGGTGTCCTACATTGCCCAGCCGGTGCTATATAAAAATTTCAGGGCATCGATGCTTCTACTTGCTCCGACGCCATATTTCGTTGAGGCAATAAACAAAGCAGCCACTATACTTTTGCATGCGAAGCACCAACAGCACCACTAGCGAGACAATGATTTGAGCTGATATATTACTAGTTTATAGCTAGGTGGGCCAGAGGTGGATGGATGCCAAATACTTCATGTTGTGGTGCCGGTGCTAAACATATTTCATTTGGCATCGAAGTGTATGTGGCAAACTTTTTAGATTTCTGGCACCAAACACATAGTGGAGGGCCTCAGCCGCTCCTCTCACGCACACACTAGCAGCCTGTTTATCAGCGACGGTTACTGCGGGGGCAGAACATTTGAGTTATTTGATAAAGCGAGACTAGGCTTTTCGCTTCCATTTGTGGAGGTGTAATGGATCTCGTCAAACTTTGTTAGTAGTTCCTTCTTTATGAATGAGATGAAGCAAATCTTTTGCCTCCGTTTAAAAAAACACGTCAAGAGGAATTTCTTTTATAGTAGAGCCGATAATGGAGTGAAGTCCATGCGTGCAATGCCACAAGCTACAGAGTAGTAGTAGAGCACTTTACGTACAGAACCATATTGCACAATTCCCAATGCCCCGCCAAGCTTTTCCGGCTACTCGGGCTTAATTGGGAGGTGCTAGTTTAAATATGCTACTAGCTGATGAGGAAGCTGCAAACGAGGTGCGGCTAGGGCGAGCACGGGAGCCACGAGATGCTGGGAGGGAAAACCTGTTCACGTGGCTAGGCTATCCAGTGCACCCAGATTGTGGTGCCGCACGTCCGTTTGACTTCAAAACTCAAACTACCCGTGTAAAATATTGGCTCACAGCGAAATTACTATTTTAAAAAAGCCGCCGTGCATTCGGCCGGGATCAAACCCACAAAACAAGGTATACACTCCCGCAACCACTAGTAGCACTCGTTGGAGTACAACGCAACCTAGAATCACCTTTTGTCGCTAGTAGTACATTGTTCCTTACAAGAAACCCCTAATAATGCAAGTAACCACTAATAATGCCAAGAAACTACTACCACTTGCATACGTGGCAGACTTAAGATAAGACTACCTTATCAACCATTGTACATGCTCTTACCAATCAGCCCTACCAAGAAACAACTACTCTACAAGGTGTCGTTATAGGGACGTTTCAACCCATGGCCCTGTTTGGATACATTTGTTGTCAATCTAACCCTGCCATCCATACACCACTTTGGTTAGAGTTAGTTCAGGGTTAGAACCTAACCTCTGACTTAGAGTATCCAAACAAGGCCCATGTCGCCCTTTAAGTCAACTCCTTCTATTCGACCGGGCGTTATGACTTGTGAGACCTACATGTCAGCCTACACAAAAATCCCTGAGTGACCTCCTACCTCCGGCCCGTCCACCTAGTTATCCTCGGCCATGGGACGCAGCTACCGCTAGGGCTAGGCGTTCGGTTTATATGGATAATATGGTTCAGTTTATTCGGTTTTGTATAATTTCAGTTTTGAAGAAATGGAAACTGAAACAAGCACATAAAGTTAAGAAACCGAATCATATTAACCATAATATTTTGGTTCGGTTTCTTTGTTTAACCGAAAAACCGAAATACATGCACTCGTCAGTATAAGTGTAATGATTCATGAGCGCTGATTTGCATGCATAAAATAGTCACAAGAGCTAGCAACCTTAACATCAGGCAATGCTTTATTCGGTAAAGCAAACTAGTGAACATAACAAAGTGGAAAAATCACATGAAATGGGCCATGTATTATGTACGAAAGAACACATGTGATGCCTCTATACTAGGCAGCACATGCATTAAATGATACACTACTAGTTACTTGCATGACCAAGCGGCATGCATACATACTAGATATTTATGGATATTACTAGTTAGATTGGGAGATTAGAAACTCAAAGCAGTTTTAAAAGTACATGTGATCTAGCGGCTAGCGGGATGTCCGCCACAACCAACAAGGATTTGCCGGTGATTGCTAGCTCGCCCGAGTCAGGACGGATGTTTAGTTGTTCGCAAATGGTTGAAGAGGTCGCCGCTTAATTTCCTTTTGGGGAGACCTCCACCTGATGGAGTGAATATGGTATTTATACGGGCCATCCTACATATCGGTTTGTTCAGTCTATTCGGTTTCTGGACACTGAAAACCGAACACAAACCAAACACCGAACAACATTAAAATTTCCCACCGAACCAAAAACCAAACCACCAAATTAACCGACATATCGGCTAATACGGTTTGGTTCGGTTTGGTTTTTAGGTTTTCGGTTTAACCGTGCCCACCCCTAGCTACCGCCGCCGGCAGAAGACAAGGTCAAAACCGGCGGCGGTGCGGAGCCCATCTTGCAGCAGCCTGGATGCCAGCTCCGTCCGGCGCTCGCAGCCGCTAGCTAGCCAAGATAGCTCCGTCCAGCTGCTTGTCTGCAAGTTTTGCTAGCTAGATTGGCACGGCGGCGTGGCGACTTGCTCGCGCGCGCCCCGCTAAGGCCAGCCATCTGGCTCGAGCGAAGGCCAGCGCGGCGGCTTGCTCGCTCGTGAGTCATGCTCGGGCCAGCCTACCAACCCGTGCAGAGGCCAGCGCGGCGTCCGGCCCGTCGGGCAGAGCGCCGGCCAACTCGCTCATCATCGGCGCCACCGACGAACATGCATCAGTACTGTTTGAAGTAATGTTCAGGAAAAATAATGATTTGAGGGGGAATAACACGATAGAAGGTCAGATGTGGGTCCCTCGTGTCAACGGTCAAACAAAATGTGTTGGTTTAAGCTGCCTCGTCAGCACGGACGTGTGGTCCAACCCTTTCATAAATGGGTTTAAACTAACCTAATCGGTAGGTAGTAGTTTTTGTCGTGGATTAAGAAATTTTGGGTATGTTTTTTCTATTTTTTGTACAATAGATTCTTCCTAGGGCAGGTTGAAAGTGTTAGTTTTTTGTTAAATACTCTACATATTGTAAGTAGGAGTGAAAGTTAAGCTTTGGAACCCAATAAGCAAGGCTAGTTACATAGTGCATATGTGTACATGATTGAAAGTAAATATCAACCATGAGTGACTAATATCTTGATGGAAAACTCAAAACTATGGAATACTAGGGAAAAAATTTGCATGGTTGGAAATACTAGCAATGTTCATGTGTGTTGCAACGAATCGTAATTAGAATAATACTTATTCACAAACTTGATACAAAACACTCTAATTTTGATATACATATATCACTAGAGATATATTATGTTTCAGTTAGAATATATTCCTTGGGCTGTTTTGGTGAGGTCAGGGAGGGATGTTATTGGTTTTAAGATACTAATTATGGGTTTTTCTGCAAATTTGTAGACAAGTGGGATGTTTATGAGAAAAGGAAACACCATCATCACCAACTTAGTCTTCTGTAGGAGTACTAGCAAGATCCATGCATTGCATGGAACATCAAGATGCATTTTTTTAATAAAAAACAGTCGTTGTGATTGACCCATGCGGGAGTAATCCCATGTGTAAAAACTAATGATATCTCGAGAAATAGGAAATAAGGTGAAGAGCAGTGGGGCGTGGTGGTGATTGGTGGTCGGACTAAGCAGAGACATGGGGATTGACGACGCCGGTAGCAGCCACCAGGCCAGTTTGTTCCAAAGGCTTCCGTTCTTAATTGCTCAACAATGAGGTTGTTGGAGATAAGGATGAATGAGGGAAGGCCTTGTCTGCAAATGTGGAGAGGGGTGCGGGTATCTTTTAGTTTAATTTCCATCAGTCAGATATAGATTAGACGGTCTATATTGCAAGATGGCACGCGTACCATCATCACCAACTCGGTTTTTTATAAGAGAAGAAATATAAGTATGGAGATACAAACGTATTATCAATACTTTTTTCCATAAACTAGCATCTACATTCTATTCAACGCCTCAGCATGTGAGGCCTTAGCACAATGACTTCTCAACTGTGTAAAACAAAGGTTTTCCCATCGCCCATAAGGAGGGGGTGACGGCGGCGCGCTTTTTGGCTTGCTCTAGTCCTAGTAGTCATACTAGGTGGTCTAAGCACGTGTAGATTTATTCTTTTTCATGTCTCGTGTTCTCCGTATTGCCATGACTATTGATGAATAGATGGTAAGTTATTCACGGGGAAACCCTTATTGAGCGTGTTTGCGAGAGAGAGAGAGATAGTGTGCGTGTGTGATATGTCTAGATATGAGGCAATGATAACAGATTCTTTGTGTCTATGTGTGTGGAGGATAGAGAGAGACATGTACATGGGGCTTTGTGTTGTGTAACGTGGAGACACATATCGACCGCTATCCAGCATGCATCTAGAGTATTAAGTTCATAAGAACAGAGTAAAGCAAGATGACATGATGTAGAGGGATAAACTCAAGAAATATGATATAAACCCCATCTTTTTATCCTCGATGGCAACAATACAATACGTGCCTTGCTGCCCCTGCTATCACTGGGAAAGGACACCGCAAGATTGAACCCAAAGCCAAGCACTTCTCCCATTGCAGGAACTATAGATCTAGTAGGCCAAACCAAACCAATAATTCGAAGAGACTTGCAAGGATATTATAATCATACATAAAATATTTCAGAAAAGAATCAAATATTGTTCGTAGATAATCTTGATCATAACCCCATAATTCATCGGATCTCGACAAACACACGGCAAACAATATTACATCGAATAGATCTCCTCGAAGATCAAGAAGAACTTTGTATTGAGATCCAAAAAGAGAGAAGAACCCATCTATCTAATAACTATGGACCCGAAGGTCTGTGGTAAACTACTCACAACTCATTGGTGAGGCTATGGTGTTGATGTAGAAGCACTCCGTGGTAGATCCCCCCTCCGGCGGTGCTTCGGAACAGGCCCCAAGATGGGATCTCACGGGAACAGAAGGTTGCGGCGGTGGAATTAGGGTTTTCTCTGTTGCCTCGATGTTTTTAGGGTACATGGATATATATAGGAGGAAGGAGGGCATCAGGGGAGCCAGAGGAGGCCCACGAGGGTGGGGGGCACGCCCAGGGGGAGGGGGCGCGCCCTGGACCCTCGTGGTCACCTCCTTCGTTCCCTCGCGTGTACTCCAAGTCTTCTGGGTAGATACGGTTCCAAAAATAACTATCCCGAAGGTTTCATTCTGTTTGGACTCCGTTTGATATTCCTTTTCTGCGAAACCCTGAAATAGGCAAAAACAGCAATTTGCATTGGGCCTTGGGTTAGTAGGTTAGTCCCAAAAATAATATAAAAGTGTATGATAAAGCCCATTAAACATCCAAAATAGAATATATAATATCATGGAACAATCAAAATTTATAGATACGTTGGAGACATATCAAGCATCCCCAAGCTTAATTTCTGCTCGTCCTCGAGTAGGTAAATGATAAAAACAGAATTTTTGATGTGGAATGCTAACTAACATAATTCTCAATGTAACTCTCTTTGTTGTGGCATGAATGTTCAGATCCGAAAGATTCAAGATAAAAGTTTATATTGACATAAGAATAATAATACTTCAAGCATACTAACAAAGCAATCATGTCTTCTGAAAATAACATGGCCAAAGAAAGTTCATCCCTACAAAATCATATAGTTACGCTATGCTCCATCTTCGTCACACAAAATATTCCAATCATGCACAACCCCGGTTTCAGCCAAGCACTTGTTTCATACTTTAATTTTTTCACACTCTTTCAACTTTCACGCAATATATGAGCGTGAGCCATGGACATAGCACTATGTGGAATAGAGTGGTGGTTGTGGAGAAGATAAAAATGGAGGAAGATGGTCTCACATCAACTAGGCGTATCAATGGGCTATGGAGATGCCCATCAATAGATATTAATGTGAGTGAGTAGGGATTGCCATGCAACGGATGCACTAGAGCTATAAATGTATGAAAGCTCAACAAAAGAGACTAAGTGGGTGTGCATCCCACTTGCTTGCTCACAAGACCTAGGGCATTTGAGGAAGCCCATAGTTGGAATATACAAGCCAAGTTCTATAATGCAAATTCCCACTAGTATATGAAAGTGACTAAACAAGAGACTCTCTATCATGAAGATCATGGTGCTACTTTGAAGCACAAGTGTGGAAAAAGATAGTAGCATTGTCCCTTTTTTTGGGCCTTTTTTTTGGCCTTTCCTTTTTTTTCTTTGGGACAATGCTCTCATAATGATGGTCATCACACTTATATTGATTTACAACTCGATATTAAAACTCGATACTAGAACAAAGTATGACTCTATATGAATGCCTCTGGCGGTGTACCAGGATGTGCAATGAATCAAGAGTGACATGCATGAACAATTATGCATGGTGGCCTAGCCACAAATACGATGTCAACTACATGATCATGCATGGCAATATGACAATGATGAAGCGTGTCATATGAACGGAAACGTGGAAAGTTGCATGGAAATATATCTCGGAATGGCTATGGAAATGCCATGATTAGTAGGTATGGTGGCTGTTTTGAGGAAGGTATATGTTGGTTGTATGGTACTGGTGAAAGTTGCGCAGTACAAGAGAGGCTAGCAATGGTGGAAGGGTGAGAGTGCGTATAATCCATGGACTCAACATTAGTCATAAAGAACTCACATACTTATTGTAAAAATCTACAAGTCATCAAAACAAAGTACTACACGCATGTTCCTAGGGGAAGGGTTGGTAGGAGTTAACCATCGCGCGATCCCGACCTCCACACAAAGGATGACACTCAATGAAATATCTCATGCTTCAAATTTGTCACACAACGGTTACCATACGTGCATGCTATAGGACTGGCAAACCTTAACACAAGTATTTCTCAAATTCACAACTACTCTACTAGCATGACTCTAATATCACCATCCTCATATCTCAAAACAATTATCAAGTATCAAACTTCTCTTAGTATTCAATGCACTTTATGTGAAAGTTTTTACTATACCCATCTTGGATGCCTATCATATTAGGACTAATTTTATAACCAAAGCACATTACCATGCTGTTCTAAAAGACTCTCAAATAGATATAAGTGAAGCATGAGAGATCAACAGTTTCTACAAAATAAAACCACCACCGTGCTCTAAAAGATATAAGTGAAGCACTAGAGCAAAACTATCTAGCTCAAAAGATATAAGTGAAGCACATAGAGTATTCTAATAAATTCTAAACCATATTTATCTCGCTCAAAAGGTGTGTCCAGCAAGGATGATTGTGGCAAACTAAAAAGCAAAGACTCAAATCATACATGACGCTCCAAGCAAAACACAAATCATGTGGTGAATAAAAATATAGTCTCGAGTACAGTTACTGATAGATGAAGATGAAAGAGAGGATGCCTTCCCGGGGCATCCCCAAGCGTAGGCTTTTCGTTATCCTTGAATTTTACCTTGGGGTGCCTTGGGAATCCCAAAGCTTAGGCTCTTTCCACTCTTTGTTCCATAGTCCATCAAAGCCATACTCAAAACTTGAAAACTTCACAACACAAAACTTAACCAAAAATCTCGTGAGCTCCGTTAGTATAAGAAAACAAACCACCACTCAAAGGTACTGTAATGAACTCATACTTTGTCTATATTGGTGTTAAACCTACTGTATTCCAACTTCTCTATGATTCATATTCCCCAATACTACTCATAGATTCATCAAAATGAGCAAACAACACACGAAAAACAGAATCTGTCAAAAACAGAACAGTCTGTAGTAATCTGTAACTTTCGAATACTTCTGTAAATGCAACAAAATTGAAGTAAATTGGTAAACGTGAGGAATTTACCTATCAATCATCTGCAAAAATAATCAACTAAATAGCACTTTCCAGTAAAAAATCACAGCCAAACTCGTGAGCGCTAAAGTTTCTGTTTTTTACAACATGATCATATGAACTTCACGCAAGTCTTCCCAAAGGTTCTACTTGGCACAAACACTAATTAAAAACAAAAACACATCTAAACAGAAGCTAGATGCAATATTTATTCCTAAATAGAAGAAAAAACAAAAAAAATATTGGATTGCCTCCCAACAAGCGCTATCGTTTAAAGCCCCTAGCTAGGCACGATATAAGAATAGATCTAGGTATTGCCATCTTTTGTAGGCAATCCATAAGTGGCTCTCATAATAGATTCATATGGTAATTTGATTTTCTTTCTAGGAAAGTGTTCCATGCCTTTCCTTAATAGAAATTGGAATCTAATATTTCCTTCCTTCATATCAATAATCACACCAATCGTTCTAAGGAAAGGTCTACCAAAAATAATAGGACATGAAGGATTGCAATCTATATCAAGAACGATGAAATCTACGGGCACATAATTCCTATTCGCAACAATAAGAACATCATTAATCCTTCCCATAGGTTTCTTAATGGTAGAATCCACAAGATGCAAATTTAAAGAACAATCATCAAGCTCATGGAAACCTAACAAATCACACAAAGTTTTTGGAATTGTAGAAACACTTGCGCCCAACTCACACAAAGCAAAGCATTCATAATATTTAATTTTAATTTTAATAATAGGTTCCCACTCATCATAAAGCTTTCTAGGGATAGAAACTTCTAATTCAAGTTTTTCTTCATCAGATTGCATCAAAGCATTAACTATGTGTTTGGTAAAAAGCTTTATTTTGACTATAAGCATGCGGAGAATTTAGTACGGATTGCAACAAGGAAATACAATCTATTAAAGAGCAATTATCATAATTGAATCCCTTGAAATCCAAAATAGTGGGTTCATCACTATGCAAAGTTTTAATCTCTTTCATCCCACTTTTAGCAAATTTATCATCAAGATCTAAAAACTCCGAATCATTGGGACACCTTTTAGCTAAAGTAGACTCATATCCAGTCCCATCTCTATAAAAATTCATACTAGAAAACAAGGATCTAATAGGAGACACATCAATAACTTTCAGATCTTCATCTTTATTTTCATGATAACTAGAAGAACACGCTTTCATAAAGCACTCTTTTTTAGCACGCATCCTAGCGGTTCTTTCCTTGCACTCATCAATGGAAATTCTCATGGCTTTGAGAGACTCGTTGATATCATGCTTAGGTGGAATATATCTAAGTTTCAAAGAATCAACATCAAGAGTAATTCTATCCACGTTTCTAGCCAACTCATCAATTTTAATCAATTTTTCTTCAAGCATAGCATTGAAATTCTTTTGCGAAATAATAAACTCTTGAGCACTAGTTTCAAATTAAGAGGGCATCTTACCAAAATTTCCATAAGAGTTATTGTAGGAATTACCATAATTATTAGAGGAATTACTAGGAAAAGGCCTAGGATTAAAGTTTCCTCTATAAGCATTGTTACCAAAATTATTCCTACCAACACAATTCACATCCAAAGATTCATTATTATTTTCAATCAACGTGGATAAAGGCATATCATTTGGATCGGAAGAAGCACTCTTAGTAGCAAATAATTTCATATGTTCATCCATCTTTCTACTCAAAACACTAATCTCTTCAATTGCATGCACTTTTTTACCAGTAGATCTTTCGGTATGCCATTGAGAATAGTTAACCCTAATATTATCTAGGAGTTTGGTAGCTTCTCCTAAGGTAGTTTCCATGAAAGTGCCCCCGTGGCCGAATCTAAAAGATTTCTAGAACCAAAATTCAAGCCAACATAATTTTTTTGTATAATCATACATGAGTTCAGACCATGTGTAGGACAATTACGTATCATTAATTTCATTCTCTCCCAAGATTGTGCAACATGCTCATGATCTAGTTGCTTAAAATTCATAATATCATTTCTAAGAGAGATAATCTTAGCGAGGGGAAAATACTTAGAGATAAAAGCATCTTTGCACTTACTCCATGAATCAATACTATTTCTAGGCAAAGAGGAAAACCAAGTTTTAGCACGATCTCTAAGTTAAAACGGAAATAACTTCAATTTAACAATATCATTATCCGTATCCCTCTTCTTTTGCATATCACACAAATAAACAAAGTTGTTCATATGGGTAGCGGCATCTTCACTAGGAAGGCCAGAAAATTGATCTTTCATGACAAGATTCAACAGGGCAGCACTGATCTCACAAGATTCAGCATCGGTAATAGGAGCAATAGGCATGCTAATAAAATCATTATTGTTGGTATTGGACAAGTCACACAATTTGGTATTGTTCTGAGCCATAGTGACAAGCAAGCAATCCAACACACAAGCAAACAAGAAGCAAGCGATCGGTAAACACACGGAAAAAGAAGGGCGAATAAAGCGGCAAGGGTGAAGTGGGGGAGAGGAAAACGAGAGGCAAATAATGTAATGCGAAGGATAAGGGTTTGTGATAGGTACTTGGTATATGACTTTTACGTAAGCCTCCCCGGCAACGGCGCTAGAAATTCTTCTTGCTACTTCTCAAGCTTGTGTTGTCTTCCCTCGAAGAGGAAAGGGTGATGCAGCATAGTAGCGTAAGTATTTCCCTCAGCTTTTGAGAACCAAGGTATCAATCCAGTAGGAGACCACGCGCGAGTCCCTCGCACCTGCACAAACAAATAAGAACATCGCAGCAAATGCGATAAGGGGTTGTCAATCCCTTTATAGTCACTTACAAAAGTGAGATATGATAGATAGGATAGTATAATATTTTTGGTATTTTTGATATAAGAACAGAAAGTAAATAAAGCAAAGTAAAATAGATGGAAGATTAATATGTTGAGAATAGACCCGGGGGCCATAGGTTTCACTAGTGGCTTCTCTCGTGATAGCAAAATTATACTGGTGGGTGAACAAATTATTATCGAGTAATTGATAGAAAAGTGCATAGTTATGAGAATATCTAGGCATGATCATTATATATAGGCATCACGTCCGTGATAAGTAGGCCGAAACGATTCTGCATCTACTACTATTACTCCACACATCGACCGCTATCCAGCATGCATCTAGAGTATTAAGTTCATAAGAACTGAGTAATGCTTTAAGCAAGATGACATGATGTAGAGGGATATACTCAAGCAATATGATATAAACCCCATCTTTTTATCCTCGATGGCAATAATACAATACATGCCTTGCTACCCCTGCTGTCACTGGGAAAGGACACCGCAAGATTGAACCCAAAGCCAAGCACTTCTCCCATTGCAAGAACTATAGATCTAGTAGGTCAAACCAAACCAATAATTCTAAGAGACTTGCAAGGATATTATAATCATACATAAAAGATTTCAGAAAAGAATCAAATATTGTTCGTAGATAATCTTGATCATAAACCCAGAATTCATCGGATCTCGACAAACACACCGCTAAAAAGATTACATCGAATAGATCTCCTCGAAGATCGAGGAGAACTTTGTTTAGAGATCCAAAAAGAGAGAAGAAGCCATCTAGCTAACAATTATGGAATCGAAGGTCTATGTTAAACTACTCATAATTCATTGGTGAGGCTATGGTGTTGATGTAGAAGCACTCACTGATAGACCCCCCCTCTGGCGGAGCTCCGGAACAAGCCCCAAGATGGGATTTCATGGGAACAGAAGGTTGCAGTGGTGGAATTAGGGTTTTCTCTGTTGACTCGATGTTTTCAGGGTACATGGATATATATAGGAGGAAGGAGGGCATCGGGGGAGCCAGAGGGGGCCCACGAGGGTGGGGGGCACGCCCAGAGGGATGGGGCGCGCCCTGGACCCTCGTGGCAACCTCCTTCGTTCCCTCGCGTGTACACCAAGTCTTTTGGGTAGATACAGTTCCAAAAATAACTCTCCTGAAGGTTTCATTCCATTTGGACTCCGTTTGATATTCCTTTTCTGCGAATCCCTGAAATAGGCAAAAAAATAGCAATTTGCACTAGGCCTTAGGTTAGTAGGTTAGTCCCAAAAATAATATAAAAGTGTATAATAAACCCCATTAAACATCCAAAACAGAATATATAATAGCATGGAACAATCAAAAATTATAGATACGTTGGAGACGTATCAGAGCAGTCTGAGCACAGATATTATAGTTCTTGAGGCTCTACTAGAGGCAGAAAGAGATGGTTTGGCTGCCATGAATGAGGTAATCTCGATCTTGAAGCAGGAAATTATGCAATTAGCTGCACGCATTATGCAAGCAACCCAAGAATTGGAGGAAGTAAGAATGTTGCATTTGAAGACGAAGGAGGTCCTGCTGCGTCTGCTATCTGAAGCCCAGGGTAATCCCAGTTCTTCTTTAGATAGCAGTTGAAATTGTCATTAGATTATTGTACTTGCGTGTTGTGTCATGTCTCTGGATGGATTTTGTTGTAAGACCCCCTATGTTGTCCATGTGTTCTAATGATCCAAATTTTTTAGGTGAGGTAATCCTCATTATATTGACATAAGGTGAACTATTTTTCATATGAGCATATTGTATTGGATGAAATAACTCTATGATTCAAAGTATATCCAACCTACTGAATTCGAAGATCACGACATTTCTAAATCATAATCATATATAAAGGTGGAATAAATCTTTGTTGTGGTTTTGAAGAAATAAATAACAAAACATAGAATTATCTGTGGATATTCGTAATCGAATAAAAATTGGATTTGAATTTAGTTGCCAGGGCCCAGGGCAAACGTGAATGCTAATTCGCTCAAGTTTTGAACGAAGCGGCTAAACACCCACTATCATTTGTGGGCTGCCCGAAGCAAGTGTTTGCAAGATGGAAATTACTGTCTACCCCTGACACTTGACATCCTTATTGACCGGAATTACACTGATGTCGATTGGGGTAGACTAGTAACTTCAATCAGACGTGACACGATGGCCTCTAAGCCCATTCAGACAATGTGGGCGCCCAACGTGGGCGGCAAAACACATTTGATTCAAGCTCGTCCGAAAGACATGTGTCTCTTCCTACATTTCCCCATTCATCCACGGTGGGCGGCAAAACAAACTCTCCTCGTCTGAAATCGATGTAGGCTAATATTTTAAATAGGGGCAGATGTGTAACTTCCCTTAGACGTGACACAACCGCCCTACCTGTCAGCCCCGTTCATACACTCTAGGCACCAACCGTGGGCGGCAAAACACCCTCTCCTCGCCCGAAATCATTATCGGCAAATATTTGGGAGATGTGAGATTACCGTCCTATCCCCAACCGACGTGATGTCCGAAATTTTAAACGGGGGATAAGTTTGTAACTTTGCCACATTTCAGACAAGCGCGTCTCAAATTTTGAGATCCCCCCTCCCCCTCCATTTCCCCATTCATGCACTATCGGTGCCACGACAACCTCCCCACTGCGGTCAGCCTCCTCTGTCCGCCACCCCATCCTCCACCTTGACGGAGCTGCTACCCCTACCCTATCGTCCACTGCAAGAGATGGACGTCTCTCATCCACGGCGCCGGACAAAGATCCTTTCATCGCTTTGTCTCTCTTCATCGGCGCCGTCGTCCAATTTGCTGTTGCCGCTCCTACGGCCGCCTCGTCCACGGCAACAGGATTTATCCCCCAGCCTGGTCGTGTGCCATCTAAAGTCTTCTTCCCCGCCGCCGACAGCCATCGCACCCGCAACATCCTCAAAGTATCATCAGGGGCCTACATGGCGTTGCAAGAGAGGAGGTACTCTTCCATATGTGCTTAAGTTATTGATCTCACCCGGAAAATATATCTTAAATTGTTTACTGTACTTTTCTTGTCCGTACCAAATCGTAGTGGCTAGTTGAATGCAAACATTGGTTGCGAAGTAGCTTTGTCCGGTTTGCACCTTCAGATCCGCCATGTCACGGTCATTATACTCGTAAAGCTTATGGTTCCCCTTATTTATTCACTACCATCATCGTAGGTGCTTCACTGCTTCGTGTCATGCTAGCACTGCTCCTCAAGACCTCAACCCATCAAGCTAAACAACATGCCACTCATAATTCCAAAGCTTACGTGTTGAAATACGAATCTGATATGATGCTCATATTACTAAAACAAAGAACGTTTAATTGGTCACCTAATGTTCCTATATTCATTTCGAAAAGCATGTGCGCCACCCACTGGTCCAGCTAGTTCCACTTTCCTAATTTTACCTTTGATGCTTAGGGTTTTCCCCTTTTATCTACTCTACTATGATCTGCGTAGGTGCTTTCTGTAATACTAGCATTACTCCACCCTTCAAGCTAAACAACACAACACTCATAATTACAAAGCTTAGTTGTTCAAATATGATTGTGATATGATACTGTCATTAGTTAACAGACACATTTAATTGGTTAGCTAAAGGTTCCACTTGAGTTTCCGAATGCGTGTCACGACATATAGATAGACAACAGAATTGCATTTCTTTGTCACTTGTTGACTGTACTTTCTTGTCCATACCAAATCTTAGTTGTTATTTCAAAGCAAATATCGATTGCTAACTACCATTTGCGCGGTTTGCAGCTTCAGATCTGCCATCCCACTGCCACGGTAAACACTATACTCATCATGCTTACGGTTTCCCCATTTTATGATGACCACGATCAGCCTACGTGGTTCGTGTCGTAATAGCACTGCTCCACCCATCGAGCTAAACAAGCTTAGTTGTACAAATTCAAATCTTATATTATGCTGATATTAGAAAAACTGGAGATGTTTAATTGGTCAGCTAAATGTTCCTACTTTAGTTTCGAAATGCATGTGAGCCACATATGGAGAGACCGGAAGGAATATTATTTCTCTGTGCGCTCTGGTTCATCATGGGTGGCCAACCGACATTGTATAGAAAGACTTGTAATATCTTCAATCTGCTTGCTCTTCTGCCTTCTTTAAGATGATCCTCTTCTCTTGCGGTCAACTGGTCAGGTCGAGTTATTCTCCCTTAGTATATTTTGCATCTGTCAGGTCAGGTCGACTTGTTCTTCTTTACTATATGTTGAAGCTGTCATCTGCGAAGTATCATCACTTCTGGAGCTCTCATATTTTGAGTAGTAGGCCACATTATATTAATGCACACACCAAATTACAGCATGCATGGCACGTCTTAGAAGAACTGCAGAGATAGTACAAAGGGGTTTACAGGGAGGAAGTATTGGATTAGAATCACTTCTGCATTACAAAGATAATCTCACTTGTTTTTATGTTTTCATGCATGTCGGGTATTGAACATTATCAAATGAATATGAGAATGGGC
>LR738713.1:350196985-350218323 GCA_902687465.1 Secale cereale
TCAAATGCCAAAGACGAGGCCACAAGTCATTTGAGTGCAAGACCATTCGCACCATGATCATCAATGACGACGGATCCTATGTCTCAATGAGCGACGGGAGATGGAAGCCCTTGAACATGTAGCTATGCATCACCAAGTGAATGAAGATGAATATCATCAAGTGTTTTACGACAATGACTCAAGTCCCAATCTTGTGGTCTCCAAGGTCTTAACACTTCAACATCATCAAGACGAAGATCAATAATGTCACATCTTCCACACCAAGGCCGTCATCAATGGACGTTCCGTCAAGGTTATCATTGATGGAGGAAGTTGCCATAACTTGGCAAGTGAAGAGCTTTGCGACAAGCTACAATTGATCAAGATGAAGCACCCACATCCCTACAAGGTCCAATGGCTTCGCGACGCCGGAACTCTTCGAGCCGATCACACCATGCAAGTATCCTTCAAGATAGGCGCCTACGAGGAGACACTTGAGTGTGATGTGGTCCCCATGTCCATCTGCCACCTTCTTCTAGGACGAACATGCCAATACGATCGTGGAGTCACCCACAACGGACGGACCAACCATTATAGCTTCAAGATGAAGGGAAAAGAGTTCGTGCTACGCCCAATGTCACCAAGTCAATTAGCCACCGACAAACATATACCTACCAACCATCATGGAGAGAATGGTGAGAGAGTGAACCACCAAAAGGAGAGTGAGAGCCACAAGGCAAATACAAGCGACTCCACGATGAGCGACAAGAAACAACTAGTGCTATTCGCCACCAAAAGTGAGATGAGAGAAGTGTGTGAGAATCCTTCGAGCATCTTTCACCTTGTGCTTCTATGCGAAGGGGAAGCGAAACCTCCTAACACTTCCCCACCTCTACCTTTAGTGTTGTCTCGATTGTTGCAGGAATTCTCGGACGTCTTTCCCGATGAGCTACCACCGGGTCTACCTCCGTTTCGCGGTATCGAACACCGCATCAACCTCATACCCGGTGCACCACTTCCCAACAAGGCTCCTTACCGCGTCAACCCCGAGGAAACCAAGGAAATACAACGGCAAGTACAACAACTTATCGACAAAGGTCATGTACGTGAAACCTTAAGACCTAGTGTCATTCCGGTTATTCTCGTGCCTAAGAAAGATGGAATTTTTCGCATGTGCTCCGATTGCCGTCCTATAAATGCTATCACCGTTAGATATTGTCACCCTATTCCACGCTTAGACGACATGATTGATGAATTATGTGGTGCTACCATCTTTTCGAAAATCGATCTCAAAAGTGGTTATTACCACATTCGCATTCAAGAGGGTGATGAGTGGAAAACAGCTTTCAAAACCAAGTTTGGGTTATATGAGTGGTTGGTCATGCCAACGGGCTTATCGGAAGCGCCCGACTCAGTCATGCGTCTCATGCATTTTGTTCTCCGACCTTATATAGGCGTCTTTGTAGTGGTTTACTTTGATGACATCCTCGTCTTTAGCAAATCGCTTGAGGATCACATAAAACACATCCGTATGGTTTTGCAAACCCTTCGGTGTCGGTGTATTTGGATCGACACCTATGGGATCACAAAAATCCCTACTACGGTTGCGGGGCGCGGGGTTGAGAGAAGAGCGGATCTAACAGTTAGCACACGGTTCCTTTACCCAGGTTCGGGCCACAAAGATGCGTAAAACCCTACTCCTGCTTTGGTGGATTATATGTTTGTGTTCTTCAGCTAGCTATGGGGTGTGATGAGCTCCAAAAGCCGAGTCGTGAGGAGTTCTAAAAAGCCGAATCCTTCTCCTGGTTGCCTCAGGCCTCCTTTTATAGAAAAAAGGGGTTGCCATAGTGGCACACAGGATGTGGAAAGGGTACAGTGATGCGAGGTTATCCCTCGCATTACAGGAAAAGGCGCATTTAATGCGCCTAGCTTAGGTGTCCTCGCTTTATCGGGGACGAGGGGACACGACCGTCTTGTCCATCGCCGCTCCTCCTTGTGTTGACACGCGCCCTGGTCAGCGGTGCCTAGGGTGCCATGTAGGCAGGCAGGCAGCTGAGGTGGCGCAATGGTGGGTCTTCATGAAGATCTGCATATTGCCACGCAGGTGCCTGCCCAGCTAGTTGGGTCGGCAGCTGCATGGGGAGGTGGAAGCGTAGTTGGCGCGGGCCTGATGGTGGCCCCGTGGATGTCCTCGGCAAGGGCCTTGCCGGGGCCCCCGCAAGGGTCTTGCCGCGGCGCCTGCTGTCATCCCCGGCAAGGTGCTTGCCGGAGGTCTCGTGGTCTTCCTTGGCTGGGATCCCGCCAAGGGTCATCGTCTTCTTAGCTTGTATCTGATCTTGAATGTCTACACAAAGAACTGCATGCCACTACGGGGATGCCTCCCGAATCCTTGCCCCATGGGGGCAGTGGACTCAAGAGTGATCCGCTCCGTAGGCGTGGGGCGAATTGCCACGGCAAGGGTCTTGCCAGGGCTGCTAAGGCTGGCCCAGGCAAGGATCTTGCCGGGGCTGCTAGAGCCAGCTCCCGGCAAGGATCTTGCCGGGGGATCCCGCTTCGTCCCCTTTGCTCTTTGTGGTCTTGGCTTGGTGTTGCTCCAGTTCCATCGAGCTTTGGTCTTACCTTGGCTCACCTACCTTGCCATGCTTGGTGTGGTGATGCCCGTGGCTCAGACTGCCCGTGCACAGTCATAGGGGTACAAAAAGTGTACCCCTCTTTTTGTATACCGACAGGAGCCCCCGGGCCTGGGCCACACATAAGCGCGACGCGTTGTTGGGCTAGGCCCAGAACGATGCGCGGGCAGGTGGGACGATTTTCACCGAGGTAAGATTTTCCCCGCGCTTTGCCTCGCACGACCCGCACGCGCAACGCGGGGTGGAGGGGCGTGCGTGACATGGGCGGCATGCGCGGGGCGGTTTCCGCAGGCATGCGTCACGTCGCAGTAAATGCGAAAGGAGGCGGCCCGCATTCCCCCCCCCCCATAAGAAGGAATAACTGCGGGCGTGCTGCTCACTTCCTCCATTTTCCTCGTGCCTCTTCCAATCCCAGAGCCGATGTTCCCTCTCTTCCTTCCTTCCGAAGCCTCCGCCGTCGCCTGTCGCTGTTGCTTCGCCATCCCTCTTCCTCAGCCATCCATCTCAGCCGCCATGGCGTCCAAACCCGCCAAGGGCAAGGGGGTGGCCAAGGGCGCCGGGCCCGTGGGGCCGCCGGAGGGCGCGTTTTCGGGGGACCGGACGAAGGCTGCTTTCTTCATCCCGTCGACGGTCGACATCTACGAGCTTCGGGCCGCCTTCAAGCCCCTTTGGGGGGCGAAGACGGGGGGAAAGAACTTGGGGCATCCGGCGACGCACGTTATTCCGGCCGCTTGCGCCGAACCTGGCCCAAATCGGTACCCCTTCTTCGTCGACTACTTTTCTTGCGGGTTGTGTCCCCCCTTCTCTGATTTATTCTGTGATGTCATGCATGTTGGAAATATGCCCTAGAGGCAATAATAAATTGGTTATTATTATATTTCCTTGTTCACGATAATCGTTTATTATCCATGCTAGAATTGTATTGATAGGAAACTCAGATACATGTGTGGATACATAGACAAACACCATGTCCCTAGTGAGCCTCTAGACGACTAGCTCGTTGATCAATAGATGGTTACGGTTTCCTAACCATGGACATTGGATGTCGTTGATAACGGGATCACATCATTAGGAGAATGATGTGATGGACAAGACCCAATCCTAAGCCTAGCACAGATCGTGTAGTTCGTATGCTAAAGCTTTTCTATATGTCAAGTATATTTTCCTTAGACCATGAGATTGTGCAACTCCCGGAAACTGTAGGAATGCTTTGGGTGTACCAAACGTCACAACGTAACTGGGTGGCTATAAAGGTGCACTACAGGTATCTCCGAAAGTGTCTGTTGGGTTGGCACGAATCGAGACTGGGATTTGTCACTCCGTATGACGGAGAGGTATCTCTGGGCCCACTCGGTAGGACATCATCATAATGTGCACAATATATGATCAAGGAGTTGATCACGGGATGATGTGTTACGGAACGAGTAAAGAGACTTGCCGTTAACGAGATTGAGCAAGGTATCGGTATACCGACGATCGAATCTCGGGCAAGTGCTATACCGATAGACAAAGGGAATCGTATACGGGATTGATTGAATCCTTGACATCGTGGTTCATCCGATGAGATCATCGTGGAGCATGTGGGAGCCAACATGGGTATCCAGATCCCGCTGTTGGTTATTGATCGGAGAGTCGTCTCGATCATGTCTGCGTGTCTCCCGAACCCGTAGGGTCTACACACTTAAGGTTCGGTGACGCTAGGGTTGTAGAGATAAAAGTATGCGGAAACCCGAAAGTTGTTCGGAGTCGCGGATGAGATCCCGGACGTCACGAGGAGTTCCGGAATGGTCCGGAGGTAAAGATTTATATATAGGAAGTCCTATTTTGGCCACCGGAAAATGTTCGGGATTTTTCGGTATTGTACCGGGAAGGTTCTAGAAGGTTCCGAAGTGGGGCCCACCTGCATGGGGGGACCCACATGAACGTGGGTAGTGGGGGCAAGGCCCCACACCCCTGGTCAAGGCGCACCAAGATCACCCCTTAGAAGGAATACGATCATATCCCGAAGGGATAAGATCAAGATCCCTAAAAAGGGGGGATAACAATCGGTGGGGAAAGGAAATGATGGGATTTCTTTCCCCCACCTTTGCCAACGCCCCAATGGACTTGGAGGGCAAGAAACCAGCCCCCTCCACCCCTATATATAGTGGGGAGGCGCATGGGAGCAGCACCCCAAGCCCTGGCGCCTCCCTCTCCCTCCTGTGACACATCTCCCTCCTCCCGCAGCGCTTGGCGAAGCCCTGCTGGAATTCCGCTACTTCCACCACCACGCCGTCGTGCTGCTGGATCTCCATCAACCTCTCCTCCCCCCTTGCTGGATCAAGAAGGAGGAGACGTCCCCGCTCCGTACGTGTGTTGAACACGGAGGTGCCGTCCGTTCGGCGCTAGGATCATCGGTGATTTGGATCACGATGAGTACGACTCCATCATCCCCGTTCTCTTGAACGCTTCCGCTCGCGATCTACAAGGGTATGTAGATGCACTCCCCTTTATGCTCGTTGCTAGATTACTCCATAGATAGATCTTGGTGATGCGTAGGAAAAATTTTGATTTTCTGCTACGATCCCCAACAATGCACACCTTTGGCTTCCGCCTTTTGGATTTCACTCCGAACGCGGTGGCATGCATGGCTTTCTTCGCGCACCTTTGCGAAGGCTTCGTCAGCGTGCAGCCCAACACGGCGCTCTTCCGCCACTATTTCACCCCTCAAATCCAGCCGGGAGGTGCCGTCTCTGGGTGCATCACATGGATTCCAAAATCCAAGGGAGCATACCCGGACGGCGCCGTGAAGGAGAGTTGGGATGAATGGCGCGGCCGGTGGTGCTAGATTGAAGAAGACAACATTCTGCAGGGTCCGCCGGGTGCCGCCGGTCCGTGGCAGTGACTGGGGCGACGTCGACGCCGCCGACGGGAGGCTCACTGTCGCCATCACTAGGATCCACCAGCTCTCCCAGGCCGGGCTCACCCTTGAGGTGATCGGGGCGGACTTCATCCACCGTCGGATCGCCCCGTTGCACAATAAGGGGAGCCCAGCCTGGCTCTTTAGGAACCCGGCTGACGTCATGCGGCTCCGCCCTGGCCTCGACCACAACCTCACAGTGATGGGACACGCCCATTTTTGCCAGCGGCTCTTCGAGCTTGATGTGGGTCGCGACGGCGAGGTCGAACGGACCGGCAAGGCCGCGAAGGCTGCCGCAAAGGCCGGCAAGGCCGTCAAGGGCAGCTCTTCAAGCTGCCAGCGGGGGTGGTCCCGCTGTGCAACAATTCGCGCCAGTCCGAGATCGTCGCCATGATGCCGGAATGCAACGCGCACGGCCCCGTCCCGAGCTGGCAGGAGCCGGCGGACGAGGTCGTGCAGCAATTCTTTGACACTCTGGTCGAGGTGTGCGTCAAGCCTGACACCGAGCGGTGGCTTGTCAGGGACACCACCCAGGAGGAGCTGGACTACATCGCCGCTAGGGCGAGGGAGGCGCAGCTCGTCATGGAGGCCGGCAGCGCCGGAGGTGTGGAGGACAAGGATGCCACGGCTGCAGAGGAGGAGGAGCTCGCACAGTGGGCGGTGGCCGCCGGGGAGGCTAGCAGCACCGGCACCGGAGCTTCACTGGTCGAAGACGCGACCGATGAGTCATCGTCATCGGAGGACGCGGCGGCCGGCTCGGCGCCAGCCAGGGGAAGAGGGCGAGTCCTGCGGCGGGCCTGTTCCGGCGAGCCGATCCCGCCCGGCAAGACTGCCTAGCCTCAATTGGCCCTGGAGGAGTCCAGGCGCCACACGATTGCCACGGCGGCGAGGAGGCTGACGAAGGCCGCCGAGAAGAAGAAGGCAGCAGCCTTTTCTTCCTCTAGGCATGCACAAACTCCGCCCCCTTCGCCTCCCCCGGCAGACGTCGACTCGGATGTCGACGCGGAACTCCCTTTCGATCTCGGGCCTCTCAGCCCGAAGAGGAAGAGGAATGCGGTGGAGGAGGAGGAGATGGACGACGTGTAAGGACTCTATTCCTTAATGCCATTTCCATCCCCCTGAACCATGCCACTCATTTTGATCCGTCTTTGCTTCTTCAGGGACGTAGAGACGTTGGCCCAGAGGATAAAGAGGGCCAAGGCGTCGGCGAGCAGCGAGCCCCCAGCTGAGGCTTCAGAGACACCACTGGTGGTGTTGAGCAGCCCAGACGGCAGCACATCCCCCAGCGTAAGTTCATCATCCTCTTCTCGCTCGACATGCAGTAGGTGTTTGATGCTATGGTGCTGACCTTGCCGGTTTTGTAGGACGGGAGCAGCAACAGGAGGAGCCGCAGGGGGCTACCCCCAACGCACCACGCCCATCAACGACGCCGCCGCGAGTGGCGTCCCCGGGAAGGGCACCAAGCATGGAGCCCACACGCATGGAGGAAAAGGGGAACATGGGCGCTGGTGGCTCTATCATGGCGCCAGACGCCGGCGGGGAGGGGGCTTCTGCTTCACAGCCCAGCACGGGTGAGTCGCCTGTCTTCTGTCTTTGCTTTTCTCTTATCCTCTTTCTTGGCTTGATCATCCCCATCATGGCCCAGGCCCTCCTTCAACAGATATGGAGGACGTGGACGCCGTCATCCGGCAAGTCGCCGAGGAGGCCGCGGCGGAGGCCGACAAGATTGCCGCCGAGGAGGCCGCCAAGGATGCTGCCGAGGCCGTCGTTGACAAGGCCGCCAAGGATGCCGCCGAGGGTGCCGGCGGTGGGCCTGCCGGGGAGGCCGACAAGGCCGCACCTGAGGAAGAGGCGGTTGATGATCAACCATCTTCCTCCACAACCTCGGGCCCCGGCAGGTACCTGAAGGTGGGCGACGATATCTTCGTCCATCTTGCAAGGGCGTCATGGTCCCGAGCGCCCTCCGGGGGGGAAGCCTTCGACGGCGAGGTGCTTGCCGCCACCGGGCTTGAGGTTGTTGATGAACCGGGCGTCGGCGGTGATGGCTCTCCAGAAGGGAAGCTCTTCCGGGCCATGGGGGCCAATTTCCGGAAGCTCCAAGCGCTCTACCGTGCCCGTCTAGACAAGGTTAAGTCCAGGATGGCAGCGGTGGACGAGGCGGAGGTGGACTTCCAAGCGCGCGTCGCTGAGGCACAAACCTGGTTCCACCAGTCCCACGAGGAGCAGAGGGCCTTCCAGGAAGAATTGGCCAAGCGTGACGCAGAGCTCATCATGAAGATGTCTGACGTCGAGAAGGCCCAGGAAGAGGCGGCGAACTTGGCTGCCGCGGCCGAGGCCGCCCGGAACCAGCATCAAGACGGCCTCGATTCCCAGGAGGAAGACCTCTCTGCGCGTGAGGCGAAGCTTGCCGCAATGCTCCGTGGCAAGGATGAGGAGCTCGAGGTCCTTGTCGAGCGGCGGACTCATGAGCTGGGGCAGAGGCACAAAGAGGCACTCGATGCCCAAGCTCTGGTCCATGCCGGCAAGGTGCAAGAGCTGGAGGTGGAGCGGGACGAGCTGAAGAAGCAGGCCCTCAAGCTGTCCGACGAAAAGAACAGGCTCAACTGCGCCTTATCAGAGGCACAGGGAGCGGTCATCAACAGGGCTGGGGAGCTCTCCGAGGCACAAGAATCCATCAGACATCTCAAGCTGCGGCTGGAGAATCTCGAGAAGATGTTGTCGGAGAACTCGACTCGGAAGGAGGCCTTGACCAAGAGCCTGGAGGAGGAGAAGCAGCTGCGAGCAGACGAGGGCGCCTTCCACCAAGAATACGTGGCGGGCGAGATCAGGTGGATCGGCCGGCTGGAGGACATCGCCGGCAGGGTTACCTCGCAGTTGGCCCTCATGGGGATGCCAAACGTGAGGTATGCCCCTGAGTGGAGCGGGTCCGTCAACGCCAAGCTGACCCTGTTCTTCGAGGGTCTTGCCGCGGCGCCTGCTGTCATCCCTGGCAAGGTGCTTGCCGGAGGTCTCGTGGTCTTCCTTGGCCGGGATCCCGCCAAGGGTCGTCGTCTTCTTAGCTTGTATCTGATCTTGAATGTCTTCACAAAGATTTGCATGCCACTACTGGGATGCCTCCCGAATCCTTGCCCCATGGGGGCAGTGGACTCAAGGGTGATCCGCTCCATAGGCGTGGGGCGAATTGCCACGGCAAGGGTCTTGCCGGGGCTGCTAAGGCTGGCCCCGGCAAGGATCTTGCCGGGGCTGCTAGAACCAGCTCCCGGCAAGGATCTTGCCGAGGGACCCCGCTTCGTCCCCTTTGCTCTTTGTGGTCTTGGCTTGGTGTTGCTCCAGTTCCATCGAGCTTTGGTCTTACCTTGGTGCACCTCCCTTGCCATGCTTGGTATGGTGATGCCCGTGGCACAGACTGCCCGTGCACAGTCATAGGGGTACAAAAAGTGTGCCCCTCTTTTTGTACACCGACATTCGGAAAGAACGCTTATATGCTATCATGGATAAATGCACTTTTGGCGTTGATAAGTTTGTTTTCCTAGGATTTTTCGTTTCTTCGCAAGGTGTTCATGTCGATGAAACTAAAATTGAAGCAATTAAAACCTGACCTCAACCAACGAATCTCCAACAAGTGCGTAGCTTTCTTGGTTTAGCCGGTTTATATCGATGTTTTGTGAAGGACTTTAGCACAATTGCTATGCCTCTACACGCCTTGAGCAAGAAGAACGCACCCTTTATTTGGGGTCCTTCGCAAGACAACGTGTTCAATGAGCTAAAAACCTTGCTTACTCACGCACCACTTCTTGCCCTACCAAACTTTGACAAACCATTTGAGATACATTGTGACGCTAGCAATACAGGCATAGGAGGCGTGTTAATGCAAGAAAAGCGCCCGATTGCATATTTTAGTGAAAAACTTTCTGGAGTGCAACTTAACTACCCCATCTATGATAAAGATCTCTATGCCTTAGTGAGAGTTTTGCGTGTTTGGGAACACTATCTCCGACCTCATGAATTCATTCTTCACACGTACCATGAGACGCTCAAGTATCTCAAGGGCCAAACTAAGTTGAACAAGCGGCATGCTAAGTGTAGTGAGTTCATAGAGTCTTTTCCCTATGCCATCAACTATATCAAAGGAAAAGAGAATGTTGTGGAGGATGCGCTTTCCCGCAAATGCATGCTTGTCACACAACTTGAGTTGAATTGTGACGCCCGAGACTGACGTCCCAGAAGATTCCAGAAGATTCCAGAATATTCCAGATGTTCCGGGTTGCCCGTGTGGTTCTTTGTGCTTGTGTTATTTATTTTTGCATTGCATCATGTCATCATGCCATCATGTCATATTTTATTTTGCATCTCAACCTAATAATTCGTGTGGACCTTCGGTCCATTTAAATCGAGGGAAGATGTCTTCTCTTTATAACATATAAAAGCCTCCTAATAATTATGGAGCTATATTAATAATTATTCCGTTGTTTGGAATTACCGCAACACACTTGCAATATTTTCCCCATGCTTTCACTTCGAGCTTCTCCTTCCAAACCTTGCAAATAATTCTTTTCCGTTGTTACGAGGTTCCTCCAAAAATTTGAACATTTTTTGGACACTTCAATAATCTCGTCTTAGTTCAAACCTATTTGAATTAAATTCAAATATGTTTGAATTATTTCCGATCTGGCCTTTTATAATTTTCTCCGGTCGTGCTCATTTTTACGAGCCCGAGAAAATTATCATTGTGCTAGTTTGCCCAAACCCCCCTCCTTCTCTTTCTTTTCTTCTTGTTTGGCTCTCTCTTCTCTTTTTCTGCAAAAGAGAAGAGTTTTATCAGCAGAGCAGCTGCAGCAGGGAGCCCAACAGGCCTCTAGCTCCCAGCCGGCCCATCCCACTGCAGCCTTCACCTGGCCCATCTGGCCCAGCCCCCATTCCTAACCCTAGCTACAGCGCACCCGAGTCCCTCCGCTCCCTGTTTCCCTTCTGTCCGCCGCCACTCCCCAAGTCCCGCATCTCGCTCGATCTCCTCACCCCGTCGCTCTCCCGAGCCCGAGCGGCCTCCCTTCCCGAGCGCGCCCTCGCAGCCTCGCAGCGCCCGCCAGGAACCCCGCCTCCTGCGTCTCCAAGCTCCGGCCCGACCACCTCTCCCCAGCGCGGGCCTTCCCTCCTCCAGTTCGCCTCCTTCCCGCGCCCTCCTGCCCCGCTTCGGGCCTCCCCGTCGCCCTCCAGGCCGCACGCGCGCCCGGCCGGCCAGAAGCAACGGCGCCCCGAGCGCCCGGGCCAGGCTCCAGCGGGCTCCCTTCCCTTCCCGCGAGCCGGCCTCCACCTCGTCCTCCCGTGCGGCGCCTCGACCCCAGGCAGGCCAGCCAGGCTCCGCCCTCCATCGCCCCGCGAGCGACGCCTCTCCTCCCGCGGCCAGGGGCGCCCGCTGGACCTCCGCGTCCGTGGCTCCTCCCAGCTCCTGCGAGCGCCGTGGTCGCCCTCCGTCCTTCACGCTTCGACCGAGGCCAGCCAGGCCCCTCCCCGTCCTCCAGGGTCGCCGCACCAGAGGCCTCCTCCTCTACCCGTCCCCTGCAAGCCTCGTCGCCGGCTTCCTTCGTCCCGAGCCGCAACCCCCGCAGTCCTTTCTTTTTCCTGTTTTTTTTTTGTGCTGGTTTTGTTAATCTCAGTTAACCAGGAAGACAGCAAGTTTTTTCTACTTTTGGACCCTTGTACGTCTACAGAAAACGGGCTCGTGAACGGCTACGGAACAAGTACCACGACGACCCGAACGACTACCGGCGACCCGACCAAGTACCCCTACGGCGAGTACCACTACCGTCGACAAGTTCGGAGACCACAAGTACCACTACGAACGCCGACGCGACAAGTACCCCTTCGGAAATGGAAACGCCTACGTGAACGTCTACCGTCGCCCCGAGTACAACTACCGTCGCTCTACGACCGTGAGTTCCACTACCGTCGCCCGGAAACGAGGAATTCGCCAAGTAACACGACACGATGACGTGAACCACTACTTCCTCTACGACTCACGAGAACGGCTACTTCCTCTACTTCCACTACGTCCCTCTACGATCCTGAACCGCCCCGAAACGCACGCTTCGAAGGTATAACCCCGAGACGTGACCCGTGAGATGCTTGCTTGTGTTGTATGAAATGTTTTCCCGTGTGTGCTCCGTGCCGTTTCGGCCGTTGTCATGTTCCTCGGTTGCCTCATCGCTGACCCGTGGGAACCCGGCAACGGGATCACCCCATCATCTCGTTTGACTCGCTTCGTCACCTTTTGCACCGGTCTCTTAACGAGATACCGGAACCGATATGATGCGTTGCATCATGTTCGGATCGTTGCCGTGGCACCCTTTCGTTCCACCACGGTGACAACACTTCATATCCTCTTATGTTAACCTTTTAATAATTGCATAACTTGATCATGACATCCACATCATGTTAACAACACAAAAATGTTTAATTGTTGTTGCTTTATAATTATTAAACTTGCTCATGGGGATTTTCCGGATATGTTGTTGTTATTCTCCGGCCCCATTTAAAATGCCTAAATAGTGTAGTTTCTTTATGCTTCACCTCTTGCCATGTTAACAAACATTTAATCTTGTCTTGTAATTAAACGAGAGTCAACTAAATAATTAAATGTGGTGTTTCGTCAATATGCAACTCGTTGCATATTGAGCTCCACTTAACTTGTAGTATTTGTTTGTGCTCTTGTCATGCCTTGCATATTTAAACCGGACATGCATCATACTTGGTTGTGCATCTTATGCCATGTTTATGCTTGTGTGTTTACCATGTTGTTTTCCTTCTTTCCGGTTGCTTCTCTTGTTAGCTTCGGTTTCGTTCCGGAGTTGTGAGGATCCGCTCGACTGTTGCTCCGTCTTCTTCTTGGATCCGTTCTTCTCCCTTGTGGTTTTCCCAGGCAAGATGACCGAACCCGGATACCATTACTATCTTTGCCTTTTGCTAGTAGTTCCGCTCTATAGTTTTTGCCTCGATGCCCATGTCTTTCTTGTCAGCCTCCTACTTGTAACCAATTGCCATGTTTAACCACCCTACCTATGCAAACCGTTGCTTGGCTAAGTACGCTTCGCTCAGCCCCTCTTATAGCATTGCTAGTTGCAGGTGAAGATTGAAGATGCTTGCTTCATGTTGAAGTTTGGTTGGGTTATATCACACTATATAAATGCTTAAAATGAAATCATCTATATACTGGCAGGGTGGAAGGCTAAGCCTTTTGCTTGGTGTTTTGTTCCACTCATGCCGTTAGGAACCGTATAAACCGGTGTTATGTTCCTTGATTATGCGTTCCTAACACGGTTGGGGTGTATGGGACCCCCTTGATAAACCGCTAAGTGCTAAGTCTTTTCCAGCAAGTCCCAACATTGGTACTATTTGCCTAATAACAAACTAATAAAACTTGCATAAGGGCCTTGCAAACCCTCTTTTATTTTAATTCCACCCCCGGGCCAGTGCTCCTCATGAGTGTTGGTCCGAAACGAGCGGACTGCGGGGCCACCTCAAGGAAACTTGAGGTCTGGTAAAAACCCGTAGGATGTCTCATCCGGTCGTGTCCTGAGACTAGATACGCGCGGCTACCTATCAGGGTGTCGACACGCCGGGAGGATTTGCTGGATTAGCCTTACCTTAGTTCGGTTTAACTTGAGCACGGGATTCCGAGAATACTCGGGTCTTCCCAACTATGGAGTTGCGACTCCGCGGATCGTGGGCTTGTAATGGGTCAAGTTGGAACACCCCTGCAGGGTTTGAACTTTCGAAAGCCGTGCCCGCGGTTATGTGGCAGATGGGAGCTTGTTAATTCCGGTTGTAGATAACTTGACACAATGTTTCAATACACTACCAGCGTGTGTACCGTGACTGTCAATTTCCGAATAGGGATTCGGGAGTTGAACACGGTGGGGTTATGTTTGACCGGCTTTAGCTAGGATCACTTCGTGATCATCTTTCGACCGATGCACTTCTCTTCTCGCTCTCTTTACGTAAGTTAGTGCTAGTTGCTGCTGCAGACTCTTGTTTGTTCCTTCACCTCATATTTCTTTCTTCAGCCTTATCCTCACCCAAGGCTTAAATAGTCGTGTTACCCGGGAACGGGATTGCTGAGTCCTCTGTGGCTCACAGTTACTTCACCACACCAGTTGCAGGTTCAGCCGAGTTTGATGCAGGAGTTGGTTCAAGTTCTTCACTTGGAGCTCGTTGAACCTTGTAGCCGTTTGCTTGTGACGTTTCGATGTTCAGTAGTGGTTTCTACTAGGATTCGATCCTGACCTGTGGCTTTTGTTGTTTTGGTATCTTTCTTTTGGATCTTCACCCGTAGTCGGGTTGTGATGTTTTGGATGATGTATTTCTTATGTATTGTATTGTGTGAAGTGGCGAGTGTAAGCCAACTATCTCCTTTTGCAATTTAATCCCCCTTTTACATGAGTTGTGCAAAGATACCAAACTTGAGATCATTCTAGGATGGGCTTATATCTTTAAGTCGTGCCTCGACACGTAGGAGATATAGTCCCATCCTGGGCATTACAAGTTGGTATTCAGAGCCTTCTCCGACCTAGAAGCCCCCACTGATTGATCGAATCGTTGACGGTTGAGTCTAGGCACACACTGAAAACTTTTTGAGTCCTATATTATATCGGAGAGTAGGATTTCTTTGCTTCTCATCCCCTTTCTCTCTGATGAGGACTCCTGACGATTACTCTTTTCTCTTCTACTTTCAAAAATTGCACCAAATTTTTTTTTAGGATCCCGCGAGTATTCTGGGATTGTTTCGATGTTCTTGTGACAAGGATATTGTTCTCGATGCCTCCTGTTACCGAGGAGTTGAGCTTCGGGGTATCATTGACACAAGCATATCGCGGCAGTACTAAATACTTAAGACGGCCGACATCGAAAATCTCTCCTATACGGCCAGTGGCAAGATAACCCCGACATCACCCAGTACTGGGGAGGTAGTTCGAGAGTATTGCCATAGCTTGTTATAGTGGATGCTTTTCGAAGGTCCAAGGTAAACAGTTTCCGAGAAAGACTGGTTATGTGTTGAAGGATGGATACACCTGGATGTAGGTTTAGAGTTGATTGCGCGGTGCTTCCCGTGTATCCCCAACACCTAATTGCATAACTGGAAACTTTCGGAAATCTATAGGTGGGTTTATCTAGTAGTTCTAGGCATTCTTCCAACGGATGCTCGATATGAAGTTTGGGGTTCTACATTGAGTGAAGTGGTTTTATGGACTTGTTCTGATCGGGAGTTGCATCTTAAAGGGTCCTTGGCTATGCTGATCCGGGGATGACAAAACCCTTTTGTAACACGTTCCATGAGCTTTCAGCACGAAGATGTCGAACGAAACTTCTATCTTGTATTTGT
Organism: Secale cereale; assembly: GCA_902687465.1. Taxonomy (NCBI): domain Eukaryota; kingdom Viridiplantae; phylum Streptophyta; class Magnoliopsida; order Poales; family Poaceae; genus Secale; species Secale cereale. The sequence continues at coordinate 350,211,870 of LR738713.1, forward strand.
TCTATCTGATCCTTGTTCCTTTTTATTTACCTTTTGCTCTCCAAGTGGCTTCTCGACAAGTGATGTACCTGCAGAATTCATTCGTTCAATCCTCTGTTCGAATGATATTGTGAAGATCATGTTGCACATCTATCCTTTGTTTTTGTTTTGATTCTGGTATTCGAGTTGCTTCGATGTCAAATGTTGATTCCATACCTTTTCCTAATCGGTGTTCTCATATTTCTATGGGAGTGCTAGTCCTTCTTGACCATCGAGATTTTCATGTTAAATTCTTTTCAACCGGTGTGCCTTCTCTTCAAGTTACTCCATGCAGACGTCGTTGAGAATCTGACGATTTGTCTGTTTCAATCATCTCAAGTTGTCTTTGTTTTTTTCCCACCCTCCCACCCTTCTTCTTCTTGGAGTCAGAATTCTCAGATGAAGTATCCATTTTATTCATGTGATATTTCTTCATTCTTTTCCTTCAATGTTCTTATCCGGTGATTTATCGTGAAGATGCTTAAGAGCTTCAAGTTCATCATTCTTCGTTCTCGTTTCTTCTCTGGTGGATGTAATTCAAGATTTCGGTGTTGATCTTATCCTTTTCCTCTTTTCACAATGCTTTCTTATTCCGGTGCACCAATTAGTCATTCTCCTCTTGCTATTCATATCCGGAGAGCTCAAGATATCTCAGAAGATTCATAATTTCATTCTTAATCCGTTCAAGCTATTTTGAGCATTGTCTTCTTATTCAAGCCTTTTAATTCAACCGGTGCAATATCTCTTAAGCAATCTTTCCAACGGTGATTTCTTGAGTGGGCCCTAACCCACAGGTCTTTTCCCAGGATCTTACCTGACTCTTCTATTTTCCGGAGTTATAATCAAATTTCTTTTCAAAGGTGACGTAAGAATGATTTACATCAGTCACATGCCTTCTCCAAGATCGCTTTCAATTCTTTTCATCGTTGTTTCAACCTTTTTAATTCTTCATTCCGGAGTGCTCAATAATTCTTATGGCATTTTTCGTCTTCATTTTCAACATTTGAAGACCGGAGAAGTGTTTCTCTTAAATCTTGGCCCGTTCTCTCAAGATTCGTGGTTCTAGCTTCATGCCATCCTCATTATCGTTTGTTTGTGAGGAATTCTTTTTATAACCATCCGAAGCATTTCATGAATTCTTTTCCTTTGTGTTCCTCCGAAGGCCATCATTTCAGAAGATTTCTTCGTTCTCAGTTTTCAACTTCGTCCTCCAACTATTCTTCATTGATGTCTCTTCGTTCGTCTCCATATTCTTACGGTGGTTCTTTCAAGTTTACCCTTCCGTTGTCATCGTTTTAATTCATTTGTTCTTTTCATAATCCTACCGGTGCCTTGTTGAAGAATTATCCAAGCTTGTGCGAGATCTCTCTTAATCCTTTCCAACGAGAATAAGTAGTATGCCAAATCCTTTGGTTGTCATCAATTAAATTGGTGAAGGAGATGCATAACATAATTCTTATTCTTATTCCTTCCAAGTATTTAATTCTTTGTCTGGAGCTTGTTCATCATATCATATTCTCGGTTCTAAGTTGTTCATCTTGTTTTCCGGAGCTCCAAGTTATTTCAATTATATCATTTCAAAGCTTCATCTAATTCATCGCAGGCCTTGAATCTTATTCTTTTCATCTTTCATTTCTCATGCTTTCATTACCGGAGTTTCATGGTGGTTCATCATGTTTTAATTCATCCTCGAAGTCTTCATCAAGATTCTTGTTGGAGTTCAAGCATTCTTCATCATGCTTTCCAAGTGCAATTCTTCTCCCTTATCTTTGAGGTGGTGTTATGTCATTCTTGTCAATTCCTTCATGGATTATGATTCACGAGTTTCAAGAATGAGATATTTAAAACCATCATTTTATTTGTTCAGTAGATCCTTTCAACCCTTCAATTTATTCATTGGAGTTATCTTGGGTTGTATTTCACCTAAAAGCTTTCCCTAAGGATTGTTGTATTGTGGTGCTTATAAATGACCCAAGTTCTTCATTTTTTTTCATTCCGGTGAAATAAGTTTATCGTCTCCTTGTTGATCTCAATCCAATCAAACATTTCCGTTAGTGGCCGGTAGTCACCTCATAATTTTGAGATGTTTTCCGTAAGCCCACAACGAGCTTATTCTTTCGTTGTTGAATTTCCAACAACTCCGTTCAACCCTTCTCCGTAAGGATGCTCTTTCAAATTTAATTTGAGAGAAGTTGTCATTTTTCTTCTCCATTCATTTCTTTCGTTGATCTATATGCTATTCTTTCATTCCGGAGGCCTTGTGATATTGCTCTCTTTAACCATCATCTCGTTTTATCAAGATCATATTCTCCCTTGCTTGTCATTTAACCGGAGTGTTGTTTTTTTTCATTCAAGTTCCATCATCTTACCAAGTTTTGCCTCACTTTTCAACCGGAGTGCTGTCTGAATCTTTTCTTACCTTTGTGCAATTCTTTTAATTGTTTCGGAGGCTGTGTGTTGTTGTTTTCATCTTGTATCATCCCATCTTCTCAAGTTCTTGTTAATTCCTTCCATTTTCAGATGGAGTGCTGCCCAAATTCTGTCATTCTTATTCCTTGGCCATACCATTGCAGTTCATATTCTTTTGGTCCGTGAGCTCTTGTTTCATGTCTTTCAACCTTCAAGGTTCTCATAATGCTCCTTGTTCCTCTTTTCTAAAGGAGTGTTTTCCTCTTCGTTATCTCCGTTGCTTTCTTCTTTCAACTTGTTCAACCTCTCAAGGTTCTTTGGTTTTCACTCGTTTGTCAAAGAAGCAACTTTGTTTTACCTCCTCCTTTTCGTTTTTACCCGGTGATATCTCTAGGATCTCGGGTCGAGATCCTCTTTTAGTGTGGGAGAGTTGTGACGCCCGAGACTGACGTCCCAGAAGATTCCAGAAGATTCCAGAAGATTCCAGATGTTCCGGGTTGCCCGTGTGGTTCTTTGTGCTTGTGTTATTTATTTTTGCATTGCATCATGTCATCATGCCATCATGTCATATTTTATTTTGCATCTCAACCTAATAATTCGTGTGGACCTTCGGTCCATTTAAATCGAGGGAAGATGTCTTCTCTTTATAACATATAAAAGCCTCCTAATAATTATGGAGCTATATTAATAATTATTCCGTTGTTTGGAATTACCGCAACACACTTGCAATATTTTCCCCATGCTTTCACTTCGAGCTTCTCCTTCCAAACCTTGCAAATAATTCTTTTCCGTTGTTTCGAGGTTCCTCCAAAAATTTGAACATTTTTTGGACACATCAATAATCTCGTCTTAGTTCAAACCTATTTGAATTAAATTCAAATATGTTTGAATTATTTCCGATCTGGCCTTTTATAATTTTCTCTGGTCGTGCTCATTTTTACGAGCCCGAGAAAATTATCATTGTGCTAGTTTGCCCAAACCCCCCTCCTTCTCTTTCTTTTCTTCTTGTTTGGCTCTCTCTTCTCTTTTTCTGCAAAAGAGAAGAGTTTTATCAGCAGAGCAGCTGCAGCAGGGAGCCCAACAGGCCTCTAGCTCCCAGCTGGCCCATCCCACTGCAGCCTTCACCTGGCCCATCTGGCCCAGCCCCCATTCCTAACCCTAGCTACAGCGCACCCGAGTCCCTCCGCTCCCTGTTTCCCTTCTGTCCGCCGCCACTCCCCAAGTCCCGCATCTCGCTCGATCTCCTCACCCCGTCGCTCTCCCGAGCCCGAGCGGCCTCCCTTCCCGAGCGCGCCCTCGCAGCCTCGCAGCGCCCGCCAGGAACCCCGCCTCCTGCGTCTCCAAGCTCCGGCCCGACCACCTCTCCCCAGCGCGGGCCTTCCCTCCTCCAGTTCGCCTCCTTCCCGCGCCCTCCTGCCCCGCTTCGGGCCTCCCCGTCGCCCTCCAGGCCGCACGCGCGCCCGGCAGGCCAGAAGCAACGGCGCCCCGAGCGCCCGGGCCAGGCTCCAGCGGGCTCCCTTCCCTTCCCGCGAGCCAGCCTCCACCTCGTCCTCCCGTGCGGCGCCTCGAGCCCAGGCAGGCCAGCCAGGCTCCGCCCTCCATCGCCCCGCGAGCGACGCCTCTCCTCCCGCGGCCAGGGGCGCCCGCTGGACCTCCGCGTCCGTGGCCCCTCCCAGCTCCTGCGAGCGCCGTGGTCGCCCTCCGTCCTTCACGCTTCGACCGAGGCCAGCCAGGCCCCTCCCCGTCCTCCAGGGTCGCCGCGCCAGAGGCCTCCTCCTCTGCCCGTCCCCTGCAAGCCTCGTCGCCGGCTTCCTTCGTCCCGAGCCGCAACCCCCGCAGTCCTTTCTTTTTCTTGTTTTTTTGTTGTGCTGGTTTTGTTAATCTCAGTTAACCAGGAAGACAGCAAGTTTTTTCTACTTTTGGACCCTTGTACGTCTACGGAAAACGGGCTCGTGAACGGCTACGGAACAAGTACCACGACGACCCGAACGACTACCGGCGACCCGACCAAGTACCCCTACGGCGAGTACCACTACCGTCGACAAGTTCGGAGACCACAAGTACCACTACGAACGCCGACGCGACAAGTACCCCTTCGGAAACGGAAACGCCTACGTGAACGTCTACCGTCGCCCCGAGTACAACTACCGTCGCTCGACGACCGCGAGTTCCACTACCGTCGCCCGGAAACGAGGAATTCGCCAAGTACCACGACACGATGACGTGAACCACTACTTCCTCTACGACTCACGAGAACGGCTACTTCCTCTACTTCCACTACGTCCCTCTACGATCCCGAACCGCCCCGAAACGCACGCTTCGAAGGTATAACCCCGAGACGTGACCCGTGAGATGCTTGCTTGTGTTGTATGAAATGTTTTCCCGTGTGTGCTCCGTGCCGTTTCGGCCGTTGTCATGTTCCTCGGTTGCCTCGTCGCCGACCCGTGGGAACCCGGCAACGGGATCACCCCATCATCTCGTTTGACTCGCTTCGTCACCTTTTGCACCGGTCTCTTAACGAGATACCGGAACCGATATGATGCGTTGCATCATGTTCGGATCGTTGCCGTGGCACCCTTTCGTTCCACCACGGTGACAACACTTCATATCCTCTTATGTTAACCTTTTAATAATTGCATAACTTGATCATGTCATCCGCATCATGTTAACAACACAAAAATGTTTAATTGTTGTTGCTTTATAATTATTAAACTTGCTCATGGGGATTTTCCGGATATGTTGTTGTTATTCTCCGGCCCCATTTAAAATGCCTAAATAGTGTAGTTTCTTTATGCTTCACCTCTTGCCATGTTAACCAACATTTAATCTTGTCTTGTAATTAAACGAGAGTCAACTAAATAATTAAATGTGGTGTTTCGTCAATATGCAACTCGTTGCATATTGAGCTCCACTTAACTTGTAGTATTTGTTTGTGCTCTTGTCATGCCTTGCATATTTAAACCGGACTTGCATCATACTTGGTTGTGCATCTTATGCCATGTTTATGCTTGTGTGTTTACCATGTTGTTTTCCTTCTTTCCGGTTGCTTCTCTTGTTAGCTTCGGTTTCGTTCCGGAGTTGTGAGGATCCGCTCGACTGTTGCTCCGTCTTCTTCTTGGATCCGTTCTTCTCCCTTGTGGTTTTCCCAGGCAAGATGACCGAACCCGGATACCATTACTATCTTTGCCTTTTGCTAGTAGTTCCGCTCTATAGTTTTTGCCTCGATGCCCATGTCTTTCTTGTCAGCCTCCTACTTGTAACCAATTGCCATGTTTAACCACCCTACCTATGCAAACCGTTGCTTGGCTAAGTACGCTTCGCTCAGCCCCTCTTATAGCATTGCTAGTTGCAGGTGAAGATTGAAGATGCTTGCTTCATGTTGAAGTTTGGTTGGGTTATATCACACTATATAAATGCTTAAAATGAAATCATCTATATACTGGCAGGGTGGAAGGCTAAGCCTTTTGCTTGGTGTTTTGTTCCACTCATGCCGTTAGGAACCGTATAAACCGGTGTTATGTTCCTAGATTATGCGTTCCTAACACGGTTGGGGTGTATGTGACCCCCTTGATAAACCGCTAAGTGCTAAGTCTTTTCCAGCAAGTCCCAACATTGGTACTATTTGCCTAATAACAAACTAATAAAACTTGCATAAGGGCCTTGCAAACCCTCTTTTATTTTAATTCCACCCCCCGGGCCAGTGCTCCTCATGAGTGTTGGTCCGAAACGAGCGGACTGCGGGGCCACCTCAAGGAAACTTGAGGTCTGGTAAAAACCCGTAGGATGTCTCATCCGGTCGTGTCCTGAGACTAGATACGCGCGGCTACCTATCAGGGTGTCGACACGCCGGGAGGATTTGCTGGATTAGCCTTACCTTAGTTCGGTTTAACTTGAGCACGGGATTCCGAGAATACTCGGGTCTTCCCAACTATGGAGTTGCGACTCCGCGGATCGTGGGCTTGTAATGGGTCAAGTTGGAACACCCCTGCAGGGTTTGAACTTTCGAAAGCCGTGCCCGCGGTTATGT
>LR738713.1:350218333-350228708 GCA_902687465.1 Secale cereale
CAATACACTACCAGCGTGTGTACCGTGACTGTCAATTTCCGAATAGGGATTCGGGAGTTGAACACGGTGGGGTTATGTTTGACCGGCTTTAGCTAGGATCACTTCGTGATCATCTTTCGACCGATGCACTTCTCTTCTCGCTCTCTTTACGTAAGTTAGTGCTAGTTGCTGCTGCAGACTCTTGTTTGTTCCTTCACCTCATATTTCTTTCTTCAGCCTTATCCTCACCCAAGGCTTAAATAGTCGTGTTACCCGGGAACGGGATTGCTGAGTCCTCTGTGGCTCACAGTTACTTCACCACACCAGTTGCAGGTTCAGCCGAGTTTGATGCAGGAGTTGGTTCAAGTTCTTCACTTGGAGCTCGTTGAACCTTGTAGCCGTTTGCTTGTGACGTTTCGATGTTCAGTAGTGGTTTCTACTAGGATTCGATCCTGACCTGTGGCTTTTGTTGTTTTGGTATCTTTCTTTTGGATCTTCACCCGTAGTCGGGTTGTGATGTTTTGGATGATGTATTGCTTATGTATTGTATTGTGTGAAGTGGCGAGTGTAAGCCAACTATCTCCTTTTGCAATTTAATCCCCCTTTTACATGAGTTGTGCAAAGATACCAAACTTGAGATCATTCTAGGATGGGCTTATATCTTTAAGTCGTGCCTCGACACGTAGGAGATATAGTCCCATCCTGGGCATTACATGAATATTATTGGCTTTGAGCATATCAAAGATTTGTATGAGCATGATCCTTTCTTTACAACTCCATATGCCAAATGTGTGACACACACTTCTTGGGAACAATACTATATCCAGGATGGATATCTCATGAGAGCTAACAAACTTTGCATTCCCGAGTGGTCTCTTTGTTTGCTTCTCTTGCAGGAATCTCATGGAGGAGGACTTATGGGACATTTCAGATGCGACAAGACATTCGCAACGCTCTCCAAGAATTACTTTTGGCGCAAGATGTTCCGTGACGTCTCACGCTTCACCAACCGATACTCTACATGCCACAAAGCTAAGTCCAAAGCTCAATATCACGGTCTTTACATGCCACTTCCTATTCCATACCAACCTTGGGAGGACATTATCATGGACTTTGTACTTGGGTTGCCTAGAACTCAAAATGGAAAGGATTCCGTGTTTGTTGTTGTGGATAGATTTTCCAAAATGGCTCATTTCATTCCTTGTAACAAGATCGAGGATGCTTCACATGTGGCGAATCTCTTTTGTAGGGAAATCTTGCGCCTACATGGTGTTCCCAAGACGATCGTATCGGACCGTGACGTCAAGTTCTTGAGCTACTTTTGGAAGACTCTATGCGCCAAACTCGGCATCAAGCTAGAATTCTCTTCGGCATACCATACACAAACAGACGTCCAAACGGAACTGACGAACCAGACGCTATCAAAGCTTCTTCGCGTGTTGATCAAGAAGAACATCAAGGAATGGGAGCACTGCTTTCCCATCACCGAGTACGCCTACAACCACGCAAGACATTCTACTACCGGCAAGTCCCCCTTCGAGGTCGTCTACGGCTTTAGCCCATTGTCCCCATTGGACATTTTCCTCTACCTCTCCAAGAGCACATCAACATGGACGCAAGTGCACGAGCAAGTTATCTCAATAAGATGCATGAAGATACAAGGGCAACGATCGAGCGACAAGTACATCGCCTCGCCACCAAGCTCAACGTCAACAAGACACCAATGTTGTTCGAACCGGGAGATCTTGTATGGCTTCATCTTCGCAAGGACCGCTTCCCCAACGAACGCAAGTCCAAACTACTACCTCGAGCCGACGGACCCTTCAATGTGTTAGCTCGCTTCAACAACAATGCCTACAAGATCGACATTCCACGCGACAATTACAATGTGAGCGATACCTTCAACGTCAAGGATCTCTCTCCTTTCCATGGTGATGAAGATTTTGATCCGCGGTCGGATCTTTGCCAAGGGAGGGGAGATGATGGGGAGCATCCCATGGTCATCCCCATGGACCTATCATCGTCTCACCAAGTGCCAAGTGGACCCATGACTCGAGCCCGTGCAAGAGCTCTCGAGGCCGAGGTGACATCTCTCCTTAACCAACTTCAATGTGAATCATGCGAGACATGGCTACTACCTCAAGCGGATGTGCTATGTGTACTCAGGTACCAAGAAGACCCCCTCGAAGAGGCTCATGAAGATGGACAACTCCCCAAGTGTACGGAAGGATCAATGCAGCAAACAGAACTAGGAAAGGCTCCAAGCCCCGGACATCCGGCCATCAATCCCGGACATCCGGCCCCTAAAGCGTCTTCAACAGCAAAACCCCCACAACAGAAGCTACATGGGTTGTACATCCTGCCAGGCCCCGGACATCCGGCACGACAGGGCCCGGAGATCCGGCCCCGAGCCCGAAAATCCGGCGCCACCACAGAAGCATACATGTGGCTTGCCCCGCTAGCCCGAAAATCCGGCGGCTCACGATAGCCCGGACATCCGGCGCCTCATGCCCGGACATCCGGCTCCTGATGCCTGCATGCATTTCGTCTGGGATGTGGCCCTTGTATCCCCTCGCCCCTCTAGACTATATATACTCCTCCACCTACCTCTTTCTAGGGTTAGCATTGTGATAGCTCAACTAAACCTAGAGCATTGCTCATCCTTAGTGGTTCATCTCCTCAAGTGACCGCGGCTCCTCTACGAAGAAGATCAACACGGATTCAAGACCTCCTCTATGGAGAAGATCCTACGGGATAGCCCCAAGACCTCCTCACGGAGAAGACTATCGCTACTTGTATCGTCCGTTGTTGACCGTGGGTCGTGTATCTCTTTGTGTTTCCGGATCTAGCACTTGTGTGATTACTTACTTGTTGATTTGAGTGTTCCTCTTTCGTTTCCCTCGTGATTCCTCGTGATTTCCCCTTTGTGTTCTTCCTGTTCATCGTGGGATTCCATCCTTTTTGTGAAACATCGACCTAGATCAGGTTGACCCCGCATCATTATGCTTTAGAGACAGCTGCATTCATGTTAAATAGGGCAACATCTAAATCCATTGAGATGACGCCTTACGAATTGTGGTTTCGCAAGAAACCCAAGTTGTAGTTTCTTAAATTTGGGGATGCAATGCTTATGTGAAAAGGCTTCAACCTGAACCCAAGTTAGAGAAATGTGTCTTCATAGGATACCCAAAGGAAACTGTTTGGTACACCTTCTATCACAAATCCAAAGGCAAGATATTCGTTTCTATGAATGGATCCTTTCTAGAGAAGGAGTTTCTCTCGAAAAAAGTGAGTGGGAGGAAAGTAGAACTTGATGGGGTAATTGTACCTTCTCCCGAATTGGAAAGTAGTACATCACAGAAACTAGTTCCAGTGATTCCTACACCAATCAGTGAGGAAGCTAATGATGATGATCATGAAACTTCAGATCAAGTTACTACTGAACCTCGTAGGTCAACCAGAGTACGTTCCGCGCCAGAGTGGTATGGTAACCCGGTTCTGGAAGTCATGTTACTAGACCATGATGAACCTATGAACTATGAGGAAGCGATGATGAGCCGAGATTCCGCAAAATGGCTAGAGGCCATGAAATCTGAGATGGGATCCATCTATGAGAACAAAGTGTGGACTTTTGTTGACTTTCCCGATGATCGGCAAGCCATTGAAAATAAATGGATCTTTAAAAGGAAGAGTGACACCGATGGTAACGTTACTGTCTACAAAGCTCGACTTGTTGCGAAAGGTTTTCGACAAGTTCAATGAGTTGACTAAGATGAGACTTTCTCACCTGTAGCGATGCTGAAGTCTGTCTGAATCATGTTAGCAATTGTCGCTGTCTACAAAGCTCGACTTGTTGCGAAAGGTTTTCGACAAGTTCAAGGAGTTGACTACGATGAGACTTTATCACCCGTAGCGATGCTTAAGTCTATCCGAATCATGTTAGCAGTTGCCGCATTTTATGATGATGAAATATGGCAAATGTATGTCAAAACTGCATTCCTTAATTGATATCTCAAAGAAGAGTTGTATATGATGCAACCAGAAGGTTTTGTCGATCCTAAAGGTGCTATGAAAGTGTGCAAACTCCAGCGATCCATCTATGGACAGGTGCAAGCATCTCAAAGTTGGAATATATGCTTTGATGAGGTGATCAAAGCATATGGTTTTACACAGACTTTTGGAGAAGCCTGTATTTACAAGAAAGTGAGTGGGAGCTCTGTAGCATTTCTGATATTATATGTGGATGCCATATTGTTGATTTGAAATGATATATGATTTCTGGATGGCATAAAACGGTACTTGAATAAGAATTTTTCAATGAAAGACCTTAGTGAAGTTGCTTATATATTGGCCATCAAGATCTATAGAGATAGATCAAGATGCTTAATTGGAATTTCACAAAGCACATACCTTGATAAAGTTTTGAAGAAGTTCAAAATGGATCAGTCAAAGAAAGGGTTCTTGCCTATGTTACAAGGTGTGAAGTTGAGTAACACTCAATGTCCGACCACTGCAGAAGATAAAGAGAAAATGAAAGTCATTCCCTATGACTCAGCCATAGGATCTATCATGTATGCAATGCTGTGTACCAGACCTGATGTGTGCCTTGCTATAAGTTTAGCATGGAGGTACCAAAGTAATCCAGGAGTGGATCACTGGACAGCGGTCAAGAACATCCTGAAGTACCTGACATGGACAAAGGATATGTTTCTCATTTATGGAGGTGACAAAGAGCTCGTCGTAAACGGTTACGTCGATTCAAGCTTTGACACTGATCTGGATGACTCTAAGTCACAAACCGGATATGTATTTTTGTTGAACGGTGGAGCTATGAGTTGGTGCAGTTCCAAGCAGAGCGTCGTGGCAGGATCTACGTGTGAAGCGGAGTACATAGCTGCTTCGGAAGCGGCAAATGAAGGAGTCTGGATGAAGGAGTTCATATCCGATCTAGGTGTAATACCTAGTGCATCGGATCCAATGAAAATCTTTTGTGACAACACTGGAGCAATAGCCTTGGCGAAGGAATCCGGGTTTCACAAGAGAACCAAGCACATCAAGAGACGCTTCAATTCCATCCGCGATCAAGTCAAGGAGGGAGACATAGAAATTTGCAAGATACATATGAATCTGAATGTTTCAGACCCGTTGACTAAGCCTCTTCCACGAGCAAAACATGATCAGCATCAAGACTCCATGGGTATTAGAATCATTACTATGTAATCTGGATTATTGGCTCTAGTGCAAGTGGGAGACTGAAGGAAATATGCCCTAGAGGCAATAATAAAGTTTTTATTTATATTTCCTTATATCTCATGATAAATGTCTTTTATTCATGCTAGAATTGTATTAATGGGAAACTTGATACATGTGTGAATACATATACAAAACACAGTGTCCCTAGTATGCCTCTACTAGACTAGCTCGTTAATCAAAGATGGTTATGTTTCCTAACCATAGACATGTGTTGTCATTTGATCAACGGGATCACATCATTATGAGAATGACGTGATTGACAAGACCCATCCGTTATCTTAGCACTATGATCGTTTCGTTTTACTGCTATTGCTTTCTTCATGACTTATACATGTTCCTATGACTATGAGATTATGCAAATCCCGTACCGGAGGAACACCTTCTGTGCTATCAAACTTCACAACGTAGCTGGGTGATTATAAATATGCTCTATAGGTGTATCCGAAGGTGTTTGTGGTGTAGGCATAGATCGAGAATAGGATTTGTCACTCCGAGTGTCAGAGAGGTATCTTTGGGCCCTCTCGGTAATACACATCGTAATAAGCCTTGCAAGCAAACGACTAATGAGTTAGTCATGAGATGATGTATTACGGAACGAGTAAAGAGACTTGCCGGTGATGAGATTGAACTAGGTATGATGATACCAACAATCGAATCTCGGGCAAGTAACATACAAATAACAAAGGGAACAACGTATGTTGTTATGCGGTTTGACCGATAAAGATCTTCGTAGAATATGTAGGAACCAATATGAGCATCCAGGTTCCACTATTGGTTATTGACCGGAGATGAGTCTCGGTCATGTCCACATAGTTCTCGAACCCGTAGGGTCCGCACGCTTAATGTTCGATGACGATCGGTATTATGAGTTTATGTGTTTTGATGTACCAAAGGTAGTTCGGAGTCCCGGATGAGATCACGGACATGACGAGGAGTCTAGAAATGGTCGAGACATAGAGAACGATATATTGGACGATGTTATTCAGACACCGGATGAGTTCCGGGGGTCACCGGATAATTATCGGAGTGCCGGAAGGGTTATCAAAACCACCGGAGAAGTAGTGGGCCTTATTGGGCTATAGGGGAGAGAGAGGGGTCTGCCTAGAGCAGGCCCCCTCCCCCCATGGCCTAGTCCAAATCGGACTAGGGGGAGGGGCGGCGCCCCCTCCTTCCTTCTCTTCTCTTCTCTCCTTCCCTTCCTTCTTCTCCTAGTTGGACTAGGAAAGGGGGGTTCCTACTCCTAGTAGGAGTAGGATTGCCCCCCTTGCGCGTGCCTATAGGGGCCTGCCGGCCTCCCCCTTGCTCCTTTATATACATGGGTAGGGGGCACCCTAGACACACAAGTTAACAACTGTTTTAGCCGTGTGCGGTGCCCCCTTCCACTGTTACACACCTCGGTCATATTGTTGCAGTGGTTAGGCGAAGCCGTCCGTCCCTAACTTCATGAATACCGTCACCATGCCGTCGTGCTGACAAAACTCTCCCTCGGCCTCAACTGAATCAAGAGTTCGAGGGACGTTACGGAGCTGAACGTGTGAGATCGCGGAGGTGCCATGCGTTCGGTGCTTGATCAGTTGGATCGCGAAGACGTTCGACTACATCAACCGTGTTACTAAACGCTTCCGCTTTCGGTCTACGAGGGTACATGGACACACTCTCCTGCTCGTTGCTATGCTTCTCCTAGATAGATCTTGCATGGTCGTAGGAATTTTTTTGAAATACTACGTTCCCAACACACACACGCTGAGCAAATGGCAACTGTGTGCTTGCTTGCACCCGTTTCCTCTTTGTGAACCATCTCGGATTATGGTGTATATCGCAAACTTTTGTGTTTTACCAACTGTGTGTGCCATAACAACATGGAGAGCGTAATTTCATCGTAATTTAATTGCTGCTATTTTAAATTGTGCCAGATTTGAACTTGAATTTGAATGTATGCTACAGCTTTATTCATATCCATTAGGTTCAAACAACCAATGCATTATTCGAGTCATAGGTACATATGTTCAAGAATTACATAAGAACCAAATAAAGAATGATGAACCACAGTTGTATACTTGTACTATTAAAGACGGTAAAGAAAGAGGCGAAATACATTCTGGTTGCTGAACAAGATGAAGCGGAATGCCCATATTGTGCCCTCCTCCATGCAGAAGGCACGCACGACTCTAGTCCAAACCCTTGTGATGGGCGACCGCCCATCCTTCACGGTCTTCATGAAAATATCTAGATAATCATCGTGTTGTGGTAGAAATACTTTAACCTTTGCATGCCCACCAATCATGTAGTTTGAAAGGTAATCTTGAGTAAACTGCTTTGGCAACCACTGCAAAGGAAAAAGCTTCAGACGTTATCATCTAACACAACTCATTATGGGCAGTAAAAAGAAGGCTGCAGAGTTCTTACTTACCATCTTGCAGTTCGCTGTTGTGTTGGATAAAGTGTAAACAAATAGTTTAATTGCCATATTTGTACCCATTTTCTGAACAATCTTTAACAGCTTCCTCACTTGATGTTGGTTCGTCGATATCTCATTGCCCCAAACGCAGAAAGGGTCGAAACGTTGATCTTTACCAATGACATATGTACCTAAAAGTACCAAGTTAATATCATATGGTAAACAGCAATTGGACAATGATGTAGTACAACACTCTTTTATAATTCTCCCCCCGTTCCTAAATATTTGTCTTTGTAGCGATTTCAACAAGTGACTACATACGGAGCAAAATGAGTGAATCTACACTCTAAAATATGTCTATATACATCTGTATGTGCTAGTCCATTTGAAATCTCTAAAAAGACAAATATTTAGGAACGGAGGGAGTATCTTATAACATCCAATATACTCACATATTAGATGAATTAACATCTTATATTATGGGCCGGAAGGATTTTAGTGCATTCTTATAAATTATCGGTTGATTAACTGCTGCTGTATCCATGGGTTACAGTTAGTTTGAGCTAGTTTGGGCTCAAATAGCCCTAAAGTATATCTAAACATGAGGGCTAGTTTGAGCTAGTTGCATTTATAACCCACCCAAAAAACTATCCAACCCAAGAGGTGCTAATTGGAGCTAGTTCTCCTAGTGCATTTATTGTCAATCTAACCCTGCCATCCAAGCAACTCTTTGGATGGAGTTAGTTCAGGGTTAGTCATGAGCTAGAAACTAACTCTAACCTCTATCTAAGTTGAGTATCTAAACATGGATGTGTTGTTGTTGTTGTTGTTGCTGCTGCTCTTCTATGTATATCTAGACATCATTAGAACATTAAGGTAACACTCTTCCTTGTTGCTATGTAGCCTAGGATTGCATATTTAGACATTAAGTACAGTGCATGTTGCTATGTAGCCCCAGATATATTACATATGTCCCTAGTTAACCTAACGATAAATGGGTTGTACATATATCCAGTTAAAAGTCCGATTCACCGATTAGCCCCTTATCAGCTCCGGCCTATATGGTACCAGCTACCGATATCCTGAACAGTGAGCAGATATAAGCCATGGGATGAAACTAACCTCGATGGAAAACAGCAGTAGTTCCCAAAATTGTCCTGTGTAGGTACATCGAGAAGCATGCTAAACACAACAGGCTAAACATCAACCAAAATTATCCATGGCAAACAAAATAATCTCCAAAAGATAGCTTCAGTGTGTAGGTTTAAGCACACTAGCAAAGCAAAACAAGTGGAAAGGTGTGTTAACTGCAACAGCCCTAACATTTAACAACAAGCAAACATAGTCATTCAAACTGGTATTGTGCTGATCTAAGTACACAGGTTATTGTTAAATAAAAATGGAAAGGTGTGTTAACAACAAGATGCAACAACCAAATGTAGTCATTCATAGCGGTATTATTGAAACTGGTACTGATGAAATTGAACTTCACAGTTCATACTTTCACATATAAAACATCACGTTGTGAATAACTGGAATAAACAAGGCATACTACGAACAACCAAAGATAGCATTTAAAAATCGACATATGCTAACTACAAACAATCGAACAATCATAACCTTTAAAAGAGGAATATGCTAGCTATAACAGGCTTAACAGCAAGCAAATATATGCATTCCTATCTGCATGTTTAAAACTGGATTGATGAAATGTACTGCACGGTAAATAATTGCACATATAGAGCATCACAATGTGAACAACTGAAATAAACAAGGCATGCTGCAAACAACCAGATATAACAATTAAAACTGAACATATTCTCACTACACTACAAAAGGGTCTCGACAAAACAAATCATTGGTTCCCCCTGTGAAGACGCACGGCGAAACAAATCATGGTTTTCCTCACTTGTCATAGATGGGCTCGTTCCCGTGGGAAGAGCACGGACCCTGGATGCGCTCCATGTTGTCGCAGATGGGCTCCTTCCCCTCAGAATAGCACGGCCGTAGGGTGCCCTCACTGATGTCGCAGATGGACGCTTTCCCCTTGGAAGAGCAGATGGGCTCTTTCCACTTGGACGAGCGGGAAAGGGTGGCCTCCTCCTGGTCGCCGTCGATGAGGTTTGACTTGGAAGCTATGGATCCCAAGCCAACGTTGCAGAACATGTCCTTTTGAAATGATAAAAGTGGCTCGATGGCGATGTAGGATGGCAAATAGTCGATAGCGAGCCAGAGGAGATCAGCGGCGGGGCCATGGATGAGATCGACAGCGGTTGAACCCGAGGGGTTGGGGTGGGACACTTAACCTATGGCATAGCCCGCCTCAGGCCGTCGCTGTCGATGAGCTCGATGTTGTAGCTGGCGGCCAAGACATGCCCGCATACTCTAGCCCGCTGCTTGAGTGTCTGCCGCTAGTAATGGTCGTCACCTTCCTCGGTGACGCCGGGCAAAGAGACCGCGATACACCACTTTTGGGCCAGTCGCTCCTCGAGCTCCACGGGAAGGGTAGCCGGTCTTAGGCTGCGATGCTCTGGAGTGGGGGATGGGGATGGGGATGGGGATCTGTGGGAAAGGGGGCATTTGGCAGGCGTCAACTAAGAAACTCAGGGCGGCCTGGGTATGGAGATCTGTGGGTAGGCTGCATGGGCAAACTGGCAGATGTTGACAATGGAGGCCTTGCGGCGGTGGCGGCGGCGGGGACCTTGCAAGGGTTTCGAGCGAGGGAGGGTGTGTGTGCGCGCGCGC
>LR738713.1:350230757-350254273 GCA_902687465.1 Secale cereale
TCCGGGAGGGCTGTAGGTTAGTAGGTGAGAAATACTAAGTAAGCATAAAAAATAGTAAACAAACAAAGGTGCATCAATTAATCTAGACAAACTTACGTTTCGGGCAGGGGCTTCTCCCTGGGCTTCACCACGAAGCTATGATGGGATGATGAATATGAACTAGCAGCAAGGTTCAGCTTACTCCGGGGTGCTGCCATGCCCGCGTCAGCGGAGGCCCCCCTCTTCGTCCCGCTGACTTGTGCAGGGAGTTCTTCTTCTTATTCCTCATCATCCTCCTCCTTTTCGGAGGAGAGGATGTTGATCTTCTCGTACTTCTCGTCCATAGGGCGGGGGCTGTCTCCGGCCCCCTTGCCCTTCTTCTTGGGCTTCTTGACTGGCGCCTTGTACGGCGCAGGGACCAGCATCGCCGTCAGTCGAGGCGATTCTGGGTCTTCGGGCCAAGGCGCTGGACACTTGATCCGGGTCGCCTTCTTCATCTAGCCGTGTATATCACGTGAAAACTCCAATTCCTGTTATCATTGAATAAGAAAGGGGATATATGTTCGGCGAAATTTTCTATTACCTATAGAGCGGAGACCACAGTACTATAGCCCGCGTCCTCGCTTTCTTTCGACCACTCCTTCTGGCTCTTGAAGAGATGCTTCCAGATCTCTTTGTGTGTAAAGCCAAAGAGATGCTTCAGAGGCTTATCTCCTGCCGGATCAAACTCCCATAGGAAGGAGTCCCGGCTTTGGCAAGGAAGGACAAGCCGGGCCAGCATTACCTGGACCATGGACGAGAGCTGGTGGCCTTTGGAAATCACGCTGGACACACGGCTCTGGAGAGTCGTCACCTCAACTTGAGACCCCCAGTCCAGACCCTTTTTGGTCCAGGAGGTCAACCTCTCTGGGGGTCCAGATCTAAAAGCAAGTTCCGCTACCCATTTGGCATCGCGAGGTTCGGTGATCTAAAACCACTCCTGCCGCCAGACCTTGTTTGTCTCTATGAATGACCCTTTTGGCCAAGTCGCATTTGGGGGCTTGCTAATCATAGCGCCACCGCACTCCGCGTGCTGCCCATCGACCACCTTCGGTTTCACCTTGAAGGTTTTAAGCCATAGGCCGAAGTGTGGAGGGATGCAGAGGAAAGCTTCACACACCACTATGAAAGCGGAGATGTGAAGGATTGAGTTCGGGGCTAGGTCATGGAAATCTAGCCCGTAGAAGAACAGTAAACCTGAACAAAGGGGTGGAGCGGAAACCCTAGCCCCCTAACAAAGTGTGAAGTGAACACTACCCTCTCACCCGCCTCTAGGACAGGAATCACCTGACCCTTGGCAGGGATTCGGTGCGCGATATCGGTAGCGACATAGCCCGTGCTCAGAAGATCCTCCACGGTTTTTTCGGTGACTGTGGAGGCCTCCCACTTGCCCTGGCGCCGGAACTAGCCATTGCTGGGGAAGAAGGCGGTGGTTGAGGAACGCAGAGCGGTGGGAGCAGGAGATGGGGAAGCTGGGGCTAGGGAGATTGGAAAGCTTGAGCTTGAGGAAAGCGTGGGGCTGATGAAAGGGATTGGTGTCCTTTTATAACACTGTGAATACATAATGTCCGCCCACTTTAGCCATAAACCTCGCCGGTTCCCTAAGCGGACGTGCGTAATGCGCGGTGTGGATGCTCACGTCACATTGCTAAGGGTCCCACAATAAGCGGGCACGATCTCTATTCTGATGAGACGTATCAATGAGGATATACCTCAATACGCAAAACTAGGACCAAATAAAACGGTTCGATATGTTAGTGGGATGGACGCGATGCTTCCCCAAAAAGTTGTCAGTAAAGACACACTATTCATTTTCTTTTAAGAGCCTTGCCTTCGAGGCTAAGGGTTGTATGAACCTTGCAGAGCCGAACACAATACACCTTTTTCCAGAAGATATATTCGGAAGAAGGAACCAGCCTTGCAATGCCGAAGACAATATGGACGCCGAACTCATCGTCATCAAAGACAGGTTCAGGGGCTACTGAGGGAGTCCTGGATCGACGGGTCCTCGGATGGCCAAATAACTCTTGGTGGGCCTGACTGGTGGGTCGTGAAAATCATAGTCGAAGATCGTCTATCGTATCCGGATAGAACTCCTGTATTTGTATAATGGCAAGTTTTAGGTTCGGGTGTAATCTTTCCTTCCTCTGTAAGATTGTTATGTACAAACCCCAGGCCCCTCCAGTGTGTATCTAAACTGGAGGGTTTAGTCCGTAGAGGCTAATTGAGAAACACTAATCCTCATAGGCTAGACTCTAGGGTTTAGCCAATACGATCTCAAGGTAGATCAACTCTTGTATTCATATTCATCCATATTAATATAGCAGGAAGTAGGGTATTACCTCGATCGAGAGATCCTCAACCTAGGTATACATCGTGTCCCCAGCCTCCTGTTACCATCAATCCTCAAACGCAAAGTTTGGGACCTCCTACCCGAGATTTGCCGGTTTTGACACCGACACCCGCCAGCCACCCCCTCCGGTCCCCATTCACACCTGCACAAGCTCCTTCGCGTATATGCCATGGCACCGCCTATCGCGATGGTAAACACTTAGCTCGATGCCTTCCGCCACCGCCAGGCTACCGGCAAAGCCCACTACATTTCGCCACTTCTGCTTGCCGCCGCCTATCGCCATCGACTTTCTCTACGCTGCTCGCGGTCGACCCAACTCAGCACGGTTGGGGAATCTGTCGTACTGAGCGTTCTTTCTCATGGACGACAAGGTAATTATTTTAATGAGATATTATCTCATCTCTTATCCCAGTTCATCTGCCTCCTTAAATCACCCGACGGAAATCGCAGTGAATTCATTTTTATTCGAGCTGATTTGAGGGTTTTCTTTCATTCATAGAATGTACAGTGCGCCGACACATCAGGGCTTTGCGACCTCCGCCAGAGATTCCATCTCACTGTACTAGATCGCTTGATGACGCGTGTGGTATGTTCAATCTCACCCTAAATCGGTTGGCATGGCCTACTTTCCTGAACATATTCTAAATATTGCTACATTTGGATAAAAGGTGCAACATGCACCATATACGTCAAAGGAGATCTCCTCCCTCTTCTTTCTATATTAGGAAAAATTAATGATGTATTGTTCTTTCGATTACTCTCATATTTCCATGACATCATGTTTACCCTATTTGTTTAATTATAGATTTTTGTCCTTCTATTTCAACTGTTGTACAGTTCTGTCAATTTGGTCCCATATTTGCATGTTACCGTATTTTCTGTAACAATCCTAACATTTTCTCCAGCGCATCCCTTGCTATGCAACAAATTATGTAGTGCACAATTTTTCCATTTCCAAAGATCAAGGCCGCACGGATGTCATACTGCACACAAACCATGGATTTATAATCGTTGCTACTGTAGGACTTGACGAATGTGGTGACTCTTATTTTGACACTGGCTTTTGGAATGAAATTTCTAAGTTTTATGCACTGAAAGCTGGCACTAAAATTGCACTGCACATAAAAGGGACTGGTCATGAGATATATGCTAACTTCCCCGACAAAATCATCCATCCAGACTTTGTTCGAAGTAAGTTTTCTTTTCAACTATCTGCATGTTGACTTACCCAGCAATGTCAAATGAATTGTGTAGTATTTAAGCAACCAATTGTTATTCCCTTTTCTTACTATATTCCTACCTAATAAGTTCTAGTTACCGATACACTTTTCTATTGCCCTGTTTTAACTAAATATTCCCTGTACTCCCATTTCTATCAGAAAGCGCCGCTAACAAGGAGACTCCGGAGGTGGAGAACGGGGCTGCCAACAAGCGGAGGCGGGGTGAGCTAGAACCACAAGCGACTCCAGCATACCTGGACTTCATCCGCAGCCTACCCGATGATATGTTGACATTCATCATCTCCCTCCTCCCAATCAAATATGGGGCGGGGACAACCGTCCTTTCCCGGTGGTGGCGTCCCCTATGGAACTCCAGCCCTCTCGACCTCATCGACACCCACGAGCTCTGCCATGGCTATCACAAAAGCTTGGATGCATTCTCCAAGATCCTCGGCAGTCACCTTGGCCCAACCAGAGGCCGAATGGGCAAGTTCCATTCCAACGGCAAGGACCGAGCCAAGCTTGATGACTGGTTCCAATCCCCCGCCCTAGATCAGCTCGAGGAGCTCACTTTTGATGATGGGCATATGTGGTTGCTTCCAACGTCCGCACTTCGCCTCGTGCCCATGTTGCGCGTCGCCAAGTTCAGGAACTACCATCCCCCCCTTAATGACGCGCCCACTCTTATTCTACCACGACCGAAGCACCTCGAGCTTGTCGCCGTCTGCCTCTCAAACGGTGACATGGAGCGCCTACTCCGTGGCTGGACTTCACTCGAGTACCTTCATCTTCAGGCGATCAATGGGTTTAGTACCTTCCACATCAACTCCATGACTCTCCAGACTATTTATGTGTGTTGTCGGTGCGGCAGGAACACATCACAAGATGTGTACCACGGTATGGTCATTGAGGACACACATGCACTTGAGAGATTACTTGTAGTCGATCAAGAAGGTCCAACAAGAACCAATGTCATTTCTGCGCCGAAATTGACAGTGGCGGGCTACTCGTCCGACAAATACTCCGAACTTGTTATTGGATCCATACCCGTTCTGGTACAACAACCGCCTTCTACCTCTCCTTCTACAAATTAACATTATTTGTAATATTTAAGATGTTTGTTCATCTGTCATTCAGAAAATGATTCCGACAAGCTTGACCCCGAAACTGCGCACAGTGAAAGTCTTGGCACTAGAATCTATCGGCCCCAACCTGGAGCAAGTTGTCAGTTTCCTGAGATGCTTTTCGTGCCTGGAGAAGCTATATATCGAGGTGATGTTCCTTTCCTGTTAAATGTTAACCATAAGGGAGTTCAATTTGTGACACCTTTTTCCAAGTTTACAATGACAATGTACTACGTTTTCTGAAGGATTCTTTTGGAGGATTTCAGCACGTACATGTTCCACCACCCCCCCCCCCAATATTGGTTGCTTGATCCATATGGTTACAATCAATAAGCATTTGTCCTTTGGATTCATCTGCCCATGTTAATCATGTTAGATCGAAGATGTCATGTTAGTGCATTTTACAAATCCTGCAAACCAAATAGGCACTAACACATTTTCTTCTTTTGCAGATAAGATTAGGCCGAGTGGTGGATAATGTGATAGAATATAAGAATCACGTCGAATGCCTAGATCTGCATCTCTCAGAAATTACTTTGAACTCCTATCGAGGGACCTTAGGGAGATTATATTTGCCAGGTTTTTTGTTCTCAGAGCAAGGGTGCTGAAGGTAATGAGGTTTGCCCTACATTTATTTCGCAAAAATGAATGATTTGTTGATCAGCGCAGGTGCCTGCGGCAGAATGGAATAGGCTCCAAAAATGTTGAATTTCGTTTTGGAACTTCAAATGACAGAGTAATCAAAAGTCTCCGTGTCAACCCCATACATGACTTCTGAGTGGCTGACCCCTTTGCAAAAATTCTGAGGTTTCGAAACCAGACTAAGAAGTGGTAATATTAGTTTGAACCTCCCTAATATCCATGTTCAGCGGATCAGCGCGAGCGTTTGCAGCTGATGAGCTGAATTTCATTTCTAATATCAGTTTGAACCTTGTAATCTTCGAATTTGAGTCATATAACTCTGGAATTTGAACCTTGTAATATTTCGAGCTTTTGTGGTACAATCGTTGAAATGGCATCGTATGAGACTCATATATTGGTAGCACTATTTTGACCTTAATATGCAATGGTCTTAGATTTTATTAACCATTCTCGAATATGTTTACCTTGTCGATCTCACAGCACACGATCTGTATAGCTAACTCGACTACGATCTTCGACATTATTGCTCACAGTTGGTTTCTTCCACTTCTAGCCGACGCGTGGCCAGACTAGCCGCGTAGGAACCTTGCATAGTAAACTGCACGGTAATGTGGGAACAGCCTCACCGACGATACATTTGGCGCCTCTTCGAGCCCACGCGTGCGGTGCGGTGTTGTTTAGCATGCACTGGAATCCTCCGCTATGAACGCCTTGACAAGATGTGATGATTACAGGCCAGACGGCCCCCATTTATTACAGCGGCCAACCTTTCGATCGTGCCCCACCATTGCAAGAAGCATACCAAAAACGAGAAAATCTTAGAGGGCATCCTGCGCGGCTCCAATGGCGCTCCAAGCGGCTGCCGACGATGAGTAGCAGTTCACCATGCCTGCCGTGGTGGACACCCACAGAAGTTTCATGAACCTCTCGGTGGTGTACACCAACGACCTGGTCTGGGAGGAGCACTCCATCCACATCATGGAGCTATTGTTTGTCGAGGAGAAGTACAAGGTGGCCGGGTTCGACCCCGAATACACCCACGCTCATGCCGGGTCTCGTCCCAAGGTCGTCGTCGCCCAGATGTGCGTGCGCCACCACGTCCTCGTCTACCACTACTGCCTGTCCACAAGGCCTTGCGAGCATTTCGCCAGGTTTTTCAACAGCCCCCACTACATGTTCTCTATGGTGGACATCACCAACGATGTAAAGGCGCTCGAGAGTTCAGGCATCGCCTGCCAGAATCTTGTCGACATCTAGGGCCAATACAAAATCTGGGCAGCAAGGAGCATGAGAAGGACTCGCTGCTTTACCTCGCCGACGCCATCATCAACCCCTAGTACAGAGACATGAAGGATTCGTGCAACAAGGACATGTGTGCCTGGCACTCGGCATGGATGGAGAAACTCGACGAAGCTCACTTCGTGTACGCGGCCAAGGAGGTGTACACGAGCTACGACATGTACAGGCGGATCGTTGACATGAGGAAGTGCCTCCTTCCCCAAAATGGACAGGGATCCAGCCGGAAGCAGAGCAATGGCAAGCGTCATCGCAACAATAAGTAGATGATTAGATCCTCGTTTCTCCAACTTTAGTATGCATGTAATTCCTTACTTTGGTGTGTGGAAATGTTATGTGTGTAGTCACTTGTGTAATTGTATGCTTAATTTGGTTATGCAATGCTGTCTTTTTAAGTATATATGTTGATGCTCTAAAGACAGAGTGTAGATGTTGTGCGGATAAACAAAATCACATCGCACACGGATTAAACAATGGAACCCGTCGGTGATGTTTTCATCAATCACTCACAATTGTATACCAACAATCATTTGCTCGCAACACACACGGCTTGTTAGCATTTATCGTCTGTGTTGTTATAGGTCTTCGCAAACGTTTTCGATTTCATACATGTTTGTCGCGTATCACACACATCTTGTTAAGTTGAACCGTTTATGTTCTCATCTCTCAACGTCAATAGTTCATCCAAGTTAACCACATGCCATATATCGCACACACCTTGATCTCGCAGACCGTTTCTTTTGTGTTGCTTAATCACAAACAGTACATCCGACTGAACCATATCTTGTACATCGCACACGCCTTCATCTGGCAACCCATTTCTTTTGTTCCTCCTCATCGCAAACAGTCAATTGAACTGAACCATATGCCCATCATCGCACACGCAACCGAAATCTGAACCATGTTTGATGCATCCTCCATTGCAAACATTTTGCACCTTTTTGACGGTTTTTTACACCCCCGTTTGCGATTATGGCATAGCACACAGTTTCGCCGAAGGGCCTCTGATCGTAGTGTCGCGTTGGCAGCATCCTGCAGTAGTGCATGTTAGTGCACCGGAGCATGTGCATGTAGTTTAATTTTGAATTGTGCACGTGAAATGGCTAGAAAACCAATTTAATGTATAAAATTTCCAAATGAACCCTGAATAATTCCAATTCTTTTACGACACACATATAGTTGCATGTTCACTCCAGATAAAAGGTCTAGCAATTCAAACAACGTCCATTTCCGTTGTGACCCAATTATGTAATTCAAATCAAGATGAAAAATCAAGTAGATCGCACACAGTTTATTATGACCAACCGTTGTGAGATGCAGCACAAAATATCATGGGGCACCGTCGGTGTATAGTACGCCTATGGCTTACGCGAGAAGGTGTGTCGGCTACAGTCCACAGCTGGCGTCTCAAGCACACTATGCAATGACGTGGTGACCACTATAACCATGGAAATTCGAACCAAAATTTTTGACGTTCAAACTCATCACACACGGGTTAAGCTATATGAATCGTTTGTGGTGTTCACATATCGTACACAATTCTGAATAAGGGACCGTGTCTGATGACACTTTGCGTGCCAGTTTTTTCGCTAAAGCGATTCCAAATTTTCGGCTTCCGTGGAAATATCTACCTCCCCGCCCCTCCCCCATACCAAAAGCCACATTTCCCATGTTGCCACCTTCCTTTCCAAGTAGAAACCTTCACACCTTGCTTGCAGCGCCGCCTCCTCGCCGGCGACCCTCCTTCACGTTGCTCGGCCTCGTCTATCCAGGTTGGTAATCCACACCCGACCTCCATCCTCCGCCTCCTTCCACTTCCCACATGCCCCGATCGCCAGCGCGAGCGCGACACCTTCCACCCAAATCACCGACTCCTCCACCAAATATGTGGCGCCTTCAGCCATGGTGCATGCAGTATAGCCAAGATCTCAAGGAGCATTTGGCAGTGGAGAGGCAAATCGCGGTTGCACGCGTGGATGAGGTCGCGATGGCTACCATTCGTGCTGAACCCCAGATCTTGGAGGAGCACCTTGTCATTTCTAGCTACGCCAGTTAAGCATGCTCGGTTTACCTGTTGGGTGTGCTGCTCCTGCCTTTCCTTAACAAATTCTAGTGAATTGTGCCATCTAATTTTACCATGCAATCTGTTGCTCTAGTGTATATGTTCTATATGTCGTGCAGTGTGGTGCTCACTTATTAACTGTTTGATTAATTAGTTATTGTCTTCAATTAACTATTTGGTTCAATTCTGCAAATGTGATGTTCAATTCTTTAGGCTGCAATTTTGTATTGTCTTCCATGTGAGAAATAAATCGAATTTATCTTTACAAAATACACAAGAAACAAATACAATTGCTATATTTCCAAGTTGTCAAGCATGCTTGGTTTGGTTATACATTGTGCAATGTGGTCCTCAGTTAACATTTGGTTCATTTGTGTTGTGGTGTTTAGTTAACTGTTTGGTTCAATTCTCCAATGCGATGTTCAATAGTTGTGAGTGCATTCTGTTATTGTATACCATGTGAGTAGTAAATCAAATTTGGTTGTACTAAATACATGTGAAACAAATACAATTGCTATATTTCCAAATTGTTAAGCATGCTTGGTTTGGTTAACTGTCTGATCTTCTATTAGGAGTATGTTAGATTGTGCAATGTAGTGATCAGTTAACGTTTGGTTCATTTGTTGTGGTGTTTAGTTGACTGTTTGGTTCAATTCTGCAATGCGATGTTCAATAGTTGTGGGTGCATTCTATTATTGTATACCATGTGAGGAATAAATTGAATTTGGTTGTAGTAAATACATGATAAACAAATACAATAGCTATATTTCCATGTTGTTAAGCATGCTTGGTTTGGTTAATTGTCTGATCTTCTATTAGGAGTATGTTATATTGTGCAATGTGGTGCTCAGTTAATGTTTGGTTTATTTGTTGTGGTGTTTAGTTAACTACTTGGTTCAATTCTGCAATGTGATGTCCAATTGTCGTTGGTAGAATTTTGTATTGTTTTGCATGTGAGGAACAAATCGAATTTGGCTTCACTTAATACATGAGAAACATATACAAGTGATATATTTCCTAGTTCTTAATCATGCTTTTTTGTATAAATGGGTTTTCCATGTTGCTTGAATTAATCTAATGAATCTGCAATGTGCTTATTTTTCATCTACATATTTTACTGATAGCATGAGAACCCTTACTTAACCTCATGACTAACTACCTTATATGTGTTGCAGGGAAACAATGGGAAGCACTGAGGTTTACAATCGAGGTTAGCACGTGCATGTTCCGTTGTCTAATAGCACATTATTGTGCAATTGCGGGAACCATTCTAATATTTAGGTTTTTAACAATTTGGTCTTGCACATGTAGGTCCTGCTGTCAAAGGTTTTGACCCACTGTTCGACCCTTTTTGCATATGGGGAAATGAGTTGTCCATGAATATCAATCAAATCAAGAAACTCAAAAAGATTGTTAGGATAAAGAAATTAGCGACAAAAAACAACAAGATCTTTGTCTACGCAATAAAGAAAAAATCAGTTAACTACAAGATGGTCCTAACTATTATACCTTGCCTTTTTTATTCATTTGCCCCATTTCCAATATAGAGAAGATATTTATGCACATCTTTGTTTTTAGGCCTTTCCAAAGCAGTTCACTGATGATTACCTCTCAAACCACCTCTATGGTCAGGAGGCGAGGAAGGTTTTCATACAACACCCACGGTTCAATATTGAAGTGTTCCTTATGAGGACGAAGGACGGACGGTAAATCATCCACATGCACTGGCCCAAAGTTGCAAAGACCTTCAATATGAATGAAGGATCAATATTCGCCTTCCGCTTCAGCAGTTTTTCAGATGAGATGCATCTGTCTATATATCATCTATGATGCAAATTTCAAAAGGTTCTACATGTTGCATGTGAAACTTGGTGCTTGTGCAGTTGTGTAATGGGGTAGCTGAGTGCTGAAGCTATATCATGTTGTACTCTGCTGTATTTCAATTATGAAATTCTACTTCCTTAATATGGAAATGAAATATGTTATGTGCTTAATATGAATGTCAATTAGATTGATAAACGGATTATTAATAATAGGGCAATTAGCCTGCTAATGGTGAATTAGCCTGCTAATTTGGTTTTGCTATTGCAAACGGTTATTGAGAAAATACCGTGGGCGATGACATCAGGAAACGCACATAGTTTCTAGGAACAAACCGTGTTGGATCAATGAACAATCACACATGACTTTCTATTGAAAACTATTTGCGTTAGGCCACCTTGCGCAACGTTTACCACATAAAAACTATGTGTGATGGACAACCTTTGCCACACAGTTTCTTCTACGCACCATGTGTACTGGCAACGCTATCACAAACGATTTAACGGGAAAAATTGTGTGTGATGTACCCGTGAACGGAAACGTATTCCTTGGAGCGACTATGTCGGATGTACATACGAACAGAAACGTTTAGCGGGGACTGACTATGTGGGATGTACTGACGACCGGAAACAATTTCGCCTGTATAATTGTATTTTTTAGCTCTACTGTCTGTATTTCCGTATTTGAGCGCTCGTCGGTCGCACACGGCCTCATTTTGCCAAATGTGTGTGCCAGGAGGGCATATCCTAGACGGTTCCTGGATCGTGTGGGAAGGATCCACCTATCGCCCACACTCACTAGGCGATGGTTCCAAATGTCGTCGCGGAAAGGGGTTTAAACTGTTTGTATAGCACCGACGCGTACTAGTGAACACACTATACATATGAAACATGTTTTAGATTATGAAGATCTAGCTAGAGCCTGAAATGTACTATTATTTGAAATCATTATAAAGTGGATTCAAAATATTGAATTCAAGTTTAATGGTACAAGTAGTTGATATCTAACCTGACAATAATCATGTTGTGTGTTGCCAAAATAATATACAAATGATGGTTTAACTTGACAAAAATCGTAATTTTAGATTATTGTTCAAATAGAGAAATGAATTCAAATTTAGTTCATATTGCAGCCGGTAGAATACATTTGGAATGCCCTAAAATGTTCATTCAAGTAGGTTACATGCATTATACAAACATAACATGAATTCAAAGCATTGAACGTCATTTGTAGTAATTCATACAGCAAAACGGGATAAGACACTCTCTTGTGTAGTGCGAATTGATTTGGTAGCGTACTGTTCTCTTGAAAATTAACACGCGCCTTGTTATCCCAAAATTTGAAGCCATATCTTTGTCTTGTTGTGCTCGGAAAACTCCCCCCATCTCAACACGCGCATTGCCATCCCAAAATTACAACACGCGCGAAAACTCCCACCTCCTGCGCAATCCCGACAAGCGAAATTCCCGTGATACCCCCTAAACTGAAAGAACCACCTAGTTCAAATTGGTGGGGGTATTTTTGTAACTTACCCCACACTTCGGACAAGCGTGTACCTAAGCCATGGTTCCCCCTCCCATCCCCTCCGCCGCCCCCATTAGAACACCGAGGCCGCGAAAACCCGCGAAGCCCCACACCCTCCTCCGTCTGCCACCCAGTCGGAGCCTCTTCTCCGACGACGTCGTCCACCGCAACACCTTGTCCTCCCTCATCCACCGCACCGGATGAGGACCCGTCGTCGATCTCGCCGTCCCGCCGGTTCAGCCACCTCGTCCTCCACCTCCAAGGAGCTTCCTCGACATTCCCCGCCTCTTTCGAGCCACCTCCATTCCCACACCACCGTCTTCACCTGCATCACCGTAAGAGTAGCATCAGCACCGATTCCTCGGATAAAGCTGAGGCCTAATCGGCGCCACCAAAGAGGTTCTACAGTAGTCGCTGCATTTTCTTCTTGCTTCGATGTCACGGTGCTGCCGGCGCTCGCTCCTGAGTCGGCGCAGCTCCATCTACATCGGCATCGACGGCCACTTCCTTTATGGTGTCGCTCCCTCGGCGGTGACGTCCACATCAGTCGGAGTTGTTTCTGCTTTGGCTCTCGCTCACGCTGCTGCTCTGCTCTTGCTCTCTGGTCCCCTGCCTAGTCTGCTCTTGCTCTTGCTCGCGTTGTGATACGTCTCCAATGTATCTATAATTTTTTATTGTTCCATGCTATTATATTACCCATCTAGGATATTTTATATGCATTTATATGCTATTTTATATGATTTTTAGAACTAATCTATTTGTTGGGTAACGTAATATTTCAAAAATTTCCTACGATCACGCAAGATCTATCTACTAGATGCATAGCAACGAG
This sequence comes from Secale cereale, assembly GCA_902687465.1. NCBI lineage: Eukaryota > Viridiplantae > Streptophyta > Magnoliopsida > Poales > Poaceae > Secale > Secale cereale. The sequence goes on from LR738713.1 coordinate 350,243,650, forward strand.
AGGGGAGAGTGTGTCTACGTACCCTCGTAGACCGAAAGTGGAAGCGTTTATCAACGCGGTTGATGTAGTCGTGCACCTGCACGATCCGTCCCGATCTAGTACCGAACACACGGCACCTCCGCGTTCAGCACATGTTCACCTTGATGACATCCTCGCCTTCTTGATCCAGCAGGACAGGCGAAGTAGTAGATGAGTTGCGGCAGCACGACGGCGTGGTGACGGTTGTTGATGAAGAACAATCTCTGCAGGGCTTCGCCAAGCACTACAGAAACTAGACGGGGGATAAACTAGAGGGTCGGGGTTGCCGGCACACGGCTTGGTGTATCTCGATGTGTTCCAGGTGCTAGCCCCGCCCCTCTATTTATATGTTGAGCCCTGGGGTCGAAACTTGGAGCAAAAGCCTCCTCAAAGTCGGTTTTGCCTGAAAGGCAAGAGTCCCACTCGGACTCCAGGACCAAACGCCACAATCCTTGGCGTCTGGCCAAGACGCCATGGGCCTGGGCATCTGGCCCAGGGCCAGACGCCAGGGTCTCCGGCGTTTGGCCCCCTGGCCTCCGCAAACCACCTTTTGCACCGACTTAATGCCCTGTGGGCTTGACCCCTTGGCCTAACCATATCATCCTATATATCAAATTTTACCTCCGGAGCTACTCGTCATGTCCGTGATCTCATCCTGGACTGCGAACAAAATTCGGTCACCAATATACATAACTCATTCAATACTATATCGTCAACGAAACATTAAGCGTGCGGACCCTACGGGTTCGAGAACTATGTAGACATGACCGAGACACTTCTCTGGTCAATAACCAATAGCGGAACCTAGATGCCCATATTGGCTCCTACATATTCTACGAAGATCTTTATCGATCGAACCGCATAACAACATACGTTGTTTCCTTTGTCATTGGCATGTTACTTGCCCGAGATTCGATCGTCGGTATCAGCATACCTAGTTCAATCTCGTTACCGGCAAGTCTCTTTACTCGTTCCGTGATACATCATCTCCTGACTAACTCATTAGTCATTTGCTTGCAAGGCTTATTACGATGTGCGTTACCGAGAGGGCCCAGAGATACCTCTCCGACACTCGGAGTGACAAATCCTAATCTTGATCTATGCCAACACCACAAACACCTTCGGAAACACCTGTAGAGCATCTTTATAATCACCCAGTTACGTTGTGACGTTTGATAGCACACAAGGTGTTCCTCCGGTATTCGGGAGTTGCATAATCTCATAGTCATAGGAACATGTATAAGTCATGAAGAAAGCAATAGCAGTAAAACTAAACGATGATAGTGCTAAGCTAATGGATGGGTCTTGTCCATCACATCATTCTCCTAATGATGTGATCCCGTTGATCAAATGACAACTCATGTCTATGGTTAGGAAACATAACCATCTTTGATCAATGAGCTAGTCTAGTAGAGGCATACTAGGGACACTCTGTTTTGTCTATGTATTCACACATGTATTAAGTTTCCGGTTAATACAATTCTAGCATGAATAATAAACATTTATCATGATATAAGGAAATATAAATAACAACTTTATTATTGCCTCTAGGGCATATTTCCTTCAGTCTCCCACTTGCACTAGAGTCAATAATCTAGCTCACATCGCCATGTGATTTAATACCAATAGTTCACATCGTTATGTGAATAACACCCATAGTTCACATCGCCATGTGACCAACACCGAAAGGGTTTACTAGAGTCAATAATCTAGTTCACATCGCTATGTGATTAATACCCAAGAGTAATAAGGTGCGATCATGTTTAGCTTGTGAGAGAAGTTTAGTCAACGGGTCTATCACATTCAGATCCGTATGTATTTCGCAAATTTCTATGTCTACAATGCTCTGCATGGAGCTACTCTAGATAATTGCTCCCACTTTCAGTACACATCCAGATTGATACTTAGAGTCATCTGGATTTAGTGTCAAAGCTTGCATCGGCATAACCCTTTACGACGAAGTCTTTATCACCTCCATAATCGAGAAACATTTCCTTAGTCATCCAGTTACTAAGGATAATTTTGACAGCTGTACAGTGATTTACTCCTGGATCACTATTGTACCTCCCTGTCAAACTCATGGCAAGGTACACAACATGTTTGGTACACAGCATGGCATACATTATAGAACCTATGGCCGAGGCATAGGGAATGACTTTCATTCTCTCTATATTTTTCTGCCGTGGTCTGGCTTTGAGTCTTACTCAACTTCACACCTTACAAGTCAGGCAAGAACTCCTTCTTTGACTGATCCATTTTGAACTACTTCAAAATCTTATCAAGGTATGTACTCATCGAAAGTCTTATCAAGCGTCTTGATCTATCTCTATAGATCTTGATGCCCAATATGTAAGCAGCTTTCCCGAGGTCTTTCTTTGAAAAACTTCTTTCAAACACTCCTTTATGCTTTCCAGAAAATTCTACATCATTTCCGATCGACAATGTCATTCACATATACTCATCAGAAATGTTGTAGTTCTCCCACTCACTTTCTTGTAAATACAGGCTTCACCACAAGTCTGTATAAAACTATATGCTATGATCAACTTATCAAAGCGTATATTCCAACTCTGAGATGCTTGCACCAGTCCATAGAAGGATCGCTGGAGTTTGCACATTTTGTTAGCACCTTTAGGATTGACAAAACCTTCTGGCTGCATCAAATACAACTCTTCTTTAATAAATCCATTAAAGAATGCAGTTTTGTTATCCATTTGCCAGATTTCATAAAATGCGGCAATTGCTAACATGGTTCGGACAGACTTAAGCATCGCTATGGGTGAGAAAGTCTCATCGTAGTCAACTCCTTGAACTTGTCGAAAACCTTTCGCAACAAGTCGAGCTTTGTAAACAGTTACATTACCGTCAGCGTCGGTCTTCCTCTTGAAGATCCATTTATTTTCGATGGCTTGCCGATCATCGGGCAAGTCAACCAAAGTCCACACTTTGTTCTCATACATGGATCCCATCTCAGATTTCATGGCCTCAAGCCATTTTGAGGAATCTCGGCTCATCATCGCTTCCTCATAGTTCGTAGGTTCATCATGGTCCAGTAACATGACTTCCAGAACCGGGTTGCCGTACCACTATGGTGCGGAACGAACTCTGGTTGATCTACGAAGTTCAGCAGAAACTTGATCTGAAGTTTCATGATCAGCATCATTAGCTTCCTCACTAATTGGTGTTGGAATCACTGGAACTAGTTTCTATGATGTACTACCTTCCAATTCGGGAGAAGGTACAATTACCTCATCAAGTTCTACTTTCCTCCCACTCACTTCTTTCGAGAGAAACTCCTTCTCTAGAAAGGATCCACTCTTAGCAACAAAGACCTTGCCTTCGGATCTGTGATAGAAGGTGTACCCAATAGTTTCTTTTGGGTATCCTATGAAGATTTACTTCTCCGATTTGGGTTCGAGCTTATCATGTTGAAACTTTTTCACATAAGCATCGCAGTCCCAAACTTAAAGAAATGACAGCTTAGGTTTCTCGTCAAACCACAGTTCAGATGGTGTCATATCCACGGATTTAGATGGTGCCCTATTTAACGTGAATGTAGCTGTCTCTAATGCATAACCCCAAAAGCGATAGTGGTAGATTGGTAATTGACATCATCGATCGCACCATATCTAATAAAGTACGGTTATGACGTTCAGACACACCATTACACTATGGTGTTCCAGGTGGCGTGAGTAGTGAAACTATTTCACATTGTTTTTACTGAAGGCCAAACTCGCTAACTCAAATATTTTACCTCTACGATCATATCGTAGAAACTCTTATTTTCTGTTACGATGATTCTCCACTTCACTCTGAAATTCTTTGAACTTTTCAAATGTTTCAGACTTGTGCTTCATTAAGTAGATATACCCATATCTACTCAAATCATCAGTGAAGGTCAGAAAATAATGATACCCGCCGCGAGCTTCAACACTCATTGGTCTGCATACATCAATATGTATGATTTCCAACAACTCTGTTGCTCGCTCCACAGTTCCGAAGAACGGAGTTTTAGTCATCTTGCCCATGAGGCATGGTTCGCAAGCACCAAGTGATTCCAAAAGTCCATCATTATGGTGTTTCTTCATGCGTTTTACACCAATATGACCTAAATGGCAGTGCCACAAATAAGTTGCACTATCATTATTAACCTTGCATCTTTTGGCTTCAATATTATGAATATGTGTATCACACGATTGAGATCCAACAAACCATTTTCATTTGGTGTATGACCATAGAAGTTTTTATTCATGTAAACAGAACAACAATTATTCTCTAACTTACATGAATAACCGTATTGCAATAAACATGATCAAATCATATTCATGCTCAACACTAACACCAAATAACACTTATTTAGGTTCAACACTAATCCCGAAAGTATAGGGACTGTGCGATGATGATCATATCAATCTTGGAACTACTTCCAATACACATCGTCACTTCATCCTTTAACTAGTTTCTGTTCATTATGCAACTCCCATTTCGAGTTACTACTCTTTAGCAACTAAACCAGTATCAAATACCGAGGGGTTGCTATGAACACTAGTAAAATACACAACAATAATCTGTATATCAAATATACCTTTGTTCACTTTGCCATCCTTCTTATCCGCCAAATATCTAGGGCAGTTCCACTTCCAGTGACCATTTCCTTTGCAGTAGAAGCACTTAGTTTCAGGCTTGAGTTTAGCTTTGGGTTTCTTCATGGCAGTGACAACTTGCTTGTCATTCTTCTTGAAGTTCCCCTTCTATCCCTTTGCCCTTTACTTGAAACAAGTGGTCTTATTAACCATCAATACTTGATGCTCTTTCTTGATTTCTACCTTCGCCGATTTCAGGATCGCGAAGAGCTCGATAATTACCTTCGTCATCCCTTGCATATTATAGTTCATCACGAAGTTCTACTAACTTGGTGATAGTGATTAGAGAACTTTGTCAATTACTATCTTATCTGGAAGATTAACTCCCACTTGATTCAAGTAATTGTAGTACCCAGACAATCTGAGCACATGATCACTGGTTGAGCTATTCTCCTCCATCTTGTAGGCAAAGTACTGTCAGACGTCTTATACCTCTCGACACGGGCATGCGTATGAAATACTAATTTCAACTCTTGGAACATCTTATATGCTCCGTGGCGTTCATAACGTTTTTGAAGTCCCGGTTCTAAGCCGTAAAGCATGGTGCACTTAAACTATCAAGTAGTCATCATATCGAGATTTTGTCAAAACGTTCATAACGTCTACATCTGCTCCTGCAATAGGTCTGTCACCTAGCGGTGCATCAAGGACATAATTCTTCTGTGCAGCAATGAGGATAATCCTCAGATCACGGAACAATTCCGCATCATTGCTACTAACATCTTTCAACTTAGTTTTCTCTAGGAACATATAAAAAATAAACGGGGAGCAACATCGTGAGCTATTGATCTACAACATAGATATGCTAATACTACGAGGACTAAGTTCATGATAAATTAAAGTTCAATTTAATCATATTACTTAAGAACTCCCACTTAGATAGACATCCCTCTAGTCATCTAAATGATCACGTGATCCAAATCAACTAAACCATGTCCGATCATCACGTGAGATGGAGTAGTTTCAATGGTGAACATCTTTATGTTGATCATATCTACTATATGATTCACGCTCGACCTTTCGGTCTCTAGTGTTCCGAGGCCATATCTGCATATGCTAGGATCGTCAAGTTTAACCCGAGTATTCTGCGTGTGCAAAACTGTCTTACACCCGTTGTATTTGAACGTAGAGCTTATCACACCCGATCATCACGTGGTGTCTCGGCACGAAGAACTTACGCAACGATGCATACTCAGGGAGAACACTTGTACCTTGAAATTTTGTAAGGGATCATCTTGTAATGCTACCGTCGTACTAAGCAAAATAAGAAGCATAATAAGATAAACATCACATGGAAATCAAAATATGTGACATGATATGGCCATCATCATCTTGTGCTTTTGATCTCCATCTCCAAAGCACCGTCATGATCACCTTCGTCACCGGCGCGACACCTTGATATCGATCGTAGCATCGTTGTCATCTCACCAACTATTGCTTCTACGACTATCGCTACCGCTTAGTGATAAAGTAAAGCAATTACATGGCTATTGCATTTCATACAATAAAGCGACAACCATATGGCTCCTGCCAATTGCCGATAACTTTACAAAACATTATCATCTCATACAAAAACGTGTAACTCATCTTGTCTTGACCATATCACATCACAACATGCCCTGCAAAAACAAGTTAGACGTCCTCTACTTTGTTGTTGCAAGTTTTACGTGGCTGCTATGGGCTTTAGCAAGAACCGTTCTTACCTACGCATACAAAACCGCAACGATGTTTCGTCAAGTATGTGCTGTTTTAACCTTCACAAGGACCGGGCGTAGGCACACTCGATTTAGCTAAAGTGAGAGAGACAGACACCCGCCAGTCACCTTTAAGCAACAAGTTCTCATAACGGTGAAACCAGTCTCGCATAAGAGTACGCGTAATGTCGGTCTGGGCCGCTTCATCTCACAATACCGCTGAAGCAAAGTATGACATGCTGGTAAGCAATATGATTAGTATCGTCCACAACTAACTTGTGTTCTACTCGTGCATATCATCTACGCATAGACCTGGCTCATGATGCCACTGTTGGGTAACGTAGTATTTCAAAAATTTCCTACGATCACGCAAGATCTATCTACTAGATGCATAGCAACGAGAGGGGAGAGTGTGTCTACGTACCCTCGTAGACCGAAAGCGGAAGTGTTTATCAACGCGGTTGATGTAGTCGTGCACCTTCACGATCCGTCCCGATCTAGTACCGAACGCACGGCACCTCCGTGTTCAGCACACGTTCAGCTCGATGACGTCATCACCTTCTTGATCCAGCAAGACGGGTGAAGTAGTAGATGAGTTCCGGCAGCACGACGGCGTGGTGACGGTTGTTGATGAAGAACAATCTCTGCAGGGCTTCGCCAAGCACTACAGAAACTAGACGGGGGATAAACTAGAGGGTCGGGGCTGTCGGCACACGGCTTGGTGTATCTTGATGTGTTCCAGGTGCTAGCCCCGCCCCTCTATTTATATGTTGAGCCCTGGGTCGAAACTTGGAGCAAAAGCCTCCTCAAAGCCGGTTTTCCCTGAAAGGCAAGAGTCCCACTCGGACTCCAGGACCAAACGCCACAATCCTTGGCATCTGGCCAAGACGCCATGGGCCTCGGCATCTGGCCCAGGGCCAGACGCCAGGGTCTCCGGCGTTTGGCCCCCTGGCCTCCGCAAACCACCTTTTGCACCGACTTAATGCCCTGTGGGCTTGACCCCTTGGCCTAACCATATCATCCTATATATCAAATTTTACATCCGGAGCTCCTCGTCATGTCCATGATCTCATCCGGGACTCTGAACAACATTCGGTCACCAACATACATAACACGTTCAATACTATATCGTCAACGAAACATTAAGCGTGCGGACCCTACGGGTTCAAGAACTATGTAGACATGACCGAGACACTTCTCTGGTCAATAACCAATAGCGGAACCTGGATGCCCATATTGGCTCCTACATATTCTACAAAGATCTTTATCGGTCGAACCGCATAACAACATACGTTGTTCCCTTTGTCAACGGCATGTTACTTGCCCGAGATTCGATCGTCGGTATCATCATACCTAGTTCAATCTCGTTACCGGCAAGTCTCTTTACTCGTGCCGTAATACATCATCTCCTGACTAACTCATCAGTCGTTTGCTTGCAAGGCTTATTATGATGTGCGTTACAGAGAGGGCCCAGAGATACCTCTCCGACACTCGGAGTGACAAATCCTAATCTTGATCTATACCAACACCACAAACACCTTCGAAAACACCTGTAGAGCATCTTTATAATCACCCAGTTACGTTGTGATGTTTGATAGCACACAAGGTGTTCCTCTGGTATTCGGGAGTTGCATAATCTCATAGTCATAGGAACATGTATAAGTCATGAAGAAAGCAATAGCAGTAAAACTAAACGATCATAGTGCTAAGCTAACGGATGGGTCTTGTCCATCACGTCATTCTCCTAATGATGTGATCCCGTTGATCAAATGACAACTCATGTGTATGGTTAGGAAAGATAACCATCTTTGATCAATGAGCTAGTCTAGTAGAGGCATACTAGGGACACTCTGTTTTGTCTATGTATTCACACATGTATTAAGTTTCCGGTTAATAAAATTCTAGCATGAATAATAAACATTTATCATGATATAAGGAAATATAAATAACAACTTTATTATTGCCTCTAGGGCATATTTCCTTCACTATTAACCTAGAGCCCAGTGCCAGTTTCTGTTTTTTCCTAGTTTTTAAGTATCGCAGAAAGGGAATACCAAACGGAGACCAATTGACCTGAAACTCAACGGAGGATGTTTTTTGAGCAGAAGAAGCCCAAGAAGTACCGGAGATGGAACAGTGTAGCGACCATGATCCGAATGGACCGAAGTCTCTGTGTTCTGTGTCATCCCTGGATCGGTAATGCTGACACACACAGTACTTGAAGGATTTATAACAGAGTGGTAATCACACACTTATTACATCGAATGTCTCAAAAAAGAACTTATTATCAAAGTATATGGCATAAGGCCATCTAACCAAACAACAGTGGAAGGCTTGGAAGATAAGTGAGTCCATCAACTCCAACGGCATAGCTGAGTGCATGACAAACGACCTAGCGCACCTTAATCTTCTTCTGAAAAGTCTGCAACGTAACATGTTGCAGCCCGAAACGGGTCAGCACGTGGAATATGCTGGCAAGATAACACAGTAGAACAAGTAACAGAATAAAGGCTAACACTATATGCATATTTGGTTGGTGGAGGCCCTAAGGTTAAAGTTTTTGCAGAAAGCCAAAGTTTCCCTATAACAAAGGAATAAATTTTACTTTAACTATCATGGTAGTTGAAACATCATTGAGAAGGTACCTCCAACTCAATCCCAATTAAGTATTCATCGTTAACCCAGCAAATTAATTTTAGAGTGGTGAGATCAACCAATAATTCAAGTACCAGATACTCAAGATGTCCATAACCGGGGACACAGCTAATCATGATTACTTTGAACACTTTGCAGAGGTTTGTGCACTTTTCCCGACAAGACTCGATCGCCTCCGTTTAATTTCTCGCACAGCATGGTGTTTGAGAAACGGATGACCGAGACATAGTCTTTCAGAAGCATTTACTCTTTACCCTGGGTGGACACGTACACCTACTTTACCCTACATCTGCTCGTCCATCACTAAAAGAGCTCACACAACTTACTCATACTATGACAGAGCCCATAATGGCATTGTGGCTGCACACAGAAGTTTCTAGCACGAACAGTTTATGATCCCTTTGAGCCTGGGTGGAATTCCATAGGATAATCACACGGTTCCTCTGGGATTTCCTAGGACAACACTGGATTCTCCAGGTGCCCTGCAACCAATCCACCCAGATGTATATTAAAGTAGCCACCTTAAGTTGAACCATCAATTAACATCTCACAACTATCATGGATACTCTCAAACCCAAACAACGTCTACGAGCATAGCATGGCAACGTAGAAGTAACTCCCAGGGGTTTGAAAATAATGCAGGTAATAGGTTCTACCACAATCTACTTCCCAGACCCACAAGTTAAAAGATCCTACTCATGCAATGTGTGAGGGTTTTATCTAATGCATAAAACTGGGTAATAAAGGGTATGATCAAAGTGTTACTTGCCTTGCTGATGATTCGCAAAACCTAGGGACTCGTAGTAGCTCGCTTCCCACTCCGGGAATTCTATCGCAAGCAAACAATAGCATACATAAGCAAACAAGCAAGGATGCACATGTAAAACTCCAAATAAGAAGATCTAACCGGAAAGTTCAACTTAAGAACTCCAGTTTGCATAAAGAATCAAATCAAATGGAGCAACGAAACTCAAACTGCGAAGGAAACAAGATCCGTTTGCTAGATTGAACTAAAGTCAAATTTTACAGTAGCAAAACCTTGTTCAAGTTGGTTAAACGGAAAGAGCGCTTCGAGACAAAGATCTAGGCGCTTGAATCACCTGATTCTGACTTACGAGCGAAGATAAAAATTATAAAGAAGATCAAGGCAGAAATCGCAATCGAAAATAATCGCGGAAAAACCCTGAAAAAGAAAACTGACGAATAGGTTAACGAACGAAATTTCGCTATATGTTACTAAAAGGCGAAAAACGTTCGTTAGAAAGAACGAACGGACGAACGTCCACTATTTAACTAAACCGACGGAAAAACCGAACCGATCTATTAAAAAAACTGATCTAGGGTTTTCAAAAAAAACCGAACAATCTTTTAAAAAACCGGCAGTTACCTAACGGGTCGAGCGGCGGGTGGCGAAGCGGGTTGCGGGCGGCGGGCGGGCGGCTCCGGTGCGTCGGCGGCGGCGGCAGCGGCGGTGGCTGGAGCAGGCGACGGCGGGGCGCAGACGGCGGCGAGCAGCTGCGGCGGTGATGCGGCGCAGGCTGCGGGGCGGCGGCTCGGCTGCGGCGGCGGTGTGGCGCGGCGCAGGCGGCGGCGGTGGTGTGGGGCGACGGGGGG
>LR738713.1:350262997-350310800 GCA_902687465.1 Secale cereale
CCTAAGGGAGTTTTCATTTTGTTTGGATGAAAAATTCATTTTCCATTTTTCGAGTGCCCAAAATGAGTTTTTTTGTGAAGGACCTAAAATATATTTGTTGCAAAATTGTACCAAATAAATTTTCTAAAATACTAGGACATATTTAATGCATAATTGACCAAATGGTTGGGTGTAAAAAGTGTTGATCCACCACTCGTGAAAAAGACAAATTTCGGCCGATTCAGTTGGAAGCGGGTCAAATTTGAACTGTAGCTACCTCGCAGTTTGCTCTTTATTTTTTCCAAAAATCATTTCTAGTTACATAAGTACCTATTTAATCAGAGAAACACCAAAAAATTTCCAAGATTCAACCACTAGCTAGGAACGGTCATTCCCGCCGTTTTGACCGCATTTTGAAACGGGCATAAAAAAATTAAAAAATATCAAAAAATTGGAAAACCTTCGCATTGTTTCATTATATATGACCAAGTTACCAGGAAAAATAATAAACTTGTAATATGGCAATTCTTGTAAAAAAATATTCTCAGAAATGAGCTATCATGCGTGAAGTCTCATGGCTTTCAAGCCAAATGATCGATCCTATGGCCACATTCATGGCATAGTTTGTTCAAATGATCTCATATTGTGCACAAGGGTGCATCTTGGAATGGAAAACAATATTGCCTAAGGGAGTTTTCACTTTCTTTGGACGAAAAATTCATTTTCCATTTTTCGAGTGCCCAAAAGGAGGTTTTTTTGTGAAGGACCTCCCAAATAATTGTTGCAAAATTGGACCAAATCATTTTTATAAAATACTAAGCCATATTTAATGCACAATTGACCAAATGGTTGGGTGTAAAAAAATTTGAGCCACCTCTCGTGAAAAAGACAAATTTCCGCTGATTTAGTTGGAAGTGGGTCAAATTTGAGTTGTAGCTGCCTTGTAGTTTGCTCTTTATATTTTCTAAAAATCATTTCTAGGTACACAAGTATCTATTTAATCAGAGAAACACAAAAAAAATCCAAGATTCAACCACTAGCTAGGAACGGTCATTCCCGCCGTTTTGACCGCATTTTGAAACGGGCATAAAAAATTCAAAAAAATCAAAAAATTGGAAAGCCTTCGCATTGTGTCATTATATATGACCAAGTTACCAGGAAAAATAATAAACTTGTAATACAACAATTCTTTTATTAAAGTGTTCTCAGAAATGAGCTATCATGCGTGAAGATTCATGGCTTTCAAGCCAAATGATCAATCCTATGGCCACATTCATGGCATAGTTTGTTCAAATGATCTCATATTGTGCACAAGGGTGCATCTTGGAATGGCAAACAATATTGCCTAAGGAAGTTTTTATTTTCTTTGGACGAAAAAATCATTTTCCATTTTTCGAGTGCCCAAAAGGAGGTTTTTTGTGAAGGACCTCCCAAATAATTATTGAAAAATTGGACCAAATCAAATTTCTAAAATACTAGGACATATTTAATGCACAATTGACAAAATGGTTGGGTGTAAACAGTTTTGATCCACCTCTCGTGAGAAAGACAAATTTCCGCCGATTTAGTTGGAAGCGGGTCAAATTTGAACTGCAGCTCCCTCATAGTCTGCTATTTATTTTTTTCAAAAATCATCTCTAGTTACATAAGTAATTATTTAATCATAAATACATGGTTTGGTGGCGATACGTCGAGGTTTGGGCGGTGGTCGAGGGCCCCAACTCTAGAGCGCGTAAACTCGCATGCCCGTCGCGTGGTCACCACGTGACTATGGCATTGCCATGTGTTCTGGGAGGCCTAGGCATGTCTAGTGGGTTGGGCACTCTCCAGGTAGGTGCTAGGAAGAAAATTACAACATAAGATTCTCACGAGGAGACTGATCGATGCTCAAACATGAATTAGCAGCCAAGTGTTTGATTAGCGGTACGGGAAATGCACATGGATAATGGGCTTGAGTTTTGGTTAAGGATGATCAGTTACTAAGAAGACCGTGTTCACAAATTTTCAGCTCAAAAGGAGGAGTCTAGGTGGTACTTGCTTTGCAAAGTACCACACTGGACATAAATACGAATGTTGAAGCTGGGCTCGAAATAATGAATGGATTGAGCTGGCATTTGGTGGAGGATAGTTATTTGGGCATCGGAAAGCACTGTAGAAAATGGATACCATTTGGACATGCCAAAGTGGTACTTCCTTCACAAAGTGTTTTTTTGAACAGAATAGGAAAATGAATATTTTTGAATTATTTTTGAACTAGGCAAGGAAGGTTTTTTACACATTTGACGAAGATATGACCCAAAGAATTTATGAGATTTTTTGGGGAATTTTGGGAATGACAGAAATATAGGTTGCTTCACAACCTAGGGCAAAAACTGCCACATGGACATGACACATAGGCAAAACTGATGAGGTGGCGCCTAGTCGTAGCAACCCCGCACAATTTACAAGGTTATGACCATCTATATTGGTCATGATCAGCTAGAAATAAGGCAGTGAACCAGTGCTATCTGCTTTATGACCATTTCGTGTAAGGAAATTATGACCTTTCTGACCAAAATGGTCGTTATAGTTTAGGGTTTGGAGCCCCTCGAACAGCTTTTGACCAATTGGTCTGAAATGGTCATAGATCTATGACCAATTCTTCCAGGGTCACTAACAGAAGGTCATAAGTTGACATATTTCTTGTAGTGAAGAACTACTGCGATAAATGACTTAAGCAAAAACTTATCGACAACTGCATCAGGTTGCTCTTCAACTTCCTCCATGGTCAAGTGGTTCACTTGTCCTTTATTGAAAGGGTTGGGCTTCTTTCCAGCGCTTCCATTGTTGTTTCCATTCTTAGCTTGAGGGCACTCCGTGACGTAGTGTCCATTCTTCCCGCACTTGAAACAGGTAATGTGACCTAAATCCCTCTTGGTGGGTGTGGCTGGAGTGGAGCGGTTCTGATTATTGCTTGCTCCATTCCCATTCCCATTCTTGGAGACATTGTGGTTGTGAGAACTCCCTCCATTATGGGTGTGGCCTCCATGGTTATTGGTATATCCTCCCGAGTTCGGGGTGAAACGGGGCTTCTGCTGGGCTCCAGAGTTATTCCTTCCTTATCCATACTTCCTCTTGTGACTCTCTATCTGCTACTGCTTTCCTTCAATCATAAGAGCCTTGTCTACCAACTCCTGGTAGTTGTTGAAGGTTACCACCGTCAACTGTATGCTCATCTCATCATTCAACCCTTCCATAAACTTCTCCTGCTTCATGGCATCTGTGGCCACATCATCCGGGGCATAATGAGATAGAGTACTAAACTCATCTACGTACTGAGCCACAGTACGATTTCCTTGGCGCAAGTTGCGAAACTCTCGCTTCTTCATGCTCATGGCTCCAGTTGAGACATGGTTTGCACGAAAAGCTTGCTGAAACTGATCCCAAGTGACATTGGCTATAGGGAAAGTGGTTGTGTAGTTCTCCCACCATGCTGTTGCTGGCCCAGCCAATTGATGTGCAGCAAAACGCACCTTCTCAGCATCCTGCAATTTGCAGTGGTAACTCCCTTCCTATCTTGCGCAGCCAGTCCTCAGCAACTATTGGTTCAATGCTAATAGAAAACACCGGTGGTTGCAACCTTAGGAAACGTGTCAGGTTGTCCATGGGTGGTGGTGGTGGAGGGTTGTTGTTGTTGTTGTTCTGGTTATTCTGATTGTTCTGGACAAGAAGTTGCATCAAAGTGTTCTGCTGCTGGATCAACTGAGTGAGATCAGGGGGAAACTGAAATCCGGGCTCACGTCTTGGAGCTCATGGGTGTAGAGGGAAGAGATTAGAATAGAAATGAGGTCTAAGGGAAAATTCACTACCCACATGCACATGAGACAAACACAATCATATCACACCAATCAATTTCCAAGCAAGGGCATACAAAAGATCCTAACTAACGTTACAAAAGTGCTCTAAATTCTACTTTATGGGCGAAACTACTAGTCATAGGGTGGTCATGTAGAAATTTTGATCGGCGGAAGATTCCATGATATCTGCTCCAGTTTCATATTCATAGTCATCATCGCTATCGTTGGGGTCTGAGTACGTGTCGTCGATGATGATGTAGTCCTCAGAACGAATCTCCTTGGGTTCTTCTTCTTCTTCTCCTCCTAGCGCTGGATCTCCCATGAATACTCCTAGCTTCCTTGTCAAGTCATCATTCTTCTCCACAAGTATTGTCATCTCCTCCTCGTATTCGTCGCGTGTAGACTTGAGTTCCTCTTCTAGCTCCAAGTTCCTGGTTAACGCCTTCTTCAACTCTATCATGCCTGCGCACATCTGGTGCTCATGTCCACGAATGTGCTGGTTTAACTCCTGGTTGAATGCTGCAATGGACCTGTCCTTCCGGGTATTGATCATGTCCCATTGCTCATCTCGGCGTCCACATATCTGGTAGATAGTGTCCTTCAGCTCCTGCTTGTAGACTTCTCCAATTCGTCCCATGGTAATGTGGGCTGCCATACTCTTTCCTAGGCTCCAGGTTGGTGCATCAAAAGAAAACTCTATGGGCTCAGTGGATGGTGTGAATGTCCTCCCGAGAATTTGAACTTGAATATTCCATCGCTCCTCTTCTGGTAGAGTGGCGGTGTAGGTCCCGGTGAAGCTTGGTATTCCGATGTTCAAATACGTAGTGACTTCCTTCAAGTGGCATCCAAAAGGTGTGTCTTCATCTAGTTGAGTGAACTTGTTCCTTGGGTCCACCATCCTAAAGAGTAGAAAATGGAAAGGAGTCAGAAATGAGTAGAGAAGACTGACCTAAGGTTTATCTTAGTGGTCATGTCCTACATTCAGCGTGTGCTCTGATACCATCTTGTAGCGACCACGATCCGAATGGACCGAAGTCTCTTTGTTATGTGTCATCCCTGGATCGGTAATACTGACACACACGGTACTTGAAAAATTTATAATAGAGTGGCAATCATAAACTTATTACATCGAATGTCTCAAAAGAGAACTTATTACCAAAGTATATGGCATAAGGCCATCTAACAAAATAACAGCAGCAGGCTTGGAAGATAAGTGAGTCCATCAACTCCAACAGCATAGCTGAGTGCGTGACAAACGACCTAGTGCACCTTACTCTTCTTCTGAAAAGTCTGCAACGTAACATGTTGCAGCCCGAAACGGGTCAGCACATGGAATATGCTGGCAAGATAACACAGTAGAGCAAGTAACAGAATAAAGGCTACTATATCCATATTTGGCTGGTGGAGGCTCTAAGGTTAAATTTTTTGCAGAAAGCCAATTTTTCCCTACAACAAAGGAATATTTTTTTCTTTAACTATCATGGTAGTTGAAACATCATTGAGAAGGTACCACCAACTCAACCCCAATTAAGTAGTCATCATTAACCCAGCAAATTAATTTTCGAGTGATGAGATCAACCAATAATACAAGTACCAGATACTCAAGATGTCCATAACCGAGGACATGGCTAATCATGATTAGTTTGTACACACTATAGAGGTTTGTGCACTTTTCCCCACAATACTCGATCGCCTCCGTTTAATTTCTCGCACTACATGGTGTTTGAGAAACGGATTACCGATACACAGTCTTTCAGAAGCATTTACTCTTTACCCCGGGTGGACCCGTACACCTACTTTCCCCTACATCTGCTAGTCCACCACTGAAAGAGCTCACACAACTTACTCATACTATGCCAGAGCCTATAATGGCATTATGGCTGCACACGAAAGTTTCTAGCATGAATAATTTTATGATCCCTTTGAGCCTGAGTGGCATTCCATAAGATAATCACACGGTTCCTCCGGGATTTCCTAGGACAACACTGGATTCTCCAGGTGCCCTGCAACCAAACCACCCAGATGTGTATTAAAGTAGCCAACTTAAGTTGAACCATTAATTAGCATCTCACATCTTTCATGGATACTCGCAAACCCAAACCACATCTACGAGCATAGCATGGCAACCTAAGCATAACGTAGAAGTAACTCCCAGGGGTTTGAAAATAATGCAGGTAATAGGTTCTACCACAATCTACTTCCCAGACCCACAAGTTAAAAGATCCTACTCATGCAATGTGTGAGGGTTTTATCTAATGCATAAAAACTGGGTAATAAAGGGTATGATCAAAGTGTTTCTTTCCTTGCTGATGATTCGCAAAACCTAGGGACTCGTAGTAGCACGCTTCGCACTCCGGGAATTCTATCGCAAGCAAACAATAGAATACATAAGCAAACAAGCAAGGATGCATAGGTAAAACTCCAAATAAGATGATCTAACCAGAAAGTTCAACTTAAGAACTCCGGTTTGCAAAAAGAATCAACTCAAACGGAGCAACAAAACTCAAACTGCGAAGGAAACAAGTTCCGTTTACTAGATTGAACTAAAGTCAAATTTTACAGTAGCAAAACCTTGTTAAAGTTGGTTAAACGGAAAGAGGGCTTCGGGACAAAGATCTAGGCGCTCGAATCGCCTGATTCCGACTTACGAGCGAAGAGAAAAACTAAAAAGAAGATTAGGGCAGAAATCGCGATCGAAAATAATCGTGGAAAAAGCCTGAAAAAGAAAACGGATGAACATGCTAATGAACGAACGTTCACTGTTTGTTACTAAAATACGAAAAGCGTTCGTTAGAACGAACGAACGGACGAACGTCCGCTATTTAACTAAACCGACGGAAAAACCAAACCGATCTATTAACAAAACAAATCTAGGGTTTTCTAAAAAACGGACGATCTTTTAAAAAAACCGGCGGTTACCTAACGGGTCGGGCGGCGGGTGGTGGAGCGGGTTGCGGGCGGCGGGGCAGGCGGTTCCGGCGCGTCGGCGGCGACAGCGGCGGTGCAGCGCAGGCAGCGGCGAGCAGCTGCGGCGGGGGCACGGCGCAGGCGGCGGCGATGGTGTGGGGCGACGGGGGGTGGGGGCTGGAGGCTGCTTATAAAGAGCCGAGGGGATCGACTTGGCCGAGGGGCCAAGGCGGAGTCGGCGGCTGCTAGGACTCCGGCGAGAGTCCGGCTCGGCCACGGGTGGAAGGCGGCGGCGCTACGGGCCGGCTAGGCCTTCGGCCCAGTTCGGTCCGAAACCTCTTTTTTTTAAACGGTCCTAACGCAGAAAAATAACAAAATAAAATACTAAACAGAAACGAAAAATTCCGAAATAAATTTTCGCCATCCTCTAACTAAATACAGGACAAAGTGAACATTTTTCCCGGACGTAAATGCAATTTAGAAAAACGCGCATTTTTCCTATGCAAATCAAATTGCAAGTAAATCCGAATAAAATACCAAAGGTGATTTTAACATTTTTCCTCCAATATTTCTTTTATTTTGGAGAAGTCATATTATCTCCTGCTCATATATTTTGGTAAGAAATATTTTTCGGAGAGAAAAATAATTAAAACCATAGTGATCCCCGTGCCGGTATTTGAGAAAACTCAAATACAAAAACGGTAAAATCCCCAAGTCACTCTGTGGGTCCTTGAGTTGCTTAGAATTTCGAGGATCGCAACACATAGATGCAATAAAACATGCTATGCAATATGATCTACGTATAACATTCCAAATTGAAAATTTGGGATGTTACAACCAGGGGAGTCCCGGGCTGCCCACGAGGGTGGGGGCGCGCCCCCTCACTTATTCCCGACTCCAACACCCCTTGTATATAGAGAAACCTCCAGAAAATAACCTAGATCGGAAGTTCTACCGCCGCAAGCCTCTGTTACCACCGAAAACCAATCTAGACCTGTTCTGGCACCCTGCCGGAGAGGGGAATCCCTCTCCGGTGGCCATCTTCATCATCCCGGCGCTCTCGATGATGAGGAGGGAGTAGTTCACCCTCGTGGATGACAGTATGTACCAGTAGATATGTGTTTGATCTCTCTCTCTCTCTCTCTCTCTCTCTCTCTCGTGTTCTTGAGATGGCATGATCTTGATGTATCGCGAGCTTTGCTATTATAGTTGGATCTTATGATGCTTGTCCCCTTCTATCTTCTTGTAATGATTTGAGTTTTCCCTTTGAAGTTATCTTATCATATTGAGTCTTTGAGGATTTAAGAACACTTGATGTATGTCTTGCATGTGCTTATCTATGGTGACAATGGGATGTCACGTGATCTACTTGATGTATGTTTTGGTGATCAACTTGCGGGTTCCGTGACCTTGGGAATCTATGCATAGGGGTTGGCACGCGTTTTCATCTTGACTCTACGGTAGAAACTTTGGGGCACTCTTTGAAGTTCTTTGTGTTGGTTGAATAGATGAATCTGAGATTGTGTGATGCATATCGTATAATCATGCCCACGGATACTTGAGGTGACAATGGAGTATCTAGCTGACATTAGGGTTTTATTTGATGTGTGTCTTAAGGTGTTATTCTAGTACGAACTCTAGGATCGATCGAACGGAAAGAATAGCTCGTTATTTTACTACGGACTCTTGAATAGATCGATTAGAAAGAATAACTTTGAGGTGGTTTCGTACCCTACCATAATCTTTTCGTTTGTTCTCTGCTATTAGTGACTTTGGAGTGATTCTTTGTAGCATGTTGAGGGATAGTTATATGATCCAGTTATGTTATTATTGTTGAGAGAACTTGCAGTAGTGAAAGTATGAACCCTAGGTCTAGTTTCCTAGCATTGCAATACCATTTATGCTCACTTTTACCACTTGCTACCTTGCTGTTTTTGTATTTTCAGATTACAAAAACCTATATATACCTTCCATATTGCACTTGTATCACCATCTCCTCGCCGAACTAGTGCACCTATACAATTTACCATTGTATTGGGTGTGTTGGGGACACAAGAGACTCTTTGTTATTTGGTTGCAGGGTTGTTTGAGATAGACCATCTTCATCCTACACCTCCCATGGATTGATAAACCTTAGGTCATCCACTTGAGGGAAATTTGCTACTGTCCTACAAACCTCTGCACTTGGAGGCCAAACAACGTCTACAAGAAGAAGGTTGCGTAGTAGACATCAAGCTCTTTTCTGGCGCTGTTGCCGGGGAGGTGAGTGCTTGAAGGTATATCTTTAGATCTTCAATCGAATCTTTTAGTTTCTTGTTTTACCACTAGTTTAGTTTATAAAAGAAAACTACAAAAAAATGGAATTGAGGTTACCTCATGTGCTTCATCTTTTTAATATCTTTCGTGAAAATGATGGGAAGGAAAATTGTGCTCAAGTACTAGAAGAAGAATTACATAGAATGCTTGTCATAAAATATGTGAATCATGAGCATGATTGCAATGTTGTTAGTATGAATTCTTTGAATACCCATGATGCTAATGATATGCAAAGCCACAAGCTTGGGGATGTTATGTTTGATGAAGATGATATGTTTAGTCCCCCAAGTTTTGATGAGCAAATTTATTATGATGAAAGCATGCCTCCTATTTATGATGATTATTGTGATGACACATATACTATAAAGAATAAAGATAACCATGAAACTTGTAATCATGGTTTTAATTTTCAATTGGATTATGCTTCACATGATAGTTATTTTGTTGAATTTGCTCCTCCCACTACTATGAATGAGAAGAATTTTGCTTATGCTGGGAGTAGTAAAATTTCTATGCTTATAGATCATGAAAATAATGCTTTATGTGATGTTTATATTGTTGAATTCATTCATGATTCTACTTAAAATTATTATGAGATAGGATCATATGCTTGTAGGAATTGCAATAATATCAAGTTTCCTCTCTATGTGCTTAAAGTTTTGAAGTTATGCTTGTTTTGCCTTCCTATGTTAGTTGGTTACTGTTCCCATAAGTTGTTTGCTCACAAAATCCCTATGAATAGGAAGTGGGTTAGACTTAAATGTGCTAGTTATATTCTTCATGATGCTCTCTTTATGTTTCAATCTTATCTTTTTTGCGAGCATCATTGAAATCATCACGCCTTGCTAAAAGGCATTAAAGAAAAGCCTTTGTTGGGAGACAACCCAATATTTGCCCCCATTGTTTTTGTGTGTTCACATGATTAAGTTACTGTAGTAATCAAGTTTTATAGCTTTTGTTTCAATAAAGTGCCAAGTAGAACCTTTGGGAAGACTTGGGTGAAAGTCTTTGCGATCTTGCTGTAAAAAATAGAAACTTTGCGCTCACGAGATTAGCTGCCATTTTTTACAGAAGAGTGATTTTGAGTTGATTCTTTTTGCAGAAGATTAATAGACAAATTCCTCACGTCCACCAATTTATTTCATAATGTTTTGATTTACAGAAGTATTCAAAAGTTACAGATTGCCACAGATTGTTCTGTTTTTGACAGATTCTGTTTTTGTGTGTTGTTTGCTTATCTTGATGAATCTATGAGTAGTATCGGAGGGTATGAATCATAGAGAAGTTGGAATACAGTAGGTTTAACACTAATCTAAACAAAGAATGAGTTCATTACGGTACCTAAGTGGTGGTTTTATTTTCTTATAATAACAGAGCTTACGAGTTTTTTGTTGAGTTTTGTGATGAGAAGTTTTCAAGTTTTGGGTAAAGATTCGATGGACTATGGAATTAGGAGTGATAAGAGCGTAAGCTTGGGGATGCCCAAGTCACCCCATGGTAAAATTTAGGGACAACCAAAAGCCTAAGCTTGGGGATGCCCCAGAAGGCATCCCCTCTTTCGTCTTCGTCTATCGGTAACTTTACATGAGGCTATATTTTTATTCACCACATGATATGTGTTTTTCTTGGAGCGTCATTTTGTTTCTTTTTGTTTTGCTTGCTGTTTGAATAATATCCCAAGATCTGAAATTCTTAAATGTTAGAGAGTCTTCACATAGTTACATAATTATTCAACTACTCATTGATCTTCACTTATATCTTTCAGAGTAGTTTGTCTTTTGCTCTAGTGCTTCACTTATATCTTTTTAGAGCACAGTGGTGGTTTTATTTTAAAAGAAATAGATGAACTCTCATGCTTCAATTATATTATTTTGAGAGTATTAAACAGCATGGTAATTTCCTTTGGTTATAAAATTAGTTCTAATATGATAGGCATCCAAGATGAGTATAATAAAAACTTTCATATAAAGTGCATTGAATATTATGAGAAGTTTGATACTTGATGATTGTTTTGAGATATGAGGATGGTGATTTTAGAGTCATGCTAGTAGAGTAGTTGTGAATTTGAGAAATACTTTTGTTGAGGTTTGCAAGTCACGTAGCATGCATGTATGGTAGCCGTTGTGTGCCAAATTTGAAGCATGAGTTTTTTCTATGATTGTCATCCTTTGCGTGGAGGTCGGGATCACGCGATGGTTAACTCCTACCAATCCTTCCCCTAGGAGAATGCGTGTAGTACTTTGTTTTGATGACTTGTAGATTTTTGCAATAAGTATGTGAGTTCTTTATGACTAATGTTGAGTCCATGGATTATACGGACTCTCACCCTTCCACCATTGCTAGCCTCTCTTGTATCGCGCAACTTTCGCCGGTACCATACACCCACCATATACCTTCCTCAAAACAGCCACCATACCTACCTATCATGGCATTTCCATAGCCATTTCGAGATATATTGCCATGCAACTTTCCACGGTTCTGTACATATGACACGCTTCATCATTGTCATATTGCCATGCATGATCATGTAGTTGACATCGTATTTGTGGCTAGGCCACCATGCATAATTTTTCATACATGTCACTCTTGATTCATTGCTCATCCTGGTACACCGCCGGAGGCATTCATATAGAGTCATACTTTGTTCAAGTATCGAGTTGTAAATAAATAGAAGTGTGATGATCATCATTATTAGAGCATTTTCTCGAAAAAAAAGAAAAGAAAAAGAAAAAGAAAAGAAGGATAGGCCAAAAAAAAGGAAGGCCCAAAAAAAGAAAAAAGAAAAAAAGGGACAATGCTACTATCTTTTTCCGCACTTGTGCTTCGAAGTAGCACCATGATCTTCATGATAGAGAGTCCCTTGTTTAGTCACTTTCATATACTAGTGGGAATTTTCATTATAGAACTTGGCTTGTATATTCCAACGATGGGCTTCCTCAAATGCCCTAGTTCTTCGCGAGCAAGCAAGTTGGATGCACACCCACTTAGTTTCTTTTGTTGAGCTTTCATACATTTATAGCTCTAGTGCATCCGTTGCATGGCAATCCCTACTCACTCACATTGATATCTATTGATGGGCATCTCCATAGCCCATAGATACGCCTAGTTGATGTGAGACCATCTTCCTCCTTTTTGTCTTCTCCACAACCACCACTCTATTCCACTTATAGTGCTATATCCATGGCTCACGCTCATGTACTGCGTGAAAGCTGAAAAAGTTTGAAAAAATTAAAGTATGAAACAATTGTTTGGCTGAAACCGGGGTTGTGCATGATTTGAGTATTTTGTGTGACGAAGATGGAGCATAGCCAAACTATATGATTTTCTAGGGACGAGCTTTCTTTGGCCATGTTATTTTGAGAAGACATAATTGCTTTGTTATTATGCTTGAAGTATTATTATTTTTATGTCAATATTAAACTTTTGTCTTGAATCTTATGGATCTGAACATTCATGTCACAATTAATAAAATTACATTGATAATCATGTTAGGTAGCATTCCACATCAAAAAATTATGTTTTTATCATTTACCTACTCGAGGACGAGCAGGAATTAAGCTTGGGAATGCTTGATACGTCTCCAACGTATCTATAATTTTTTATTGCTCCATGCTATTATATTATCCATCTAGGATGTTTTATATGCATTTATATGCTATTTTATATGATTTTTGGGACTAACCTATTAACCCAGTGCCAGTTTCTGTTTTTTTCCTTGTTTTCGAGTATCGCGGAAATGGAATACCAAACGGAGCTCAATTGACCTGAAACTCAACGGAGGATGTTTTTGGACCAGAAGAAGCCCAAGGACTACCGGAGATGGACCAGGGGAGTCTCGGGCTGCCCACGAGGGTAGTGGCGCGCCCACCCCCGTGGGCGCGCCCCCTATCTTGTGGCCGCCTCGGGGCCCCCTTATATATAAAGAAACCTCCAGAAAATAACCTAGATCGGGAGTTCCGCTGCCACAAGCCTCTGTTACCACCGAAAACTAATCTAGACCCGTTTGGGCACCCTGCCGGAGGGGGGAATCCCTCTCCGGTGGCCATCTTCATCATCCCGGTGCTCTCCATGACGTGGAGGGAGTAGTTCACCCTCGGGGTTGAGGGTATGTTGAAGTAGCTATGTGTTTGATCTCTCTCTCTCTCTCTCTCTCTCTCTCGTGTTCTTGAGATGGCACGATCTTGATGTATCGCGAGCTTTGTTATTATAGTTGGATCTTATGATGCTTCTCCCCCTCTATCTTCTTGCAATGAATTGAGTTTTCCCTTTGAAGTTATCTTATCGGATTGAGTCTTTGAGGATTTAAGAACACTTGATGTATGTCTTGCATGTGCTTATCTGTGGTGACAATGGGATATCACGTGATCTACTTGATGTATGTTTTGGTGATCAAGTTGCGGGTACGTGACCTTGGGAATCTATGCATAGGGGTTGGCACATGTTTTCGTCTTGACTCTCCGGTAGAAACTTTGGGGCACTCTTTGAAGTTCTTTGTGTTGGTTGAATAGATGAATCTGGGATTGTGTGATGCATATCGTATAATCATGCCCACGAATACTTGAGGTGACAATGGAGTATCTAGGTGACATTAAGGTTTTGTTTGATGTGTGTCTTAAGGTGTTATTCTAGTACAAACTCTAGGATAAATTGAACGGAAAAAATAGCTTCATGTTATTTTACTACGGACTCTTGATTAGATCGATCAGAAAGAATAACTTTGAGGTGGTTTCATACCCTACCATAATCTCTTCGTTTGTTCTCCGCTATTAGTGACTTTGGAGTGACTCTTTGTTGCATGTTGAGGGATAGTTATATGATCCAGCTATGTTATTATTGTTGAGAGAACTTGCACTAGTGAAAGTATGAACCCTAGGCCTTGTTTCCTAGCATTGCAATACCGTTTATGCTCACTTTTACCACTTGCTACCTTGGTGTTTTTATATTTTAAGATTACAAAAACCTATATCTACCATCCATATTGCACTTGTATCACCATCTCTTCGCCGAACTAGTGCACCTATACAATTTACCATTGTATTGGGTGTGTTGGGGACACAAGAGACTCTTTGTTATTTGGTTGCAGGGTTGTTTGAGACAAACCATCTTCATCCTACACCTCCCACGGATTGATAAACCTTAGGTCATCCACTTGAGGGAAATTTGCTACTGTCCTACAAACCTCTGCACTTGGAGGCCCAACAACGTCTACAAGAAGAAGGTTGCATAGTAGACATCACGATGCTGCTCTTGCTCTTGCTTGCGCTGCTGCTCTAGTCTTGCTCGCGCTACTGCTGCACGAGCAGCAGATCCTGCTCTTGCTCGAGCCCCTGCAGCTGCTACCCAAGATGCTGTTACATGAATGGCTGCCCCGGCTCTTGCACACGCTGCTGCTCCGGGCGCTGCTACTGCTTTTCTGCTACTGGTGCGTTCAGTTTCCATAGTAAAATTCAATTTCGACAGTAAAATTCAGTTTCGACAGTTTAGTTCATAGATGAGCGCCTGTTGTATTTTACATCTAGCACTTTTTGGTGATGTATTTTACATCATCTATTGGAGATGCTATTAGAATCCCACTTAAGGTTAATGTTGTCTCTCTTGTCCTACTTCAGCATGACCGTCGTACACCTCACCGGAGCTGCTTCAACGACGAAGTTGTCCATCACAGGGAACAATACCCTCGGTGCCATCTTCAGACGCCTAAGAACTCCTTCCCCACCTCGGACACCCACATCAGCTGCTACATCCTCAGCGACCTACCCAATGATGCTTAGGTCAACATGGCTTCACCTAAGAGGTTGTCCACTCGTCGCATAACTTTTTTACTCTATATGTATTATATATTGTCCACTAAGCACACGTAGTAATTGGAAATACAAATAGTTTCTCATATATGACAAGCAGTGAGGTACTAGGAAGTTAGCTATCCATGTTGGACTCTCTCGAAAGCCATCATTATTTATTTCTGGGTGTTGGAGCTGTGCATGTGTAGATGGGCCTGGGAGTTGAGCTACTAGGGCAGTGGCCTGGGTCCAAAGTAGTAGTAGTACAAAAATATTTCTGCAGGCTATTGCCTAATCAAGCCTGTCTACTAGAATTGCCACTGGTTGAAAGGAAAAGTGAAGGAAACACATAGGAATGGGAAAGTTACCTATGGTAGAACTATTCTCATGCATTTGGTTTAAAGGATTGGATGAAAAAAACTGTCGGAATTTTTCCTTTAGTGTCTCTTTCAAAGAATAACTGTAGGAATTTTAATATCCACTTGGCCTCCTTTTCAAATTCCTATTTCATGAAGAACAAGACTAAGTGATAGTAGCATAATAGCATTATAACTATACATTTTCTTGCGGTCTAACTTAATTTGACCATGCTTCTTTGCATTCCTGTGAACGAAACACCCAGATTGACAGAAATCATGTGTTTGCAAATGCTCTGTTTTGCATGTGCATGCCTACCCTCTTCCTGTATTTCCTATCCCTGTGTTGTTAAAATCCTCCAATTGGAAGGAGCCCTTACAGATTTACTTCTATTACATATAGGTGTCAAAGAAAACCTTGTGTGGTTTGTCCCGCTCCTGTTGTGCCATTGTCCACCCCAGCTCACCTGCTCCAATGAACGAAGGGTCCACCACAGCAGGGATCCACCCTCCAAACTGTCTTTTGCCACCTCGGATCTTCTTCCCCGCCGCCGGCAACCACCACAATAGCATTATCATCATCAACTGAGTAGAGGACCTTGAGGACTACACGGGTCCACAAGAGAGCTCACACTCTTTCATGTTTGCTTATGTTATGAATCGCTTAATATAACCTGCTACTTTATCGTCATGTTCACCTCTTAAACTCCGAGTCTAGTCCAAACTAATGCTCAAACTCGAGTTTTTAAATGGTTGTGGGGTACATATCGGGGCAGCAATGATTAATATTTGTCTACTATCTGGTCAATCTCGGGCGTCTACTATGTGTTTCATGTTGGGTGGGAAGCTAGTATCTGTATTTTTTAACTAAAGCTATTATATGCATGCTATCATTGGTTTTGGGTCTATCCATAAGTAGCTACCATCACTCTGGATTTCTGCATGCACTCCTTCCATAATTTCACTATGTTTTATTCCTATGCATGTCGGTTATTGTACATAATGGTAATGAACATGTAGAACAAAAGATATGAGGCTTGTGTGGCAATAAATTGTCATGCAGACGTCGCTCAATGGTGGGCGCAAAGACAGCCCCCCTCCAACCATTTTAGATTGTAATCAAGAGGAAGACAATTGTTTAGAGGGGGATTCAGAGGGAGCAGACCACTCCTGTTTACCCCCTGAGGTATTTGCTCTAACTTGGCCTGCTGATGTTGGTCATATCATACATATGGCGCCTTGCATTGCTTACTTTACACATCAAATATGTCATCTACTTAATTTAGACATGCTTTGTGTGAATGCCATCTATTTAATTTCTATGTCATATATGTGAATCATGCAATGCCATCTTGTTTAGCCATGGATCATATATGTGAATTTTGCAATGCCATCCTGGTTAGCCAGTCATCTTATAGGTGAATTATATCATGCCATCCTTTTTTATTACGTATTAAATTTGTCAACAATATTGGTACATTGAATTACTCTTCATGTGCATCAACCATTCCACACGGTAAGGAAAAAATCTATAGCGAAAACAAGGTCTTCAGAGCAGACAATGCTATCTAATGAAGTGCATGTCTTGCTGGTTATGGATGGCTCTTCAGAGGAGGATTCAGAGATAGATGCCCACTCCTATTCCTCCCCCGAGGTTATATTGTTCATATCATGCATATGGTGCCTTGCATTGCTATGTCATTTCCTTAGTTTAGACATGCTTTGTGTGAATGCCACATGTTTAGTGTGCAATTACCATATATGTGATTTATGCAATGCCCTCTTGTTGTAGGACATTATATATGTGAATTATGCAATGCTATCTTTTTGCAAGGCATTATATATGTGAATTATGCAATGCCATGCTGTTTACCCAAGCATCATATATGTGAATTATATCATGCCATCCTTTTTTTGCATTACGTATTCCATTTTTCGACAATGTTTGTATGTTCAACTAATCTTCCTGTGCATCAGCCATTTGAATTGATGATGGAAAAATCTGGAGTGAAAACAAGTTCTTCAGAGCAGACAATTCTACCTGCTAAACCAGATATCTTGCTGGTTACAGATAGCTCCTCGGAGGAGGATTCACAGATAGATGACCAGTCCTATTTCCCCCCTGAGGTGTATGCTCAAACTTGGCAGGGTTATATTACTCATATCATGCATATGTTGTCTTGCAATGCTTAGTTTTTACATCCTATACACAATATTGAGTGCCATCTGCTTAGTTTACACATCATATATGTGATTGCCCTCTGCTCACTTGTTTAATATATAAATCATATATTTGAATTATATCATGCCATGATGTTTACATAGACAGCATGTATCTGAATTATTGCATGCCAACCCATTTTCTAAGGACATATATAGTTATATCATCTCATCATGTTTACATAGTCATCATATTTTGAATTATGTCATTCTATCCGTGAATTATATCATGCCATCATGTTTCCATCGATGGCATGTATGTGAATTATGGCATGCCAATCGCTTTAATAGACACTTCATATAGTTATATCATGTCATCCTGTTTACATAGTCATCATATTTTGAAGTAGGTCATTATATCATGTTTAGTTAGCCATCATATATGTGAAATTATGTCATGCTATCGTGTTTAGTTAGCCATCATATAAGAAATTGTGTCATGCTATCCTGTTTGGTTAGACAACATAAATGTGAATTATTTTGTGGCCTATTTCTTCCCTACTATCCATTGCACCTGTCTATCAAACGATGTCCGTACATTGAATTACTTTTCTTGTTTATCAGCCATTTGAATTGGAGGGGTGATGGCAGTATCTATGGGATTAAAAACATGGTCTTTAGAAAACATAGTGCTACCCATTTATGCAGATAGAACCATGGTTGTACTTGCTCAAAAACCAGCCCCACCACACATAGCCCAGACTAACGCAGATTCTAACCCTACCTAGTTGGACAGAGAACCAGCTACACCCTTTCTAACCCCAACCCCAGCAGATAGTAACCCAGTTCTAGTTGACACAGCACCGTCTCCACCACAGAGCACCCAAACACGAGAAGTTTGTAAGGCAAGTGCAGTGCCCAAAGCATGAGGACCACCACTCCGAACCCCAAGTCAACGCTTAAAGCAGAAGAAGAATTGTTCTCAGGTCATGTTCTGCAGCCATGGTTCATACTCCTTTGCTCCTGCATCACTGTATTTACTCATACCAACTAATTACAAATTTGAAGGATGTAATTGGAACTCCAATGGCACGACAGGTATGTTTTAAACATGTTTCTTTAACTAGTTTGCCATTATAACTAGCTCTATGTTTGTTTTAGTTTCAATTGAATAAACAGTTATGTTCTCATGCCATGCACATTACAAGTGTTGTTAGTGTTGTGTATTTTCCACACTTATATTCTGTCTATGCTACTTTGTCTTAAACAGATATGATTTGAACTATCTCTATCTTGATTTGGCAACATAAACTAGAACGATATAGACCATCCAGTGACCACAATACATGGATATATGTTTCTTTCATGTTGTTATCTTGTCCACCTTACTACTGAACCGGTTTACCAAAATGAGTTTCATATACATGCTAAACTTGTGATGTGTCTACTTGTTTCTCTTTTAGAATGCGGACTAAATATTGGAGAAGAGTACCCCGTTATGCAATGGTAAAGGAAGTAAGCAGATAAGGTTCAAGATAGGGAGACATCCCTGTTGGTCTCCAAGATAGCTGATAAAACAGCTAAGGAAAACTATCTTGAAGATAGTGAGACAACCCAAAGTCCTGTCTTGGTGTAGTGTTCGATTTACTGGCCACTACTGCTGGCACAAGATCCTCGAACTCACTATCTGAATCAGTTCGGTTTCTTGAGTCTCAGCTACAAGCTGAAAGACATCGAGCAGTTGTGCTGCGACAAGAAGCCGAAGGATTGCAGAAGTCCCTGGAGAATTCAGATGCATACTTTTTAGTGCAACAACAAGCGCTAGAGGATTTAAGCGCCAAACAAGAGAAAGCTAATAAGCTTGCTAAGTGTCTTGCCAGCATGGTGGATACCGATGATATTGTTTCTTGAGCTCTTGCGAATTGGTTTCAGTTCTGGACTTGTTTTGTTGCGGCGTTTATTTGCACTGGTTGCCAACTTTGACAACTAGTGTGTGTAATATGCTGCTTTGTTCCCCATATTTGCACTGGTGGCGAACTTTGATGCCCAGTGATTGTAATATGTGTAATAGACGTAATGGCCTAGCGTATGTTGCTTGCTTATTTATTTCCTTGTTGTCTTGTTTATTTGTTTGCTTGTAGTCAGTGTAGTTCTTTTTCTGCGGTGTGCTAGTGGCCGCAATAACCTATTATTTAAAACTAGGCCAGAATAACCATGGGCAACATACGGGCCGTTGTCACCATGGTCCTGCTATCTGCAGTAGTGACCATGGGCCAACTAAGGGCCAGCTACGGGCCATAGAATCAATGGGCCTTCTACGGGCCGTATGAGCGATTGGCCAAACATGGGCCAATAATGGACCGTATTATGGGCCGTAAACGGGCTAGAATGGCAGTCGTCTATTCATGGGCCGAGCATAATGGGCCTTTAAGAGACTGATGAGTATAACAAGCCTAGTTCTATCAACAGGCATAACGGGTCATTAATGGGCCGTATTTGATGACGCTATGAAAACGGCCCAACAGATTAACGGGCCACAAACGGGCCGACTATAACCACCGATGAGTATAACATGCTTAGTTCTATCGACATGCATAACGGGTCATTAATGGGCCGTATTTGATGACGCTATGAAAACGGCCCAACAGATTAACGGGCCACAAACGGTCCGACTTTAACCACAAACAGGCCAACATATTGTAAAGATTTTAGACTATGTTCATGATAATTAAGTTCATCTAAACAAATTTAATGAACTCCCACTGAGATAGACATCTCTCTAGTCATCTAAGTGATACATGATCCGAATCGACTAGGCCGTGTCTGATCATCACATGAGACGGACTAGTCATCAATGGTGAACATCTTCATGTTGATCGTATCTTCTATACGACTCATGTTCGACCTTTCGGTCTTCCGTGTTCTGAGGTCATATCACATCACATGGCACATGCTGCAAGAACAAGTTAGACGTCCTCTAATTGTTGTTGCAAGTTTTTACGTGGCTGCTATAGGTTTGTAGCAAGAACGTTTCTTACCTATGCCAAAACCACAAGGTGATATGCCAATCACAATTTACCCTTCATAAGGAGCCTTTTCATCGAATCCGATCCGACTAAAGTGGGAGAGACAGACACCTGGTAGCACCTTATGCAACTAGTGCATGTCAGTCGGTGGAACCTGTCTCATGTAAGCGTACGTGTAAGGTCGGTCCGGGCCGCTTCATCCCATGATGCCGCCGAATCAAGATAAGACTAGTAGCGGCAAGTAAATTGACAAAATCTACGCCCGCAACAACTTGTGTTCTACTCATGCATAGTAACTACGCATAGACCTAGCTCATGATGCCACTGTTGGGGATCGTTGAAAAAATTCAAAAAATTTCTACGCATCACCAAGATCTATCTATGGAGTTACTAGCAACGAGATGGGAGTGCATCTTCATACCTTTGAAAATCACGATACGGAAGCGTTGCAAGAACGTGCTCGGTGGAGTTGTACACAGAGCGATTCAGATTGCGGCCGAATCCGATCTAAGCACCGAAGAACGGTGCCTCCGCGTTCAACACACGTGTAGTCTGGTGACGTATCCCGTGCCTTGATCCAGCAAGGAGAGAGGGAGAGGTTGGGGAAGACTTCGTCCAGCAGCAGCACGACGGTGTGGTGATGGTGGAGTGTGGTACTCCGGCAGGGCTTCGCCAAGCGCTACGGAAGGAGGAGGAGGAGTTGGAGAGGGGGAGGGCTGCGCCAGGGTTTAGGTGCGGCTGCCCTCCCACCCCCTCTCTTTATATAGGGGCAAGGGAGAGGGGGTCGGCCCCCCTAGATCAGATCTAGAGGGGGGCGGCGGCCAGGTTGGGGGAACTTGCCCCCCAAGCAGGTGGGGCACCCCCACCCCTAGGGTTCCCAACCCTAGGCGCCTTGGGCCCTTGGGGGGCGCACCAGCCCACCAGGGGCTGATTCCCCCCTTACTTGGTCCACTTGGCCCACCGGGGCAGGTGGCCCCACCCGGTGGACCCCCGGACACCTTCCGATGCTCCTGGTACAATACCGGTGACCCCGAAATCACTCTGGTGACCAAAACAAGACTTCTCATATATAAATCTTTACCTACGAACTATTCCGGAACTCCTCATGACGTTCGGGATCTCATCCGGGACTCCGAACAACATTCGGTAACCACGTACATACATTCTCTATAACCCTAGCGTCATCGAACCTTAAGTGTGTAGACCCTGCGGGTTCGGGAACCATGCAGACATGACCGAGACATCTCTCCGGCCAATAACCAACAGCGGGATCTGGATACCCCGGTTGGCTCCCACATGTTCCATGATGATCTTATCGGATGAACCACGATGTCATGGATTCAATCAATCCCGTATGCAATTCCCTTTGTCTATCGGTATAGTACTTTCCCGAGATTCGATCATCGGTATCCCGATACCTTTTTCAATCTCGTTACCGGCAAGTCTCTTTACTCGTTCCATAACACATCATCCCGTGACCAACTCCTTAGTCACATAGAGATCATTACGATGATGTCTTACTGAGTGGGCCCAGAGATACCTCTCAGTCATACGGAGTGACAAATCCCAGTCTTGATTCGTGCCAACCGAACAGATACTTTCGGGGATACCCATAGTGTACCTTTATAGCCACCCAGTTACGTTGTGACGTTTGCAGACCCAAAGTACTCCTACGGTATCCGGGAG
This sequence comes from Secale cereale, assembly GCA_902687465.1. Lineage (NCBI taxonomy): Eukaryota > Viridiplantae > Streptophyta > Magnoliopsida > Poales > Poaceae > Secale > Secale cereale. The sequence continues at coordinate 350,285,044 of LR738713.1, forward strand.
TTGCACAATCTCATGGTCTAAGAAAAGATACTTGACATTGGAAAAGCTTTAGCAGATGAACTACACGATCTTGTGCTATGCTTAGGATTGGGTCTTGTCCATCACATCATTCTCCTAATGATGTGATCCCATTATCAATGACATCCAATGTCCATGGTCAGGAAACCGTAACCATCTATTGATCAACGAGCTAGTCAACTAGAGGCTCACTAGGGACATGTTGTGGTCTATGTATTCACACTTGCATTACGATTTCCGGATAATACAATTATAGCATGAACACTAGACAATTATTATGAACAAGGAAATATAATAATAATCATTTTATTATTGCCTCTAGGGCATATTTCCAACATTTCATTCCTCTGAAGAGGGTAATCAAGCAAAGCATTAAGTAATTGGAGAAGCCTCCCCCAAGCTTGTGGGAGACTCTCTTCTTCAATTTGCACAAAATTATATATTTCCCGTAAGGCAGCTTGTTTCTTATGAGCGGGAAAATATTTAGCAGAGAAGTAATAAATCATATCATGGGGACTACACACACAACCAGGATCAAGAGAATTAAACCATGTCTTAGTATCACCCTTTAGCGAGAACGGAAATAACGTAAGGATATAATAATAACAAATTTTTTCCTCATTTAGTAAGATGGTGAGCAGGGTGGCTATATCATTCAAGTTAGTAAGATGTGCCACAACAGTTTCAGATTCATAGCCATGGAAAGGATCAGATTCAACCAAAGTAATTAACTCAGGATCAACAGAGAAATCATAATCCTTATCAGGAACACAGATAGGTGAAGTAGCAAAAGCAGGGTCATATTTCATTCTAGCATTCAAAGACTTTTCTTTCAGCTTAGCTAATAATTTCTTAAGATCATCTCTATCATTACAAGCAAGAAAATCTCTAGCAGTTTCTTCATCCATTACATAACCCTCAGGATGAACAGTCAATTCATATCTAGGGGAGAATCTTCATCATCACTTTCATCAATATTATCGGTTTCAATATTTGCATTCTCCCTAACCTTAGCAATTTGTTCATCGAGAAATTCACCTAGTGGAACAGTATTATCAAGCATAGAAGTAGTTTCATTATACATAACAGAGGTAGCATCATCAAGAACATATGGCATATGAGATTCAATAGCAGGAGTAGGTGTCGCAAGTTTACTCATAACAGAGGGTGAATCAAGTGCAGAGCTAGATGGCAGTTCCTTACCTCCCCTCGTATTTTAGGGATAAATCTTGGTTTTTGAGTCTTTCAAGTTCTTCATAGTGATCAACAGATATAAATCCCAAGTGACTTAAAGAATATAGCTATGCTCCCCCGCAACGGCGCCAGAAAATAGTCTTAACCCCACAAGTGTAGGGGATCGCAACAGTTTTCGAGGGTAGAGTATTCAACCTAAATTTATTGATTCGACACAAGGGGAGCCGGAGAATACTCTCAAGTATTAGCAGTTGAGTTTTCAATTCAACCACACCTGGAAGACTGATAACCCTCAACCGTAAGGGATCGAGATAGTCTTCGCGTGTAAGAATAACCTAATTTATTGATTCGACACACGGGGAGCCAAAGAGTATTTATAAGCTTTGACAGTTGAGTTGTCAATTCAACCGCACCTGAAATATACTTACTTGCAACAAAAGATAAGTGGTAACAGTGATATGATAGTGATAATAGTGATAGTAAAAGTAAACAGCAAAAAGTAAATAGTGAAGGTAAATGGCAAAGGTAGCAACTAGTGACAAGCAGGGTTTAAAACACTGTAGGCTAGGGAGATGGATGGTTGGGCGCTGCATGGATGAGATAGATTCTAACTTGGGGCACGGCACACGGAAAAGTAATGATCATCTAGGCAAATATCAAACATTAGGCATGTATCCCGTAGGTAGTTGTACGTCCTTGCAATAAGAACTTGCACAACATCTTTTGTCCTACCATCCCGCTACGAACGGGGCCAAAAGGAACTTATGGATATTAAGGTGCTCCTGTCGAAGAGCACCGGAACAAAGCAATGAACTCAATGGATACATGTAATCCTCAAACTACGGACCATCCCCTTTGGTGTCCCAAGCTGTCACTTTTGGGATCGCCGGTTCCGAACCGTAACAGGTGCAAACAACTCATAGATAGGATCACGAACACAAATATATTCATGCAAACACATACGGTTCAGATCTGAAATCATGGCACTCGGGCCGTAAGTGTCAAGTATTAAGAATAACAAGTTGAAGCAAAGATGATAAACACCATAGTAGATGATAGGCAACATGCCCCCAACGATCTGACAAACTATTACATGATCTAACTCATCCAATCCCTACCATCCCCTTCGCCTACAGCAGGGGAATTACTCACACATGGAGGGAGAAGTCATGGAGGGATGATGGAGTGGTGATGATGATGACGATGGCGACGATCTCCCCTCTCCGGAGGCCAATTTAGCCTCCAGATTAGCCCTCCCGAGGAAGAACAGAGGGTGGCGGCGGCTCCGCGACGGAAAACTGCGAAAGAACTTCTAATCTGGGGTTTCCGTGTCGCGAGTAAAAATACGAGGCGAAGTAGGGCACCATGGGGTGTGGGCCCCACCCAGGCGACCCCCCGGCGCAGCCCAGGGGGGGCGCGCCCACAGGGCGCCTTGGCACCCCCTGGCCCCCCTCTGGCCCCACTTCTGGCTCCTGGTTCCTTCGGGTGCGTGGATTTTCTATGATTTTTCGTGGATTTTTCTGAGATACTTAAAAATTCGTTTTCCTGCACACAATAAAACCATACAGGCAGCTCTGCTGAAAACAGCGTCAGTCCGGGTTAGTTTAGTTCAAATCATGCAAGAATGAGGTCAAAACAATATCAAAAGTGTTTGGAAAAGTAGATACGTTTGAGACGTATCAACTCCCCCAAGCTTAGCATATTGCTTGTCCTCAAGCAATTCAGTTCAACGAACTGGACGCAACAAAGAAAACTTTGACAAACTCTTTTGCTTCATTAGATGTATATAAGCATGTACTACGAAAAGAGTTTAGCAAGTATTGAAACAGTACTTATGAGGACAATGCAAGGAGCAATCCTTCTTTCAAGTGACCAGTCACAAATACTTAAAAGTAAATAATATATTACTGAAAATCAAGACAAGATTACATTGCACATAGCTTGAGCATATTAGGGTGGTATTCCGCTAGTCTCCATGAGTGAAGCAAAACATAAATGCAGAGACTCCTCCAGAGTTTTTAAAGGAGACTAGAACTAAGAATTTCAGAATAAATCATATCACAAGTATGCAGAAGACAATGTAATACTTTGGGACAATGCACATTACACTCAGAATGACAATTATGCTCTCATAGTTGGTGCTTTGAAGAAAGAAGGTGAAGACTCTCGAACCGTGGCTTTTGTTGGCAAAGTTGAAAACCCGTGATCGGAAACAAAAACTAAACATGTACCAGAGCTCTTGGTTTTAAAAACAGAGATAAAAACGTTTTGAGAGGTGCATATTTCGTTAACGAATGCTAGCAGATAACTCAATCACTTCTTGAGCTGGACAAGTTTCGAGGAACGGCTCCCGCATGAGGACGATCACATCCTCTTAATCTCCTTTGTTTATCACTGCCAAAGTTTTCTGATTTCTCATGAACAAAGCGTGAAGGAGGGTTTGTTTGTTATATTATCTTTTTGAGCCGGGCGCACTCAATGCCAGTTCCTTTTCGTATTAGGGATTTGCACATTATACATGCAATCCAGGGGTGAAACTTGTCCAACTTAAAAAGATTATGAATTAACTACTACTTCCTCATGAGCTAAAACATAGGCACAAAAGAGAAATGCTTTTGATTAATTTCGAGATGGTACACGAAAGTCTTCGTTAGGAATGGCAGGTAAATACCATGTATAGGAAGGTATAGTGGAATCATATGGCATAACTGGTTTTAAGGATTTTGGATGCACAAGCAGTCAGTCCGCTTAGTACAGGTGGAAGTATAGCAAAAGACTGGGAGGCGACCAACTAGAGAGCAATAACGGTCATAATCATGCAGAGCGACAAAGCAACATTGAATCGGGCATGAAAGTGATATAACTATTCTAAAACTCAAAGATCATCAAGGCAGAGTAGACTTTTTAATCTTAAACATGTGTAAGCATGTGCCAAGTCAATCAAAAATTCTCTAAAGGGAAATACCACCTTAGTATACCAGACTATGAACAGTGCAATGCATGTAGATCATTTCAATACCACATTATATACTCTAGTTATTTGAGACTAGCCACAAGGAAAGCATGAACCACCAAAAGAGCATTGTAAACATAGCACTATGTCGCTACAAGCTGGTCTCTAGATCGTAAGTACAGGCATATGTACAAAAGTAGAAACAAAAAGAGTTCATACCGGTCTTCCCTGTTGCTTCCCTTCAGTCGATCTTCGTCATTACTGCTTGTCACTTGCACGATCGAACGTAGGAAATATAATTAATTTGCCATCACGGACTCGAGCTGAACTCTGAAAACAAAGCAAACTAAAGAGAGAAAGGAAATCTTTTTGGATTTTTCAAAGGTTGAACAAAAGCAAAAGAAAGAGAAAATCTTTTTGTTGTTTTTGCAAAGAGAGAAATAAAGAAGAATGGGCAAAAACTTCGAAAAGATCAAAGTGAATAAAACGGATAATACAATGGAAAAGTGAGAAGGGCACGTACTCCCCCAAGCTTAGGCTTTTGGCCTAAGTTGGTAGCAGCTACTGCCCCCAGGAGCCTCCTGCTCCGGGGGTATGGTGGAGAGTCCAAGGGTCGTAGAAGGATGCTGGCGCGTACACCGAACTCCTCGGAGTCTCCCGCGAGGAAGGTTCCGAGCGCCAAACAGAGGAAGAACCTTCACCAAACTCGGTGGCGGTCTCTTCCTGAAAATGTGGTAACTCACCGTGCTTCTCCTCGTCGGGCACAACCCCCTCCATGGGGTTATGAAACTGATGCTGGACCATGAACTCATCGAACTGGACAACATCAAAGGACCATCCGTTCCTGCGAGAAAAATCAAACAAAAGAGGTGCAGGTAGACGGATCTCGCGTTCCGCGGTAGTTCCGAAACGCAAGATATAAACAAGATTATCAAGCTCAGAACCCATGGTGACAAACTTATGCCTTTTCATAGTAGCAAGATCAAAGCTTAAATAAGTAAAAGGATTATCATCAAGGTGTGGGGTGCCTCCAAGATGTTCTAAGATAAGTGTGGCATAAATGCCATCATATAAGTCCCCCTTGTTACCGTTCATAGCAAGGCGTCGAGCAATTAAGGCACTCAGATTATAATCAGACCTCCCTGAGAGGGCTGGCGCCAGGATAGCAATATCCGGAGCAGAAATGTTGCTCGTGTTGTCATGAGCTAACACCCCTCTGGCATTATAATATGCAAAATACCTGAGGTGAGGAAACAAGATGCTGGAGATCTTCGACCGATGAATATCCGTCGTACCCATGCTGCCGAGAGAGTTGATGACGGTTTTCAGCTCGGAGGGCTGAGTGGCCATCCTAGCCGTCCTCCCAACGTTCGGCACACCTATTATTTCACAAAAATTTCCCAAAGTCATGGTGATAAGATCATTGTAAATTTTAAAATCAATAGCACCCGAATCAGGATTATATCTAAAACTGTTAATGAAACTGGAGGTGAGTTTTTGATACTGGGTAACACGGCTCGTGACAAGTCGTGTCAAACCTGCATTAGCACAAAGATTATAAAACTCATCCTTGATTCCCGCAGCTTCCATGAATTCATCACATGGGAATGTCATCGCACGTGCTGGACTTGTATCTTCCAACAACTCCAGGGGCACATGATCTTCATTATAGCTCACCCTAGCAGTCGATGGTGAAGCTGCGGCTCTAGTAACTTGATCGGAGTGTGCGGGCCTCCTCTTCTCAAGCCACCCTTTTGCCCTTCCTAACAAACTCATTTCTGAAATTTTTTACAATTTACAAAAACGAGGATTAAAACAAAGTGAGCTAAGGCAAACTACTCAACTCACTTGCCCAAGGCATAAACTTGCATCAAAACTTGAAAAATAACTTTCTACATATGCATGCAAGCTCATCTATACAGCACCAAGAACTACTAAATACTCACAAATGAAGCCACCAATCAAAAATCTAATTGGAGGGGTGGAGGAGTCACATACCAGGGAGTATTTGCTCAAAATTTCAGCTCAAATGATGGGCTGTAGAGAGAGATCGAAGAATCGCCTCCAAGAACAGCAAGAACACAAGAACAAGTGCAGAACTCGGGTTTTTGGAGAAAAAGAGAGAGAGAGGAGGAAGACATACCTGGAGGGGGTCCCTATGGGCCCCAGGCGCCCTGTGGGCGCGGCCAGGGCCTGGGCCGCGCCAGCTGGCCGCCTGGGCCACTGGTGGGTCCCCCTAGCTGGCACCAGGACTTTCTGGGTCACTCCCGACGTGGAAATTTTTATTTAAATTTTTCTGGAATTTTTTGAAAAATTCACTGTTGAAAATTTTTCGAAGTTCAAAAAGCTGCGAAACTCTCTGAAAACTTGAAGCAGTTAGTAGTATTGTGAAGCTTCAAAAACATAAATACTTGGTACAACAAGTAGGACAAAACTAAAACAAATGAAAACATAACAAGCTCAACTTTTTATCCATATAAAACATATTTGCTAATAAGGTTGATCAAGTCTTACCAACAAACAGGCGATATATAGAGCAAAAAGTCTCATCTCTTACGAAGTAATCACTGAACCTTTACCTTGATGGACATTGTCCCTACCATGATTGTTTTGTATTTGTGAGGCACGTGTAGTGGACAGTCCCATTCTCCAATTTTCACGGTCTCGATATTCTCTATAGAGTTGAGGGCATGCCTCCTGTCGATCTTCTTTGGAAAATATACCGTGTGTTCCTTATCATTCACATGGAAGGTAACCTTCCCTTTATTGCAATCAATAATAGCACCTGCAGTGTTAAGAAAAGGTCTACCAAGAATAATGGACATGCTCCCATCCTCGGGCATGTCAAGCACAACAAAATCAGTAAGAATTAAACAATTAGCAACTTCTACAGGAACATCCTCACAAATACCTATCGGAACAGCGGTTGACTTGTCAGCCATCTGAAGGGAGATATCTGTAGGGATTAGTTTTTCTAAACAAAGCCTCTCGTAAAGAGAGAGAGGCATAACACTCATTCCTGCTCCAAGATCACATAAAGCAGTTTTGACATAATTATTCATTATGGAGCAAGGAATGGTCGGTATACCTGGATCACCGAGCTTCTCAGGAATCTTGCCACTGAAAGAGTAATTAGCAAGCATAGTAGATATTGCATCATTAGGAACTTTTCTTTTATTAGTGACAATATCTTTCATATATTTTGAATAAGGAAGTAACTTAATAGCATCAGTCAAAGGGATTTGAAAAAAAAAGAGGTTTAATCCAGTCACAAAACTTATTATAATGCTCTTCTTCTTTAGATTTGATGGACTTACCTGGAAAGTGTTGATGCTCAAAAGTGGCACAATCATAAAAGTTGCTTTAATCTATGTCAAGATTACTTCAAACTTATGATTGGAAGTCACCATGAGATGGCTTTCTTTGAGAAGATCAAGATGGATATGAAAGTGGTCTAAAACGGAGTCCGGATGCAAAAGTTATGACAAGTTCAGAGATGCTCATGATGACACCAGATTAAATAATGGCTTGAAACCAAATTAAGATGACTTCAAATGGAAAAAGTTTCAACATGAAAGTTGTGCGTCTCGTCGAAACGGTCGATTTTGATATAAAAATCGTCCCAATCCGAGTTCGTATGCAATAGTTACAGCCATCCGAACACAGCCCTGTCACAGAGCCATAAGTGGCGCGCCCCACCAGCCACGTGTCTGATGGATAGCGCGAATAACAGCCTGTATTGCATGACCGTTTTGGCCTAGAAGATGGCTTCAAATCGAAAAACGTTCAACATGAAAGTTGTTCGTATCGTCGAACGGTCAAGATTGCTTTTGGGCTCTTTTCTATCCGAGGTCGTTTACCACCTCAAGAATTACCCGCAAGGTACAGCCAGTTTAAACCGAACAGTTTTGGAAAGTTCGGATAAAACCAATCCGAATTTGGCTAGGGTTTTGGACGTGAATCCAAGCCTTTTCCTTGCACGGAAAGTCCAGCCGCCTCTTATATACCTAAGGGGTGACGGCCGATTGAACAACACACAATCGAACAATTCATCTACCACTTTTTATCTTTTATCTTTTCACCTTGACCCTAGTTCTTCTTCTTCCTCGTTCTTCGATCGTTCTTCTTGTTGCAGGACGGCGAACCTTGAGGCTCTAGGGGCGATCAGGTCGACCTAGGGCAGCCCATAGCCGCCGCGCGCCCTGACGGGGTCCCTCCCGGGCGTGTGGGGTTTCGGGTCTACAAAAGCGCCCGCCGGATTGCCTGCGTACCGCGCTTCCGGACGGGTCTCCTTCGACGTGAGCTGCGGTGCATCACCCCCGGCGTCGAGGGTACACGGTGACGTGTTTGTGTACGAACACACTTTTTGGCGACTCCGTTGGGGGCGAAGCTTTGAACGGTCTCCGGTCCGTTCTTGCTACGAAGAGATCGTCATCTAGGGTTTGCAATCTACAAAGGTAATATGAATACCCAATTCACATATGTAGATGCAAATAATGCATATGTTATTGCTAGATCATCTAATGAGCATAATGTATCGTCTAGCCCTAGCTTTATCAATCATGCATCTAATTATGTGCAAGGGACGATGCAACAAAATCTTCATGATTCTACTTCATATAATTTTAGCAACATGCAACATATGTATCCCAACTCCCATGCATCGGCAACCCCACAAATCCATATGCCGATGAACAACATGATGAGTTCGGTTAATCAATTTGAAACACCCCATGTAGGATCTTTCAATGGCATGCAACATAGTGTTTCATCTTTTTATTCATCGGCAACTAATTTGCAACATGTTAATCCAAACATGCTGGTGGATAGGGGAATTGGCCATGCTACTACTAGTTATTCGGCCAATTACCCTCAAACATCATATGCTACACCTCATGCTACTAGTTTTTTGGCACCATACGCAACTGTTGATGTCCATAATTCGGCTCCGCACCTTAATGGTCATGGCCGAATAAGTGAAACTTCTGCAGGAGCACAAATGCCTTAACCTACTATCGTGGCATATCATGTTCCCCCTACACAATTACAGAATTTCGGCAACATCTCATTGCCGAAAGAGTCTAAAAGCATTGGGGGGCAACCATATCCATACTGGGTAATTGAGAACAAGCTTACATTCTCTTGGGATTTGTGCAAATCTATTCGCCAAGAACTAATAGAAGGCGGGAAGCCTCATGATTTTGTTGATGTAAAAGCTAGAGTTGTGCAAATGATGCAGTTGCCCAGTGCTGTACCATCCAGTGTACCACCTAAACAATCGCAAAGTTTCGGCACCTCATTGCCGAAAGAGTCTCAAAGTATTGGGGGGCAATCTCATGACGAGTGGATGGAAATTGAGATGAAAAAGTTTAAAGCTCGCCGAGCTGAGATGTGGGCTAAACTTAGACGAGAGCGAGAAGCCTTGCAAGTTCAAAAAGATAAAGTTGTTTATTCAGGTAACAAAGAAAATTCGGTTATTAGAAGAGCCGAATCAAGTAGTATATATTCTGAGTCCATCAAATCCAAAGAGGCAAGCATTATTGAGAAAGGGCATGAAAAGCATAGCAAAACAGTCATACTTGATTTTTCCGAAGTCAATGGAACCTACTTCCTGCCCTATGAGTTCCGTGCCATAGAAATTGACAAGCCTCAAGGACAAGAACAAGTAGCCGAACAAAGTTCGGCTGACATGGATCTTCAAAGCAATGATGCACGGAATCAAGAAAAAGATGATGAAAAGGTGTTGGGGAGCCATCCAAAGATGGAGCAAGATGTTCTTCAAGTGACACCACGATCATGTTCTCCCAACATATTTGAAGAGGTATGCATAGAGAGTAATTTACCTATTTTCAGATTTGGTCGTGACTTCATTATTGATGCATCTATAAGAAATATTCTCATAAGTAATTTTGAAAGACCAATGAAGAAGGGTAATTTACTTGTTAGCAATAAACTTGTTATGGAACATATCGGTCAACCCATTACGCCATTTATAAAGACCGATATTGACTTATTGTTACAGCCAAAGCTTTCCCCGTTGCTTTATGTAAAGTTCATATCTAGTTGGGTAGCTTTGCTTATTTCGTACTTGGCTTGCACTTGGTCTCAACTAAGACATGTATGTTCTAAATATCTTCGTTTCAGAAATTTAAAGCCAAGGTTGAATTCTATTGAGAAAACCGATGCTAATATAATATCTTATCCAAAGACATCGGAGATAGAGTGGAAAAAACAATGCATAGCCGAATGGGGAGACTACAAATCTGAACCATTCGTTTGCTTATCTCCAAAGCCATTCAAACGGCAAGATTGGCTAGAGAATAAAAAGTTTACCTTCAATTCAAGCATGTGTGATCAAATATTTGATTTGTTGTTGAAAAATAATTACATAAGAATTCTTGATCACCATGTCAATCAATCAATTCAAGGACGAATGTATTGTAGGTTGCATCATTCGTTCAAACATAATTTTGAGGATTGCAATATGTTTCGTCAAATAGTTAAATCGGCCATTGAAAAAGGACGATTGAAATTTGCTGAAACACCAAGAGATGACCAGTCTATTCCGATTGGTCCCGATGGCAGAAAGTTTTTGCATCGGCTGCTTCAAGCCGATCCATTTAAAGAGAAGATAAAAACTGAGGTGATGGGATCAAGCTTTCAAGTAAAGAAGTTGTTGAAGAGCATAATGAACATAATCTTGAGGGCGAGAATTCCATCGAAGCTACAACGAAGACGCCAAGGACTGGGGGGCAACAAGCAAATTCAATGATCGATGAAAGCAAACCAAAAGAAAGCAAAGGCCAAAATAAGCGCAAGTGTAAGAGATCAAAAATCACTTTCGCTGAACTATTGGATAAGTATCAAAAGAAGAGTGAAGAGAAGAATGCTTATCGGCCAAATCATACAAAGAAATCAAGATCACCCCCAAGGCGCAAGTATGAGGATCGGTATTGGCAAAGTGAAAATTTTTATGAAACATATTCATATCCTTATTTTGGGCCGCCAATGCCAATGCCGTGGATGCCTCCCTATGCTCAAGTAGATCCATATCCATCATGGGATAGGTATGATACAAGGGCGCATTCTCCATCTTATTTTAGACCATCTCACCAATATTATGAAGCTTCGAGGAGATCAACATTTGCACAATCACATGTTAAAGACCGTTTCAATCATAAGGAATCGGTCCGGGGCTCAAGGAAGAAGAAAGAGGTGGTCAAGCAAGTTTACCGTGTTAAAATAGATGGTCGTAAGAGTGCAACTTCAGATTTGATCTCAAATGAAAAAGAGCCAATTAAAGTGTTGACATTGGCTACTAAAGGCAATGAGAGGAAGCAACCAATTATTGATAGTCAAAGTGCCAAATCTGAAGAAAAGAAATTGAGAGTGCACAAAGCCAAAAAAGGATTGCCATTGGCCAAGACAAAATCGCAGCCGGGGTGCCCACTCGACTTATTATATTGGCAAAAGAAGAAACTACAAAAACTTAGTGCACAAGAACTTGAAGAAAGAAACATGGCATGGGTTCCCAAAGGAATTGATCAAAATAAGAATTATGTGCAAGCTTCCATTACAAGAAATGCGGCAAAGGTGAAGAAGGAAAAGAGTGAAAACTATGAAGGCGAAGCCGAAGGTTTCAGCATCTTCGGTCTACACATTATCCCTATTCTTCAACTATGCCATTAACGCCCATGTCATGGAATTCGTCATCAGGTATGATTGGTAACCCTCAATGGGCTTATTTTAATCCATGGATGCCATATAATTTCTTACATCATGAAAGGGTATTACCAAGTCAATATACATTTGATTAGTTACAACTTTTGTTGTTGATCCAAAGGGCCGAAATACTTAGTTTGTCATTTCATTTATTTGTTTCGGCTATATGTGCTTTGAATGAAGTTTACATGGTAATGGCCGATATTTATCTATCGTCCTAAGAATATGTCAATGCATGGCCGGTGTAGTATTCTAGCATCGTCCTTAGTTCGAATGGAGAGCGAGACAAGGTGATATACATCTTGAGGCTTTCGGTGATTCGTTATGAGTAGTGCAACAAATATCCAAGGGTTATCAATGTTTTGACGAATCACTTATAGTTTATCTTGAGATATGTCTAGATGCAAAATTTACCTTGGGTTGCTTTAAAATTGTTCTTATATTTATACATGACAATTCAAAAAAGTTGGCACAGCAAGCATCCGGCTACTACGTTAATCATGGTGTATTGCATTTCTCTCAATAGCCGATGCTTCGTCTCGTCAACATAGGTAAGGCCGAACCGAAGTTCACAGCTTCGGCCACTAATGAATTTTGATGCAGGTGATACTAAGTATTGGAGAGAGTTTATTGATTATCTACAAAATCCTAGCAAAAGGGGGAACAATATGGTTCGGAGGATGACCTTGAGATACATATCTATGGAACTTTATCATCGGATTGTTAACGAAGTTGAGAAGGTTTCGCCCAAGTTTGCATCAAGGGTTCAAGAACAATAATGGCCGATATATAATTATCGTCCTAAGCATATAAATGGCCGATGGGGTGTTGACATCGTCCTTAGAACCAACATGGTACAAATTATTTTTTGGCACGCTTGCTTTGCCGAAAAACAGGGGGGCATGTGTTGACGCTCAAAAGTGACACAATCATAAAAGTTGCTTTGATCTATGTCAAGATTACTTCAAACTTATGATTGGAAGTCACCATGAGATGGCTTTCTTTGAGAAGATCAAGATGGATATGAAAGTGGTCTAAAACGGAGTCCGGATGCAAAAGTTATGACAAGTTCAGAGATGCTCATGATGACACCAGATTAAAGAATGGCTTGAAAGCCAATTAAGATGACTTCAAATGGAAAAAGTTTCAATATGAAAGTTGTGCGTATCATCGAAACGGTCGATTTTGATATAAAAATCGTCCCAATCCGAGTTCGTATGCAAAAGTTACAGCCATCCGAACACAGCCCTGTCACAGAGCCATAAGTGGCGCGCCCCACCAGCCACGTGTCTGATGGGTAGCGCGAATAACAGCCTGTATTGCGTGACCGTTTTGGCCTAGAAGATTGCTTCAAATCGAAAAACGTTCAACATGAAAGTTGTTCGTATCGTCGAAACGGTCAAGATTGCTTTTGGGCTCTTTTCCATCCGAGGTCGTTTACCACCTCAAGAATTACCCGCAAGGTACAGCCAGTTTAAACCGAACAGTTTTGGAAAGTTCGGATAAAACCAATCCGAATTTGGCTAGGGTTTTGGACGTGAATCCAAGCCTTTTCCTTGCACGGCAAGTCCAGCCGTCTCTTATATACCTAAGGGGTGATGGCCGATTGAACAACACACAATCGAACAATTCATCTACCACTTTTTATCTTTTATTTTTTCTCCTTAACCCTAGTTCTTCTTCTTCCTCGTTCTTCGATCGTTCTTCTTGTTGCAGGGCGGCGAACCTCGAGGCTCTAGGGGCGATCAGGTCGACCTAGGGCAGCCCATAGCCGCCGCGCGCCCTGACGGGGTCCCTCCCGGGCGTGTGGGGTTTCGGGTCTACAAAAGCGCCCGCCGGATTGCCTGCGTACCGCGCTTCCGGACGGGTCTCCTTCGACGTGAGCTGCGGTGCATCACCCCCGGCGTCGAGGGTACACGGTGACGTGTTTGTGTGCGAACAGAAAGGGCATGGGTTTCTGTACCCATGGTTCTCTTTCCTTCCCATGTTTTCTTGCGATGAAGTCTTCTTTAGTGTACCTCTTACGTTTGTCAGGTGCTTCTTCTTCTCGAACCTCAGGCGGATCATTCTTCTCATTATCATTACCTTCAGGTTCAGCACCGTCTTCAGTCTCAGCATCGGAGATAGATACGTTGTTAGGATCAATAGTTGGTTCTTCATCTGCAATAGGATCATTAGAATTGTCAGTCTCCTTATGTTTCTTCTTTTTCTTTGGAGAGCCAACAATTTCTTCTTCCTGCATTTGTGAATCCTGCTCGATTCTCTTCGGATGTCCCTCTGGATAGAGAGGATCTTGAGTGCTAGTTCCTCCTCGGGTCTTAATCCCGAAAGCCTGCAAATTATCTTGTTTGGCATTGTTAGCAAGCAAATCTCTTTGCACATTAGAAATTTGGTCAAGCTGAGTTTGAACCATTTGAAAATGCTTCACAAGACATTGAACATCATTAACTGTTCTATCTAAAACATCAAGCGGTCTTTTTATAGCAAGGGAATTATCATGCAATTGACTTTCTATCCTCTCATTAAAATGATTTTGTTTCATAATAAAATTATCAAACTCATCTAAACATTGATCAGGAGGCTTACCATGAGGGATGTCACTTGCGTTGAAATCTAAAAGAGAGTGTACCTCTACCATAGGAGGGTGAGTAGTAGGCTCACACAACTTCTCAATAGGGGGTAGATTCTTCACGTCTTCAGCTTTAATATCTTTCTCTTTAATAGACTTCTTTGCTTCTCGCATATCTTCGGGGCTTAGAACAAATATGCCCCTCTTCTTTGGTGGTGGAGGTGGTTCAGGGACGGACCAATCTTCATGGTTTTTGGCAATCCTGCCCATCAAATCTTCCGCATCGTCTGGTGTTCTTTTCCTGAAAACACAACCAGCACAACTGTCCAAATAGGACCTGGATTCATCAGTTAGACCAGCATAGAATATATCGATTAATTCATTCTTAGGAATTTCATGTCCTGGTCTAGCCCGAATCAGACCGCAGTACCTCCCCCAAACTTTAGGGAGGGACTCATCCTGCAACTGTTTAAAGTTATAAATTCTTTGTAAAGCAGCATGTTGCATGTGAGCAGGAAAGTACTTATCAACAAAAGAGTGAGCTAAGTCTTGAGGACTCTTAATGGAACCGCATGGGAGTGAATCATACCATGCTTTAGCATCTTCCTTCAAGGAGAAAGGAAGAAGCTTGGTGATATAAAAGTATCGTATCTTCTCATCTGTGGTAAACAGGCCACCTAACTCACCGAGTTTAGTCAGGTGTGCAATAGCATCATCATTTTCTCTGCCATAAAAGGGGTCAGCTTCAACCATAGGTATAAGTGAAAGATCAACAGAGAAATCATAATCAGGATCATCAATGCATATAGGAGATGTAGCAAATTCAGGATCAGGAACGGTTTTGTTCTTCAAACAGTGTTTTTCAAATAGTTTCTTAATAACTTCAGGGTCAGAGCCAGAAAACTCTGTCAGTTCCCTGCATAGATCTTCATCAAGCATATAGTAATCATCATCAAGGAGCCTCTCTTTGAGTTTACTCAAATCAGGATAATCATAAGTTTCACCAATAGGGTAGCGAGTAACAGGAAGTTCAATTCCAGACTTTTTAGCAGCAGCAGCAATTTGTTTCTCAAGAGCATAACCAAGCGAACTAATATCATCAAAAGTAGTAGAGGCATCATCAAGAGTATCGGACATAGTAACAGATTCAGTAGGAGCATCATGTGGTGGTGGTGAGGCAAACTTACTCATAACGGAAGGTGAATCAAGTGTAGCACTAGTGCTCAGAGCAGTACCTCTTCTTGTAGTAGATAGTAAGATCGGAACCTTGGGGTCTCCTTTCTTACCCATAGTGGATGAAGTGCAGCAGGTAGGATACCTCAAGTAGACTTGTAAATATTTCTATGCTCCCCGGCAACAGCGCCAGAAAACGGTACTTGATAACCCTCAACCGTAAGGGATCGAGATAGTCTTCGCGGGTAAGAATAACCCAATTTATTGATTCGACACACGGGGAGCCAAAGAGTATTTATAAGCTTTGACAGTTGAGTTGTCAATTCAACCGCACCTAAAATATACTTACTTGCAACAAAAGATAAGTGGTAACAGTGATATGATAGTGATAATAGTGATAGTAAAAGTAAACAGCAAAAGGTAAATAGTGAAGGTAAATGTCAAAGGTAGCAACTAGTGACAACCAGGGTTTAAAACACTGTAGGCTAGGGAGATGGATGGTTGGGCGCTGCATGGATGAGATAGATTCTAACTTGGGGCACGGCACACGGAAAAGTAATGATCATCTAGGCAAATATCAAACATTAGGCATGTATCCCGTAGGTAGTTGTACGTGCTTGCAATAAGAACTTGCACAACATCTTTTGTCCTACCATCCCGCTACGAACGGGGCCAAAAGGAACTTATGGATATTAAGGTGCTCCTGTCATAGAGCACCGGAACAAAGCAATGAACTCAATGGATACATGTAATCCTCAAACTACGGACCATCCCCTTTGGTGTCCCAAGCTGTCACTTTTGGGATCGCCGGTTCCGAACCGTAACAGGTGCAAACAACTCATAGATAGGATCACGAACACAAATATATTCATGCAAACACATGGTTCAGATCTGAAATCATGGCACTCGGGCCCTAAGTGTCAAGCATTAAGAATAACAAGTTGAAGCAAAGATGATAAACACCATAGTAGATGATAGGCAACATGCCCCCAACGATCTGACAAACTATTACATGATCTAACTCATCCAATCCCTACCATCCCCTTCGCCTACAGCAGGGGAATTACTCACACATGGAGGGAGAAGTCATGGAGGGATGATGGAGTGGTGATGATGATGACGATGTCGACGATCTCCCCTCTCCGGAGGCCAATTCAGCCTCCAGATTAGCCCTCCCGAGGAAGAAGAGAGGGTGGCGGCGGCTCCGCGACGGAAAACTGCGAAAGAACTTCTGATCTGGGGTTTCCGTGTCGCGAGTAAAAATACGAGGCGAAGTTGGGCACCAGGGGGTGTGGGCCCCACCCAGGCGACCCCCCGGCGCCTGGGCACCCCTGGCCCCCCTCTGGCCCCACTTCTGGCTCCTGGTTCCTTCGGGTGCGTGGATTTTCTGTGATTTTTCGTGGATTTTTCTGAGATACTTAAAAATCCGTTTTCCTGCACACAATAAAACCATACAGGCAGCTCTGCTGAAAACAGCGTCAGTCCGGGTTAGTTTAGTTCAAATCATGCAAGAATGAGGTCTAAACAATATCAAAAGTGTTTGGAAAAGTAGATACGTTGGAGACGTATCAATCGGCAAGTCTCTTTACTCGTTCCATAATACATCATTTCGTTACTAACTCATTAGTCGTTTGCTTGCAAGGCTTACTACGATGTGTATTACCAAGAGGGCCCAGAGATACCTCTCGGACACTAAGAGTGACAAATCCTATTCTCGATCTATGCCAACACCACAAACACCTTTGGAGACACCTGTAGAGCATCTTTATAATCACCTAGTTACGTTGTGACGTTTGATAGCACACAAGGTGTTCCTCCGGTATTCGGGAGTTGCATAATCTCATAGTCATAGGAACATGTATAAGTCATGAAGAAATCAATAGCAGAAAAACTAAATTATCATATTTCTAAGCTAACCGATGGGTCTTGTCCATCACATCATTCTCCTAATGATGTGATCTCGTTCATCAAATGACAACACATGTCTATGGTTAGGAAACATAACCATCTTTGATTAACGAGCTAGTCAAGTAGAGGCATACAAGGGACACTCTGTTTTGTCTATGTATTGACATATGTACTAAGTTTCTGGTTAGTACAATTCTAGCATGAATAATAAACATTTATCATGATATAAGGAAATATAAATATCAACCTTATTATTGCCTCTAGGGCATATTTCCTTCAATATGTTGCATGTGTCATACAAGGTACACTTGAGTTGGACACAAAGTGGTTTCAAATATTCGAATTCACCTTAAACTGGTTTCCACCTTCTGAATTTGAGTATCGGCATTTGTAAATCATATTCATATATGATAGTGACATAAATCTTTGTTATGATTTTGAATATATATAAAAAACATAGAATGATTTATAAAGATTTGTATAAGAATACAAAATGGATTCGAATTTAGTTGCTAGGGTAAACGTGGATGCTTATTGTCCCAAAATTTGAAAGAAGTGGCAAAATATCCATTCCCATGTCGGCTGCCCGAAGCCAGTGTTTGCAAGATGGAAATTATTGTCTACCCCTTACACGGACAATCCATCGGCCCAATTTCCACTGTTCTTAATACGGGTAGGTTAGTAACTTCAATTAGATGTGACACGACCGCCTCTGAGCCAATTCAGACACGGTGGGCGCCAAACATGGGCAGCAAAACACATTTGATTCAAGCTCGTTCGAAAGACCTCTGTCTCTTCCTCCATTTCCCCATTCATATATGGTGGGCGGCAAAATAAACTCGACTCGGCCGAAATCGATGTAGGCAAATATTTTTAATAGGAGCAGGTTTGTAACTTCACTCAGACGTGACACAACCGCCCTACCTGTGAGCCCCGTTCATACACCGTGGGCGCCAACAGTGGGCACCAAAACACCCTCTCCTCGCCCGAAATCGCTCTGGGCAAATATCGGGGAGATGCAAGATTACCGTACTATCCCCAACCGACGAGGCGTCCAAATTTTAAATGGGGGCTAAGTTCGTAAATTTCCCATATTTCAGATAGGCACGTCCCAAAAACATGGTTCCCCATACCTCTGCCTCCATTTTCCCATTCATACACCGTCCGCGCTAGAACACCATCCCCTCACCAGCCTCCTCTGTCAGCCACCCCATCCATCGCCGCCGTCCTCCACCATGTCGGAGCGCCTACCAAGACCGCGTCCTCCACTGCTAGAGATGGGCATTTCTCATCCACGGCAACAGACCAGGAGCCTTGCATTGCGTCCTCTCTCATCATCGGCGTCGTCCTCCTCCTTGTCGGGGCAGCTCCGATGACCTTCTCGTCCACCGCAATGGGAGTTATCCCCTGATGGACCCGTCTACCGCCACATATCTGCTTCAATGCCACCAACAACCATGGCACCCCCGATGCCTACACGGCGCTAGAAAAGAGGTGGTACTACTTCATATCTGCTCAACTTTTTGATCTCAACCAGAAAATATATTGCAACTTGGTTACTGTACTATCTTTTCAGCTCTTAGAATTTAGTTCATAGTTCGAAGTAAACAATGGTTGCTAAGTGGTATTTCTACGGTTTGCAGCTTCAAATATGCCAAGGCACGGTCATAATAGGGTTTAAGTGATCATGCTTAGGGTTTCCCCCCTTTTATGATCACTATACAATTAGCCTACGTGCTTCGTGTCATAATAGCACTGCTCCACCCATCAAGCTAAACAAGCTTAGTTGTTCAAATACGAATCTGGTATTATTAAAACATAGTCGTTTAATTGGTTAACTAAATGTTCCTAATTTAGTTTCAAAAATGCATGTACGCCGTTGGGGTGTGGATCTACAGGGTGCCCACGGTGGGCCGTGGCCCACCCTAGGATTTTGGGTCGGCCCAGACCCCAATTCCCCTTTGTTCTGTTATGCTTCTGATCTCTACTCACCCCCATCCGCCTGCCTCACCGGCGACTTGCCGTCCCTGAACGGCATGACTCTAGGAGGAGACGCCAGACTAACAGGAGGTCAGGAGCCGCTCGCCCAACAACGTCACCAATGTGCCTACCTTCCCAGTCCGTTCAGGGCTCAGATGTGCAGCACCCACTAAGCCAACCCGATTTATCCTGAGATACGTCCTCAACTCTCAGCATCTACTCCCCATCATCATTTTCTAATTGATTCATTACTCATTAGGCAGGACTGTCATTAGGGTTTGTTGTGTACTGAGTGCTACCTACACTTAATGGTTCGGACATTTCAGTAATCTTTAGTACCTATAAAGTTCACAGGGTTTCAAAATTCCGGCCCTAGGAACAAACACTAATCATGTTGGATTGTTTGTCATAGTGAAATTGACCCAGATTACTACTACAGGCCAGGTTTGCTGACAATTATACATGTCTTTCTTACTCATTCGATATGATATGCAATTATTCATGTCGATTAGTTGCAAACAATAAGTGCTAGACCAACTTCTTGATTCAGATTTTGGATGGTCTCTTACTCCAGTTACAATTCTGCATACTTGTCCTAGTAAGCTCACAAATAATGATTGATTCACTACCTCTATGCTTGCCTTGTCATATTTGTTGTCAATACTCTTTTAGGGTGGACCACCCTGTTTCAAAATACTTGAACCGCAGACATGAGTGAATAGTATTTCTCTGTGTGATCTCTTCCATCATGTGTGGGCAACGAACATCGCCATTGTATAGAAAGAAAGTGCCATATCCACCTTTTACATAGACTATGATCTTTGACATAGAATACAATATGCCTACTTACTTTGTGTCGCACTAGCAGCACTCCACCCTTCAAGCTAAACATTATGCCACTCATAATTCCTTAGTTTATTTGTTCAAAACGAATTTGATATGATTCTAATGTTCCTACTTCAGTTTTGAAATGTGTGTACGCCTGTTATAGAGGCATAAGAGGTTTGTATTTCTGTGTGTGGTATTGTCGGGGAAACTGATCCATGAGCACCTATGGGACCGGCGGCCCGAGTCCCTTTCGGTTCGGCGGGGGCGGGGATCGCACGAAGAGCAGATCGAGGCGAAGCACACGAGCAGTTTACCCAGGTTCGGGCCGCACGGATGCGTAATACCCTACTCCTGCTTTGTGGTTTGTATTGAGTTCTTGCTCGGGAGCGCCGAGTGCTACATTACACACCAGCAGCTAACGAGACCGAGCGTAAGTGTTCTCTTCCTTCTTTTTTCGAACCCCCCTCTACGTTGCGCATGGGCCTCCTTTTATATGCTCAAGGGGTCACCGACAGGTGGCAACATAGACAAGGGTAAAAATGGAAAGGTGTTGCGGTCGGTACAACTACCTGTACAGTGTATCATACCTAACCCTGACGGCAGGGGACAAGGGCATTGAATGCCCGTCTGCGTCACCCGAATAGTGTAAAAAGGGACCGTCGGGGACGCCACCGCTCGCCACGACGGCAATCTTGTCAGCGCCGCTTGCCACCGCGTACCGCTGGCTGCACAGCCTCCCACCATGTACGCCTGGGAGGGTCCCAGAGCGACACGTTGGTGGATGCGCTGGAGCGTGGGTACAGAGTGGTAGCTTGTCGCGGCAAGCGCCTTACCACGGTCGTTGTCTTGTCGCGTCCGGGAGCTTGCCGCTCACCGGGCCTTGTCGGGACGCGTGGCGCGTCGCGGCAAGTTCCTTGAGATGCCTTGGTTGGCCTTCCCGGCAAGCTCCTCTTGCCGGGGTCTTGTCTCCTTGGCTTGAATACTTTGTTCTTGAATGGCTCCAAAGGAACCACGGAGGACCTTGGTGGTCACCCGGAAAGCCTTGCCGCGGGATGCTGCGACTGCCCGTGCACAAGTTCGGGATACTAGGGTACCCCTACTCTTGTACACCGACAGGTATGGTCAGCATGGTTGGGGGATGAACTTTGTATACGTAGGGGTTTGTAGGGAGAGACTTTTTGAGTTGAATCCGCAATGCATTCCATAATAATCTGACTACTTTTTATGTTTTCATGAATCATAGATACTGAACAGCTGTAATGCCCAGGATGGGACTATACCTCCTACGTGTCGAGGCACGACTTAAAGGTATAAGCCCATTCTGGAATGATCTCAAGTTTGGTATCTTTGCACGACTCATGTAAAAATAGGGATGAAATTGCAAAAGGATAGTTGGCTTACACTCGCCACGTCACACAATACATTACATAAGCAAATCATCATCCAAAACATCACAACCCGACTACGGGTGAAGATCCAAAAGAAAGATACCAAAACATAAAGCCACAGGTCTGAATCGCCCCTAGTAGAAACCACTACTGATCGTCGAAAACCGTCACAAGCATACGGCCAC
This sequence comes from Secale cereale, assembly GCA_902687465.1. Lineage (NCBI taxonomy): Eukaryota > Viridiplantae > Streptophyta > Magnoliopsida > Poales > Poaceae > Secale > Secale cereale. Next base: position 350,306,962 of record LR738713.1, read on the forward strand.
TCCCTTCATCAAGCTCCCAGAAGTTCTGACCCATCTCCTGTGTCAATCTCGGCTGAACCTGCATCTGGTGTTGTAGTATCTGTGAGCCACGAGAACTCAGCAATCCCATAACCATGGGTATCAAGACTAGCAAAGCTTTACGGGTAAGAAGAGGTAAAGTGGTGAGGTTGCAGAAGCGGCTACGCATAATATGGTGGCTAACTTATGAGTACAAGAATAAGATGAGCATCTATGCAAACGGTCGCAAACTAGTAATGAGCGCTAAAGATCCTGAACTACCTACGAGTCAAACATAACCCCACCGTGTTCTCTTCTCAAAGTGAAAAGAGACAGTCACGGTTACTCACACAGTTGTGTGTTTTACTTCGGATCCTCTGTCAAGTTTTCTACAACCGGGCATTAACAAATTCCAATCTGCCACATAACCACAGGCACGGCTTTCGAAAGATCATAACCCTGCAGGGGTGTCCCAACTTAGCCCATCACAAGCTCTCATGATCAGCTGAAGTAATAATAATTATTACCCCTTATCTTAGGGAAATCTGACCAGGCTCGGTATCCCGGTGCACAAGACATTTCTACAATGGTAAAACAAGTCCAGCAAGACCTCCCGGCATGCCGACACCCTGATAGTAGCCGCGCGTATCTCGTCTCAGGCCACGTCCGGATGGGACAAGCTACGAGTAAAACCAGCCCTCGAGTTCCCCCAAGGTGGACCCGCAGGTTGCCCGTTTGGGACCAACACCATCAGCACTGGCCCCCCTGCTATGTAGAAAGAATCCCCGAGGACGCGACCCCCTATGCAATTTTAATTAATTAATTAAGTTATTATTATGAGGCAAATTAAAACCAATGTTGGGCCTTGCTGGAGGAGTTTTATTCAAAGACGAAGTGTCAAGGGGTCCCCATATACCCAACCGTGTAAGGAACGCAAAATCAAAGAACATAATGCCGGTTTATCGGCGCCTAAGGTGGCATGAGTGGAACAAAACACCGAGCAAAAGGCCAAGCCTTCCACCCATGCCCAGTATATAGGTGTGTTAATATACATATAACATATTGTGATATTCCAACAACAAGTTCCCACCTGGAACGATCTTCATCTTCACCTGCAACTAACAACGCTATAAGAGGGGCTGAGCAAGCGGGTAACAAGCCAAACAATGGTTTGCTAGGGAGGTTTCAAAGGTTAGAGGTTTCATGGCAACAAGGAGAGGGGCTGACAATAAATGATGGGTGGAGCGACATATAACGATAGCATCGAGACAACTAAGCATGGCAATGGTAGTAAAGGTATCCAAGGGTATGGTCATCTTGCCTGGGATTCCGCAAGGAAGAAGAACAAGTCCATGAAGAAGATGAAGAAGAAGCCTTGAAGAAGAACCACGAGAAGTCAAACGAATCCTCACGATCGCAACGGAACAAGCACTAACGAGAAGAAGCAAGCAATACGGTAAACACACAACACGAGACACGACAATATGCTCAACCAAGTATGATGCAAGACAGTTCTATATAGGATGCACCACAAGTCTATTTAAAAAAGCAAAACATGGCAAGGTAGGAAGCACAGAAAAACAACACAAGTCTATACATGATGCAATACATGGCAAGGTATGATGCAAGACAAGTCTATACAGGAAGCAATACATGGCAAGGTAGGAAGCACAGAAAAACAACACAAGTCTATACATGATGCAATACATTGCAAGGTATGATGCAAGACAAGTCTATACAGGAAGCAATACATGGCAAGGTAGGAAGCACAGAAAAACAACACAAGTCTACAAGTTTAAATGAGGCCGGAAACTACAACAATAATTCCGGAAAATCCCCATATGCATGTTTAGCAATTTTAAGCAAACAACAATTCACACATTATAATGTTGTTAACATGATGCGGATGACATGATCAAGTTTTATGCAATTTTTAGTAAAAGTTAACATGAAGAGATATGAAGTATTTGTCACCATGGTGGAAAGAAAGGGGCCACGGCAGCGAATCCGAAAATGATGCCACGCAACATATCGGTACCGTAGCTCGTCGAGAGACTGGTGCAAAAGAAAGGTAGCGAGAGCGAGTCGAACAAGATGAAAGGTGGGGTGATCCCGTCACCGGGTTCACACGGGTCGCCACCAAGGCAAACGAGGGCACAACGAACACGAGCAAACATTCGATACAACTCATACAACACAACAAGCATTCGTTCACCACATCGGCATTCGACTCGGGTATACCTTCGGAGCATGCTTTTTCGGAGGGGTTCGAGTCGTCGAGGGACGTAGTGGAAGTAGTCGTGCACGTTTCGTTTCAGAGAGGGAAGTAGTCGTTCTCGCGGCGGTAGTGGTACATGCCCGTAGTTGAACTTGACGGGTCGACGCGGTCATCGTGGGAGGTAGAGGTACACGTTTTGTAGATGTTCAAGTTCCCGTAGATGTTCGGTTCGTCGAGGAAGTAGTGGTACTCGCGGTCAAAGGTATAAGCCCATTCTGGGCATTACAACAGCGTCATAATGATTATGAGCTTGTGCGCATGAAAAGAATAAAGCATAATAATGCCATGGCTGTCAAACTTGGCATTAAGGGACTGAAAGAAAGTCTGGATGCAATGCAATGCAAACGCTCTTCATCTATAGATTCGTGCTCGAAATATGATCCTAACAATGATTCTGAGCTAGAGGAAGACCTAAGTCAATGTAGCTCCCTAGTGGAGGAGTCAGAGGCATATGCCCCTATCTTATTTATCCATAAAGGTGCTTGCTCTAATTTTCTGAGGTTATATTGGTCTCACATATCTTGCAACTGATGCTTTGCATTGCTTCTACTTTGTTGCACTAGCTTAATTCACACATCGTGCATGTGAATACGCCATGCCCATCCATTTTGAGTACATATTCCATCTGTCAGCATGTCATATTTATCCATTCAAATGTTGTTCTTGTGTATCAGACGTTCAAAAGGAAGAGGGCGATTGTTGGTCGTGGAGGTGCACGAACAAAGTATTTGGAAAAGGTAGTGGCACCAGATAAATCAAATAGCCCAATTGGTGTAGTTGTATATCACCAGACCCAGAAAACACGGCCACAACTCTAGAAGACTCTAGCCCTACTACACTGGCCATCTCTGATGCCCCAACTCAGCAGACCCCAACTGCAGCAAACAGTATGATGATGCCAGTTGACATAGCACCAGCTCTATGATGCAAAACCCCCATTCCAGCAAAGAGTACACCATATCCAGTTGCCAAATCCCTTTTCGAACGAGACAGAGCCCCAATTGCAGCAAATAGGACCCCTATTCCATTTATTACCAGTTTAGAAGACCAAGCTTATATTGTTGTCAGGAACTTTGTGCACATATTTCCTTCATGGAAAGATTATACCACAGACACGGAACAATTTCCAACATTCCTCCGCAACTTACACGTAAGTAATGTACTAATCATGTTCATGGTAATTACTGCATATATTTATGTTGATGGAAGACAGAAGATTTCATTCTTTTAAATAGGCAAGGGCCAAACTAGATAGTCAGGACGAGCAAGGGTTGCTTGCACTTTTCAAGCACTCGTTGATGAAGTATCGTTCCTACCTGAGGCAAGCACACTTCGATGGCAAGCCTCTAAACAAAATTTCTATAGTCTTTGGTGCTACATTTATTAGACAATGACTCGAATAATATTGTTACACATTGGTCTCGTCTGTAGCGTAAGGTACTGTCTATGATATCACATCACAATTTGAACTACTTTTTTGCATGTACCTTATCGTCTCACTTGTACAAAAACTGTTTGCAGAAGAACATTCATTCTCAAGGGACCATAGAATCTCGCAACTATA
>LR738713.1:350311445-350348468 GCA_902687465.1 Secale cereale
GAAATGCTTATGAAGAACATTATGTGCTGAAATTCTTGAGTTATCCTTCCCTTGACATGGAGAAGGGCATTATAAAGCCGGTGTTAACTATTAATATAAGTTAGTCCTTCTAAAGCCTTTATCCTCAACTGTTGTTTAATTTCCTCATACTCCCTATCGCCAACTTCTGTTTAGTTTGTTGTTTCTATCAAAATGCATGTTCGCAACAACTGTAGGTTCCAAGTTATAGTTGTAAAACCAATTTCCTTATTCGTACGATGCACATCACTCAATACTCCCTATATGTATGCTTATTTTGTGGATCTATAATCAAGTGTGTGGTGAAGTAGCCCACATTTGCACCTTGTCATCTCATGTTTTATCTTACTGATGTGGCTGATGATATGAACAACATGCCATGCACTTAACCAAAATAGATACAATGATTGTCTTTGCCCTTCATCTATGCTTGTTTTGTTGACATCGTAATCCGGTAGTGTGGTGAAGCACCCCACATTATGAACTATGCCAAATTATGCTATTGATATTTTGAACTGACTCTTTATTTTCTAATTTGAAATTGGATGGAATTGACAACATAGTTACCATCTTTGTTTATACACGTGTAAAACCTGTCATCTCTCTGCTTGTTTCAGGGTGATATGTCTGATGGCATGCACAAGTCTACTAAAGGCTGTGAGACAAACCCAACATATATTGCAGCAAAGAAGGCAAAACATCTTGAAGATAGTGAGACAACCCCAAAGTCATGTCTTCATGCAGTGTTCAAGTTACTTGAGACTAGCAGTCAGACAAGTTCATAGAATTCGTTGTCTATATCAGTTTGACTTCTTTACTCTCAAGTTCAAGCCATAAAGGCACTCTGCAAACTCAACTTTGAATTGAAGTACAATCTCTTAGGAAGATCGCAGAGAACACCAATGAGAGCCTCATCGCTAAACAGCTACACCTGGAAGCTATGACCGACATGCTAGGCCGATCTCACAGCCTTGCTCAGCAGCTAGCGCAGCAGCTCCCACGCAAGGCTAACCTTTCTTGAACTGTCTTGGAAGTGATCTTGGTTTAGTATTATTTTGTTACGTGCAATGGCACCCAGTTTTTGTAATCTACTTCTTCGTTGCGCTTTATGACCACTCCTGGCGAACTTCGATGCCCAGTGGATGTAATATACCATAAATCCTTTATTGTATAGTGTAGGTTTTTTCTAAGTTACAATGTCGAGTAGTTTTGTTCTTAATTCCTACTAGTTACCGTATATGCCATCATTCGCTATGTGGAGAAAAAACGGTGAAAATGTGACGTAGTCGACCGGGCCGAAACTTTCGCCTCTAACGAGCATGCATTTTAGCGGGCCACAATTGTGCCGGTTCGCAACTTTCTTGGGCCTGAAAGTCCATTGGGTCCCTTCACACTTTGCGCCAGGCCCACAACTTACACCGTCCTACATTCAGCCCAATGTTTAGTTGGGCCTTTAGTGGACCCATCGCTTAGTTGGGCCCATGTTGCTTTGGGTCGTTAACAGACTGAATATTCTGCTGGCCTGTTGAGGACCAGAAGATACCATGAGCCTTTAGCAGGTCGAAATGCATGTTGGGCCTCAATTTCCAAAAGTCGTCCACAGGCCTTTAGTAGGCTGAAATCTAGACTGGGCCATTATTGGCCCAGTTATATGATGGGCCATTACCAGGCCGAAACATATTTGGGCCTTAGTTGGCCCACTGATATCTTGGGCCTTGAACAGGCCGAAAGCTTAGTAGAGGCATCAATAGGCCGAATTATACAACATGCCTTTAGCATGCCCAAAGTCACGTTGGGCTAAACTTGTAACATCCCAAAAATCTAATTTTTGGAATGTTATATTAAATAGATAGTTTTGATTGCTTGTGTGGTGTGCTGTGTGAAATTGAGTGAAATTTGAAACTTTTGAAAGTTAAATGAGAGGGAATGAAATGACTTTCCCAAACTTTCACTTCGCATACTATGTTCTCCAGGAATTCAAATTCTTTTCATCACAAAACCCCGGAGTGGAGATAATATGACTTCTTCCATTTATTAAATGAAAAAGGGTTTTTGAAAGGATTTTGAATTTCATTCTCGAAATATTTCAAATTCAGAAACTTTATGCAACTCAATTATTTTCCCGAGAAAAGATAAAATGACTTCTTCAAATTATAAGAAATATGTGTTGGAAGTTCTTTTGAAATATTCTGATCATTTTCAAAATTTGAGTTATTGGGTTTTATTCAAATTATTTTTCTCCAAAAATAAAATATATGGAAAATAGGGTAAATGATTCCCTAAAGTAGAAAATTGGAGAGAAATAAATTTGAAATCATTTTGGCATTTTTAAAATGATTTTTATTGGATTTTATTGCAATAGTAGCACTTTATGATTTATTTAATTTTGTGATGATTTTATTTTACTGTAGAAAAATATTCACATTGTAGGAAATCTTTTTCTGAAATTTTTGATATATAATATGCCTATATAAATTTTATTTTTGTTTTCATTTTTCAGTTTACCTTTCCGTTTATATTTTTTTAAATGTACGTGCGGCTGCTAACTATATGACGCCCGCACGTGCAGTTTTGTGAGAGCGGTGCCCCAATTGTTTTTTTTACATGGGCCAGGCCTAGTCAGCTATTTTTTTCTCCTTTTCATATTTTTTTCTATATTTCTTTTGTTCACTTTGGCAAAAAGAAAAAAGAAAAAAAAACATTGTGCGCGCACACGCCGGTCGGCCGAACTCTCTAGGCCGCCTTCCTTTTTCTTTTCCCTCTTTCCGTATATGTTTAGTCCCACATTGCCTAGCCTTTGACCCTAAGCGTCTTTTCCACCTATAAATATAGGCCCACAGAGCCTCCAAAAATCATTCCGATTCGGGTTAAAATCAATATTTTGGTTTGACAAGATTCATAAAAGAAAATATTATTTCTTCCCTCCGGCGGAAATTCTGAAAGTCGTCTCCTCTCTCCAAAGTTGTCTTTTCTCTCCCTATAAAGGTATTTTTTATATACTCCCGTACCTTATTATTTCTAGACTAGTATGGTAGTGTGGGGACCCCGACTTAGAAGTCGAGATCACCGAATGCACGTGTACAGTGATCCCAGAGATCAATGCTCACTGAACACACAGAAGCTGAAATAATAAGAGTCTTACATCCATACAAATAGTCTTACACTAATTATGGCCATTATGGCCAAGTCTTACATAGATAGAGCCTCACGGGCCGAATAGCAAATACTCAAGTAGCGGAAGTCTTCGATAACGGGTAGAACCCATGCCATCTGCCTTAACCCTACAGGCATTCTGACTGGGATAGCGTCCTAGTTCGCATGTTCGTCTCCATAGAACTCTTCCTCATATTCATGTTCTTCCATGCCTGGCCAATTAAATAACCAGTGGCAAGCCAATGAGTACTTTGAATGTACTCGCAAGCAACCCATGATGTGGTTCAAAGTAACAATGCAATTGAATAATAATGATCAATCTAGCAAGGCTAGAACAAATATTCAACCATCAAGTTAATGCATCAATAAACTCGCGTAACCTCGAAGACAGGTTACCGATATAAACATGAATATGATTCAACTCATCGAGTCAAGTCACCACCTTGACTCACATACACACGCATGGTTTCACAAACATTGGACGTAGCCCAAGAGCGGTTACCCAACTGTCCATGACCGTGGACACGGCTATTCGAATAGTTTGACACTCTGCAGAGGTTGTACACTTTACCCACAAGATCCGGGGAACTTCCGTGTCATCCACGACCTGCGGTACCTCAAGTACCCGGGGTAAGCACCCGGTCATTATCTTTCCTTAGACGACACTAACATAGAGTCCACTCGTTGGTACACGGCCCTCGGGTACAAACAATAGATCACGGGACTTGCCCTAATTTCAATGTCACGCGTACCCGAAGGGACCAACGGTGTGTCCGGTGCCCTGTGAAAACATTCATGGTCGTCTATCCAAGCACGACCCCGTCCCGGGAAAGACCTCAAGTCTCCCCGTCACTAGTAATGCGGGCACCATGCTAGTATCGACCTAAGTAATCAATAAAGCCCCGTCCCATAAGGGGTAGTGTGGTTGCACATGTATGGTTGGAATAACGGTCGCAACTTAAACCAATCCGTTTGAAAAACACACACACTTGCCTTGGCACACCACTTCGTCATCAAGTGGTCACCCAACTCATCATCATCATCATCTCCCTCGGGCATGAATGGCACCAAACGGGGTTTTATGCAAAGACTTCAACCATGAAGGTTCATGTCACACATGCATCACTAATCATAACCACTTAACCATATGCAAGTCATCTAGCACTTAGCAAGATCAAGATCATGGCATGCATCATATGGTGGAATCAACTAGGTCACTATCGTAACCCTAACATCATGCATCGGAAACATACGGGTTCCGAAGAACAAGTGTATCATGGTCAAAGGGCTTCTTGCCTGGATTGGCTTGGTCTTCAAAGTCTTCAAATCCTTCTCCTTCTTCTTCCACAGCAACTTCGTCAAATACGGGATCTATACGTCGCATAATAACCACGGGAAAATAAGAATACAAACAAAACAGAAAAATCAAAGTGCTCAGAAAAATGTCAACTCATTTTTGTAAAATACTAGAGGAATTTCTAAGGTGGGGAAAAATCTTAGTTGGAGTTTTGGAGTAACAGAATGGAATCTATTGATTTTTGAACAGGAGTATTACTGCCCAAATTTGAATTTAAATTTGAACAGAACAGAAAAGTTTCATGGATTTGAATGAAAGTGGTACCATTAAATAGGTTGGAATATTACAAGATTTTAGGAGTTGGAATTATTTTATTTGGACCATTATTCTTTTTTGTAGAAATGTTTAAAACATCTACAGAAAAGAAAAAGAATAAAAAAACATGTGCAACTGGGCCAGAGAGGCCACAGTGCACGGCCCAGGGCGGTCCAGCCCAGCCGCACGGGAGCCTGCGCGCGCACGTCATGTTTTTAAACCTGACGGGCGGGGCCCGTGGGTCAGTGACAGAGAGGAGGGGAGAGAGGTGTGGGGATGACAGGCGGGGCCCGCCTGTCACCTCCAACCTTGCGGCCACGGCGACGGCGAGCTCACCGGCGAGGTTCCCGGCCACGGCGACGGCAACGGAGGGCAGGGATGGGCTCAGCATCGTGTCGCGGATGCAGGGGTGGTGGTGCGGCACGCCGGGGAGGTCCGGTTCGCCGGCGACGAGGTGGGAAGGCGGAAGCTCGTCGGGAGGTTGTGGCTGTGGTTGTTTCCGACTGCAAACGGAGGGGGAATCAAGGGGGAAAGGGTCAGTGGAGCTCGGCAGTTCCGAATCAGGTGAAAGGAAGGGCAGGGGAGGCCCGTACCGCGAGATCACCGGCGGCCCGACGCGGCGGCGCTCCGGTCGATCCCGAGTACTGGGACCTCTTGGGGTCAAACTGAAGATGCTGGGGGGCTCAGTGGAGTGGAGTGAGGCTTGTGGTGCTGCTGGAGAGGCTCGGGAGGGGCTATATATAGGTGGTCGACGGAGGCCCGTGGTCCAGTGCGGCGGCGAGCTCCGGCTCGAGGCTACAGCGCACGGGAGGCCAAGGGAATGAGTCCGTGGAGTTCCTGGACGATCTCCACGTCCAGCAGAAGTGAGAGGAGGAGCGGAGGAGCGTCTGGAGCGCGCGCGCGTGTGAAGCAGCAGAGTGGCCGTCGCGGGCGACCAGCGCGCATGCGACGTCGGCCACTGGAGGGTGCGGGAGGAGGGGGGACAGCGCCGGGGAGGTTGCGGACGTCGAGAGGCCTCGACTGGCGCGAGGGGGAGGCCCGAGGCTGTCGGGGTCAGCGATTGGCCGAAGCCACAGTGCTTGTCTGCACTGTTACGCGCTCCAGAGCGCGCGTTTGGCTGGCATCGCCGCGCTCTCGCCGTCCTGGTCAAAACCAACGTGTCCAGCAGTGTCTAGCACATTGAGGGAGGAGTAAAGAAATGGCATGAGGCCTTGGATGCCCTGGAGATGCTGAGAGAGAGTGAGGGTGCTGGTGAATGGGTGAAAACTTGCTGTCCAGCAAGGTAAAACAGGGCTTTCACCCCTCAATCATGGAGCTGGGGTGCTGGGGAAGTTACTGGAGGTAGCTAGTAACTCAATGATCATGTGGTAAAAAGTATAGGCCATGGAGAAGAGTAAAAGTGATCAAGTTGGAGGTTTTAGTAAAAAGCTAGAAGGTGTTTGATCAGTGTTTGGTCAAGTAAATGACCTCCACTTGACATGGCACTTAACAGGGTTGAAAGACATGAGGAAATAGGGTGCTTCACCAAATTTGGGCTTATTTGAAGAAACTAGCCAATGTAACTTTGGTGAACCCTAGAAATCAACAGAAACAGTTTCATCTTGATTGAGTCAAGCTAATCATCTCCCCTTGATGCACCACTTGGTGTAGCATCATCATTTGGGGTATTGATCATGCCCACAAAGTTTGAAGCTCCAGATAAAAAGTTGGTAATGTAAAGTTGTTCAAATTTGCATTTGAATAAAAAGGGTTTTGAGGTGATCTGATCAAGTTGCTCTATTCCAAATCTTGTGCCATTTGGTCTAGATGCCTTATTAGGTCATTCTAGCATGTGCACCAAGTTTGAGAGCATTTGAACAAGTTTGGCAATGTAAAGTTGCTCAAACTTCAAATATGGATAGAATGGTTATGAAGGGGTTTGAGGATGTTTTCTTGCTTCCTAAGGCATGGGACTTGGCAAGATCAACAAATATGTCATATATGACATGATAGAATTTCCCTGGAATTTTTGGAGAAAATTCCCTTTGTAAATATTTCAAAAGCTTGAAATATCCAGAAAAGGTTTTAGAGGGTTTAGCCCATTATTTTGAACATGACCAAGTGTTGAAACTCTTATATATGGACAATATATGTCCTATGAGTCTCTCTGAATTTTGGCAAATATTTTTGAAACAGTTAAATAATTTTCCCCTATTAAAGACCATTTTTGGCCTTAAGAAAAAGTTTTTAAATAAAATAGAAAAATAACTTTTAAAATGATACCTTTGTGGTTTCTGGGAGTCCTATGACTACTAGGTCTCAAATAAACCTTTTGAAATAATTTTCTCACCCTAAATCAAGTACTTGCAGTGCAAATCTCAATTCAGGGGTTTTTGGAAAACTAAATTTATAAAATACCCTTTGGCCAAATTAATTTTGTAGGAAAATACTATACTGTTATATAACACTTGGCATGATCATTGGGCAGAAGTTTTGGATATGGAGATGAAGTCTACAAGAGGTCATAGTTGACTTTAATGAGCACATGAAAAAGCACATGAAGAAAACTCAATTCCAAATAAAAGCCAAATGATGCTAAAAATTTTTGCTGGTCCAAATTTTCATGATTCAAAGGTACAAATAACATGTTACAAAATGCAGGGTGTGACAGACCTACCCCCCTTACAAGAATCTCGTCCCCGAGATTCCTAAACTAGGGCTTAAAAGAGGTCGGGAAACTCGGATCTAAGATAGTCTTCTCGTTCCCAGGTTGCTTTTGCTTCGGTATGGTTGCTCCACTGGACCTTGAAGTACTTGATGGTACGGCTTCACGTACGTCGTTCTGCTTCGTCCAGAATGCGAATGGGCTTCTCGCGGTAGGTCAAATCAGGCTGCGGATCAATGGCTTGGTGATCCACATCCTTGTAGAGATTGGGCTTGTCCGGAACTTGGAGACATTTCCGGAGTTGCGACACATGGAACACATTGTGCACATCGGATAGCTCAGGTGGTAGTTCCAACTGATAAGTCACTTCTCCTCGTCGGTCGGTTATCTTGAAAGGGCCAATGAACCTTGGCGCGAGTTTCCCCTTGACGTGGAACCGCTTGGTTCCCTTCAGAGGGGTTACCCGCAGGTACACATGATCCCCGACACGGAAACTCATGTCTCGGCGTCGAGTGTCAGCATAGCTCTTCTGCCTTGACTTGGCTGCCTTTAATCGCTCTCTGACTAGTTGGACTTGCTCTTCTGCTGCGCGGAGAATATCCGGTCCAAAGACTAGTCCTTCTCCAGTCTCCGACCAATTGAGGGGTGTGCGGCATTTGCGTCCGTACAACACCTCAAATGGTGCCATCTGAAGGCTTGACTGGTAACTGTTGTTATAGGAGAACTCGGCAAAAGGGAGACAGTCTTCCCACTTGGCTCCATATGCCAGGACACAGGCTCGGAGCATGTCTTCGAGAATCTGATTGACTCGCTCTGTCTAACCTCCGGTCTGTGGGTGGAAAGCTGTGCTGAAAGACAACTTGGTTCCCAAGGCTTCTTGGAATCTCTTCCAGAACCTTGAAGTGAACTGGGTGCCTCGATCTGACACAATCTCCTTGGGAACACCGTGAAGACTTACGATTCGGTTGATATAGAGAGTTGCCAGCTGGTTGCCTGAGTAGGTAGTTTTGACAGGAATGAAATGGGCCACCTTGGTCAAATGATCGACTATGACCCAGATAGAGTCATGTCCTCTATTCGACCTTGGTAATCCAGTGATGAAGTCCATTCCGACTTTATCCCACTTCCACTCAGGAACCTTGAGTGGTTGAAGCAATCCAGCAGGTCGCTGATATTCAGCCTTGACCCTTTGGCACACATCACACTTTGCAACATAGGTTGCAATCTCTCTCTTCATACCGTGCCACCAGAATCGTGCCTTCAAGTCTTGGTACATCTTGGTTCCTCCGGGGTGGATGGAATACGGAGTGTCGTGGGCTTCTTGCAGAATCAGCGTCTTCAACTCGGTGTTGTATGGTACGCAGAGGCGACCTTTGTACCAAACAATCCCGTGCTCGTCTTCGGAGAATCCTGGGGCCTTGCCCAGCTTCATCTTCTTCTTGATACCTTCAATGCTTGCGTGTCCATCTTGTGCCTTCTTGACGTCGTCCATCAGGGTTGGTCTGACTTCCAAATGATCCAAAAATCTAGGGGTGACCAATTCCAAACTGAATTGTTCGATTTCCTTAAACAAGGTTGGCTGCCTTTTCTGAATAATGGCATTCAAAGAGCAAGCCTTCCTGCTTAAGGCATCGGCCACCATGTTAGCCTTCCCAGGGTGATATTGAACACTGAGGTCATAATCTTTGATGAGTTCCAACCATCTCCGTTGCCTCATGTTCAATTCCTTTTGGGTGAAAATGTACTTCAGACTTTTGTGGTCTGTGTAAATCGCACACCGTTTCCCTAGGAGGTAATGCCGCCATGTCTTCAAGGCATGAACTACTGCCGCTAGCTCAAGATCGTGAGTAGCGTAGTTCTCCTCATGGGGTCGTAGCTGCCTGGAGAGGTATGCTATGACGCGGCCTTCTTGCATCAGAACGCTTCCCAATCCGGTTCGAGAGGCATCACAATATATCACGAACTCCTTGTGAATATCAGGTGTTGCCAGAACTGGGGCGGTGGTCAATCTCTTCTTGAGCTCTTGGAAGCTCTCTTCGCATTTTGGCGTCCACTCGAACTTCTTGTCCTTTTTGAGGAGCTGAGTCATTGGTCGTGCAATGCTAGAGAATCCTTCCACGAACTTGCGGTAATAGCCCGCTAGTCCGAGGAAGCTTCTGACTTCCTTGACGGTCGTTGGAGATTGCCATTGGGTCACAGCTTCGATTTTTGCAGGATCAACAGATAATCCTTCCTTGGTCAAGACATGACCTAAGAATCCAACTTTATGCAGCCAAAACTCACACTTGCTGAATTTGGCATACAGTTGGGGCTCACGAAGCTTGTCTAGGACCATCCTCAGATGCTGCTCGTGCTCTTCCTCCGACTTTGAGAACACAAGAATGTCATCAATGAAGACAACAACAAACTGTAATGCCCAGGATGGAACTATACCTCCTACGTGTCGAGGCACGACTTAAAGGTATAAGCCCATCCTAGAATGATCTCAAGTTTGGTATCTTTGCATGACTCATGTAAAAGAGGGATTAAATTGCAAAAGGAGATAGTTGGCTTACACTCGCCACTTCACACAATACAATACATAAGCAATACATCATTCAAAACATCACAACCCGACTACGGGCGAAGAACCAAAAGAAAGATACCAAAAAAACATAACGCCACAGGCCTGGATCGAATCCTAGTAGAAACCACTACTGATCGTCGAAACGTCACAAGAAAACGGCCACACTCTTCATTGAGCTCCCAGTGAAGTACTTGAACCAACTTCTGCATCAAAATCGGCTGAACCTGCATCTGGTGTGGGGAAGTAACTGTGAGCCACAGAGGACTCAGCAATCCCCTTCCCGGGTAACAAGACTATTTAAGCCTTGGGAGAGGATAAGGCTGAAGAAAAGAGTAGTGTCTGCAGCAGCAACTAGCAACTAGCTTACGTGATTGAGAGCGAGAAGGGAAAGCCTCGGTCGAGAGATGATCACGAAGAGATCCTAACTAAAGCCGGTCAAACATAACCCCACCGTGTTCAACTCCTGAATCCCTATTCGGAAATTCACAGTCACGGTACACACGCTGGTAGTGTATTAGAACATTGTGTCAAGTTTTCTACAACCGGATATTAACAAGCTCCCATCTGCCACATAACCGCGGGCACGGCTTTCGAAAGTTCATAACCCTGCAGGGGTGTTCCAACTTGACCTATTACAAGCCCACGATCCGCGGAGTCGCAACTCCAAGGTGGGAAGACCCGAGTATTCTCGGAATCCCGTGCTCAAGATATACCGAACCAAGGTAAGACTAATCCAGCAAATCCTCCCGGCGTGTCGACACCCTGATAGTAGCCGCGCGTATCTAAGTCTCAGGACACGACCGGATGGGCGATTCTACAGGTTTATATCAATCCTCGAGTTTCCTCGTGGTGACCCCGCAGACTCCCCGTTTGGGACCAACACCATCAGCACTGGCCCCCCCTGCTATGTAGAATTAAGAATCCTCGGGGACGCGACCCCCTATGCAAATTTAATTAATTAATTAAGTTTTTATTATGAGGCAAATAGTACCAATGTTGGGATTTGCTGGAAAAGACTTAGCACTTAGCGGTTTATCGAGGGGGTCCTATACACCCCAACCGTGTTAGGAACGCATAATCAAGGAACATAACACCGGTTTATACGGTTCCTAACGGCATGAGTGGAACAAATCACCAAGCAAAAGGCTTAGCCTTCCACCCTTGCCAGTATATAGATGATTTCATTTTAATCATTTATATAGTGTGATATAACCCAACAACTTCAACATGAAGCGAGCATCTTCGATCTTCACCTGCAACTAGCAATGCTATAAGAAGGGCTGAGTGAAGCGTACTTAGCCAAGCAATGGTTTGCATAGGTAGGGTGGTTAAACATGGTGATGATTACAGTAGGAGGCTGACAGGAAAGACATGGGCATCGAGGCAAAAACTATAGAGCGGAACTACTAGCAATAGGCAAAGATAGTAATGTTATCGGGGTTCGGTCATCTTGCCTGGAATTCCACAAGGGAGAAGAACAAGTCCATGAAGTAGACGGAGCAACACAGACGAGAGAATCCTCACAACTCCGGAACGAAACCGAAGCTAACAAGAGAAGCAAACCGGAAAGAAGGAAACAACACGGTAAACACACAAGAATAAACATGGCATACGATGCACATCCAAGTATGATGCATGTCCGGTTTAAATATGCAAGGCATGGCAAAGTGCACAAACAACACTACAAGTTAAGTGGAGCTCAATATGCAACGAGTTGCATATTGACGAAACACCACATTTTATTATTTAGTTGACTCTCATTATTTACAAGACAAGATTAAATGTTTTTAGCATGGCAAGAGGTGAAACATAAAGAAACTACACTATTTAGGCATTTTAAATGAGGCCGGAAATAACAACAACAATTCCGGAAAATCCCCATGAGCATGTTTAGTAATTATAAGCAAACAACAATTAACATTTATAATGTTGTTAAATGATGCGGATGACATGATCAAGTTTATACAATTATATTAAAAGGTTAACAAGAAGATGATATGAAGCATCGTCACCGTGGTGGAAGGAAAGGGTGCCACGGCAACGATCCGAAAATGATGCAACGCAACATCTCGGTTCCGGTAACTCGGTGAGAGACCGGTGCAAAAGGTGAGTGAAACATGCAAGATGATGGGGTGATCCCGTTGCCGGGTTCCCACGGGTCGGCGACGAGGCAACCGAGGAACATGACAAAAGATGAAACGGACACGATGCACACACGGGAAACATTTCATACAACACAACAAGCATCTCACGGGTCATCCACGGGGTCGTCTCGTTATACCTTTGAAGCGTGCGTTTCGGGGCGGTTCGAGATCGTAGAGGGACGTAGAGGAAGTAGGCGTTCTCGTGGGTCGTAGAGGAAGTAGTCGTTCCATTCGTCTTGGCGGTCTTGTCTCGAGTCGTAGTTGTACATGTCGTCGAGGTACTTGTTACATCGCGATTGTAGGGGTACTTGGTGTTTCCGGGCGTCGGTAGTCGTACATGGGGGTCGTCGAGCGTAGTGGTACTCATTTCCGTAGATGTTCGGGTGCATACGTAGAGGTACTTGGTCTCGGCGACGGTAGTCGTACTCGGTCGTAGACGTTCCGTAGAGGTACACGGGCGACGGTAGGGGTACTTGCGTCGATCTTGCCAAAATCTGCTGGACCAAAACAACAACATATCCGACGGAAAAACACAGCAGCAGCAGTTCGAGCTCCCCGGGACGACGAGGCCATGGCAGCAGCAAAACTCGGAGAGGCACTGGAGGGCGCTCGGAGCAGAGGATGCAGGAGACGAGGCAAAGAGGAGGCGGCCTGGCCGGCCTTGCTGCTGGAGTCGGCCACGGCCGGAGGAAGGCGAGGCCGCTGCGGACGTTCCTGGCGCTGGATCGGGGAAGGCGCTGGGGAGCTCCTAGCGCGGACGACGCAGGGCGCTACTGGAGCTCGGAGCAGGGCCGCGACAGGAGGGCTGGAGGGAGCCAGAGAGCCGGCGGGGTACTGGGCCGCTGGAGGACTTGGATGGGGCGCGGCCTTGGCGCAGCTCCTGGGCGGGGAGTAGGAGACCGGAGGCGCGTCGGTGCTGCAGGCGAGGAGAAGGGCGCGGCTTCGAGGGCTCCTGGCGCGGAGGGATGAAGCCCCCGCAGGCCAGGCGCAGGGCGGCCGAGGCGCACGGCGCGCGGCTGGCTCTGGCCGGCCGGAGGGAGCGCGACATCGAAGGAGATGGGGGATCAAGACAGTCGAGCGAACGAGAGGGAAAAAGGCTGCGGGGTGAGCGAGGGAAGAGCGAGGGAAACGCCTGGCGGCGGGGTGCGGGCGAGGGACGAGGGGAGAGGATCGGGGGACTGAGCACTAGGGTTACGGGGTCGGAGCGGGGCAATGGGCCAGGCCGCGGCTGGGAATGGAATGGGCCGGCTAGGCTGGCTGAGGCCTAGAGGAGAGAAGGGCGGCTGGGAGGTGGCTGGAGGCCATCTCTCACTTACTTTTCTTTTTCCATTTTAAAAAAAATAGAACAAATATAGAAAAGCCCAGAGAGTTTGGGGATGGTTTTGGCTGAGATAAAAATATCCCTACAACCCTGGAATTGTGGGCTATTTTAATAAAATGCTTTGGCAATTTTTAGAGACTACAAATTTATGCGAGTTCGGAAATAACTCAAACTTGCATAAATCTTTAGGCCAACCAAGCACTTCCAAAAGACATGAAAAGAAAGGAGGAGTAGGTCTTGGCAAGGGATTGAGAAGAAAAAGGCATGGGGAAATATATGCACGTGTGTTGCGGGTAATTCCAAAGAATGGAATATTTTAATATAGCTCGCTAAAATATTGAGAGACTTTTAGATGTTATAAAGAGAAGTCGTCCTTCCCTCGATTTAAATGGACCGAAGGTCCACACAATTTATTTAGGTTGAGGTGCAAAAGAAAATATGACATGATGGCATGATGACATGATGCAATGCAAAAATAAATAACACAAGCACAAATAAAACACACGGGCAACCCGGAACATCTGGAATCTTCTGGAATCTTTTGGGACGTCGGTCTTCGGGCGTCACAACTCTCCCATACTAACAAAGGATCTCGACCCGAGATCCTAGAGATACCACCGGGTAAAAACGGAAGAGGAAGAGGTAAAACAAAGTTGCTTCTTTGACAGACGAGTGAAACCAAAGACTCTTGAGAGGCTGAACAATCTTGAAGGAAAGAATAGGATGGAGAAGAACGAAGATGAAAATACTCCGTTAGAAAAGAGAAACAAGGAACATTATGAGAACCTTGTAGGTTGAAAGACATGAAACAAGAGCTTACGAAGCAAAAGAATAAGAAACTGCAACGGTATAGCCAAAGAATAAGAATGACAGAATTTGGACAGCACTCCATCTGAAAATGGAAGGAATTGAACAAGAACTTGCCAAGTTGGGAAGATACTTGCTGAAAACAACAACATATTGCCTCCGAAACAATTAAAAGAATGGCACAAGGGGTAAGAAAGACTCAGACAACACTCCGGTTGAAAGATAGGCAAAACTTGATAAGATAAGGAACTAGAATGTTGGGCACAACACTCCAGTTAAATGGACAAGCAAGGGAAGAACATGAGCTCAATAAAACGATATGATGGTTTGGATAGAGCAACATCACAATGCCTCCGGAATGAAAGAATAGCATCTAAATCAACGAAAGAAATGAATGGAGAAGAAAATGACAACTTCTCTCAAAATTGAATTTGAAAGAGCATCCTTACGAAGAAGGGTTGAACGGAGTTGTTGGAAAAAAATCAACAACGAAAGAATAAGCTCGTTGTGGGCTTTTGGAAAGCATCTCAAAATTATGAGGTGACAACCAGCCACTGACGGAAACAATTGATTGGATTGAGATCAACAAGGAGATGAATAACTTTCACCGGAATGATAAATGAAGAACTTGGGTCATTTATAAGCACCACAATAGCAACAATCCTTAGGGAAAGCTTTTAGGTGAGATACAACCCAAGATTACTTCAACGAAATAATTAAAGGGTTGAAAAGATCTCCTGAACAAAGAAAATGATGGTTTTAAATATCACATTGTTGATACTCGTGAATCATAAAACATGAAGGAATTGTCAAAATGACATAACACCATCTGAAAAGATAAGGTGGAAAGGATTGCACTTCGAAATGCAAGAAGAAGAATGCTTGAGTTCCAACAAGAATGTTGATGAAGACTTCGAGGATGAATTAAATCTTGATGAACCTCCATGAAGAACTCCGGTAATGAAAGCATGGGAAGTGAAAGATGAAAAGAATAAGATTCAAGGTCTGCGATGAATTAGATGGAGCTTTGAAATGATATAATAGAAATAACTTGGAGCTCCGGAAAACAAGATGAACAACTTAGAACCAAGGATATGATATGATGAACAAGCTCCAGACAAAAGAATTAAATCACCTTGAAGGAATAAGAATAAGAATTATGTCATGCATCTCCTTCACCAATTTAAATTGATGACAACCAAAGGATTTGGCATACTACTTATTCTCGTTGCAAAGAATTAAAGAGAGATCTAGCACAAGCTTGGGTAAATCTTCCACGAAGCACCGGTAGGATTGTGAAAAGAACAAATGAATTAAAACGATAACAACGGAAGGGTAACTTGAATGAGCCACCGTAAGAATATGGAGACGAACGAAGAGACATCAATGAAGAATATTTGGAGGACGAAGTTGAAAACTGAGAACGAAGAAATATTCCGAAATGATGGCCTTCGGAGGAACACAAAGAAAAAAGAAGAAGAAGAAAATTCATGAAATGCTTCGGAAGGGTATAAAAGAATTACTCACAATCTGAACAATAATGAGGATGGCATGAAGCTAGAATCACAAATCTTCAAGAGAATGGGCCAAGATTAAGAGAAACACTTCTCCGGTCTTCAATTGTAGAGAATGAAGACGAGAAATGTCATGAAGAATTGTTGAGCACTTTGGAATGAAGAATTAAAAGGTTGAACCAATGATGAACAAGAATTTGAAAGCGGTCTTGGAGAAGGCATGTGACTGATGGAAATCATTCTTACGTCACACTTTGAAAGAATTTGAGTATAACTCCAGAAAAAATTGGAAGAGTCAGGTAAGATCCTGGGAAAAGACCTGTGGGTTAGGTCCCACTAACGAAATCACCGTTGGAAAAGATTGCTTAAGAGATATTGCACCGGTTGAATTAAATGGCTTGAATAAGATAACAATCCTCAAAAATAGCTTTAACGGATTAAGAATGGAATTATGAATGTTGAGCACTCCGGATATGAATAGCAAGAGGAGAATGATTAATTGGTGCACCGGAATAAGAAAGCATTGTGAAATGAGGAAAAGGATAAGATCAACACCGAAATCTTGAATTACATCCACCGGCAGAATTTGAGAACAAAAGAATGATGAACTAGAAGCTCTTGAGCATCTTCATGATAAATCACCGGATAAGAACATTGAAGGAAAAAAAATGAAGAAAATATCACATGAATAAAAATGGATACTTCATCTGAGAATTCCAACTCCAAGAAGAAGAAGGGTGGGAGGGTGGGAAAAAAAGCAAAGACAACTTGGGATGAAAGAATACAGACAAATCATCAGATTTCTCAACGGCGTCTGCATGGAGTAACTTGAAGAGAAGGCACACCGGTTGAAAAGTATTAACATGAATATCTTGATGATCAAGAAGAACTAGAACTCCCATAGAAATATGAGAATACCGATTAGGAAAAGGTATGGAATCAACATTTGACATCGAAGCAACTCGAATACCAGAATCAAAACAAAACAAAGGATAGATATGCAACATGATCTTCACAATATCATCCGAACAGAGAATTGAACGAATGAATTCCGCAGGTACATCAACTTGACGAGAAGCCACTAGGGAGAACAAAATATAAATAAAAAGGAACAAGGAACAGATTGAACAAATACAAGATAGAAGCTTCGTCCGACATATTCGTGCTGAAAGCTCATGGAACGTGTTACAAAAGGGTTTTGCAATCCCCGGATCAGCATAGCCAAGGACCCTTTAAGATGCAACTCCCGATCAGAACAAGTCCATAAAACCACTTCACTCAATGTAGAACCCCGAACTTCATATCGAGCATCCGTTGGAAGAATGCCTAGAACTACTGGATGAACCCACCTATTAATTTCCGAAAGTTTCCAGTTATGCAATCAGGTGTTGGGGATACAGGGGAAGCACCGCGCAATCAACTCTAATCCTACATCCAGCTGTATCCATCCTTCAACACATAACCAGTTGTTCTCGAAAACTGTTTACCTCGGACCTTCGAAACGCATCCACTATACAAGCTATGGCAATACTCTCGAACTACCTCCCCAGTACTGGGTGATGTCGGGGTTATCTTGCCACTAACCACATAGGAGAGTTTTCGATGTCGGCCGTCTTAAGTATTCTAGTACTGCCGCGATGGATTTGTGACGACAACACCTCGGAGATCAACTCCCCGGGACACTGCCACAACCCCTAATGACAGGAGGCATCGAGAACAATGTTCTCGTCACAAAGACATCGGAACAATCCAAACAATACTCGCGAGATCCTAAAAAAAAATTGTGCAATTTTTGAAAGTAGAAGAGGCAAGAGTAGTCGTCAGGAGTCCTCACCAGAATGAAAGAGATGAGGAGCAAAAGAAATCCTACTCTCCGATATAAATATAGGACTCAAAACATTTTCAAGTGTGTGCCTAGACTCAACCGTCAACGATTCGATCAATCAGTAGGGGCTTCTAGGTCGGAGAAGGCTCTGATACCAACTTGTAATGCCCAGGATGGGACTATACCTCCTACGTGTCGAGGCACGACTTAAAGGTATAAGCCCATCCTAGAATGACCTCAAGTTTGGTATCTTTGCACGACTCATGTAAAAGAGGGATTAAATTGCAAAAGGGGATAGTTGGCCTACACTCGCCACTTCACACAATACAATACATAAGCAATACATCATTCAAAACATCACAACCCGACTACGGGCGATGAACCAAAAGAAAGATACCAAAAAAACATAACGCCACAGGCCTGGATCGAATCCTAGTAGAAACCACTACTGATCTTCGAAACGTCACAAGCAAACGGCCACACTCTTCATCGAGCTCCCAGTGAAGTACTTGAACCAGCTTCTGCATCAAACTCGGCTGAACCTGCATCTGGTGTGGTGAAGTAACTGTGAGCCACAAAGGACTCAGCAATCCCGTTCCCGGGTAACAAGACTATTTAAGCCTTGGGAGAGGATAAGGCTGAAGAAAAGAGTAGTGTCTGCAGCAGCAACTAGCAACTAGCTTATGTGATTGAGAGCGAGAAGAGAAAGCCTCGGTCGAGAGATGATCACGAAGTGATCCTAACTAAAGCCGGTCAAACATAACCCCACCGTGTTCAACTCCCGAATCCCTATTCGGAAATTGACAGTCACGGTACACACGCTGGTAGTGTATTAGAACATTGTGTCAAGTTTTCTACAACTGGATATTAACAAGCTCCCATCTGCCACATAACCGCGGGCACGGCTTTCGAAAGTTCATAACCCTGTAGGGGTGTTCCAACTTGACCCATTACAAGCCCACGATCCGCGGAGTCGCAACTCCAAGGTGGGAAGACCTGAGTATTCTCGGAATCCCGTGCTCAAGATATACCGAACCAAGGTAAGACTAATCCAGCAAATCCTCCCGGCGTGTCGACACCCTGATAGTAGCCGCGTGTATCTAAGTCTCAGGACACGACCGGATGGGCGATTCTACAGGTTTATATCAATCCTCGAGTTTCCTCGTGGTGACCCCACAGACTCCCCGTTTGGGACCAACACCATCAGCACTGGCCCCCCTGCTATGTAGAATTAAGAATCCTCGGGGACGCGACCCCCTATGCAAATTTAATTAATTAATTAAGTTGTTATTATGAGGCAAATAGTACCAATGTTGGGATTTGCTGGAGAAGACTTAGCACTTAGCGGTTTATCGAGGGGGTCCCATACACCCCAACCGTGTTAGGAACGCATAATCAAGGAACATAACACCGGTTTATACGGTTCCTAACGGCATGAGTGGAACAAATCACCAAGAAAAAGGCTTAGCCTTCCACCCTTGCCAGTATATAGATGATTTCATTTTAAGCATTTATATAGTGTGATATAACCCAACAACTTCAACATGAAGCGAGCATCTTCGATCTTCACCTGCAACTAGCAATGCTATAAGAAGGGCTGAGCGAAGCGTACTTAGCCAAGCAACGGTTTGCATAGGTAGGGTGGTTAAACATGGTGATGGTTACAGTAGGAGGCTGACAGGAAAGACATGGGCATCGAGGCAAAAACTATAGAGCGGAACTACTAGCAATAGGCAAAGATAGTAATGTTATCGGGGTTCGGTCATCTTGCCTGGAATTCCACAAGGGAGAAGAACAAGTCCATGAAGTAGACGGAGCAACACAGACGAGAGAATCCTCACAACTCCGGAACGAAACCGAAGCTAACAAGAGAAGCAAACCGGAAAGAAGGAAACAACACGGTAAACACACAAGCATAAACATGGCATACGATGCACATCCAAATATGATGCATGTCCGGTTTAAATATGCAAGGCATGGCAAAGTGCACAAACAACACTACAAGTTAAGTGGAGCTCAATATGCAACGAGTTGCATATTGACGAAACACCACATTTTATTATTTAGTTGACTCTCGTTATTTACAAGACAAGATTAAATGTTTTTAGCATGGCAAGAGGTGAAACATAAAGAAACTACACTATTTAGGCATTTTAAATGAGGCCGGAAATAACAACAACAATTCCAGAAAATCCCCATGAGCATGTTTAGTAATTATAAGAAAACAACAATTAGCATTTATAATGTTGTTAAATGATGCGGATGACATGATCAAGTTTATACAATTATATTAAAAGGTTAACAAGAAGATGATATGAAGCATCGTCACCGTGGTGGAAGGATAGGGTGCCACGGCAACGATCCGAAAATGATGCAATGCAACATCTCGGTTCCGGTAACTCGGTGAGAGACCGGTGCATAAGGTGAGCGAAACATGCAAGATGATAGGGTGATCCCGTTGCCGGGTTCCCACGGGTCGGCGACGAGGCAACCGAGGAACATGACAAAAGATGAAACCGACACGATGCACACACGGGAAACATTTCATACAACACAACAAGCATCTCACGGGTCATCCACGGGGTCGTCTCGTTATACCTTTGAAGCATGCGTTTCGGGGCGGTTCGAGATCGTAGAGGGACGTAGTGGAAGTAGGCGTTCTCACGGGTCGTAGAGGAAGTAGTCGTTCCGTTCGTCTTGGCGGTCTCGTCTCGAGTCGTAGTTGTACATGTCGTCGAGGTACTTGTTACATCGCGATCGTAGGGGTACTTGGTGTTTCCGAGCGTCGGTAGTCGTACACGGGGGTCGTCGAGCGTAGTGGTACTCATTTCCGTAGATGTTCGGGTGCATACGTAGAGGTACTTGGTCTCGGCGACGGTAGTTGTACTCGGTCGTAGACGTTCCTTAGAGGTACACGGGCGACGGTAGGGGTACTTGCGTCGATCTTGCCAAAATCTGCTGGACCAAAACAACAACATATCCGACGGAAAAACACAGCAGCAGCAGTTCGAGCTCCCCGGGACGACGAGGCCATGGCAGCAGCAAAACTCGGAGAGGCACTGGAGGGCGCTCGGAGCAGAGGATGCAGGAGACGAGGCAAAGAGGAGGCGGCCTGGCCGGCCTTGCTGCTGGAGTCGGCCACGGCCGGAGGAAGGCGAGGCCGCTGCGGACGTTCCTGGCGCTGGATCGGGGAAGGCGCTGGGGAGCTCCTAGCGCGGACGACGCAGGGCGCTGCTGGAGCTCGGAGCAGGGCCACGGCAGGAGGGCTGGAGGGAGCCAGAGAGCCGGCGGGGTACTGGGCCGCTGGAGGACTTGGATGGGGCGCGGCCTTGGCGCAGCTCCTGGGCGGGGAGTAGGAGACCGGAGGCGCGTCGGTGCTGCAGGCGAGGAGAAGGGCGCGGCTTCGGGGGCTCCTGGCGCGGAGGGATGAAGCCCCCGTGGGCCAGGCGCGGGGCGGCCGAGGCGCACGGCGCGCGGCTGGCTCTGGCCGGCCGGAGGGAGCACGACATCGAAGGAGATGGGGGATCAAGACAGTCGAGCGAACGAGAGGGAAAAAGGCTG
Organism: Secale cereale; assembly: GCA_902687465.1. Taxonomy (NCBI): domain Eukaryota; kingdom Viridiplantae; phylum Streptophyta; class Magnoliopsida; order Poales; family Poaceae; genus Secale; species Secale cereale. The sequence goes on from LR738713.1 coordinate 350,332,611, forward strand.
CGGGGTGAGCGAGGGAAGAGCGAGGGAAACGCCTGGCGGCGGGGTGCGGGCGAGGGACGAGGGGAGAGGATCGGGGGACTGAGCACTAGGGTTACGGGGTCGGAGCGGGGCAATGGGCCAGGCCGCGGCTAGGAATGGAATGGGCCGGCTAGGCTGGCTGAGGCCTAGAGGAGAGAAGGGCGGCTGGGAGGTGGCTGGAGGCCATCTCTCACTTACTTTTCTTTTTCCATTTTAAAAAAAATAGAACAAATATAGAAAAGCCCAGAGAGTTTGGGGATGGTTTTGGCTGAGATAAAAATATCCCTACAACCCTGGAATTGTGGGCTATTTTAATAAAATGCTTTGGCAATTTTTAGAGACTACAAATTTATGCGAGTTCGGAAATAACTCAAACTTGCATAAATCTTTAGGCCAACCAAGCACTTCCAAAAGACATGAAAAGAAAGGAGGAGGAGGTCTTGGCAAGGGATTGAGAAGAAAAAGGCATGGGGAAATATATGCACGTGTGTTGCGGGTAATTCCAAAGAATGGAATATTTTAATATAGCTCCCTAAAATATTGAGAGACTTTTATATGTTATAAAGAGAAGTCGTCCTTCCCTCGATTTAAATGGACCGAAGGTCCACACAATTTATTTAGGTTGAGGTGCAAAAGAAAATATGATATGATGGCATGATGACATGATGCAATGCAAAAATAAATAACACAAGCACAAATAAAACACACGGGCAACCCGGAACATCTGGAATCTTCTGGAATCTTCTGGGACGTCGGTCTTCGGGCGTCACACAAACTTGTCCAAATATTCCATGAAGACTTTATTCATGAGATACATGAAGTAAGCTGGGGCATTGGTTAACCCAAAAGACATGACCGTGCACTCGTACAGGCCATATCTGGTTACGAATACCGTCTTCGGAATATCTTCGGGTCTGATCTTCAGCTGGTAGTACCCAGATCTGAGGTCGATCTTGGAGAATACCTTGGCTCCGCTGAGCTGATCAAATAGATCTTCGATCTTGGGAAGTGTGTACTTGTTCTTGATTGTAACTTCATTGAGGGAACGATAGTCAATGCATAAGCGGATGGTACCGTCCCTCTTTGCCACAAAAAGAACAGGAGATCCCCAAGGGGAGGCACTTGGGCGAATAAATCCCTTCCTTAGCTGCTCTTCTAGCTGCTTCTTCAACTCGGCTAATTCTTCCGTCCCCATTCTATAAGGCTTTTTATAGATGGGTCCTGCTCCGGGCACGAGCTCGATGATGAACTCAATGTCACGGTCAGGGGGCATTTCCGGTAGTTCATCCGGAAAGACATCAGGATACTCACATACCACCGGTACTTGATCTAGCCCAACTTCAGACAGACAGTTGACTTTAGCGGCTTGAGCGGAAGAGGAGTTGGGAGCAAACTTGACTTCGACTCCTTGGTCATTGGTCACAGTGACTGTCCGATTGGCACAGTCTAACAAGCCTTGGTGCTTACTGAGCCAATCCATCCCTAAGATCACATCCAAGCCTTGCGATCTCAGGATGATAAGGTCTGCTAGGAAATCTACACCGTTAATGGTAATACTGACTCCTTTACAGCCTATCTTGGCTCTCATCTCGACTCCGGGGGTTTGTACCACCATAGGGTTATTCAGGGGTGTAGGGGTCATGCCACTTTTTAATGCAAATCTTTGAGTGACAAATGAATGCGTTGCTCCAGAATCAAACAAGACAGTTGCAGGTGCTGAGTTGACAAGGAACGTACCCAACACGACGTCCGGGTCTTCCTGGGCTTCTTCAGCAGTGACGTGATTCACACGCCCCTTCCCATAGTTCGGTGGATTGCGAGGAGCTGGGTTCCTTGGTGGCATTCCGCGGCCTTGTCCCTGGTTCTGCGCATTGGGGCGCGGGGCATCAGGCTTCTTGTTGGGGCACACCCTTGAGATGTGTCCGGGCTGACCACATCCAAAGCAAGTGACTTGGTTTGGATTGATCTTGTTGCCACCACTGGTATTGGGGTTGAAGGCTGGCCTGGGGTTGGCATACTGCTGAGGCTGAGGATTGGCACGAGGTGCAGGAGCTCTTGGCTGCTGATAGGTTGGCTTGGCCGGGGCTGACTGCCACGGACGAGGCTTCTGGTTGCTGGAACTTCCCTTACTGACCAACTTGCGCTTGCGAGTGTCTTCCAAAGCACGCCGCTTGTCTTCAAGCATAAGTGCCTTGTTCACCAGGTCAGGGAAGGATGGGCAGTCGCACACGACAAGCAAGTATTGCAGAGTCTGATTGAGGCCTTCCATGAAGCGCTCCCTTTTGGCAGCATCAGTGCTGACATCTTCAGGGGCATACCTTGACAGAACACTGAACTTCTGCATGTACTCCTTGACAGTGCCACTTCCTTGCTTCAGGGCTCGGAACTCACGCTTTTTGATAGCCATGATTCCGGAAGGAATGTGGGCCTTGCGGAATTCTGCCTTGAAGTTAACCCAAGTGATGTCTTGTTCAGCATGCATGACCTTGAATCCATCCCACCAAGCTCTAGCAGTCCCCCCCGAGGCAGCGGGCTGCATAAGCCACCTTCTCGCGGTCTTCGGTGCATCCGACTAGTTCCAGAATTTCCTCGATGGAACGGACCCAGTCGTCTGCATCCAGGGGTTCAGCAGTCTCGATGAAAGTTGGCGGTGCATGCTTCTTGAACTCTGCCAACGTGGAACGTCCATTGCCATTCCCCGCCGGCTGGCGGTTGTTGGTGACAGCTTGAGCAATCAGCTGAAGGGCTGCAGTGTTGGCTTGGTGTTCCTCTCGGAAAGCTTGGAGAAGCTGAGCCATGTCCATGCTTGGAGGAGGTGGTGGTGGAGCTTGGTCGTTGGTTTGGTCGTGGCCTGCCTCTGGCTGAGAGGATGCTCCGGCTTCGGGCTGCTGGGTAGAGGTACCAGTACGAGTTACAACAGGCATCATGTTGGAGCGGTAAAAGGTCTCATGACTCGGAAGAGGGAAAGCAAGATAGATGGGTGCCTAGTAAGGGGGTGGGTGTGACACTAAATAAAATCATGCAGGGGCCGTAAGGCCAAAACACATACATTAAAATCCAAATAGGTGATGTAGTCGTTTACACATTCCCGAAGGAAGATTACGACTTACATCCAGAAACAACAAAAGCAAACACTAGATGGTTTCATATGAACCATACAAGGACTCGACTGCGCATAGGGGTTACACGACCTATCCTACCGTAGAGGTTACAACTGGCATATCCGAGTAGCGAATAATGCCTAAGCGGCGGAATGCTCGGTCGCGTATTCCGGCTATTCTGGGTCTTCCTCCTTGTCTTCATCTGTCTGGGCTCCCTTGTCGCTTGGGGAGTGGAGGAGTTGGATACGACGGTGCTTCGTCGGTGGTGCAGGGAAAAGCTTGCGATATTCCCTTGTTGTCATCCGGCGTCGTCGAGGTGGTTCTTCACCCTTGGAAGATACATCCTCGGAGGGCCTTCCGCCTCGATATGCGATAGCGGATTGTCCGGAAGGTGCTCCTTCCTTCTTGATCCTATTTGCCTTCTCTTGAGCTCGACGAAGAAGTGCCTTGGTCTTGTGAAGTTCTTCTCGAAGCATCATTGATTCCGAGGCCAAGTCTTGTGCCAAGCTGTCGGCACATAGACTGAAGTAGGTCTGGAACCGAAGCGAGAGTCCTTCCTTCAGTGGAGGGGCTAGAGCGCTGCTTTCTTCTTCACCTTCCTTCCGGTAAGGTAAGAAGCGAGTTGCCATCTTGGCTGCCATCTCCGGAAGAAGCTCGCGGAGACGGGTTAGTGCCTTGAGTGCAGCAGCCTCGACAGCGAGTGGTAGTGTTGCCATCTGGGGTCCCTCGAAGAACCAACTTGTGGGAGGATCGTTTGCCTTCACGATCACTTCCACATGGTACTCCACCTCAGTGTCGCTCACCCAATGCTCAAGGTAGGTGAGGATGGGTGCTCGGTGAAACTGACACTCCTGGAGGCTATCCTCGAGAAGTAAGGGAAACCCAGTGGTCAGGTGCTCTTCGGGTACAGCGGCCATCTACAAAGGTGGAATAGGAGGGGTTAATAAGCTGATGAAATCTCAGGTTTAGAAAAGAAGAGAGGTTCAGAAGGTTTTTGAAAAAGGGGTCTCATCTAACAAACGCCCATGCTAACTAAGGCTTCCTACAGTCAGGATGGCTCTGATACCAGCTCTGTGGGGACCCCGACTTAGAAGTCGAGATCACCGAATGCACGTGTATAGTGATCCCAGATATCAATGCTCACTGAACACACAGAAGCTGAAATAACAAGAGTCTTACATCCATACAAATAGTCTTACACGAATTATGGCCATTATGGCCAAGTCTTACATAGATAGAGCCTCACGGGCTGAATAGCAAATACTCAAGTAGCGGAAGTCTTCGATAACGGGTAGAACCCATGCCATCTGCCTTAACCCTACAGGCATTCTGACTGGGATAGCGTCCTAGTTCGCATGTTCATCTCCAAAGAACTCTTCCTCATATTCCTGTTCTTCCATGCCTGGCCAATTAAATAACCAGTGGCAAGCCAATGAGTACTTTGAATGTACTCGCAAGCAACCCATGATGTGGTTCAAAGTAACAATGCAATTGAATAATAATGATCAATCTAGCAAGGCTAGAACAAATATTCTACCATCAAGCTAATGCATCAATAAACTCGCGTAACCTCGAAGACAGGTTACCGATATAAACATGAATATGATTCAACTCATCGAGTCAAGTCACCACCTTGACTCACATACACACGCATGGTTTCACAAACATTGGACGTAGCCCAAGAGCGGTTACCCAACTGTCCATGACCGTGGACACGGCTATTCGAATAGTTTGACACTCTGCAGAGGTTGTACACTTTACCCACAAGATCCGGGGAACTTCCGTGTCATCCACGACCCGCGGTACCTCAAGTACCCGGGGTAAGCACCCGGTCATTATCTTTCCTTAGACGACACTAACATAGAGTCCACTCGTTGGTACACGGCCCTCGGGTACAAACAATAGATCACGGGACTTGCCCTAATTTCAATGTCACGCGTACCCGAAGGGACCAACGGTGTGTCCGGTGCCCTGTGAAAACATTCATGGTCGTCTATCCAAGCACGACCCCGTCCCGGGAAAGACCTCAAGTCTCCCCGTCACTAGTAATGCGGGCACCATGCTAGTATCGACCTAAGTAATCAACAAAGCCCCGTCCCATAAGGGGTAGTGTGGTTGCACATGTATGGTTGGAATAACGGTCGCAACTTAAACCAATCCGTTTGAAAAACACACACACTTGCCTTGGCACACCACTTCGTCATCAAGTGGTCACCCAACTCATCATCATCATCATCTCCCTCGGGCATGAATGGCACCCGACGGGGTTTTATGCAAAGACTTCAACCATGAAGGTTCATGTCACACATGCATCACTAATCATAACCACTTAACCATATGCAAGTCATCTAGCACTTAGCAAGATCAAGATCGTGGCATGCATCATATGGTGGAATCAACTAGGTCACTATCGTAACCCTAATATCATGCATCGGAAACATACGGGTTCCGAAGAACAAGTGTATCATGGTCAAAGGGCTGCTTGCCTGGATTGGCTTGGTCTTCAAAGTCTTCAAATCCTTCTCCTTCTTCTTCCACAGCAACTTCGTCAAATACGGGATCTATACGTCGCATAATAACCACGGGAAAATAAGAATACAAACAAAACAGAAAAATCAAAGTGCTCAGAAAAATGTCAACTCATTTTTGTAAAATACTAGAGGAATTTCTAAGGTGGGGAAAAATCTTGGTTGGAGTTTTGGAGTAACAGAATGGAATCTATTGATTTTTGAACAGGAGTATTACTGCCCAAATTTGAATTTAAATTTGAACAGAACAGAAATGTTTCATGGATTTGAATGAAAGTGGTACCATTAAATAGGTTGGAATATTACAAGATTTTAGGAGTTGGATTTATTTTATTTGGACCATTATTCTTTTTTGTAGAAATGTTTAAAACATCTACATAAAAGAAAAAGAATAAAAAGACCTGTGCAACTGGGCCAAAGAGGCCACAGTGCACGGCCTAGGGCGGTCCAGCCCAGCCGCACGGGAGCCTGCGCGCGCACGTCAGGTTTTTAAACCTGACTGGCGGGGCCCGTGGGTCAGTGACAGAGAGGAGGGGGAGAGAGGTGTGGGGATGACAGGCGGGGCCCGCCTGTCATCTCCAACCTTGCGGCCACGGCGACGGCGAGCTCACCGGCGAGGTTCCCGGCCACGGCGACGGCAACGGAGGGCAGGGATGGGCTCAGCGTCGTGTCGCGGATGCAGGGGTGGTGGTGCGGCACGCCGGGGAGGTCCGGTTCGCCGGCGACGAGGTGGGACGGCGGAAGCTCGTTGGGAGGTGGTGGTTGTGGCTGTTTCTGACTGCAAACGGAGGGGGAATCAAGGGGGAAAGGGTCAGTGGAGCTCGGCGGTTCTGAATCAGGTGAAAGGAAGGGCAGGGGAGGCCCGTACCGCGAGATCACCGGCGGCCCGATGCGGCGGTGCTTCGGTCGATCCCGAGTACTGGGACCTCTTGGGGTCGAACTGAAGATGCTGGGGGGCTCAGTGGAGTGGAGTGAGGCTTGTGGTGCTGCAGGAGAGGCTCGGGAGGGGCTATATATAGGTGGTCGACGGAGGCCCGTGGTCCAGTGCGCCGGCGAGCTACGGCTCGAGGCTACAGCGCACGGGAGGCCAAGGGAATGAGTCCGTGGAGTTCCTGGACGATCTCCACGTCCAGCAGAAGTGAGAGGAGGAGCGGAGGAGCGTCTGGAGCGCGCGCGCGTGTGAAGCAGCAGAGTGGCCGTCACGGGCGGCCAGCGCGCGTGCGACGTCGGCCACTGGAGGGCGCAGGAGGAGGGGGGACAGCGCTGGGGAGGTTGCGGACGTCAAGAGGCCTCGACTGGCGCGAGGGGGAGGCCCGAGGCTGTCGGGGTCAGCGATTGGCCGAAGCCACAGTGCTTGTCTGCACTGTTACGCGCTCCAGAGCACGCGTTTGGCTGGCATCGCCGCGCTCTCGCCGTCCTGGTCAAAACCAACGTGTCCAGCAGTGTCTAGCACGTTGAGGGAGGAGTAAAGAAATGGCCTGAGGCCTTGGATGCCCTGGAGATGCTGAGAGAGAGTGAGGGTGCTGGTGAATGGGTGAAAACTTGCTGTCCAGCAAGGTAAAACAGGGCTTTCACCCCTCAATCATGGAGCTGGGGTGCTGGGGAAGTTACTGGAGGTAGCTAGTAACTCAATGATCATGTGGTAAAAAGTACAGGCCATGGAGAAGAGTAAAAGTGATCAAGTTGGAGGTTTTAGTAAAAAGCCAGAAGGTGTTTGATCAGTGTTTGGTCAAGTAAATGACCTCCACTTGACATGGCACTTAACAGGGTAAAAGACATGAGGAAATAGGGTGCTTCACCAAATTTGGGCTTATTTGAAGAAACTAGCCAATGTAACTTTGGTGAACCCTAGAAATCAACAGAAACAGTTTCATCTTGATTGAGTCAAGCTAATCATCTCCCCTTGATGCACTACTTGGTGTAGCATCATCATTTGGGGTATTGATCATGCCCACAAAGTTTGAAGCTCCAGATAAAAAGTTGGTAATGTAAAGTTGTTCAAATTTGCATTTGAACAGAAAGGGTTTTGAGGTGATCTGATCAAGTTGCTCTATTCCAAATCTTGTGCCATTTGGTCTAGATGCCTTATTAGGTCATTCTAGCATGTGCACCTAGTTTGAGAGCATTTGAACAAGTTTGGCAATGTAAAGTTGCTCAAACTTCAAATATGGACAGAATGGTTATGAAGGGGTTTGAGGATGTTTTCTTGCTTCCCAAGGCATGGGACTTGGCAAGATCAACAAATATGTCATATATGACATGATAGAATTTCCCTGGAATTTTTGGAGAAAATTCCCTTTGTAAATATTTCAAAAGCTTGAAATATCCAGAAAGGGTTTTAGAGGGTTTAGCCCATTATTTTGAACATGACCAAGTGTTGAAACTCTTATATATGGACAATATATGTCCTATGAGTCTCTTTGAATTTTGGCAAATATTTTTGAAACAGTTAAATAATTTTCCCCTATTAAAGACCATTTCTGGCCTTAGGAAAAAGCTTTTAAATAAAATAGAAAAATAACTTTTAAAATTATACCTTTGTGGTTTCTGGGAATCCTATGACTACTAGGTCTCAAATAAACCTTTTGAAATAATTTTCTCACCCTAAATCAAGTACTTGCAGTGCAAATCTCAATTCAGGGGTTTTTGGAAAACTAAATTTATAAAATACCCTTTGGCTAAATTAATTTTGTAGGAAAATACTATACTGTTATATAACACTTGGCATGATCATTGGGCAGAAGTTTTGGATATGGAGATGAAGTCTACAAGAGGTCATAGTTGACTTTAATGAGCACATGATAAAGCACATGAAGAAAACTCAATTCCAAATAAAAGCCAAATGATGCTAAAAAAATTTGCTGGTCCAAATTTTCATGCTTCAAAGGTACAAATAACATGTTACAAAATGCAGGGTGTGACAGGTAGAATAATTAGATTATCAATTAGTCTATGTATTTATACATTAGGCCTAGAATTTCTTTTAGTCGTATCTATTTTTCTTCCATTAAACAGCTTGGCCATGATTTTTCAAATAGCCATAACTTTTTACTCGTTCATACAAATTAGATGAAACCAACGCCTAGATTTTCATCTTGATCCCACCTATCCAGTGAATCTATCAAATAAACTTTTTACAACTTTCAAATTTCGAAATTTGTTCAAATTCATATTCAAACTTCTTTTGATCATATATTTTAACCGTAACTACATTTGAGTTGATTCTTTTTGCAAATCGAAGCTCTTGACCTAAACTTTCTGATAAGGCCAAATTCACTTAATTTTGCTACTGTTAGAAATTGTTTTATGTTGCAAGAGTTGCTTGGTTCTGAAGTTTTCTGAAGTGTTTTCTTTGTTCTGTCCGATCTTCTGAGTGATTGCTTATGTGTGGTTACTATTGTTTGCTTACGATAGATTGATCAGAGTGTGACGAGTAGATCTATCACGAGTTATGAGTGCGAAGAGTCTACATCAACAGTACAAGGCAAGTTCATACTTTCCAATACCTAGTTTTTATTGCATTAGTTCTATCCTCAAACACTTGCATTAGTAGGACTCGTTACATGTGGTATTGCTAGTAGAACATGAGGTAGGAACCCAATGACTTGAGATCAACCCAAGGGAATATACGATGTGTTACTTATTGCTTAGCCATGCTTGTAGACGTGGATTAGTATGAGTGATTTCATGGAAGTTGTGAGTGTAATAACAACTAAGGGTTTCTTTAAGGTGGAAATTTTAATACACATCGATGGACCAGTGGTATCCAGGACACCTGGAGGGTCCAGTGTTGTCCTAGGGGATCCCGGAGGACCCGTGTGATCACTCTATTGGAATGCCACCCAGGCTCAAAGGGATCATATGATATTTTCATGCCTAGAAACTTCCATGTGCAGCCATAGGCCGTTATGGGCTCTGGCATAGTTGAGTATGTTGTGTGAGCTCTTTCAGTGGTAGACTAGCAGATGTAGCGGATGTAGGTATACCGGTCTACCCGGGGTAAAGAGTAAATGCTTCTGAAAGACTGTGTCTCGGTCATCCGTTTCTCAAACACCTTGCAGTGCGAGAAATTAAACCGAGGTGATCGAGTCTTGTGGGGAAAAGTGCACAAAACTCTACAGAGTGTACAAACTAATCATGATTAGCCGTGTCACTGGTTATGGACATCTTTGAGTATCTAGAAGTGGATTATTTATTGATCTCAACACTCTATTTAATTAATTTTTTGGGTTAATAATGAATTTGGTTTGGGATTGATATGGAGGAACCATACTCAATTGTTCATGAAATAAATTTAACAAAGTAGTTAAATAAATGCATTCCTTTGTGGTAGGAAAAAAAATCAGTTTTATGCAAAAACAACCTTACAACCTCCACCAGCCAAATCTGCATGTAGTTGTAGGCTTTGTTTATCATTACAGCAACAGTGTGAATTTGCCAGTACATTCAATGTACTGACCTACATGGCTGCAACGTCTCATGTTGCAGGAATTATTTCGACAAGTGTTACGTTAGGGTTGCGTTGTCTACACTCAACTTTGTCGTTGGTGTTGATGGGAATCCACAACTTTGTTGTTACTTCCGCTATATGGATTGAGGTAATAGTATTTACATTACTTTATATATGTGATTTACCTCTGTTATAAATCCTCGAGTACTGTGTGTATCAGCATACTGATCCAGGGATGACAGTTAAGCACAGAGACTTGATCCATTCGGGTCGGGTCGCTACAAGATGGTAGCAAAGCACATGTTCACTATAGGACGTGACCCTAGAAACTGGCAAGCCCATAGGAAAGGATTTCTCCAAAACTTTATTTTCAAAAAGATTCATTACCTCTCTTGTTTTTTCGAGCTTTGTCAAAACTTTCCCTTTTACCTTAAATAGTTAGACAATACCCTTTTCCATTTTGACCACTTCGGAGTAAAGAGGATTTCACCATGCATTAGAAGTGTTGAAGCTACAACAGTGGATAGTCCGAAGATTTGAAGAGTTGACAACTTTGAAGTATATTGACCTTTAGAAGACCAAACCCTGTTATGTACTTACGATAGATGCGACAATTGTGAGCTGTCATTTGTTTGATGTTTTTCTGACGGCCACAAACTAAAAACCCGTCTCTTCAAAACTATTGTTTGTATTGAGTGTATCTCTCTCCATCTCCCGAATCTCATCCCAAAACCCTTGGACCCAATAGAGGATGAAAGAAGATAGACTTGTATTCTCTGGACCGATGACCTAGCCGGAGGCAGAGCTTTGGATACAAAACATTGAGGATCACTTCAGGAAAACAAATCGATTGCAAGGAAGAATGAGGTTCAATACGCTCTTCAGTAATTTACAAAAAATGCTGCAACATGGTGGAAAATGCATCAAGCCATACAAGGATGTAATAGAGCAAAAGGTTGGGAGGAATTCAAGAAGACTCTATTAAGATCCCGTCTCATCCAAAAGCATGGTGACAACCCGAAGAAGAAACCTTGTGCCTGCAGGATTTGTGGAGAAATAGGACACACCCAGGAGGAGCACAAGGATGAATGCACTAATTGTGAAGAAAGTCACCCAGCCGAAGAATGCCCAACTAGGCAGATTACTTGTTTCTTGTGTGAAGTGACTACCCACTACCCTGCTTAGTATCACATTTACCCCACGGTACAATGAACTATCCAACAGAAGAAAGGAGCAATGAAAGAAACCCTCGAGGAAATTTTAAAGGAATTCGCGATGGAGGAAAGTATTGACGACCCTAATGGAGAAGGCCTAAAAAGATTTTTCTCCCATGCTTGCTATTCATGTGGAGAAAAAGGACATCTTTCACAGCATTGCATGAAGGAAAGCCTTGAGTATCTGGGAGACTTCCCGACAGAAGAGGTGGAGTTTGATCCACAAAAGATAGAAGAATTGATAGGAACGAAGAAGTCGAGGAAGAGCATGTGTCCCCAGAACAACCCAATTTTTGTGGAAAAGGACCTGAGTCACATCACATGTTACCGGTGCAAGGATTTAGGTCATTATGCTAGCCACTGCCCAACAAGGAAGACAAGAACCCAGTAAACCCAGATAGTCACCATGAAGTCCTTAGAATTGTCGGATGTCATTGGTCTATGCTGCAAGGAAGTGAGGCACTTTGCCAGAGAAGGTTCAGACCCGAGGAAAGAGTCTTTTCTCAAGGGCCCGGAAACAATCATGACCCTGACTAGTGATCAGGATTACCCAAAGATCCTGAAGAATATGATGAAGCATATCCACCTTGAGGGAGATGCAGTCTACAAGGGTTATCCTTTCTTGGAGAATGGAGTTGAACTTTGGTACGTGGAGGTACACCTCCACCGTGTGAAAGGAGTTTGCCCAAAAACTATGGGTCAAAACTTTTTCATCTCCCGAGTACCACGAATAAAATTCTTCGACTCTGTTCGTGAAGCTGCTATGGATGCCATACGCCAGATCGGAGAAATACTAGAAGCAAGACTTCGTCACACTCAAGAATGCCTAAGTGGGGTGCATGCAGAGATGATGGAGATGAAGCACACGACCAATAGGATGAAGCAAAAGATCGATGATTTCAAGAATCACATTGGACAATTCCAGTGGGACTGAAGCATCCTCAGCAAGGACAAATGAATAAAGATGAAAGGAATGCTTGACCCTACCAAACTATGTGGATGGCAGCATTTGTAGTGAAGCACCTTTGGAATTTGAGTGTTGAATAGTGGTTCATGATGTAATAAGAGATTTGATATGAGGAGAATATGAATTACAGATGAAGCATTGCATTGTTTTTTTGGGGCGATACTTTTCTGTGTGAACACTGGACCAATGGAAAGGAAAATGTTGCTCCAAAGAGTGGAGTTTGCCCAAAAATAAGTTGGAGTTTATTCTTGATATGATGCTTGCCCCAAGGGTATGAAGGAAATAAGTACAATTGGATTTAAAGAGGGTGTAATGCTAGAGTGTGGAGCAACTGTGAACTCCAAGGATGAGTTAAGGATATACAAGTTGTGAAGTGGACCCATAAGCCGAGGACCTAAGGAGGCTACGTAATCACAATGGAACCACGAGACTTGTCAGATGTAATGTGTCTCCGGTGTGATGAAGCAGAACACTATGCTAGAGATTGTCCCAAGGAGAATGAGAGTTGTGCTAAGTTGAAGCATGAAATGGAAATGCAGTAGATGGTAACAAGTTAAGTTAGCATCATGGTATTGATTTTGGAATTTTTGTGAGTTGTTACTATATAGGCAGTGAGTGAAATCATGATACATGGAATAAGATTTTGAAGAGAACTAGTGTTTTTCATTTTAAGGGTGGTAGAACCCAACACCGTTACCCGAATACAAGAGCTAATGGTTAGTTACGTCAGCTTTGGAATGGAACACTCAATGATGAGTCTGAGTAATTACATTGTAATATGTACCAATAGAAGGAAGGGAAACTGTACAAATTGGATGGATTTACGAATGCTAAGGAAGTTAGATGTTGGAAGGATGATCAGTTGCAACCCGATGATGAGTCCAAGGGTTACAAGTGAGGAGAAGGACCAAAACCCACAGGCCCCAGGACCTGTCAAGATGCAAGCACACTCTTACTGAAGGAAAACCCTGGTAGAAGTTACGACCTTGCCAACAGACGATCTTATAGGTGTTTACGCAAAACCTGTGCGTTGTGAAGAACGATAGATGTTTTGTTCAGCATGCAGAAGTAATGGATTTTATCTGAACTTAGTTCGTTGACAAGAGAAATTACGCAATGCTTGTGAGGATGACCGAGTGTTAGAATGCGAGATTCACTAAACCATATACAAGGTAATGATTTGGGTGCGGAATGGATTGATCACCATACCGACTTACTCTTATTATTCGCCTCTGTTATACGGGGTGGTAAATACGAGTGACTTACCTATAGTAGAGAGATGATGATGTCAAAACCTTGTTTAAACCTTAGAATGGTATGACAAATTTCCCTTGTACAAGGCAGCTGATGCCAACCGTAGGTCATACGGTGAGAATGAAGCCCAGACCCGTTTTCTGCAGGGACCCAATTAATTTGCTTGATGACCACCATGAGATATCGATAGTTGTTCAGTATTGGCGCTTGACTTGTCAGCTAAAAAGAACCAGTCTCAGAAGAACCTTAGCAAGATGGAAGGACACAAGATTGAGGACGAAAGTTATGCCACTACTGGAAGAGCCCAGAGAAGGAGTTACCCCGAGAATTTGAGAAGACCGACCATGTTAACAATAAGGGTGGAGTATATGAGCTCCTGATAGAACCGTGACCATGATTCTAAGTGTGGTAGCACACTAGACCATACCAATCAATGGATTTGTTAGGAGACCCCGAACCCCAACCTATTTCTTGCTAGCCTCTACGAATCTCGAGAACGAGATTCATTTTAAGTGTGGTAGGTTTGTAACATCCCAAAATTCTAATTTTTGGAATGTTATATTAAATAGATAGTTTTGATTGCTTGTGTGGTGTGCTGTGTGAAATTGAGTGAAATTTGAAACTTTTGAAAGTTAAATGAGAGGGAATGAAATGACTTTCCCAAACTTTCACTTCGCATACTATGTTCTCCTGGAATTCAATTTATTTTCATCACAAAACCCCGGAGTGGAGATAATATGACTTCTTCCATTTATTAAATGAAAAAGGGTTTTTGAAAGGATTTTAAATTTCATTCTCGAAATATTTCAAATTCAGAAACTTTATGCAACTCAATGATTTTCCCGAGAGAAGATAAAATAACTTCTTCAAATTATAAGAAATATGAGTTGGAAGGTCTTTTGAATATTCTGAAACTCATTTTCAAAATTTGAGTTATTGGGTCTTATTCAAAATATTTTTCTCCAAAAATAAAATATATGGAAAATACGGTAAATTGATTCCCTAAAGTAGAAAATTGGAGAGAAATAAATTTGAAATCATTTTGGCATTTGTAAAATGATTTTTATTGGATTTTATTGCAACAGTAGCACTTTATGATTTATTTAAATCTGTGATGATTTTATTTGACTATAGAAAAATGTTCACATTGTAGGAAATCTTTTTCTAAAATTTTTGATGTATAATATGCCTAATTACATTTTCTTTTTGTTTTCGTTTTTCAGTTTTCCTTTCCGTTTCTGTTTTTAACAAAATGTACGTGCGGCTGCTAACTATACGACGCCCGCACGCGCAGCTTTGTGACAGCAGTGCCCCAATTGTTTTTTACATGGCCAGGCCCTGTCAGCTATTTTTTTCTCCTTTTCATATTTTTTTCTCTCTTTCTTTTGTTCACTTTGGCAAAAAAAAAACACTATGCGTGCACATGCCGGTCGGCCGAACTCTCTAGGCCGCCTTCCTTTTTCTTTTCCCTCTTTTCGTATATGTTTTGTCCCACATTGCCTAGTCTTTGACCCCTAAGCCTCTTTTCCATCTATAAATATAGGCCCATAGAGGCTCCAAAAATTATTCCGATTCGGGTTAAAATCAATATTTTGGTTTCACTAGATTCATAAAAGAAAATATTATTTCTCCCCTCCGGTGCAAATTCTGGAAGTCGTCTCCTCTCTTCGAAGTTGTATTTTCTCTTCCTATAAAGGTATTTTTTTATATACTCTCGTACCTTATTATTTTTAGACTAGTATGGTAGAATAATTAGATTTTCAATTAGTCTATGTATTTATACATTAGGCCTAGAATTTCTTTTAGCCGTAGCTATTTTTCTTCCGTAAAACAGCTTGTCCCTGATTTTTCAAATAGCCATAACTTTTTACTCGTTCATCCAAATTAGAGGAAACCAATGCCTAGATTTTCGTCTTGATCCCACCTATCCAGTGAATCTATCAAATAAACTTTTTGAAACTTTCAAATTTCGAAATTTGTTCAAATTCATATTCAAACTTCTTTTGATTATATCTTTTAACCGTAACTCCGTTTGAGTTGATTCTTTTTGCAAATCGAAGCTCTTGACCTAAACTTTCTGATAAGGCCAAATTCACTTCATTTTGGTACTGTTAGAAATTGCTTTATGTTGCAAGAGTTGCTTGGTTCCAAAGTTTTCCGAAGTGTTTTCTTTGTTCTGTCCGATCTTCTTAGTGATTTCTTATGTGTGGTTACTATTGTTTTCTTACGATAGATTGATCGGAGTGTGACGAGTAGATCTATCACGAGTTATGAGTGCGAAGAGTCTACATCAACAGTACAAGACAAGTTCATACTTTGATCATAC
>LR738713.1:350364011-350386237 GCA_902687465.1 Secale cereale
GACATACTTGCAAGTAGCCCAGTGGGTGCCACTAATGCCCCTGGGAGATGTTGAGGAACTAGGGCACTACTTGGTGAAGAAGTAGTGTACCGAGGCTTGATGAAAGTGTTGTTTACAGGGATGGATTAGATTTATGTGTGACTACCGTCCCAACCAAACATGCGCAACCACTCTACCCTTATATGGGAAAGACATTATTGATAACCTAGGTCGATACTAGCATGGTGCCCGCATTACTAGTGACGGGGGTGACATGAGGTCACTCTCGGGACGGGGTCGTGCTTGGATAGGCGGCCATGACTGTTTTCACACGGCACCGAACACACCGTTGGTACCCCGTGTCAGTGGTATGTGATGAATATGGGAGCAAGGCTCCACAAATTTTAAGATGAGAAATGTTTGGCACGGGGCTATTACCAATCGAGTGGACTCTGTGTTAGTGTCGTCTAGGGAAAGATAATGATTGGGTGCTTACCCCGGGTACTTGAGGTATCGCGGGTCGTGAATGACACGGAAGATCCCCGGATCTTGTGTGTAAAGTGTGCAACCTCTGCAGAGTGTAAAACTATTCGAGTAGCCATGTCCACGGTCAAGGACAGTTGGGTGGTGCTACTTAGACTATGTCCATAAGTTTCTGGAAAACAACACGGTTGGGTAAATTTGTTGATGTGATTGTGAGAAAGTCACGATGAGCGTGAGCAAGAGCTGTTCATAGCTCTTTTCTGAAATTGATGTCTGTAACCTCCTGATACTTGTTGCAGACGCATGCATGCCCTTGTTATATGTTGATCATACTTGCATATGAAAATCTAGCTTTCCGCAAAACTGCCAATTTAGCAGAAGAGCCTTGCATTATTATTCTATCATCTCACTTGGGTTGCTTGCGAGTACATTCAAAGTACTCATTGGCTTGCCACTGGTTATTTTATTGGCCAGGCATAAGAGAATAGGATATGATGAAGATTTCTTGGTGACGAACATGCGAGCTAGGACGCTTCCCAGTCAGAATGCCTGTAGGGTTAAGGCAGATGGCATGGGTCCAAGTTGTTATTGAAGATTTCCGCTGCCATGATTATACTCAAGACTTGACCTTAATGGTCCTATTTGTGTAATACGGTATGTATGGATGTAAGACTCTTGTTATTCAGCTCCTGTGTGTTCAGTGAGCATTGATCTCTGGGATCACTGTACACGTGCATTCGGTGATCACGACTTATGAGTCGTGGTCCCCACACTAGAAGTGGATTATTTGTTGATCTCAACACTCTATTTAATTAATTTGTTGGGTTAATAATGACTTTGGTTTGGGATTGATATGCGGGAACCATACTCAATTGTTCATGAAATAAATTTAACAAAGTAGTTAAAATAAATGCATTCCTTTGTGGTAGGGAAAAATCAGCTTTATGCAAAAACAACCTTACAGCCTCCACCAGCCAAATATGCATGTAGTTATAGGCTTTGTTCATCATTACTGCAACAGCGTGAATTTGCCAGTACATTCAATGTACTGACCTACATGGCTGCAATATCTCATGTTGCAGGAAATATTTCGACGAGTAAGTGTTACGTTAGGGTTGCGTTGTCTACACTCAACTTTTCCGTTGGTGTTGATGGGAATCCACAACTTTGTTGTTACTTCCGTTATATGGATTGAGGTAATGGTATATACGTTACTTTATACGTGTGATATACCTCCGTTATAAATCCTCGAGTACTGTGTGTGTCAGCATACAGATCCAATGATAACAGTTAAGCACAGAGACTTGATCCATTCGGATAGGGTCGCTACAAGATGGTAGCAGAGCACATGTTGACTATAGGACATGACCCTAGAAACTGGCAAGCCCATAGGAAAGGATTTCTCTAAAACTTAATTTTCAAAAAGATTCTTTACCTCTCTTCTTTTTTCGAGCTTTGTCAAAACTTTCCCTTTTTCCTTAAATAGTTAGACAATACCCTTTTCCATTTTGACCACTTCGGAGTAAAGAGGATTTCACCATGCATTAGAAGTGTTGAAGCTACAAAAGTGGATACTCTGAAGATTTGAAGAGTTGACAACTTTGAAGTATATTGACCTTTAGAAGACCAAACCATGTTATGTACTTACGATAGATGCGACGATTGTGAGCCGTCATTTGTTTGATGTTTTTCTGACGGCCACAAACAAAAACCCGTCTCTTCAAAACTATTGTTTGTATTGAGTGTATCTCTCTCCATCTCCCGAATCTCATCCCAAAGCCCTTCGACCCAATAGAGGATGAAATAAGATAGACTTGTATTCTCTGGACCGATGACCTAGCTGGAGGCAGAGCTTTGGATACAAAACATTGAGGATCACTTCAGGAAAAAATTGGATTGCAAGGAAGTATGAAGTTCAATACGCTCTTCAGTAATTTACAAAAAATGCTGCAACATGGTGGAAAATGCATCAAGCCATACAAGAATGTAATAGAGCATAAGGTTGGGAGGAATTCAAGAAGACTCTGTTAAGATCCCATCTCATCCAAAAGCATGGTGACAACCCGAAGAAGAAACTTTGTGCCTGTAGGATTTGTGGAGAAATAGGACACACCCAGGAGGAGCACAAGGATGAATGCCCTAATTGTGAAGAAAGTCACCCAGCTGAAGAAATCCCAACTAGGCAGATTACTTGTTTCTTGTGTGAAGGGACTACCCACTACCCTGCTCAGTGTCACATTTATCCAACGGTACAACGAACTATCCAACAAAAGAAAGGAGCAATGAAAGAAACCCATTTTAAAGGAATCCGCGATGGAGGAAGGTATTGACGACCCTAATGGAGAAGGCCTAAAAAGATTTTTCTCTCGTGCTTGCTATTCATGTGGAGAAAAAGGAAATCTTTCACAGCATTGCATGAAGGAAAGCCATGATTATCTGGGAGACTTCCCGACAGAAGAGGTGGAGTTTGATCCACAAAAAGATAGAAAAAATGATAGGAACGAAGAAGTTGTGGAAGAGCATGTGTCCCAGAACAACCCATTTTTTGCGGAAATGGACCTGAGTCACATCACATGTTACCGGTGCAAGGATTTAGGTCATTATGCTAGCCACTGCCCAACTAGGAAGCCAAGAACCCAGTAAACCCAGATAGTCACCATGAAGTCCTTAGAATTATCGGATGTCATTGGTCTACGCTGCAAGGAAGTGAGGCACTTTGCCAGAGAAGGTTCAGACCCGAGGAAAGAGTCTTTTGTCAAGGGCCCAGAAACAATCATGACCCTGACTAGCGATCAGGATTACCCAAAGATCCTGAAGAATATGATGAAGCATATCCACCTTGAGGGAGATGCAGTCTACAAGGGTTATCCTTTCTTGGAGAATGGAGTTGAACTTTGGTACGTGGAGGTACACCTCCACCGTGTGAAAGGAGTTTGCCCAAAAACTATGGGTCAATACTTTTTCATCTCCCGAGTACCACGAATAACATTATTCGACTCTGTTCGTGAAGCTGCTATGGAGGCCATGCGCCAGATCGGAGAAATACTAGAAGCAAGACTTCGTCACACTCAAGAATGCCTAAGTGGGGTGAATGCAGAGATGATGGAGATGAAGCACACGACCACTAGGATGAAGCAAAAGATCGATGATTTCAAGAATCACATTGCACAATTCCAGTGGGACTGAAGCATCCTCAGCAAGGACAAATGAATAAAGATGAAAGGATTGCTTGACCCTACCAAACTATGTGGATGGCAGCATTTGTAGTGAAGCACCTTTGGAATTTGAGTGTTGAATAGTGGTTCAGGATATATTAAGAGATTTGATATGAGAAGAATATGAATTACGGATGAACCAGTGCATTGTTTTTTTGGGGCGATACTTTTCTGTGTGAACACTGGACCAATGGAAAGGAAAATGTTGCTCCGAAGAGTGGAGTTTGCCCAAAAATAAGTTGGGGTTTATTCTTGATATGATGCTTGCCCCAAGGGTATGACGAAAATAAGTACAATTGGATGTAAGGAGGGTGTAATGCTAGAGTATGGAGCAATAGTGAACTCCAAGGATGAGTTAAGGATATACAAGTTCTGAAGTGGACCCATAAGCCGAGGACCTAAGGAGGCTACATAATCATAATGGAACCACGAGACTTGTCAGATGTAATGTGTCTCCGCTGTGATGAAGCAGAACACTATGCTAGAGATTGTCCCAAGGAGAATGAGAGTTGTGCTAAGTTGAAGCATGAAATGGAAATGCAGTAGATGGTAACAAGTTAAGTTAGCATCATGGTATTGATTTTGGAATTTTTGTGAGTTGTTACTATATAGGCAGTGAGTGAAATCATGATACATGGAATAAGATTTTGAAGAGAACTAGTGTTTTTTATTTTAAGGGTGGTAGAACCCAACACCGTTACCCAAATACAAGAGCTAATGGTTAGTTACGTCAGACTTTGGAATGGACCACTCAATGATGGGTCTGAGTAATTACATCGTAATTTGTACCAGTAGAAGGAAGGGAAACCGTACAAATTGGATGGATTTACGAATGCTAAGGAAGTTGGAGGTTGGAAGGATGATCAGTTGCAACCCGATGATGAGTCCAAGAGTTACAAGTGAGGAGAAGGACCAAAACCCACAGGCCCCAGGACCTGTCAAGATGCAAGCACACTCTTACTGAAGGAAAACCCTGGTAGAACTTACGACCTTGCCTACAGACGATCTTATAGGTGTTTACGCAAAACCTGGGCGTTGTGAAGAACAATAGATGTTTTGTTCATCTTGCAGAAGTAATGGATTTTATCCGAACTTAGTTCGTTGACAAGGAAATTCTGCAATGCTTGTGAGGATGACCGAGTGTTAGAATGCGAGATTCACTAAACCATATACATGGTAATGATTTGGGTGCGGAATGGATTGATCACCATACCGACTTACTCTTATTATTCGCCTCTGTTATACGGGATGGTAAATACGAGTGACTTACATATAGTAGAGAGACGATGATGTCAAAACCTTGTTTAAACCTTAGAATGGTATGACACTTTTCCCTTGTACAAGGCAGCTGATGCCAACCGTAGGTCATACGGTGAGAATGAAGCCCAGACCCATTTTCTGTAGGGACCCAATTAATTTGTTTGATGACCACCATGAGATATCGACAGTTGTTCAATATTGGCGCTTGACTTGTCAGCTAAAAAGAACCAGTCTAAGAAGAACCTTACCAAGATGAAAGGACAAAAGATTGAGGACGAAGGTTATGCCACTACCGGAAGAGCTCAGAGAAGGAGTTACCCCGAGAATTTGAGAAGACCGACCCTGTTAACAATAAGGGCGGAGTATATGAGCTCCTGATAGAACCGTGACCATGATTCTAAGTGTGGTATCACACTAGACCATACCAATCAATGGATTTGTTAGGAGACCCCAAACCCCAACCTATTTCTTGCTAGCCTCTTCGAATCTCGAGGACGAGATTCACTTTAAGTGTGGTAGGTTTGTAACATCCCAAAATTCTAATTTTTGGAATGTTATATTAAATAGATAGTTTTGCTTGCTTGTGTGGTGTGCTGTGTGAAATTGAGTGAAATTTGAAACTTTTGAAAGTTAAATGAGAGGGAATGAAATGACTTTCCCAAACTTTCACTTCGCATACTATGTTCTCCAGGAATTCAAATTCTTTTCATCACAAAACCCCGCAGTGGAGATAATATGACTTCTTCCATTTATTAAATGAAAAAGGGTTTTTGAAAGGATTCTGAATTTCATTCTCGAAATATTTTAAATTCAGAAACTTTATGCAACTCAATGATTTTCCTGAGAGAAGACAAAATGACTTCTTCAAATTATAAGAAATATGAGTTGGAAGTTCTTTTGAAATATTCTGAAACTCATTTTCAAAATTTGAGTTATTGGGTTTTATTCAAATTATTTTTCTCCAAAAAATAAAATATATGGAAAATAGGTTAAAATGATTCCCTAAATTAGAAAATTGGAGAAAAATAAATTTGAAATCATTTTGGCATTTTTAAAATGATTTTTATTGGATTTTATTGCAACAGTAGCACTTTATGATTTATATAAATTTGTGATGATTTTATTTGAACGTAGAAAAATGTTCACATTGTAGGAAATCTTTTTCTGAAAAAATTGATATATAATATGCCTATATAAATTTTATTTTTGTTTTTGTTTTTCAGTTTTCCTTTCCGTTAATATTTTTTTAAATGTGCGTGCGGCTGGTAACTATACGACGCCCGCACGCGTAGCTTTGTGACAGCAGTGCCCCAATTGTTTTTTTACATGGGACAGGCCTAGTCAGCTATTTTTTTCTCCTTTTCATATTTTTTTTCTATCTTTCTTTTGTTCACTTTGGCAAAAAAAAAACATGTTGCGCGCACACGCCGGTCGGCCGAACTCTCTAGGCCGCCTTCCTTTTTCTTTTCCCTTTTTTCGTATATGTTCAGTCCCACATTGCCTAGTCTTTGACCCCTAAGCCTCTTTTCCACCTATAAATATAGGCCCATAGAGGCTCCAAAAATCATTCCGACTTCGGTTTAAATCAATATTTTGGTTTGACTAGATTCATTAAACAAAATATTATTTCTTCCCTCCGGCGGAAATTCTTGAAGTGGTCTCCTCTCTCCAAAGTTGTCTTTTCTCTCCCTATAAAGATATTTTTTATATACTCCCATACCTTATTATTTCTAGACTATTATAATAGAATAATTAGATTATCAATTAGTCTATGTATTTTACATTAGGCCTAGAATTTCTTTTAGTCGTAGCTATTTTTCTACCATAAAACAGCTTGTCCATGATTTTTCAATTAGCCATAACTTTTTACTCATTCATCCAAATTAGATGAAACCAACGCCTAGATTTTCGTATTGATCCCACCTATCCAGTAAATCTATCAAATAAACTTTTTGCAAATTTTAAATTTCGAAATTTGTTCAAATTCATATTCAAACTTCTTTTGATCATATCTTTTAACCGTAACTCCGTTTGAGTTGATTATTTTTACAAATCGAAGCTCTTGACCCAAACTTTCTGATAAGGCCAAATTCACTTAATTTTGGTAATGTTAGAAATTATTTTATGTTGCAAGAGTTGCTTGGTTCTAAAGTTTTCCGAAGTGTTTTCTTTGTTCTGTCCGGTCTTCTAAGTGATTGCTTATGTGTGGTTACTATTGTTTGCTTACGATAGATTGATTGGAGTGTGACAAGTAGATCTATCACGAGTTATGAGTGCGAAGAGTCTACATCAACAGTACAAGACAAGTTCATACTTTGATCATACTTTCCAATTCCTAGTTTTTATTGCATTAGTTCTATCCTCAAACACTTGCATGAGTAGGACTGGTCCTGTGGTATTGCTAGTAGCTCATGAGGTAAGAACCCAATGACTTGAGATCAACCCAAGGGAATATTCGATGTGTTACTTATTTCTTATCCATGCTTGTAGACGTGGATTGGTATGAGTGGTTTCATGAAAGTTGTGAGTGTAATAACAACTAAGGGTTTCTTTAAGGTGGAAATTTTAATACACATCTGGGTGGGTTGGTTGTGGCACCCTGGGGATGGACCAATGGTTGCCAGGACACTTGGATGGTCCAATGTTGTCCTAGGGGATCCCAGGGGACCCGTGTGATCACCCTATTGGAATGCAACCCAGGCTCAAAGGGATCATATGATATTTTCATGTCTAGAAACTTCCATGTGCAGCCACAAGCCATTATGGGCTCTCGCATAGTTGAGTATTTTGTGTGAGCTCTTTCAGTGGTAGACTAGCAGATGTAGGTGTACCGGTCTACCCAGGGTAAAGAGTAAATGCTTCTAAAAGACTATGTCTCGGTCATCCATTTCTCAAAGACCTTGAAGTGCGAGAAATTAAACGGAGGCGATCGAGTCTTATGGGGAAAAGAGCACAAACCTCTGCAGAGTGTACAAACTAATCATGATTAGCCGTGTCACCGGTTATAGACATCTTTGAGTATCTAGAACTGGATTAAATCTCAACACTCAATTTAATTAATTTGTTGGGTTAATAATGACTTTGGTTCGTGATTGATATGGAGGAACCATACTCAATTGTTCATGAAATAAATTTAACAAAGTAGTTAAATAAATGCATTCCTTTGTGGTAGGGAAAAATAAGCTTTATGCAAAAACAACCTTACAGCCTCCACCAGCCAAATATGCATGTAGTTGTAGGCTTTGTTCATCATTACTGCTACAGTGTGAATTTGCCAGTACATTCAATGTACTGACCTACATGGCTGCAACATCTCATGTTGCAGGAATTATTTCAACGAGTAAGTGTTACGTTAGGGTTGCATTGTCTACACTCAACTTTGCCGTTGGTGTTGATGGGAATCCACAACTTTGTTGTTACTTCCGCTATATGGATTGAGGTAATAGTATTTACGTTACTTTATACATGTGATTTACCTCTGTTATAAATCCTTGAGTACTGTGTGTGTCAGCATACCGATCTAGGGATGACAGTTAAGCACAGAGACTTGATCCATTCGGGTTGGGCCGCTACAGAACTGTTGCCACCTTGATCACGGGTCGTTAGTGGGCCGGATATCACGTCGGACCATATGAGGCCCATGGGCAGCACGGCCATTCCCTGGCCGAAAGACACACCGGGATGAAATGGGCCCATGTCTTCAGCGGACCTCTAACAGGCCAAAATGTCATTGGGCCGTAATCGGGCCCAAATACTCGGTGAAACATTAACATGCCAGATTTGGCTTTGGACCATAAATGGGCCATGTTTAAGCAGGCCGTTAGTGGGCTGGCCCAATAGTACCTGAGTAAATACTACGGGCCTTTAACTGGGCCGGCCTTCTTATCCTATATGAGCCTCTGTTGGGCCTTGCCATGTGTCGACGTATCATAGGCACGTCTCCTCCATTGGATGGACGACATCTGGCCCACCGAGGAGCCGACATGTGTTTCCTCCGGCCATTGACGATTTTACACGTGGAAAATCCCCATTGGTTAGGGCTGATAACGGGTTATCGGATTCAAACCGTAACCTGATAGCTTAACGGCAACCCGTTAAGGTGGATGCCACGTGTCGGTTACTCTTGATAAAAACACTTCCGTGACGCGCCATTTTTCGTCATGGAAGTGGACACTTCCGTGATGATAATTTTGGTATTGTCATGGAAAACTTCTACGACAGCACAGGTATGATTGTCTACTCTGTCATAAAATTGTCATGGATGCACATGCATGACAGAAAATGTGACCTACTGTGACAAACATGTATTATCACGAAAGAATTTTTTTGTAGTGCATATTCATTCTGGCAAGGACAAGTGCAATCAACTTCCACATCTTGCACTAGTTCAAGGAGTCACAAACCCTCTTGTTGGTAAGTCAAGGGACAAGGTAACCTAATGCTTTCATGGACATCATCATATGTGTGTTTCAATCTATGTCTATGGATATCCTTGTTTGTTCCTTGTGGGACTAACCCATGTAGGTATTGCAAGTTGTAGGATCGAAAGTATGTCTAGAGGGGGGGTGATTAGACTACTTGTAAGTATAAAAATTCTGCCTTTTGACAAAGAACAGTTTTTGGCAGATTCACAGTTTTGATCAAGTCAAGCATCACCCTACACATGCAATTCTAGAGTATAGGCAGCGGAAAGTAAATTGCACATGTAGTAAAGAGAGGTCGAGAAGAGAAAACGCAATTTTGGAGACGCGGTGATTTTTCCGTGGTTCCGATAGGTGGCGCTATCGTACATCCACGTTGATGGAGACTTCAACCCACGGAGGGTAACGGCTGCGAGAGTCCATGGAGGGCTCCACCCACGAAGGGTCCACGAAGAAGCAACCTTGTCTATTCCATCATGGCCTACGCCCACGGAGGGCTAGCCTTACTCGGGGTAGATCTTCACGAAGTAGGCGATCTCCTTGCCCTTACAAACTTCTTGGTTCAACTCCACATCTCGACGACGGAGGCTCCCAAGCGACACCTAACCAATCTAGGAGGCACCACCCTCCAAAAGGTAATAGATGTTGTAGATGATGATGAACTCCTTGCTCTTGTGCTTCAAATGATAATCTCCCCAACACTCAACTCTCCTCACTGATTTGGCTGTGGTGGAAGAAAGGATTGAGTGGAATGCAACTTGGGAAGGCTAGAGATCAAGCTTCATATGGTGGGAGTGGAGCAACTTGATCTCAACACAAGGGTAGGTAGTTCTCTTCTCAGAAATGTAAGGTAGGAGTGGTAGTTCTTTCTGATGGCTCTCTCCACGAATGAAGAGGGGGTGGAGGGGTATAAATAGCCTCCACACAAAATCCAACCGTTACACACATTTGAGCAATCTCGGTGGGACTGAAGTGGACAACTCGGTGAGACCGATAGTTCAAATAATGTGAACGTTGGGGTTTTCGGTGGGACCGAATAAACAATCTCGGTTAGTCCGATTCGTGCAATGACAAGAGCATGCCAGTTTCGGTGGGACCAACTTCATCATCTCGGTGACACCGATTTGATGACAGAAGGTTACAGAACCTTGGCAACTCATGTTTCGGTGAGACCGAGTTCAGAATCGGAAAATCCGAGTTTACTAGGGTTTGGCTTATGGCTGAGGTGGTTCATCTCGGTGTGACTGAGTTTGGAATATCGGTGGGACCGAGATTACTTATGAGTGTATATGGCAGTGAAAGTTGCTGATAGTTTAGGAGATGTATCACTAAGCACTTGAGCAACAAGATCATCATCATAACCTCATCCCCTTTTAATAGTATTGGCTTTTCCTATGGACTCAATGTGATCTTGGATCACTAAACCAAAAATGGAGTCTTGAGCTTTTGCCAATGCTTGCCTTAGCATTTTGAGGGGTCCACTTCTTCAGTCCTTGCCATACCCATATCACTGAACTTCTCTGAAATGATTCTCAAGTAACTATTAGTTCAATGATATATATGTTATTATTAATTACCAAAACCACCCGGGGATTAGTTGCACTTTCAATCTCCCCCTTTTTGGTAATTGATGACAACATATAGATCAGAGCTTCGACAAAGGATATAATCAATGAATAATATCATCGCTTTGAGAAGTATGTGATAAGCAAGAGCTCCCCCTAAATTTGTGCATTATTTAAGATTTGCGTTTGAATGCAAATGCACAATCGATTAGGATCATGGGTCACTCTTCCATGTCACATACATCTTGGTGGAGCGCACAAAATGATAAGAATGAACAGCATGCACCCAATCACCAAGACATGAGTAAATAGTCATACGAGATAGGAATGGCATATGATAAGCATTAAGCACACAT
The DNA here is from genome assembly GCA_902687465.1 of Secale cereale. Classification (NCBI taxonomy): domain Eukaryota; kingdom Viridiplantae; phylum Streptophyta; class Magnoliopsida; order Poales; family Poaceae; genus Secale; species Secale cereale. Next base: position 350,375,291 of record LR738713.1, read on the forward strand.
TAAAGCATAGTACGACCAAGCACTCATTAAGGTAGCATCAAACGGAGTATCAAGCACACTGAATGTCTCGAAAACCAAAAGTATCTCAAAGAAACCGCAAAAGAACGAAAGAGCAAAAGCGCAAAGACAACAGCACTCTCTCTCTCTCGAAGCCCTATGATCTATACAATTTCTCCCCCTTTGGCAACAAGTTACCAAAAAGTTCGAAAAAGCATAGAGCTAATCGTCACTGTGGACTCTGCTGGCGGCTCCCGTCTGGGTTGATGTCGGAGTGGATATGACAGCATCGGCGAATACTTCAGCTGATGTCTGTGCTGGAGGAGTGGACACTGGAGCTGGAGCTGGAGTAACTGCTGGAACTGTGGGAGGTGCTGAAGCTGTAGTCCTGGTGTCAGTCACTGGAATAGCAGCTGATCGGGATCCTTTGGGAACCGGAGCAGTCTGTCGATGAGAATCCTGGACTAAGTCATCCTGCAACTCACGCATAAGCTCTGCCTTGTCCTGCTTTGCTTCCTCAATGTCTGCCTCGAGCTTGTTGACGGTCACTTGTACTTCAGTCAGCTTCACGTCCAGAGCGTGGATCTTCTCGTCCACAATCCTCTCTAAGCTCTCCTGAGACTGTTCAATGCTGGCCAGGCGTTGTTCAATCCTTTGAGTAGCTTCAAGAATTTGCTCTCCGAAACTCTTTGGTTTAGCTGCTGCTGCTGCTGCTTTGTCAGCTTTGGCTTTCTTAGCAGCTGCGATCTTGGCTTGACCTTCAACAGATGTCGGATCCTCCTCATCCATCACAACAACATTGTCTTCATGCTCTGGCTGCAACGGTAAATGTTTTCTATCCAACAAGAATGTGCCCGTGCCAAACTTGGCATTGATAAGCATCTGAATCTGCGGGGCAAATCCACATGACCTTTTCTGGTCAGCTGCAGTCCTCTTAATGGTCTCTACCATCAAGTCCATCACCTTGAAAGGTGCTTTCTCATCAAGTATATGCAGCATGTTGATAGAGTATCCTCTGATCATGCGATGATCTCCAGATTTGGGCATCAAGGTATGCCTCAAAATGGTATTAGTGGTAGGTAAGCCTGCCTGGAGATGGTAGACTGAGCCGAGCTTCCAGATTTCCAAATCCTCTGCTGGAACCTCTTTGTACATGTTTTTCATGGATTCATGATTCTTCTTTGGAATCCCATATACATCAATATCATCTTCTCGTTGCACTGGAGCATTCAGAATTTCTGCCCATTCTTCAACAGAAGAAGAAAACCTTTAACCTTCAGTCATCCACGTAATCTTTCCATCAGGGTAGAAGTGAGCTGTGGCATAAAATTGCATTATCATCTCATCATTCCAACTGGTCAATTTCTGACCTACAAAATCTGCAACTCCACATGCAGTGAAACTTTCATGCACATGTGGAAAGAAATCTATGTGCTCTTCGCTGTCAATGTACTTCCAGTCAACATATCTGGTGTCTGCGACTATGGGCTTCTTGTCCATCAGCACGGTCTCATAGAAGTCCTGCTGCTCTCTGGTGCGAAATCTGGGATCTACAGCAGTTCTTCTCCTCACGGCATATGGGTCAGTTTGTCTCCATAGCCTGAGACCTCTATCTTTCCTTGCCTTCATATCCTCAGCTTGAGGATGAGCATCATTATGGAGTGGCAGTTTTGGACGAAGTTTCAGCAAAACTTGTCCTTCATCATCAGACTCAGCTGGTGGCACATCATCCTTGTTCTTTTCAAACGCTGGAATGTTTCTGATGGTCCTCTTGGGCTTGGCAGCAAGCTTTGCTGGAGCTGCCTTAGCTGGAGCAGATTTCTTGGGCTTTGATGTGGCTCCAGCCTTAATGGCATCACCCATGAGCTTCGGCTTCTGAGGAGGAGGCTGGGGTGCTTCCTCATCCTCATCCTCTACTGCTGCATCTGCATGAGAATCAATATACATATCTGCTCGAGCTTCTGACACATGCACTACCCTCTTTCTCTTGGTGGTTTTCTTCACTTTGCTTGCAGCTGCCTCTCCCAAATTCAGCTTCTTAGCAACAGTTGACTGCTTGACTTTGCTGGTGCCCTTCTTAGATTGTTGACCATGTTGCTCTTTGGCAACAACCTTCCTTTTAGGCTTTGAGGTCACCTCTTCCTCAACAACAAAATCTGAATCCTCATCATCTGAATTCTTCTCCTTTCTAGCTCTGGTGGCTGCAGGAGGCAGGCCACTTGGTGTACTCCTCTCACCATCATCAGATGAGCTACTAGAATCAGGACTAGTGTCTGCCTCTGGAATGTCTGCAATGGGTGTCTCTGACCTGTTCTCACTATCACTGGTATCTGACATGGCTGACAACCTGTGAATAGATAAGGTATAGGCAGAGAAGAAGAGTCATCACAAACTGCAGAAGTTTTTGCAAAAAAAATGAGTTCAAATTCTAGTATTAAGTTTTCACAGAAGACATTTCGGTCAGACCGAGTTTAAGTTTCGGTGAATCCGAAGTGTTAAACAGGAGCTTGGCACACCACTTTCGGTTTGACCGAAGTGGGTTTCGGTCCTGCCGAAAACACTAGGGTTTCACAAAATCTACATTTCGGTCACACCGATTTTGCACAACTCGGTTGGACCGAAGGGTGCAGTGCAATGGCCATAGGCCAAATCGGTTATACCGAAAATATAAAATCGGTCTCACCGAGATGTGTTCCGTGGAAACCCAACCCTAAAATTTTTACTCGAATCTAGTTCAAACGATCCAATCTGGTGTACAGGAGGATTTCAATCGTGGCAAGATATTAGGCAATCCAAACGTGCATTGAATCGGAGATGGGAGCACGAGTGGGATCAAAACTCACCCTAACTTGGTGGAGTCTTTCTACGGCGGCAACGGCGCGGAGGAGATGGCCGTTGACGGCGACGGAGACCTGCGGCGAGGGCGCACAGGCGACGACGGCGACGATCCGGAGACCAAGGCGACGACAGCAAGGGATGTGGGGGCGAAACGTTTGAAGGAGGAATCAATGCGCGCGGCCCTTGGAGTATATACCCCTTTGCTGTCGGTGGGACCGAGTTGTAAAACTCGGTGGCACCGAGATGGATAACTGCTAGGCAGTTATGCACTTCCGTCACGCCGAAAATCACAACTCGGTTTCACCGAGATGAAAACCTAGATCAGTCTAAATGCTTTCGGTTCGACCGAGTTTGAGTGAGTTGGTCTGACCGAAATCAATTAGAAGGTTTTGGAGATTAGCCCTTGACGGATCGGTGGCTCCGAGTGCTCCTCACTTGGAGGGTCCGAAAATGACTTGTTCAAAGTTTGTGATACAAGCATGAATAGAATTTGAGACAAGAAAGCATAGATAGCTAGGGGAGGTACTTAAGCATTCTTGTCCATCCATTTGGTCAGAAAAATCAAAACGACCAAAACAACAAATGGATATCCTCGAATGGATAAAATCATGTATCCAACATGCTCACACAATAAGATAGCAAATGAAATATGTGTCAAACATGCACAACCAAAACTCTAGCAACTAACACACAATTTGTCGATGACTAGGTCATCTTTATATGAGTATTTTGACTTAGGAGCCAAATGAGAACATTTGATCATAGGTCATACTCATCGTTTAAGCACAAGTGGGGTTACCACTTTTACATAAAGCATTGATGTGTTCACATCATTTGAAGATGCTTTAGCTCAATTTTTAGAGCAAAGCTCCCCCTAGATGTGAGAACCCCTTTTAAAGGGTAAAACTAACCTTGGGTTGTCGTAGAAGACTTCATGTAGATGTTGAAGATGTGGATGCTCAATGTTGATGGAGATCATCAAGAGTTGGGAGCTATCCTTTGGATTCGGGCACTTTCAATACCTACATGGGTTAGTCCCACAAGGAACAAACAAGGATATCCATGGACATAGATTGAAGTTCACAATAGATGATGTCCATGAAAGCAATGATTACCTTGTCCCTTGACTTACCAACAAGAGGGTTTGTGACTCCATGAACTAGTGCACGATATGGAAGTTGATTGCACAAGTTTTTTGCCAAAATGAATGTGAGTGAAGTATGTTGGCGGAGTCACCCTCAAGAACTTTCTAGTTCTTCTTCTTCGGGATCCACATCGTCTTGATGGGAATCCTTGGGGTTGTAGTTGAGCTTGACGAAGTAGAACTTGACGTTTCCTTGGGAACCCACTTGACCATGGCTTGAGGTGCTTCAACGAATGCATCAATCTCCTGTTGAAGCTTGTCCTTGGCTTTTAGCTTGTGGTCTTGTGGTGGAAGGTCATCTTGAGCTTGTTCCATATTGGAAGAAGTAGGATCATACTTCTCCTTTTGAGAAACAAACTGTGGAGTAGGATATTGACCTTCTTCCCACTCAACACCTTCGGCGTTGAACTTTCGCTCAAAACCAATTCCTTGATTCTTCCGGTGCCTTCCTTGCTTGCGAACAATTTCCTCAAAGTTCTTGCTTCCGGCAAGGCTCTTGTAGACACCTTTCTCTATGATCCCTTTCAATAAACTATTCTCTTGCTCAAGTGTAACTTGGCTTGAAACATTGTTAGTGGAATCAAGAGAACTACTAGAAGCAACAACATTGGATTTAGCATGGTTATTGTTACTGCTAGAGGAAGAATTTTTCTTATGCTTGTCATGCTTAGTCTTAATGGGTGGCAAGAAATTAGACAAGAAAAGTCGTTTGGCAAGATATGAAGAACTCTTCTTTCGAAGATCGTCATTGATTGCTTTTAGAAACTCATGTTCTTGCTCTAGAGTGAGCTTCTCGAAGCATAGCTTCTCATGAGATCTTAGGAGCTCTCTATGATCTTCTTGAGTTGTTTCATGAGCTAACTTAAGAGTGTTTAGTTCTTTAGTTAGATGCTCAATCTCCTTCATAGCATTGTCATTCGACTCTTCTCGACTATAAAGACTACTAGCATGTTCATCGTTACTAGGCTCACTGGATTTATCATGCAAGAGCTCATCTTCACCAAGCAAGTCATCCTCATCACTACTGAAGTCAATGAATTCAGGGTGTGATACCTTGGGGCCTTTAGCCATGAAGCATCTTCCAATTCCCTCATTTGGTGAATCAAATAAGTCGTAGGAGTTGGAGTTGGAGGATACGAGAGCAAGACCGGCAACACCTTCATCTTGACTGTAGTCGGAGTCGGAGTGATAGCTTCCATCGGATTGATTGTCGGAGTCGGAGCCGGAGACCCATTCACCTACATGAGCTTGATGTTTTCTTCTTGTGTAGCTCCTTGATGACTTGTCTTTCCTCTCCGAATCCTTGCTTCTCCGAGAGGGTCTTCGTTCATAACGATCATCTCTACTCCTTCTCTCTTTCCGAGGTGACTCATCTCTTGAACTTCTTCTTCTTGGAGATTCTTCTCTTCTCTTGTGGGGAGCCGTACACTCATTTGAGTAGTGTCCGGGTCTTCCACAATTGTAGCAGTTTCGATCACGACTAGAAGATCTCTTTTCATCATATGATCTAGACTTTGAGCTTCTCTCTTTGCCTCTATTCTTGTAGAATTTGTTAAAGTTCTTAACCATTAGGCTTATCTCTTCATTGGAAACTAACTTGTCACTTGAGGTTGTGGGAGCATCACTTGTAGCTTTGTAAGCACCACTCGACTTGTTGTGAAGCTCTTCCTTATCCTTAAGTGTCATCTCATGAGCAACAATTCTTCCAATGACTTCGGTTGGCTTGAGAGTCTTGTAGTTTGGCATCATTTGGATCAAAGTGCACACGGTGTCATACTTTCCATCCAAAGCTCTGAGAATCTTCTTGATGATGAATCGGTCGGTCATTTCTTCGCTTCCTAAGCCGGCAATCTCATTTGTGATGAGAGCAAGCCTAGAGTACATTTCAGCGACTCCTTCACCATCCTTCATCTTGAACTTGTCAAGTTGACCTTGAAGAATATCTAGCTTTGATTCCTTCACGGACTCGGTACCTTCGTGCATTTCAACCAAAGTATCCCAAATCTCTTTTGCATTCTCAAGACGGCTTATTTTGTTGAACTCCTCGGGACACAAGGCATTGAAGAGAATGTCACAAGCTTGAGCATTGTTTTGCAACATCCGCAATTCTTCCGGTGTAGCTTCGCGATCCAGAACTTTTCCTTCCTCGAAGAATTCACCTTGCATACCAACACAAATAATGCCCCATGCGGCTGGGTTATGACCAAGAATATGCATTTTCATTTTATGCTTCCAACTAGCAAAATTTGTACCATCAAAGTAAGGACCTCTACGAAAATTACCCTCACTAGACGCCATACTCTCCTAGGTTGTGAAACCAAGCTTATGGAGTCCAATGCAATGGAAACCAATACAATGGAGACCAAAGCTCTGATACCACTTGTAGGATCGAAAGTATGTCTAGAGGGGGGGGTGATTAGACTACTTGTCAATATAAAAATTCTGCCTTTTGACAAAGAACAGTTTTTGGCAGATTCACAATTATGATCAAGTCAAGCATCACCCTACACATGCAATTCTAGAGTATAGGCAGCGGAAAGTAAATTGCACATGTAGTAAAGAGAGGTGGAGAAGAGCAAACGCAATTTTGGAGACGCGGTGATTTTTCCCGTGGTTCCGATAGGTGGCGCTATCGTACATCCACGTTGATGGAGACTTCAACCCACGGAGGGTAACGGCTGCGCGAGTCCACGGAGGGCTCCACCCACGAAGGGTCCACGAAGAAGCAACCTTGTCTATTCCATCATGGCCTACGCCCACGGAGGGCTAGCCTTACTCGGGGTAGATCTTCACGAAGTAGGCGATCTCCTTGCCTTTACAAACTTCTTGGTTCAACTCCACATCTCGACGACGGAGGCTCCCAAGCGACACCTAACCAATCTAGGAGGCACCACCCTCCAAAAGGTAATAGATGTTGTAGATGATGATGAACTCCTTGCTCTTGTGCTTCAAATGATAATCTCCCCAACACTCAACTCTCCTCACTGATTTGGCTGTGGTGGAAGAAAGGATTGAGTGGAAAGCAACTTGGGAAGGCTAGAGATCAAGCTTCATATGGTGGGAGTGGAGCAACTTGATCTCAACACAAGGGTAGGTAGTTCTCTTCTCAGAAATGTAAGGTAGGAGTGGTAGTTCTTTCTGATGGCTCTCTCCACGAATGAAGAGGGGGTGGAGGGGTATAAATAGCCTCCACACAAAATCCAACCGTTACACACATTTGAGCAATCTCGGTGGGACCGAAGTGGACAACTCGGTGAGACCGATAGTTCAAATAATGTGAACGTTGGGGTTTTCGGTGGGACCGAATAAACAATCTCGGTTAGTCCGATTCGTGCAATGACAAGAGCATGCCAGTTTCGGTGGGACCAACTTCATCATCTCGGTGACACCGATTTGATGACAGAAGGTTACAGAACCTTGGCAACTCATGTTTCGGTGAGACCGAGTTCAGAATTGGAAAATCCGAGTTTACTAGGGTTTGGCTTATGGCTGAGGTGGTTCATCTCGGTGTGACTGAGTTTGGAATATCGGTGGGACCGAGATTACTTATGAGTGTATATGGCAGTGAAAGTTGCTGATAGTTTAGGAGATGTATCACTAAGCACTTGAGCAACAAGATCATCATCATAACCTCATCCCCTTTTAATAGTATTGGCTTTTCCTATGGACTCAATGTGATCTTGGATCACTAAACCAAAAATGGAGTCTTGAGCTTTTGCCAATGCTTGCCTTAGCATTTTGAGGGGTCCACTTCTTCAGTCCTTGCCATACCCATATCACTGAACTTCTCTGAAATGATTCTCAAGTAACTATTAGTTCAATGATATATATGTTGTTATTAATTACCAAAACCACCCGGGGATTAGTTGCACTTTCAATCTCCCCCTTTTTGGTAATTGATGACAACATATAGATCAGAGCTTCGACAAAGGATATAATCAATGAATAATATCGTCGATTTGAGAAGTATGTGATAAGCAAGAGCTCCCCCTAAATTTGTGCATTATTTAAGATTTGCGTTTGAATGCAAATGCACAATCGATTAGGATCATGGGTCACTCTTCCATGTCACATACATCTTGGTGGAGCGCACAAAATGATAAGAATGAACAGCATGCACCCAATCACCAAGACATGAGTAAATAGTCATACGAGATAGGAATGGCATATGATAAGCTAAAGCAACTCTAAGGGTGTGAACACAACAATGCTTTTTGTAAAACTGGTAACCCCACTTGCGCTTAAACGATGAGTATGACTGATACGTCCAAAACGTATCTATAATTTCTGCTTGCTCCATGCTTCTTTTGTGTGATATTGCTATGATATTTATGCACTTCCATACACTTTTGATCATATTTGGACTAACCTATTAACTCAGTGCACCACAGTGCCAGTTCCTGTTTTCTGCTGTTTTTCTATTTCAGATTTCCCCCATATTAAAAGTGCTCCAAAAATTCCGGGAAAAATACAGAAAAAATCAGCGTACAGGAAGCATCGAGAAAAACCAAAGTGCGGCCAGAGGGGAGCCAGGGGCAGCCCAGGAGGCCCCACCCCTGGCCGTCCTAGGGGGGCGCCTGGGCCCCCCTCTCCGCTTCTGGTGACCCCCTTTGGTATATATACTCCTCGCGTCCCGAAACCCTCGAGGACGGAACCCTTTTTTACGATCTAGGCTCTGTTCCGCCTCCGCCGCGCGTCCAAGGTCGGGAGCACCAGGAGAACTCTTCCCGGCACCCTGCCGGAGGGGAGAATCACCACCGGGAGCTTCTCCACCACCATGGATGCTTCCCGGATGAGTTGTGAGTAGTCCCCCTTGGACCATGGGTCCATGCCCAGTAGCTATGTGATGTTCTCCTCCCCTCTTTGTTCTTCATGGTTTAGACCTCGTGAGCTGCCCTACATCATCAAGGCACATATGTAATCTTTCTGTTGTTGCTATGCTGAGTTTGCTGGGATCCGATGGATTATGAGATTATGTTCAGATTGTGTGTGAGTAATATAATTGATTCACCTCTTTTATATTTTAGTTCTTGAGTAATTCTTGCATGTTCTCCGTTGCTGTTTATTGCTTTGGCCAAGTAGTAGGTAGTAACTCCAAGAGGGAACGTCATGCTTGATTGTGGGTTCATGCCCCCTGATGACTAGTTTGAGTGACAGAAACATGAGTCTAGGGGATGTGCTGTTGCCACAAGGGGGAAAACAACGGTGCTTGTACTTGCGGGTGCAAGGATTGTTTACTTTACGCAAAGTTCTTTTAATGCAGTTGTTTGTTGCTTTGAGTCTACACTTTGGGTGGAATTCGCAACTTAATACCAGCGAGATGTTCTGGATAGATATCTCAAGGTGGATGATTAGTAGTAGATGCAGATGGATTTCGGTCTACTTGCCTTGGCGTACCGCCCATGCTTTTGAGCCTCTACCTTTCTTTAAAGCATAGTTAGCATTGGTTTGCGCACATAATCCTGTCAATTGCCCAGCTGTAATTTGTTTACCTCGCTTAGCTGTTTTATTGTCTTTTGGGAGAGAGACATCTCTAGTGAACATCATGGGACCCCGGTCCATATTACCACCATTGATCACACCTTATATTTACTTTCTGTTTCTATTTCCTAGTTGCAATCATAGCTATCATTATTATCTCTCGTGTTTGATCCTTTGTAAACAGCAAGGCCGGAGGGATTGACAACCTCTCTGTACTCGTTGGGAGCAAAGTTATTTGTATCTGTGTGCAGGTCCTGTCAACCGCTAAGTATCTGGCGCTGTTAGCCGTTGACACCTTCTTGTCGACCCTCGGAGTCTCACGGGATTCGATCCTTGGTATCTTGCCAAGGGAAACTTGTCGTTACGCTACATCTCAAACCTTCCACTTGGGGTAACCAACGAGGGGCGAGAAGCCATCAAGCAAAGTTTCTGGCGCCGTTGCCGGGGAAGTAAGTGTTTGAAGGTATATCTTTAGATCTTGCAATTAAATCTTTTCGTTTCTTGGTTTTAGTTTCACTAGTTATGTTTATGGAAAACCGCACTCTTAGTTCGCTGCTTGGGGAAGGCCGCTTTACCACACCCGTGGTAGAGAAGTCTCCTCCACCTACTGAATGTATCCCGTTCCAAATACCACTTGGGATAATTCAAATAATTAGGAATAATTGTTATGATGGGACAGTCAATCCTAGTATTCATTTGTTGAAACTTACAGAACTTTGTGAGTTGTTTAAGATTTCAGGTTTGACAAGAGATGGAGTCATGAGGAAATTATTTGCCTTGTCACTGAAAGGAAAAGCATTGGAATGGTATAGGCTACTAGATGACTCTCACCTGCTGGATTGGGAAGAGATCCAGTCTCTCTTTTACTCCAAGTTTTATCCTCTTCATGAAGTCCATGAGAATAGGAATTATGTTTATAATTTCTATCCTCATGACGGAGAGAGCATAGCTCAAGCTTGGGGGAGACTGAAAACGTTAATGCTAAAATGTCCTAACCATGGGCTCCCCAAAGATATGATTATTACTAATTTCTATGTGAGGCTCTCTCGACAGGATAAAGATTTGCTCAATGCTGCCTGATACGTCCAAAACGTATCTATAATTTCTGCTTGCTCCATGCCTCTTTTGTGTGATATTGCTATGATATTTATGAACTTCCATACACTTTTGATCATATTTGGACTAACCTATTAACTCAGTGCACCACAGTGCCAGTTCCTGTTTTCTGCTGTTTTTCTATTTCAGGTTTCCCCCATATTAAAAGTGCCCTAAAAATTCCGGGAAAAATACAGGAAAAATCAGCATATCGGGAGCTTCCAGAAAAACCAAGGCAGGGCCAGAGGGGAGCGCCTGGGGCCCCACCTCCGCCTCTGGTGACCCCCTTTTGCATATATATTGCTCGCATCCCGAAACCCTCGAGGACGGAACCCTTTTTCGCGATCTCATCTCTGTTCCGCCGCCGCCGCGCTTCCAAGATCGGGAGCACC
>LR738713.1:350388112-350426788 GCA_902687465.1 Secale cereale
ATGACGGAGAGAGCATAGCTCAAGCTTGGGGGAGACTGAAAACGTTAATGCTAAAATGTCCTAACCATGGGCTCCCCAAAGATATGATTATTACTAATTTCTATGTGAGGCTCTCTCGACAGGATAAAGATTTGCTCAATGCTGCCTGATACGTCCAAAACGTATCTATAATTTCTGCTTGCTCCATGCCTCTTTTGTGTGATATTGCTATGATATTTATGAACTTCCATACACTTTTGATCATATTTGGACTAACCTATTAACTCAGTGCACCACAGTGCCAGTTCCTGTTTTCTGCTGTTTTTCTATTTCAGGTTTCCCCCATATTAAAAGTGCCCTAAAAATTCCGGGAAAAATACAGGAAAAATCAGCATATCGGGAGCTTCCAGAAAAACCAAGGCAGGGCCAGAGGGGAGCGCCTGGGGCCCCACCTCCGCCTCTGGTGACCCCCTTTTGCATATATATTGCTCGCATCCCGAAACCCTCGAGGACGGAACCCTTTTTCGCGATCTCATCTCTGTTCCGCCGCCGCCGCGCTTCCAAGATCGGGAGCACCTGGAGAACTCTTCCCGGCACCCTGCCGGAGGGGAGAATCACCACCGGGAGCTTCTCCACCACCATGGACACTTCCCGGATGAGTTGTGAGTAGTCCCTCTTGGACCATGGGTCCATGACCAGTAGCTATGTGATGTTCTCCTCCCCTCTTTGTTCTTCATGGATTAGACCTCGTGAGCTGCCCTACATGATCGAGGCACATATGTAATCTTTATGTTGTTGCTCTGCTGAGTTTGCTGGGATTCGATGGATTATGAGATTATGTTCAGATTGTGTGTGAGTAATATATTTGATTCACCTCTTTTATATTTATGTTCGTGAGTAATTCTTGCATGTTCTCCGTTGCTATTTATTGCTTTGGCCGAGTAGTAGGTAGTAACTCCAAGAGGGAACGTTATGCTTGATTGTGGGTTCATGCCCCTCGATGACTAGTTTGAGTGATAGAAACATGAGTCTAGGGGATGTGTTATTGCCACAAGGGGGAAAACAACGGTGCTTGTACTTGCGGGTGCAAGGATTGTTTACTTTACGCAAAGTTCTTTTAATGCAGTTGTCTGTTGCTTTGAGTTTACACTTTGGGTGGGACTCGCAACTTAATACCAGCGAGATGTTCTGGATAGATATCTCAAGGTGGATGATTAGTAGTAGATGCAGATGGATTTCGGTCTACTTGCCTTGGTGTACCGCCCATGCTTTTGAGCCTCTACCTTTCTTTACAGCATAGTTAGCATTGGTTTGCGCACATAATCCTGTCAATTGCCCAGCTGTAATTTGTTTACCTCGCTTAGCTGTTTTATCGTCTTTTGGGAGAGAGACATCACTAGTGAACATCATGGGACCCCGGTCCATATTACCATCACTGATCACACCCGCTATTTACTTCCTGTTCTTATTTCCTAGTTGCAGTCATACCTATCACTATTATCTCTTGCGTTTGATCCTTTGTAAACGACAAGGCCGGAGGGATTGACAACCTCTCTGTACTCGTTGGGAGCAAAGTTATTTGTATCTGTGTGCAGGTCCTGTCAAGCAAAAGTTTCTGGCGCTATTGACACCTTCTTGTCGACCCTCGGAGTCTCACGGGATTCGATCCTTGGTATCTTTGCCAAGGGAAATTTGCCGCTACGCTACATCTCAAACCTTCCACTTGGGGTAACGAACGAGGGGCGAGAAGCCATCACTGCCTCTATGGGTTCTTTCACAAACGAAAAGATTGATGCTAAATGGGAACTCCTTGAAAGAATTCAACGAAACACTGAAGATTGGGAGATCGACAAAGGTAAAGAGTCAGGTATAATTTATGAGTATTATTGCATTAAGTCCTTTGTTGAAACTACAAGTTGTAATAAGTTTAGTGCTAAGTTTGGGCTTGATTCTCAACTCCTTGTTGATTTCCTCAAATCTTTTGCTTCACATCTTAATATGCCTAAGGAGGATTGGATCAAGCATCGTGAACCTTTTAAAGAGATTTGCAAATAAAATGAAATTGTTCATGATGATTGCAACATGCATGATCCAATTCCTAAAAATGAAGTTTTATATAAGCATGTTAATTTTTGTGGAGTGGATAGACCTTGTGAAAGGCCTATGATTGAAGAAGAGAAGTATTGTAAGCAACATAAGCATGAAAGAACAATCACTTGGGTCAAAGATTTAATTGAAATTGCTTGAGAATTGTGTGACCTTTATCCTTTTACTTGTGAACTTTGCTGTATAGAGGGTCACTTTAATTTTCAATGCATGCACTTTCAAAACATAACTATTAACCAGTTGTGTGATAACATGATCACCCCTGATCTTTATGATGAGCTTGTGTTATTTTTGATGTGTGAAGAGTTATCAGAAAAGACTTCTTGGCTAGATGTTAATGCCATAGGAATAAAAAACACTTTGCAAAATTGTCATCTCTATTGTGTTGTTAATTGCCATAAAAATGATTACATAAGTAAGATTAGAAAGGAGGGAACTTTACCAAAGTATAAAAATGTCTCTTATATTTCTGCTAATAAAAAGGAGAGTTTCTCCCAAGTTTCCCCTATTGTTTCTAATGATAAACCAGGATATGTGGAGAAGCTTCATCTCCAACCACTCCCTCCTAAGGTGAAGAAGAAGAAAAAGAAGAGGAGGAGGAAGAGGAGCAAGAAGGAAGAAGAATGGGTATCAACCTGGCCTGAGCATATTCCTCCCATCAACTTTTATCCTAACGGTTGTGAGTTTAAAGAAGAAGGTGAAGTTTATTGCCTTAATTATCATCTTGATGATACGTCCGTAGGTACTATTGAAGATGATTTTGATTATGATATGCATGTTACTTATTGTGATTGGGAAAATGATGATAATGCTACTTATGATCTTGAAAATCTTTTTGGTACCAACTCTGAAAGTGATGATATGGAAAGCTCTAAGCTTGGGGATGATAGGATTGCAAATCCTTTACCCACTAGTGATGTGATAATTGATAATTCTTTTGCTAGTAAGAATAAATACAACATGTTTACAAATATAGTTGCTAGCAATGATAATGCTCTTCTCTACTATGATGATGTTATAACTCCAATCTATAGTGATTATAAAGGTACCTATGACATAAGGAGAAATTATCCTTATGAAACTTGTCATAATCATGGAGGGAATTACTCCCTTGTTGAAAACCATCTTCCTAATACACAATTAATCTATAGTGTTCAAGTTGTTTATGATAGTCCTACTCCCACTATTACCAATGAGAAAGATTATGCCTATGTGGAGAGTAAGAGTACCTTTTTGCATGTGGATCATGGTAACAATGCTTTATGTGATGCTTATATTGTTGAGTTTATTCGTGATCCCACTAAAAATTATTATTTGAAGGGAACATATGCTTATAGATATTTCAATAATATCAAGTTCCCTCTCTTTATGTTGAAGGTTTTGAAGCTGCACTTGTTTTGTCTTCCTATGCTTATTGCTTTGTGCTTCCGTGAATTATTCTATTGCAATATTCCTATGCATAGGAAGCATGTTAGGCTTAAATGTGTTTGGTATTTGCTTCTTGATGCTCTCTTTTGTTCTTCAACTCTTATTCCTACGAGAGCGTCATTAAAGTCTTAAGCCTATCTTTATGGCTATAAAGAAAGAGCTCTAGGGAGACAACCCTTGTTATCTTTGCTTTCAGTTTGTTCTTTCAGTTTTTAGTGGTCTTGATGTTTGTTACTACAGTAGCAACATCATTGTATCTTTATTTTTCAGCTTTGTGCCAATTTTAGCCTCTGATTGCAAGAAAGTTCAAAAGTTGTGACATGCTGTCCAGAAAACAGATTCTGTCCTTGGACAGAAAAATTCGAATAAAATCACCAGATCATCTTTTTGATCTGAATTGTTTTGACAGCATGCTCTATACAATTGGCTTTCGAGCTTCTGTTCTGAGTTTTTTGATTTGAGTTGAAGAAGTGCCCCGAAAAAATTATTTACTACTTGCTGGTCTGTTTTTCACAGATTCTGTCCTGTTTTGCCTTTTCTTCGTTTTGCAAACCTTGAGCTTGCTTTTTCTTTGCAAAAACCTTTTGGCAATCTTGAGAAATAGTAGCTCTTCAAGATTATCTTTATTTCCAGTAGGGAAAAAATATTTTATTGTGGGTACTAACCTCGCTAATCAGACTATGATGAGTTATGTATGAAGGGAGTTTTCAAGTGTGCGAGGGAAGATGATAAAAGAAGATTCAGGAGTGTCAAACGCTCAAGCTTGGGGATGACCCCATGCACCCCCAAGAAATATCCAAGGAGACTCAAGCATCTAAGCTTGGGGATGCCCCCGTGCATCCCCTTCTCCATCAACAATTATCAGTTCGTCCTTCGTTCCATTATATTTTAATCACTTCATGTGTTATGTGCTATGCTTGGAGCGTCTTGCTCTTAGTTTCCTTTTTAGTTTTCTTTAGCTTTGCTTGCTGTTCATAACAAGTTAGAACCCAGCTTTCTTTGTGTGGGAGAGAAACACGCTCCACTTCAACCTAGAACACAACATAGGATTTTCATGCTTATCTTTGTTGTGTGTGTTCTTTGTCTTTCCATAGCTGCTGTCATGTTTAGCTCTTAGCTTTCATGCTTTTCTTTTTAAAAGAGCTTTTGTTTAGTTGGTTGCTGAACTCTCTTGAGTTTTCATGTTTATCTTGTTAAGAGAGTTTGCCTATTGCACTGAGTTGTGTGTCTTAACTTAAAGTAGGTAATTGAGGTTGCTATTTAATTTTAGTAGTAACCTGCAATAGTTTTGAGGTATTGCCATGAGTAATGTCTGAACTTTTGGTGTCAAGAGCTTTAGCCTATTAGTGATAGATGTCATATTTTGGGCAATCCGTGTTTATTTTCGAAAACCTACAAAATAGTTGAGAACTTTAGCTACTAGATGGATCACTAATCTTTGGAGGGATCGAATATTAGAGTACACTCACGTACCATGGGTCGAGGATGCGCAAGGGTAACCAAACCCCCATACACACCTCCTCGGGGTACTTGTCTCTTTGTGAACCTCCTAATTAGATTGAGAGTTACCGATAATAAGTGCATGAGTTCTTCGGACTAATGTGAGTATTCGAAAGTTGACACTTCCACCTAGCCATATTTTTCTAGCCTCTTCGGTACCGTTCATTGCCCTTTCTCACCTCGAGAGTTGGCGCATACTTCGTCGGTGCATCCAAATCCTTGGCACGATACGCTCTGTCATCATAAGCCTCATTATATCCTTCCTCAAAACAGCCACCATACCTACCTATCAAGGCATTTCCATAGCCTTTCCGAGATACATTGACATGCAACATCCATCTTCTCATGACTTGATCTTCATGTCATACATGCTTTTTGCTTGGTCGATGAGCCGCATGCTAGTTGGGCCTTGCCCTAATCATTGCTACATGACGCGCTAGTATCATTGCGTATCCTGCTACACTGGCAGAGGCATACATTTGCATACATCATGATAGTTTCATTTTCTTTATGTTGAGTACTTTTGTAAAGTGTGAAAGATCCTCTATACTTCTTGTAATACATAGAGTGTTGCCCCTAAAGTGAGGAAAAGATCCCAAAGAGGACAAATCAAAAGATCCCAAAGAGGACAAAATCAAAGATCCCAAAGAGGACAAATGAGAGATAAATAGAAAGAGCCATTGAGGCCACAAAAAAATAAAAAATATAGAAAAAAGAGAAAAAGAAATAAAAAGAGAGAAGGGGGCACACTACTATTTCTTTTGAGAGATCCACACTCGTACTCCATCTTATACCTTGTACTCCATAGAGATTATCATTCATGCATATAGCTATGCGGGGACCTTTACACTATAGAACTTGGCTTGTATATTCCAATGATGAACCTCCTCAAAAGAGCTCTAGGTCTTCTTGAGCAAGCAAGTTGGATGCACCCCCACTAGTTCCATTGGAGAGCTTACCTTAGCTCATATGTGCATCCGTTGCATGGCAATCCCTACTCCTCACATCATATCTATCATTTGGCTTTCTCTCCCCGATGATTGTCCTCATTGATGTGAGCCTTTCACACCTTTTTTGTCTTCCCCCTTCATCATTTTTCTCTCTTGGCCATCCTAAGTGTCGACTTTCTTGCTTACGCTCATCCATTGCATGAGTGCTCAAAATATCGAAAGGGAGTGGATCATTTTGACTTGTACCTGGCTGACGGTCCGGGGATGAGTCAAGATAAGATTCCAAAGAAGACCAAGTGTGAAACTTTAGTAGATTAAGTTCTCAACAATACAAAAACTATGTTTTACTCTCTCATATATCCCCATCCCCTTTCTTGCACGCAAACACCATTTGGAGACATTCGAGTCACGGACAGCGAGAGCTCTTGCACCTTTATGTTCTTATGTTACTTGTTACAATGCTAATATAGACTCTTGCTTGTTATGACTTGAATTGAATTACATGCCTTGATAGCTTCACTTAAAAAGTTCTTATATGGTTGGTAGCATGTCACCACAGAAATTATGCTTCTTATCATTTACCTACTCGAGGACGAGCAGGAATTAAGCTTGGGGATGTTGATACGTCCAAAACGTATCTATAATTTCTGCTTGCTCCATGCTTCTTTTGTGTGATATTGCTATGATATTTATGCACTTCCATACACTTTTGATCATATTTGGACTAACCTATTAACTCAGTGCACCACAGTGCCAGTTCCTGTTTTCTGCTGTTTTTCTATTTCAGGTTTCCCCCATATTAAAAGTGCTCTAAAAATTCCAGGAAAAATACAGGAAAAATCAGCGTAACGGGAGCTTCAAGAAAAACCAAAGCAGGGCCAGAGGGGAGCCAGGGGCAGCCCAGGCGGCCCCACCCCTGGCCGCCTAGGGGGGGCGCCTGGGCCCCCCTCTCCGCCTCTGGTGACCCCCTTTGGCATATATACTCCTCGTGTCCCGAAACACTCGAGGTCGGAACCCTTTTCTCCAGAAGCAATTCCGATCTCCGCCGCCATCGCCACCAAGTTTCGAGGGACCAGAATTCCTGTGCCGGCATCCTGCCGGGATGGGGAAGTGCCCCCGGATTCATCTCCATCGACGTTGCTTCCTCCCTCCATGATGCGGGAGTAGTTCCTCCTCGGGGCTGAGGTTTCTACCAGTAGCTATGTGGTCAATTCTCTATCCCATTATGTGATCTTCGTTGTGATCATAGGTTATGTTAATCTAGGGTGATCCCATGATGTTTCCCCTTCCTCTATGTATTGGATTGATGTACTCACTTGTCTTTATCTAGTATAATCCCCGAGACCAAGGTGACAGCGGTCTATTGGACATGGATTAGAAGAATATTTTCATGAGTGATTTCCTCTTTTGTGTGTTGATTGAAGATTGAGAGTCTCTTGGTGCTTGTCTTTGACTATCCTTGAGATATGTTGTGGTGATTGTGGTACTCTCTTTGGATGGCCACGGTGACATTGGGAAATCCATAGATTGAGAACTACGAACTTTGAGGTGTGCTTTTGTAGCCCTACATAATTCTCGTCCTCTCTTGACCACAAAGGAATGACCTCCGAGTGCGTCCCCCTTGCATGTTTTATGGGAAATATCATGTGATTCGATTATGTTAATGTTGTTGGGAGTTGCCACTAGTGAAAGTATGAAGCCTAGGCCTTGTTTCCACCATTGCAATACCATTTGTGCTCACGTTTACCACTTGTTTGCTTGCTGCACTTTTTATTACAGATTTATATTACTTTGCTTTGCCACTCCTATCATCCATATTTTACCATCTCTTCGCCGAACTAGTGCACCTATACAACTCCTAGTTGTATTAGGTCTGTTGGGGACACAAGAGACTTCTTGTATCTTAGTTGCAGGGTTGCTTGAGAGAGAACATCTTCGACCTCTACTTCCCTGAGTTCGATAAACCTTAGGTCATCCACTTGAGGGAAATTGCTGCTATCCTACAAACCTCTGCGCTTGGAGGCCCAACATAGTCTACAAGAATAGAAGCGTGTGTAGACATCAAGCAATTTCTGGCGCCGTTGCCGGGGAAGTAAGTGCTTGAAGGTATATCTTTAGATCTTGCAATTAAATCTTTTCGTTTCTTGTTTTTAGTTTCACTAGTTATGTTTATGGAAAACCGCACTCTTAGTTCGCTGCTTGGGGAAGGCCGCTTTACCACACCCGTGGTAGAGAAGTCTCCTCCACCTACTGAATGTATCCCGTTCCAAATACCACTTAGGATAATTGAAATAATTAGGAATGATTGTTATGATGGGACAGTCAATCCTAGTATTCATTTGTTGAAACTTACAAAACTTTGTGAGTTGTTTAAGATTTCAGGTTTGACAACAGATGGAGTCATGAGGAAATTATTTGCCTTATCACTGAAAGGAAAAGCATTGGAATGGTATAGGCTACTAGATGACTCTCACCTGCTGGATTGGGAAGAGATCCAGTCTCTCTTTTACTCCAAGTTTTATCCTCTTCATGAAGTCCATGAGAATAGGAATTATGTTTATAATTTCTATCCTCGTGACGGAGAGAGCATAGCTCAAGCTTGGGGGAGACTGAAAACGTTAATGCTAAAATGTCCTAACCATGGGCTCCCCAAAGATATGATTATTACTAATTTCTATGCGAGGCTCTCTCGACAGGATAAAGATTTGCTCAATGCTTCCTCTATGGGTTCTTTCACAAACGAAAAGATTGATGCTAAATGGGAACTCCTTGAAAGAATTCAACGCAACACTGAAGATTGGGAGATCGACAAAGGTAAAGAGTCAGGTATAATTTATGAGTATGATTGCATTAAGTCCTTTGTTGAAACTACAAGTTTTAATAAGTTTAGTGCTAAGTTTGGGTTTGATTCTCAACTCCTTGTTGATTTCCTCAAATCTTTTGCTTCACATCTTAATATGCCTAAGGAGGATTGGATCAAGCATCATGAACCTTTTAAAGAGATTTGCAAAGAAAATGAAATTGTTCATGATGATTGCAACATGCATGATCCAATTCCTAAAAATGAAGTTTTATATAAGCATGTTAATTTTTGTGGAGTGGATAGACCTTGTGAAAGGCCTATGATTGAAGAAGAGAAGTATTGTAAGCAACATAAGCATGAAATAACAATCACTTGGGTCAAAGATTTAAATGAAATTGCTAGAGAATTGTGTGACCTTTATC
Organism: Secale cereale; assembly: GCA_902687465.1. Lineage (NCBI taxonomy): Eukaryota > Viridiplantae > Streptophyta > Magnoliopsida > Poales > Poaceae > Secale > Secale cereale. The sequence goes on from LR738713.1 coordinate 350,397,301, forward strand.
CTTTTACTTGTGAACTTTGCTGTATAGAGGGTCACTTTAATTTTCAATGCATGCACTTTCAAAACATAACTGTTAACCAGTTGTGTGATAACATGATCACCCCTGATCTTTATGATGAGCTTATGTTATTTTTGATGTGTGAAGAGTTATCAGAAAAGACTTCTTGGCTAGATGTTAATGCCATAGGAATAAAAAACACTTTGCAAAATTGTCATCTCTATTGTGTTGTTAATTGCCATAAAAATGATTACATAAGTAAGATTAGAAAGGAGGGAACTTTACCAAAGTATAAAAATGTCTCTTATATTTCTGCTAATAAAAAGGAGAGTTTCTCCCAAGTTTCCCCTATTGTTTCTAATGATAAACCAGGATATGTGGAGAAGCTTCATCTCCAACCACTCCCTCCTAAGGTGAAGAAGAAGAAAAAGAAGAGGAGGAGGAAGAGGAGCAAGAAGGAAGAAGAATGGGTATCAACCTGGCCTGAGCATATTCCTCCCATCAACTTTTATCCTAACGGTTGTGAGTTTAAAGAAGAAGGTGAAGTTTATTGCCTTAATTATCATCTTGATGATACGTCCGTAGGTACTATTGAAGATGATTTTGATTATGATATGCATGTTACTTATTGTGATTGGGAAAATGATGATAATGCTACTTATGATCTTGAAAATCTTTTTGGTACCAACTCTGAAAGTGATGATATGGAAAGCTCTAAGCTTGGGGATGATAGGATTGCAAATCCTTTACCCACTAGTGATGTGATAATTGATAATTCTTTTGCTAGTAAGAATAAATACAACATGTTTACAAATATAGTTGCTAGCAATGATAATGCTCTTCTCTACTATGATGATGTTATAACTCCAATCTATAGTGATTATAAAGGTACCTATGACATAAGGAGAAATTATCCTTATGAAACTTGTCATAATCATGGAGGGAATTACTCCCTTGTTGAAAACCATCTTCCTAATACACAATTAATCTATAGTGTTCAAGTTGTTTATGATAGTCCTACTCCCACTATTACCAATGAGAAAGATTATGCCTATGTGGAGAGTAAGAGTACCTTTTTGCATGTGGATCATGGTAACAATGCTTTATGTGATGCTTATATTGTTGAGTTTATTCGTGATCCCACTAAAAATTATTATTTTAAGGGAACATATGCTTATAGATATTTCAATAATATCAAGTTCCCTCTCTTTATGTTGAAGGTTTTGAAGCTGCACTTGTTTTGTCTTCCTATGCTTATTGCTTTGTGCTTCCGTGAATTATTCTATTGCAATATTCCTATGCATAGGAAGCATGTTAGGCTTAAATGTGTTTGGTATTTGCTTCTTGATGCTCTCTTTTGTTCTTCAACTCTTATTCCTACGAGAGCGTCATTAAAGTCTTAAGCCTATCTTTATGGCTATAAAGAAAGAGCTCTAGGGAGACAACCCTTGTTATCTTTGCTTTCAGTTTGTTCTTTTAGTTTTTAGTGGTCTTGATGTTTGTTACTACAGTAGCAACATCATTGTATCTTTATTTTTCAGCTTTGTGCCAATTTTAGCCTCTGATTGCAAGAAAGTTCAAAAGTTGTGACATGCTGTCCAGAAAACAGATTCTGTCCTTGGACAGAAAAATTCGAATAAAATCACCAGATCATCTTTTTGATCTGAATTGTTTTGACAGCATGCTCTATACAATTGGCTTTCGAGCTTCTGTTCTGAGTTTTTTGATTTGAGTTGAAGAAGTGCCCCGAAAAAATTATTTACTACCTGCTGGTCTGTTTTTCACAGATTCTGTCCTGTTTTGCCTTTTCTTCGTTTTGCAAACCTTGAGCTTGCTTTTTCTTTGCAAAAACCTTTTGGCAATCTTGAGAAACAGTAGCTCTTCAAGATTATCTTTATTTCCAGTAGGGAAAAAATATTTTATTGTGGGTACTAACCTCGCTAATCAGACTATGATGAGTTATGTATGAAGGGAGTTTTCAAGTGTGCGAGGGAAGATGATAAAAGAAGATTCAGGAGTGTCAAACGCTCAAGCTTGGGGATGACCCCATGCACCCCCAAGAAATATCCAAGGAGACTCAAGCATCTAAGCTTGGGGATGCCCCCGTGCATCCCCTTCTCCATCAACAATTATCAGTTCGTCCTTCGTTCCATTATATTTTAATCACTTCATGTGTTATGTGCTATGCTTGGAGCGTCTTGCTCTTAGTTTCCTTTTTAGTTTTCTTTAGCTTTGCTTGCTGTTCATAACAAGTTAGAACCCAGCTTTCTTTGTGTGGGAGAGAAACACGCTCCACTTCAACCTAGAACACAACATAGGATTTTCATGCTTATCTTTGTTGTGTGTGTTCTTTGTCTTTCCATAGCTGCTGTCATGTTTAGCTCTTAGTTTTCATGCTTTTCTTTTTTAAAGAGCTTTTGTTTAGTTGGTTGCTGAACTCTCTTGAGTTTTCATGTTTATCTTGTTAAGAGAGTTTGCCTGTTGCACTGAGTTGTGTGTCTTAACTTAAAGTAGGTAATTGAGGTTGCTATTTAATTTTAGTAGTAACTTGCAATAGTTTTGAGGTATTGCCATGAGTAATGTCTGAACTTTTGGTGTCAAGAGCTTTAGCCTATTAGTTATAGATGTCGTATTTTGGGCAATCCGTGTTTATTTTCGAAAACCTACAAAATAGTTGAGAACTTTAGCTACTAGATGGATCACTAATCTTTGGAGGGATCGAATATTAGAGTACACTCACGTACCATGAGTCGAGGATGCGCAAGGATAACCAAACCCCCATACACTCCTCCTCGGGGTACTTGTCTCTTTGTGAACCTCCTAATTAGATTGAGAGTTACCGATAATAAGTGCATGAGTTCTTCGGACTAATGTGAGTATTCGAAGGTTGACACTTCCACCTAGCCATATTTTTCTAGCCTCTTCGGTACCGTGCATTGCCGTTTCTCACCTCGAGAGTTGGCGCATACTTCGCCGGTGCATCCAAATCCTTGGCACGATACGCTCTGTCATCATAAGCCTCATTATATCCTTCCTCAAAACAGCCACCATACCTACCTATCAAGGCAATTCCATAGCCTTTCCGAGATACATTGCCATGCAACATCCATCTTCTCATGACTTGATCTTCATGTCATACATGATTTTTGCTTGATCGATGAGCCGCATGCTAGTTGGGCCTTGCCCTAATCATTGCTACATGACGTGCTAGTATCATTGCATATCCTGCTACACTGGCAGAGGCATACATTTGCATACATCATGATAGTTTCATTTTCTTTATGTTGAGTACTTTTGTAAAGTGTGAAAGATCTTCTATACTTCTTGTAATATATAGAGTGTTGCCCCTAAAGTGAGGAAAAGATCCCAAAGAGGACAAAATCAAAAGATCCCAAAGAGGACAAATGAGAGTTAAAAAGAAAGAGCCATTGAGGCCACAAAAAAATAAAAAATAAAAAGAAAAAGAAATAAAAAGAGAGAAGGGGGCACACTACTATTCCTGTTGAGAGATCCACACTCGTACTCCATCTTATACCTTGTACTCCATAGAGATTATCATTCATGCATATAGCTATGTGGGGACCTTCACACTATAGAACTTGGCTTGTATATTCCAATGATGAGCCTCCTCAAAAGAGCTCTAGGTTTTCTTGAGCAAGCAAGTTGGATGCACCCCACTAGTTCCATTGGAGAGCTTACCCTAGCTCATATGTGCATCCGTTGCATGGCAATCCCTACTCCTCATTGATGTGAGCCTTTCACACCTTTTTTGTCTTCCCCCTTCATCATTTTTCTCTCTTTGCCATCCTAAGTGTTAACTTTCTTGCTTACGCTCATCCATTGCATGAGTGCTCAAAATATCGAAAGGGAGTGGATCATTTTGACTTGTACCTGGCTGACGGTCTGGGGATGAGTCAAGATAAGATTCCAAAGAAGACCAAGTGTGAAACTTTAGTAGATTAAGTTCTCAACAATACAAAAACTATGTTTTACTCTCTCATATATCCCTATCCCCTTTCTTGCACGCAAACACCATTTGGAGACATTTGAGTCACGGACAGCGAGAGCTCTTGCACCTTTATGTTCTTATGTTACTTGTTACAATGCTAATATAGACTCTTGCTTGTTATGACTTGAATTGAATTACATGCCTTGATTGCTTTACTTAAAAGTTCTTATATGGTTGATAGCATGTCACCACAGAAATTATGCTTGTTATCATTTACCTACTCGAGGACGAGCAGGAATTAAGCTTGGGGATGTTGATACGTCCAAAACGTATCTATAATTTATGCTTGCTCCATGCTTCTTTTGTGTGATATTGCTATGATATTTATGCACTTCCATACACTTTTGATCATATTTGGACTAACCTATTAACTCAGTGCACCACAGTGCCAGTTCCTGTTTTCTGCTGTTTTTCTATTTCAGATTTCCCCCATATTAAAAGTGCTCCAAAAATTCCGGGAAAAATACAGAAAAAATCAGCGTACAGGAAGCTTCGAGAAAAACCAAAGTGGGGCCAGAGGGGAGCCAGGGGCAGCCCAGGCGGCCCCACCCCTGGCCGCCCTAGGGGGCGCCTTGCCCCCCCTCTCCGCTTCTGGTGACCCCCTTTGGCATATATACTCCTCGCGTCCCGAAACCCTCGAGAACGGAACCCTTTTTTACGATCTAGCCTCTGTTCCGCCGCCGCCGCGCTTCCAAGATCGGGAGCACCAGGAGAACTCTTCCCGGCACCCTGCCGGAGGGGAGAATCACCACCGGGAGCTTCTCCACCACCATGGACGCTTCCCGGATGAGTTATGAGTAGTCCCCCTTGGACCATGGGTCCATGACCAGTAGCTATGTGATGTTCTCCTCCCCTCTTTGTTCTTCATGGTTTAGACCTCGTGAGCTGCCCTACATGATCGAGGCACATATGTAATCTTTCTGCTGTTGCTATGCTGAGTTTGCTGGGATCCGATGGATTATGAGATTATGTTCACATTGTGTGTGAGTAATATATTTGATTCACCTCTTTTATATTTTAGTTCTTGAGTAATTCTTGCATATTCTCCATTGTTGTTTATTGCTTTGGCCAAGTAGTAGGTAGTAACTCCAAGAGGGAACGTTATGCTTGATTGTGGGTTCATGCCCCCTGATGACTAGTTTGAGTGACAGAAACATGAGTCTAGGGGATGTGCTATTGCCACAAGGGGGAAAACAACGGTGCTTGTACTTGCGGGTGCAAGGATTGTTTACTTTACGCAAAGTTCTTTTAATGCAGTTGTCTGTTGCTTTGAGTCTACACTTTGGGTGGGATTCGCAACTTAATACCAGCGAGATGTTCTGGATAGATATCTCAAGGTGGATGATTAGTAGTAGATGCAGATGGATTTCCGTCTACTTTCCTTGGCGTACCGCCCATGCTTTTGATCCTCTACCTTTCTTTACAGCATAGTTAGCATTGGTTTGCGCACATAATCCTGTCAATTGCCCAGCTGTAATTTGCTTACCTTGCTTAGCTGTTTTATCGTCTTTTGGGAGAGAGACATCACTAGTGAACATCATGGGACCCCGGTCCATATTACCTCCATTGATCACACCTTATATTTACTTTCTGTTTCTATTTCCTAGTTGCAATCATAGCTATCATTATTATCTCTCGTGTTTGATCCTTTGTAAATAGCAAGGCCGGAGGGATTGACAACCTCTCTGTACTTGTTGGGAGCAAAGTTATTTGTATCTGTGTGCAGGTCTTGTCAACCGCTAAGTATCTGGCGCCGTTAGCCGTTGACACCTTCTTGTCGACCCTCGGAGTCTCACAGGATTCGATCCTTGGTATCTTGCCAAGGGAAACTTGCCGTTATGCTACATCTCAAACCTTCCACTTGGGGTAACCAACGAGGGGCGATAAGCCATCAATGACCTATGGTCAAATGTTCTCATTTGACTCCTAATTCAATATACTCATATATAGATGACCTAGTCATCGCCAATTACTTGATAGATGCTAGAATGTTTGTGCATGCATTGCAACATGTTTTATTTGCCATCTTATTGTGTGAGTATGTTGGTTGCATAATTTTCTCCTTTCGAGGACATCCATTTGTTGCTTTCATTGTTTGGGTTTTCTCTTTTTGCCAAATGGATGGACAAGAATGCCTAAGTACTCCCTCTAGCTAGCTATGCTTTTCTTGTCTCAAACACTATTCATGCTACATTACAAAGTTTGAACAAGTCGAATTCGGACCCTTCGGGTGAGGAGCACTCGGAGCCACCGATCCGTCAAGGGCTTAACTTCCAAAGCCTCTTAATGCATCTCGGTCAGACCAACTCACTCCTACTCGGTCTCACCGAATTCATTAAGTAGATCTAGGTTTTCATCTCGGTGCAACAGATTTGAACAATTCCGTCACACCGAGTTGTAGTTACTGCGACTAGTTTTGCATCTTGGTGCCATTGAGTCGTTCCACTCGATCAAACTGACAGTGACTGGGTATATATATACCGTGGGTTGACAATTTGGAAATTCCTCCAAATACTTGACCGCGCCTCCTAGCTCTGCCGCCCCTTGGTCTCCGAATCGTCGCCGTCGTCGCCAGTGCCTCCTGCCATTGGTCTTCGCCACTGTCAATGGATTCTCATCGTTGTTGCCGCCGTCGCAAGTTCGTCGCCAATTTAGGGTACAGACATGACCTCTTTGTGTGTTCTATTATTCCGATTCTTGCACAAAGATTTTCGCCATTGTTCCTCCCACGTATGAGATCAATCTATCCACCAAAAGAAACCATTAGAATAGATTTGAAGCAAAAACTTAGGGTTAAGTTTCTGCCGAACTCATCTTGGACCAACCGATCTGAGGATCTCGGTCACACCGATTTGGCCCTGGCCATTGCACATGTACAACTCGGTCTGACCGGACTGTACAAATCGGTGCTACCGAAATTAATTTCTCTGTGAAACCCTAGCATCTCAGAGTCACCGAACTGCATTTTGGTATGACCAAAACTGTGTGCTTAGACTCTGTTTATGCTTCGGTCTCACCAAGTTTTTCAAATTGGTAGCTCCGAAATGCTTTCTGCAGAAAACTAAAGTTAAGTTTTTGTCTCAATATTTTTGCAAAATGTTGTACTTTGTGATGCTCATCCACTCTATCTATACCCAACTATTCATAGGGTCAGTTTCAGCTATGTCTGAAGGTAGTGACAGTCAGAACAGGTATGAAGAGCAGATGAACCTCGGTGAGGGCACTAGTCCCTCTAGCAGTCAAGATGATGGTAGCAGAAGCACTCCCAGCAACTTGCCAAAAGCTGCTACCAGACAGAGAAAGAAGAGGAATTATGATTCTAAGGATGAGGATTTTATTGCTGTAGAGGTCACCTCCAAGAAGAAGCAAGTTCTCAAGAAAGTGTATGCTGCTGCTGGTGCAAGAAAGCCTAGTTAGTCCAAGAAAGCTCATGTCAAAAGAGCTCCAATGTCAAAAGCCAGAGCCTCAACCCAAGAAACCATGGAGTTCACTCTTGAACCAAGAGAAGAAGAGGATGCTGGAGGAAACAAGATGAAGAAGAAGAGTCACAAGTACTCAGGAAGCTCAAACCCAAGATTCCAGACCATGATGATGATCATCTTGTGGCAGAGAATATGAAGCTAAGAAATGATGCATGTCTGAGACTATGGATAAAGACCGATCCATATGCCACCACGACAAGAACTATTGTTGACTATATGTTCCATACCAGAGAGCAACAAGATTTCTACGTGACTGCCCTTTTGGACAAGAAGCCAATAGTTTGTGACATGAAATGGGTTGACTGGAACTATATTGACTCTAATATGCAGATCATTTTACCCATGTGCATGAGAGCTTTAGGATGAATGAAGTGGACAATTTTATTGGTCAGAAGTTGACCAAGTGGAACGATGAGATGATCCTGATGGAAAGATTGTCTGGATGACTGAAGGTACAAGGTGTCAATCTACTATCTCAGAATGGGCCAAGCTGATCAACGCCCCCAAGGAAAGTGCGGATGTTCTAGATGTGTGCAGTAAGCCTAGGTAGGATCATAACTCCATGGCTAACATGTACAAGAGTATTCCAGATGTAGCAATAGAGTTACACAGGTTTGGCTCCATATACTATTTGCTTGCAGGACTGAACATCATCAACACTATCTTGAGGCACACTCTGTTTCCCAAGTCTGGAGATCACAGGATGATTCGTGGTCATTCAATCAATCTGCTCCATTTGTTTGATGCACCTTAGAAATTCAAAGTCATGAGCCCCACACATTCAGATGTTGATCAATTCCAAGGTAGGAACCAGGACATATCTGCTTGACAAAAAGCATTTACCTCTTATGCTAGAGCTTGAGGACAACGAGGTTTTCATGGATGCATCACATCCTACTTCTGTTGAGGGCCAAGAGAAAATTGAGAAGGAAAAGGCAGCAAAAGCAGCAATTCTTCTGGAACAACCCCTGCAAATCTCAAGACCTAGCCAGATCAGCTAAATTATCTTCTTGAGGACACCATGAGGATTGAGAAGAGCTTGGCCACCTTGACTCAGAATCAAGAAAGTCTTGAGAGGGTCTTTGAGACAAAACTGCATGACCTTGATGTGAAGGTCACTGAGATTCAGACAGTTGTGGAGAAGCTTCAAGAGGATGCAAATGACAGGGATGACAGACGCACGGCAGATACATTCCAGATAGTTCCAAGGGGACCAAGATCATCAGTTGTGCTAGTTGTCGAGTCCAAGACCACCATCTCAGCACATGCAGCCACTGCCACAGTTGTTCCTCCAGTGTCAACTCCTCCAGCTCCACAGACTTCTTATGAAGCATTTGCATATGGACTCATCTCCACGCCGTCTACGCACACCAGAGCGACAAGCCAGAAGACCCCTTCAAGAGCTCCCAGAGATCGTGCCTAGAGTGTCGTAGAGGACTATATGTTTTCAAACTTTTTGGTAACCTATTACCAAAGGGGGAGAAAGTTTATAGATCATAGGCTTCAAGAGAGAGAAAGTATTTTGCTTCTATTGTTAGTTTTTGCTCTTTCTACTTGGTTTGTTTGGTTATTTCTACCCATTGCTACAATTTTCTTATGCTCGTGAGATACTTATATGGTCATGTGTTTGATCATACTAAGCTTTAATGTGTACTTGCATGATGATATCTATGACATTTGTGTATAATCAATCATGTTTTCCCTTCATGATGAGTGCATGTTGTTTAACTCTTATCAGCTTGTGCGCTCCACCAAGATGTATGTGACATTGAAGAGTAACCCATAATCCTAATCGATTGTGCATTTGCATTCAAAAGAAAATTTGAAATAATGCATAAAATTAGGGGGAGCTCTTGCTTATCACATACTTCTCGGAGCGATGATGTATTTCATTCAAACTATCATTTGTCAAAGCTTTGATCTATATGTTGTCATCAGTTACCAAAAATGGGGAGATTGAAAGTGCAAATAATCCCCGGGTGGTTTTGGTAATTCATATCAACATATAGCTCATTGAACTAACATCCATTCAAGTTAAATATTTCAGGAAGTTTAATGATTGGCATAGCATGGACTAAAGATGTGTACCCCTCAAAATACTAAGGACAAAGATTGGCAAAAGCTCAACACTCTTCATTTTCATTTTAGTGATCCAAGACCACATTGAGTCTATAGGAAAGCCAATACTTTTAAAAGGGGATGAGGTGTTGCTTAATGGTCTACTTGCTCAAAGTGCTTAGTGATATTGCTCCAAAACCCTCATCCACTTTCTAACATCCACATTTGCCCAAAACCCAAAGTCAAAACTCGGCCCCGCCGATTTGAACTATCTGGCGCCATCGAGTTCACTTGACATAGCCACTCCCAGAAACTGTCGGGGATATACCCCGCGGTATGAACCGGCCGGAATTATAACCCGGCCGGACTGGACATTTTACTTAAGACGGTTTACATTTGGCAAGTTATTGGTAACCCAGCAGGCGGATCATGGATGACAAAGCCCAAGGCCCAGAAGGCCGGTTCATATTAATTGTGGGCCGGTTTATGAATAAAGCGCGAGGAATATTCTCATACAAAGGAAGCAAGACTAGGACTCCTTGTAATAGATCAATCCTAGTCCTACTAGGACTAGTCATGTAAACCCGCCCCTTCAACATATATAAGGAGGGGCAGGGCTCCCCAAAGAGGAGAAGTTCTCACAAGTTAGACAAGAGACAAGTTTTAGAGTTACAAGTGAAAGGAGAAGTTTAGGCAAGTTTCTAGGGTTAGACACCAAGAGCCGGTTTACCGGCGACACCATCATAATGAGACCTAGCCTCAAACAGCACGTAGGGTTATTACCGGATGATGTTTCCCGGGGCCTGAAGCTGTCTAAATCCGTGTCTTGCATCGCGTCTCTCGATTTCGCCCAACCCCTCTCAAGCTACTACATAGATGCGCGGCCTCACCACTAAAGTCCGCTAAACCGGACATCTGACGTGTTAATTCCACGACAGTTGGCGCCCACCGTGGGGCCTGCGCACAGTGGTGATGAGTTCTTGAAGGGATCTTTACTCAGGAACGAGAGGGTCACGATCGGCCAGATGAAGAAAAACCGGTCAGAAGAAACTACCTCGACTCCGTGTTTCAGTCATCGGAGATAAAATCAATTCTCATCTCAATAACTAAGGACAGAAGAAAAATCTGCAACGGCGCCGGCTTACTGGCAGCTCTTGTCGGTTTGTTTTTCTCCTTTGCGACGGCCAGCGGGATTGTCTAGGAAAGAAAAGAAAAAAAAAGAGAGATAAGGAAAGGTACGCGTGGGACGATCATGCAGAAAGCCTGCCGTCGGCCAGGTCAATTAAATTCGCTGATTAAACTTCGGAAGGACAGTACGAGGTTGGAATCAAGAGTTTGGGCTGCGGGTGTAAGCCGCCGTAAGTTGCCGAGATCAATAGTTGTTTCTGCCGTAGCAAAGGTATTGCAGTATACGTCAGCTGGTGGGATTTTGGCGGTCGGGTCCGATTTAGTGACCGGGTCTGTTTGCTACTGCCCTTGACCATCGGCTCAAGCTGTATTTGCAAGAGGATCAAATCCTAAAGGAAAAAGAAAGGGATCGGACGTTGTTACCCCATGGCGTGGAGACCGAGGGCTGCTGCACAAGTTCCTAGGCCTATTATGACCTCCAGGTTGATGTCACGTAAAGCCAACTACTACAAGTACGAGTCGGAATTCTTTGTGTTCAAAATTGCTGCGATTACCCAACAGAAAAGACGAGGAGAAGGTTGGCAAACGACAGAGAGCGGATGTAGTATTTTCCAAAGTCGGTCACGTCGCAGGAAAGAGTACGGAGTGGTAAAAAAAAAGAGGGGAAAACGGGCCATGATCCGGAAACGAAGCTGACAGCGATCTGGACTACTGCGCCCGCCCGCGTGACGCCCGGCGGCCAGATCCACCTGTCCTCGTTGAGTCGCCTGAGCAACCGTCATCGGCCTCCACCTCTGTTGGTAAAATCAAATCCCGAAGACAGACTCACACGTCAATCATCAACAGCAGGAACATACTACTACTAGATCGGAGTGCTACTTGAAGACTGCTAGAGCAGAGTATTACTGGTGGTACTCGAGGACTAAAATATTAGCACGTCTGTACGGCTATTCAACAGGTGTGCACACCGACGTTTCCGCGGTCCGGTCTACATCAAAATGCCGCACCCATCCTCATAAATCGGCCCAGCGGATACACATCCCATCGGTTTACAAATACCACGGCCAACTCATCTATCATCCAGACGAATCAGGTGATATCTATCCTATTTATTTTTAATACATATTAATTTGGCCGGGCAAAAAATTCCTCGCCCTGTTGTATTCTATATGCAGGAAAATTATTCATTGTAAAATGGTATTATACCACGGAGGTGGAGGCACGCCAAACATTGTTCGACACAAGTGATCGTCGTTATTCCACGGATTCAAGCGCCGGTTCACAACGCCGCGGCCGTCTCTCGCAACCGCACCGGTTTACAACGCCATGGTCGTCTCACGCGACAGCACCGGTTTACAACGACGCGGCCGTCTCTCGCGACCGCGCCGGCCGGCCCATCTGTTCTTCAAACAAATCAGGTGTTATCTCTCTTATATACTTTATCAGGATATTTTTCCTTTGAGCACCGTTACACTGCCCTATTGGTATTTTCATATACAGGTAAAATCATTGTTACACTGCGGATATAAACACGCATAGGCCATATTCTACAACGGCGTTTTCCTTTGTGTCACATTACTTAATGAACGGACGGCCGGTTCACGCATCCGCACCGGTTTACAACACGGAGGACAACTTGCTCATTTCCGCCGGTTTACAACCCCACAACCGGTTTAACTGTCTGAGTTGCCTCTGATGCCGTGGTCGTTTTACCGTCCACCCTGTGATCCGGTCTATTCAACATACCAGTTCAAATTCACTCAGAATCTACAAAGGAGCAATAAAACTCTCTAAAGAACATGAGATTATATCCGGTTCAAGGAGAGAAGACTTCACAAATGACCCACCGGTTCAGGAGGAACCCTGGAGGCCCTCTGGGAGTGGTATCATCCACTCCCAGTGATCGGATTAGTTTCATAGTTCTTTCAACCCTCTGAAAAGTTGGACAAGTCCACGTTCAGTGATTGGTTTAGATTGACCCACCGGTTCAGGAGGAACCCTGGAGGCCCCCTGGGAGTGTCGGCCAATCCGCGTCCCAGTGATCGGAATAATTTTTCTTTCGACCCTCTGAAAAGTTGGATAGTACCACGTTCAGTGATTGGTTTAGATTGACCCACCGGTTCAGGAGGAACCCTGGAGGCCCCCTGGGAGTGTCGGCCAATCCGCGTCCCAGTGATCGGAATAATAGATACGATTCTTTCGGCCCTCTGAAAAGTTGGATAATTCCACGTTCAGTGATTGGCTAGGCCCCCTGGGAGTGTCGGCCAATCCGCGTCCCAGTGATCGGAATAATTTTTATACGGTTCTTTCGGCCCTCTGAAAAGTTGGATAATTCCACGTTCAGTGATTGGCTAGGCCCCATGGATGGTACCCGCATCCATTGATTGGCTGAACCTTGCTTTGAGCCTGGCAGCTCTTTGAAAAAGCCTCGACTACATGGTCTTATTTGCAAAAATTGCATGTTTTTTGGTGTTTTTGTGTTCTATAACCTTTTAAATCGGAGTGGAACAGCTACACAAGTTGACCACATATCTATAAAGTGAAAAGTCTGGATCATGAATACCAGCATGAGTAAACCGGTGTTCATTATAACCCGGATCATCTATCAGGCAACAAAGCCACAAATTTCTGAACAAAGTGAACCGGTGTCTGTTATCAAGCCCGGAATTATTATTGGATCTATCAAAGACTACCTCAGAAAATTGCAAAGTTTCGCCGGATTAAGAATATCAAGCATATTTTGATCGCAGGTATGAAGTATTTTATTTTCAAATATATATTTGGTAGTATAAGATCAGTTATAATGACCGGTGTTCCTTAAACCGGCCTGGTTTTGACTATAAGTCGCCAGTATGAGATAAAATAATGTCCGGTGTTTATTAAACCCGGTCCGATTGTGATCAAACATCATTGGAACCGGTCTTCAAACCGGATTATATTCTTCAAATCTTTAAATAGCCAACACGGCTGGATTTTTACTATGGTTATCTATATTATGATTGAGGTTTTCAAAGTCGCTTTAAGCGCAATGGATATTATTTCATCAATGAAAGTGATTTATTCTACAAAGGAAAAGTCCCGAGTCGTTGCAGGCTTACAACCCGGCCCTTGGGGGCTACCAATCGCTCCTGACAACAATTCAAGGTACACCAGTATTAATCCATTATATTGAAATGTCCACTGCTTAGTTGGTAAAGCACAAAGCTCTTAACCTTGTCGACGTGGATTCAAACCCCACAATGGAAGTTACGTTATATAATGGTCATTTCAATAATTATATCTACAAAGTCCCTGCTCATTATTGCATAATGACCCGGCACTTGGGGGCTGTATGTTGCTATTCAAGTTTACATGATCATATTTTCAAAGTCCCTGCTCATTATTACATAATGACCCGGAACTTGGGGGCTACATAATATGGAATATTCAGTTTCATAGTGATTAGGATGAACAATCCGGATTTCTTCAAGATTATACAAGGCTATTTTCAATGGAGTATATACAAAGTCCCTGCTCATTATTGCATAATGACCCGGCACTTGGGGGCTATAGGTAATATGCATATAAAGGAGGAACATCTTCAAATTTTCAGTTCTGGCAAATCAGATTAATTGTATGACCCGGCAATTTTGGCAATCATAAACCGGCAAGTTCTACATCTTCAAGCCGGCTGGATATCAGTTGAATATTTCAAAGACCAATATTTTTGTCAAGTCAGAGCATTAAAAGCCGATTCAAATGGATTCTTTATTTACAATATTACTTATGCAAGCAAGTTGATTATGAAGTTGGTCTATTGACCCGGATTTTCTAGAAGAAGGAAAGGACAAGGACTTAAGGATGATCAGATGCCGGTTTTACAAGAATTCTTAACTCGGAGCACAACCGCTCAAATTTGTTCTTGTGTTTGTTTTGAAGCATAAGTTTACCATGGACACATCCAAGCTAAACTTGGGGGCTAATGTCGGGGATATACCCCGCGGTATGAACCGGCCGGAATTATAACCCGGCCGGACTGGACATTTTACTTAAGACGGTTTACATTTGGCAAGTTATTGGTAACCCGGCAGGCGGATCATGGATGACAAAGCCCAAGGCCCAGAAGGCCGGTTCATATTAATTGTGGGCCGGTTTATGAATAAAGCGCGAGGAATATTCTCATACAAAGGAAGCAAGACTAGGACTCCTTGTAATAGATCAATCCTAGTCCTACTAGGACTAGTCATGTAAACCCGCCCCTTCAACATATATAAGGAGGGGCAGGGCTCCCCAAAGAGGAGAAGTTCTCACAAGTTAGACAAGAGACAAGTTTTAGAGTTACAAGTGAAAGGAGAAGTTTAGACAAGTTTCTAGGGTTAGACACCAAGAGCCGGTTTACCGGCGACACCATCATAATGAGACCTAGCCTCAAACAGCACGTAGGGTTATTACCGGATGATGTTTCCCGGGGCCCGAAGCTGTCTAAATCCGTGTCTCGCATCGCGTCTCTCTATTCCGCCCAACCCCTCTCAAGCTACTACATAGATGCGCGGCCTCACCACTAAAGTCCGCTAAACCGGACATCTGACGTGTTAATTCCACGACAGAAACCCTAGACAGTTCTATCACACTGATATGGATCTCGGTCTCACTAAGATGACCTTGCAAACTCTCTGTTTCCTGTTGTAACGTTTTGGTCTCACCGAAATGAGCAATCGGTCCCATCGAGTTTGCCTGACCAATTCTCTGGTTGCTCATCATTGAAATCGGTCTCACCGAGTTCATGCAATCGGCGTCACCGAGATGAGGTTTTGCCCCAGCCCTAGCACATCGGTCCCACCGAGTTGATCCCGTCGGTCCCATCGAGATTCCTAACATTCCCATTTTGAACTGCTTCAGTCTCACTGAGTTCTTCTATTCGGTCTGACCGAGTTGGCTCAAATGTGTGTAATGGTTGGATTTTGTGTGGAGGCTATATATACCCCTCCATCCCCTTCTCCATTTGTGAGAGAGCCATCAGAACGTGCCTACACTTCCATTACTCATTTTCTGGGAGAGAACCACCTACTCATGTGTTGAGACCAAGACATTCCAATCCTGCCACAAGAATCTTGATCTCTAGCCTACCCCAAGTTGCTTTCCACTCAAATCATCTTTCCACCATAGCCAAATTTGTGAGAGAGAGTTGAGTGTTGGGAAGACTATCATTTGAAGCGCAAGAGCAAGGAGTTCATCATCAACATGCCATCTATTACATTTTGGAGAGTGGTGTCTCCTAGAATGGTTATGTGTCGCTTGGGAGCCTCCGACAAGATTGTGGAGTTCAACCAAGAAGTTTGTAAGGGCAAGGAGATCGCCTACTTCATGAAAATCTATCCAAGTGAGGCAAGTCCTTCATGGGCGATGACCATGGTGGGATAGACAAGGTTGCTTCTTCGTGGACCCTTCATGGGTGGAGCCCTCTGTGGACTCGTGCAGTCGTTACCCTTCGTGGGTTGACGTATCCATCAACGTGGATGTACGATAGCACCACCTATCGGAACCATGCCAAAAATCTTCGTGTCTTCATTGCGTTTGCACTCTCCAAACCCTTCCATTTACCTTGATATGCAATGTTTTACTTTCTGCTGCTGCACTCTTAGAATTGCAGGTGTAGGCTGGCTGCTTGACTTGTACTAGTTGCTAAAATCTACCAACACTTAAAATTGGGAAAAGGCTAGATTTTTATTTTATCAAGTTTTCTAATCACACCCCCCCCCCTTCTAGACCTACTTTCTATCCTACAAGGTCGTTAACAGGCTTTCCATGGTCCGTCCCGCTAACTTTTGACCAAGTCAAACGGGCCAGCCTTTTTAACCTAAATGGGCCACCGCTAGGCCATTCCACATGTTGATGTTTCAATGGCGCCACCCATCTATTGGAGGGATGACATATGTCACAACGTCGAGCTGACACATGGTTCTGTTGGCAAATGACAATTTGAAACGTGGAAATCGTCATTGGTTCGGGCTATTAAAGGGTTATCGGATCCAACACCGCCACCCGATAGCTTAACGGGGATCCGTTACGGTGGATGCCACATGTCGGTTACCCTTGATGAAAACACTTCCATGACGCATTAATTATCTTCATCGAAGTGGACACTTCTGTGATTATACTTTTAGTATTGTCATTGAACACTTCTATGACAACACATGTATTATCTTGATTATGTCATAAAATCATCACAGATGTACATGCACGATAGAAAAGGTGACCTACTATGAAAATATGTATCATCACGGAAGTGTTTTTTGTAGTGCTACAATGGGAATCCCACACGTGTGTGTGAAATGGTAGGCACCATAGGACGACACCATAATAACATACAACTCATACCAACCATAGCATATCACAACTAACCCAATGACAAAAAGAAACTACTCAGACATAATAGAGCACTAGTGCAGAACCGAGCTTTACCACCGGTTCGTAGGGGCCTTTAGTGCCGGTTCTGTAACCAGCACTAAAGGGTGGGGACTAAAGGTCCCCCCGTTTAGTATCGGTTCAACACGAACTGTCACTAAAGTCCCACCACGTGGCACGAGTCTGGGCGGGGGGCAGGGATACCTTTAGTACCGGTTGGTAACACCAACCGGTACTAAAGGTTTGGGGGGTTTTGATTTTATTTTTTATTGTTTGTTTAATTTTGTGTTATCAATTTAATTTAGAGATTTTTTTTACATTATAATGAGTTGTTAAATCACTATGTGAAAGTACCGTAGACTAGCTAGTTTGAAATGGATATGGATCATCCTAAGTGATCAAGTAATCACTTAGGACGATCCATATCCACTTCAAACTAGCTAATCCGCGATACTCCTAGTGATTTAACAACTCATTATAATGTGCGGTTTCTTTCATAAATGATATAATAACTCATCATCATATTAATATAAAAACTCATGCATCATATCATCACCAACAACAGTACTATAGCTAGCTAATGATCATCATAGTACCACTAGCTATTTAATCATCATAGTCATTACCGCTATCTAATCACCGCCAACTCTAGCTTAAAGAAAAAACATTCACTTGTACCAGAAGCAAAGATATCATCGAGTTCAACATGGTCATGAGATTATAAGCGTTCATAAGACCCCAAATGAAATCACTCTGAGATTAAGTTCAGGACGAAGAACACGGACATGAGAGGACACGTACTAAGAGCATGAACTAGCTAATCACTCCTGCTGATCTCTCTCAGGTAAAATAGCATAGAACATGTGTAGCTCTCCTGATTCATCATATTAGAGCATGCAGATGAACCTGTCTCCTAATCGTGGGCTGCGCTTCTGATTGCTGCCCCCTAGTACTTCTCTGTGATCGTTCACAATTCTGCTCCAGTCTTTCACTATTAAGCATTGTTCAGTTTTAGAAATCATGAATGCACTCATGTGCAATGTAGGATGTCTTGGCCGTAAGCTAACCATTGGCATGCGACCTTTATTACCGATCCACTGAGGCACAACTGTCATCGGGAGTCCCTATTAAAGAACATCGTATGGTAACATACTTAGCAATGAAGTTTAGCTTGAAAAATAATGTATGCAAAAGATGCACTGAGGACAAATAGTAAAAATATTACCATCTTGCGTAAATAGATGTGACCGTAGTTCAATACGAGCACTATTGGTCGCACATTTTGAGTACTAAGATTTTCAAATTCAGTAAAATAATTTCTCTTGACAGCATCAAGATCTTCAAGCCATGAAACATAATGACTTATCTCCTCGTAGTTTAGTTCAGCCCCGGGACAGTGGACGGT
This sequence comes from Secale cereale, assembly GCA_902687465.1. NCBI lineage: Eukaryota > Viridiplantae > Streptophyta > Magnoliopsida > Poales > Poaceae > Secale > Secale cereale. Next base: position 350,415,764 of record LR738713.1, read on the forward strand.
CATGTCTACCAAGCGCTGGACATGTTTGCTTGAATGGAAATAAGCTGTCAATATAAATTAGTTGTCAGATATTTATGAATACAATATCGAAGACATAAATATGATTGAGAAACTCACATAATGGTAGAACTGGAGACGTCTGCACATCGACCCAAATGTCTCTATTACCTTCAGTATCATCTTCCGGACGAATATCAAAGGTGATAATCATATCAGGCTCAAATGCATAAGCCTTGCATAGTGCTTGCCAAGTTTTGCATTCAAAATAGGTGTACGTGTGTGCACTGTATAATTTGACGTCGAAGGTATAACCATGCTCGGTCTCAAATAAACTCTCTTTACCTCCATAGTTTTGTTAGGACTGAAACCTATCTTATCCAAGACAAAAATTCTTGCATGGCAGGGGATACGCTAGTAGAATAGTGAAAATTTAAAATTATAAGTTGAAGCAAATAGTGAAAAATTAAAATTAGAAAAAAAAGACTTGTCGTTGTGACTTACTGTATCCACTTCGAAGGTCTCATCCAGCTTGATGCTGAAGCGCCTATCATCAACTAGGAAATTTCTGTCGCACATACCGCACTGGTCTTCGCAGTGTTCACACATAACGAAATCGTTTTCGTCGTCAGAGGACATTTCCTATGTTCATAGGTGAAACATAGGTTGATAAACACTTACTAGTTCTATTAATTCAATCAACTAGTTTAATCAATTAATACAGCTAAAACCACTAATAAGCAAAGCTAATTAAATCATCTCTTGCGTCCGTACATCGTCGAATATTATCACTAATACATCTCGAATAGTATCATACATAAAACATCACTAACTAATACAACTAAAACCCTAGCGAACGACGGGTATCGGCGTGGGCGGTGGACACCCAAAGAGAAGGAACCATCACATGATCATAGCTCGAGTGAGATCCCTGAAGAACCTGCCAGGTATTGTCAAACCTGCCCTCCAATGCAATCATGTAGCGACGGACATGCTCGTCCTCCTCGCTGACACGGTGAATTACAACCTCCGCGGGGTCCTCAAGCCTCCGCACCGTCACAGGCCCACGCGCCCGCCACCAAAGAAGGTTCGGGTCAACAACGGGCTAGCTCCTCACCAAGATGTGCCCCCTGGAAGGAAGCACCTCCCAGTACCAGCCCGGCGGAGCCCAATCCTGAACATGACCCCTCTGATCAAGCAGGCCTTCGTTGAGTCGATGACGAGGATGCGGGATAGGCATCGTCGACGTCGATGCGGGAATATTGCTTGAACTAAAAGAATAAACTAGTTCTATTAATTCAACTAGTTCTCTATTAATTCAACTAACTAGTTCAACTAATAAGCACTTACTATAAATAAAATGAACTAGTTCTTACTAATAATAAACTAGCTAGTTCTTACTAAAAATAAACTAGTTCTTACTAAAAAACTACATTCTATCACTAAAACTATAAAAAAAACTATAAAAACAGAAAATTCATCTAACATTTCTATATAACTAAGTAACATTTTTGAAATTCATCTAACATTTGTATAACTAAAACTAAAAACACTAAAATCTAATTAATGTGTGTGTGTAGGGGGGGCATGGGGCTCACAGCTCGGCGACATTCGACGACGACAGCGGCGACGATCGACGGCTGCGGCGGCTAGCAGACGCGCAGCGACGATCGACAGCGGCCGCGGCTAGCAGACGGGCGGCGACGATCGACAGCAGCGGCGGCGAGAGCAGACGCACGACAACGACGGGGACGGGTCGGGGGGCGACGGCAACGTGGACGGCGACGACGACGGCGCGGGAGGAGCCGGGCAGCGACGGGCGCAGGGGACGGCGCGCGTGCGGGGCGGCAGCGACGTCGAAAGGAGCGAGATTGAGGGAGAAGAAACTAAAATTTTGGCAAATGCGGTTTATATAGGAGAGGCCTTTAGTACTGGTTGGAGCCACCAACCGGTACTAAAGGTCAATTTTGGCCAGGCGAAGCGGCGGGAAATGAAGGCTTTAGTACAGGTTGGTGGCTCCAACCGGTACTAAAGGCCACCCCTATAGTACCGGTTGGAGCCACGAGCCGGTACTAAAGGTGTGCGCTGGCAAAGGTGCGGTGCGGCAAGTTTAGTCACACCTCGCCGAGCGAAGTGCAGCCGCATTGGTTTATAAACCCAGACGCGGCTACTCCTTCGAGCTCCTCTCTAATGCAGGCTTCTGGGCCTAACTTTGCCGCGCAACCCTATGAGTCTGCTAGGCCCTTGTGGGCCAGTAAATTCATGCCCAAGGCTTTGCAGGCCCACTGGATAGCGCGCAAATAATTTTTTTATATGGTATTTTATTTTTATCTAACTAACATTTCAATATCTAAAATTTACCTAACATTTCTATAACTAAAACTATAAAGAAAATTATTTCATCTAACATTTGTATATAACTATTTATCTAATTCATCTAACATTTGACATATTAGATATCTATACTTTGACATTAATCTAAAAAACAGAAAATATTTCTATATATCTATACTTTGACATTAATCTAAAAAACAGAAAACAAAAAATAAGTAACAGATGAGTTTTCGTTCGAAACCCTGATACTTCGAAAGAGATTGTCCATTTTGTACACGAAGTGCATCCAGTTTTTGCCGTAACCCTCTCTACTTTTGTAAAATGCTATGTGGGTGAAATGATGATACCATCACAACTTTCAACCTTTTCAGAGTTCATTTTGTAGTGCTTTTCAATTTCACAGTTATTTAGCTCTCAAAACAAATCAGTAAATGACTTAAAAATAACAAATGAATTCATAAATGGTTGATAATTGATGATCTGGATTTGAATGGTGCATTCTGAACACACAAAAAGTCTGGAGTTCAAATATGTTAAAAAATGAAATGCCTTTGTAACATATGAGTTTTCGTCCGAAACCGTGATACTTCGAAAGAGATTGTCCATTTTGTACACGAAGTGCGTCCAGTTTTTCCCATAACCCTCTCTACTTTTTTTGCACATGCTATGTGGGTGAAATGATGATACAATGCCAACTTTCAACCTTTTCAGAGTTCATTTGAAGTGTTTTTCAATTTCAGGGTCATTCAGCTCAAAAAAATAAGTAAATGCATGAGAAATACCAAATTAATTCATAAATGGTTGATAATTGATGATGTGGATTTGAATGGTGCATTCTGAACACACAAAAAGTCTCAAGTTCAAATATGTTTAAAAACTGAAATCCCGTGTTGTAACAGATAAGTTTTCGTTCGAAACCGTGATACTTCAAAAGAGATTGTCCATTTTGTACACGAAGTGCATCCAGTTTTTGCCGTAACCCTCTCTACTTTTTTATACATGCTATGTGGGTGAAATTATGATACCATGCCAACTATCAACCTTTTCAGAGTTCATTTCGTAGTGCTTTTCAATTTCACGGTCATTTAGCTCTCAAAACAAATCAGTAAATGAATGAAAAATAACAAATTATGTTAATAAATGGTTGAAAATTGATGATGTGGATTTGAATGGTGCATTCTGAACACATAAAAAGTCTGGAGTTCAAATATGTTAAAAAATGAAATGCCTTATTGTAACAGATGAGTTTTCGTTCGAAACCATGATACTTCGAAAGAGATTGTCCATTTTGTACACGAAGTGCATCCAGTTTTTTCTGTAACACTCTATACTTTTTTGCACATGCTATGTGGGTGAAATGATGATACCATGCCAACTTTCAACCTTTTCAGAGTTCATTTGAAGTGTTTTTCAATTTCATGGTCATTGAGCTCTAAAAAATCAGTAAATGCATGAAAAATACCAAATGAATTCATAAATGGTTGATAATTGATGATGTGGATTTGAATGGCGCATTTTGAACACATAAAAATTCTAGAGTTCAAATAAGTTCAAAAAAATGAAATGCCTTTGTAACATATGAGTTTTCATCTCAAACCCTGATACTTCGAAAGAGATTGTCCATTTTGTACACGAAGTGCATCCAGTTTTTGTCGTAACCCTCTCTACTTTTTTGCACATGCTATGTGGGTGAAATGATGATAGCATGCCAACTTTCAACATTTTCAGAGTCCATTTTGTAGTGCTTTTTAATTTCACGGTCATTTAGCTCTCAAAACAAATCAGTAAATGAATTAAAAATAACAAATGAATTCATAAATGGTTGATAATTAATGATGTCGATTTGAATAGTGCATTCTAAACACACAAAAAGTCTGGAGTTCAAATATGTTTAAAAAATGAAATGCCTTTGTAACATATGAGTTTTCGTCCGAAACCGTGATACTTCGAAAGAGATTGTCCATTTTGTACACGAAGTGCATCCAGTTTTTGCCGCAACCCTCTCTACTTTTTTGCACATGCTATGCGGGTGAAATGATCATACCATGCCAACTGCCAACCTTTTCAGAGTTCATTTGAAGTGCTTTTCAATTTCAGGGTCATTTAGCTTTAAAAAAACTAAGTAAATGCATGAAAAATACCAAATGAATTCATAAATGGTTGATAATTGATGATGTGGATTTGAATGGTGCATTCTGAACACACAAAAAGTCTGGAGTTCAAATATGTTAAAAAATTAAATGCCTTGTTGTAACACATGAGTTTTCGTTCGAAACCGTGATACTTCGAAAGAGATTGTCCATTTTGTACACGAAGTGCATCCAGTTTTTGCCATAACCCTCTCTACTTTTTTCACATGCTATGTGGGTGAAATGATGATACGATTCCAACTTTCAACCTTTTCAGAGTTCATTTGAAGTGTTTTACAATTTCAGGGTCATTTAACTCTAAAAAAATAAGTAAATGCATGAAAAATACCAAATGAATTCATAAATGGTTGATAATTGATGATGTGCATTTGAATGGTGCATTCTGAACACACACAAAGTCTGTGGTTCAAATATGTTAAAAAAATAAAATGCATTGTTGTAACAGAAAAGTTTTCGTTCGAAACCCTGATACTTCGAAAGAGATTGTCCATTTTGTACACGAAGTGCATCCAGTTTTTGCCATAGCCCTCTCTACTTTTTTAAACATGCTATGTGGGTGAAATGATGATACCATGCCAACTTTCACCCTTTTCAGAGTTCATTTTGTAGTTCTTTTCAATTTCACGGTCATTTAGCTCTCAAAACAAATCAGTAAATGAATGAAAAATAACAAATGATGTTAATAAATGGTTGAAAATTGATGATGTGGATTTGAATGGTGCATTCTGAACACACAAAAAGTCTGGAGTTCAAATATGTTAAAAAGTGAAATGCCTTGTTGTAACAGATGAGCTTTCGTTCGAAACCTTGATACTTCGAAAGAGATTGTCCATTTTGTACACGAAGTGCATCTAGTTTTTGCCGTAACCCTCTCTACTTTTTGGCACATGCTATGTGGGTGAAATGATGATACCATGCCAACTTTCAACATTTTTAGAGTTCATTTGAAGTGTTTTTCAATTTCAAGGTCATTTAGCTCTAAAAAAATCAGTAAATGCATGAAAAATACCAAATGAATTCATAAATGGTTGATAATTAATGATGTGGATTTTAATGGTGCATTTTGAACACACAAAAAGTCTGGAGTTCAAATAAGTTCAAAAAATGAAATGCCTTTGTAACATATGAGTTTTCGTTTGAAACCCTAATACTTCGAAAGAGATTGTCCATTTTATACACGAAGTGCATCCAGTTTTTGCCGTAACCCTCTCTACTTTTTTGCACATGCTATGTGGGTGAAATGATGATATCATGCCAAATTATAACCTTTCAGAGTTCATTTGAAGTGTTTTTCCATTTCAGTGTCATTTAGCTCAAAAAAAATTAAGTAAATGCATGAAAAATACCAAGTGAATTCAAAAAGGGTTGATAATTGATGATGTGGATTAGAATGGTGCATTCTGAACACACAAAAAGTACGGAGTTCAAATATGTTAAAAAATGAAATGCCTTGTTGTAACAGATGAGTTTTCGTTCGAAACCCTAATACTTCAAAAGAGATTGTCCATTTTGTACACGAAGTGCATTCAGTTTTAGCCGTAACCCTCTCTACTTTTTTAAACATGCTATGTGGGTGAAATGATGATACCATGCCAACTTTCAACATTTTCAAAGTTCATTTTGTAGTGCTTTTCAATTTCACGGTCACTTAGCTCTCAAAACAAATCAGTAAATGAATGAAAAATAACAAATGATGTTAAAAATGCATTGATCATCATTCATCTTTTTGTGTAGAATTTAAATTATCAATAGGAGTCCTCGCCGGTTTAGGAACTGGCGAGGACTCCTATTGCAGCCACAAATCCTACACATAGAGTTCAATGAAGAACAAGTGGTTGTGATAGTTTGAGAAATAACATATTTAAGGTGGTAAAAACTCTGTGAGACGAGCGAGGTGGGACTAAAAAAGCGCTGCAGAATGAATTAATTGAAATCCTTTAGTATTGGTTTGTGGCACGAACCGGTACTAAAGGTGCTGGTGGGGCCCCAGCCTAACCCCAGCCTTCCACAACCTCTTCAGTACCGGTTCGTGCCACGAACCGATACTACATGTTCACCACGAACCGGTACTAATGATCGCCGCCGTCCTAGCCGCTGGAACCAGCAGTAATGGCCACATTAGTGCTGGTTCAGTTACAAACCGGGACTAATGAGCTCTACATTTGACCTTTTTTCTACTAGTGGAGATGCAACATATCATTGGATGATAACATATAGAGTAAAACACCTTGTTCAAGTAGAGATTACAATGGGATGAGAGAGAGTACACACTTCATAGAGAGGGAGAATATGCTGATGATGATGGCGAAGTGGATAGAGATGATAGTCGTGACGATGGTTCCCGAACGGCACTCTCGCGCCACCGGGAGAGAGGAGGGGGAGGCCCCTCCATCTTCTCCTTGCTTGCCACCTCCAAGACGAGGAGAGGGTTCCCTCTCTAGTCCTTGGCCTCCATGGCACCTAGAGGGCTGGGGCCCCTCCTAGATTAGCTCTCCCCTCTCTTTCTCTCTTTGTTTTCTTCTTTGTTTTCATACTGTTTATGTGGCCAAGCGTCGTTTCTTAAATACTTAGAGATCCATAGCTCTGATCAGGCTCATTTTAATACTTTTTTCCAAAAGTTAGCTTTCTCGTGCACAAAGTAGAGCTCCTCACACGGGTGGCCTACACGGCTAGGGACCTGGCCGCGTCGAGTGGTCGTGTGGCAGTCTTCGGCATCAACTTACATTGACTCCTCTACCCAAAAATATGATATATTCTAGAAAAAAATCACAAAAAATGCAACTCATTCCGGCTCCATGAAATTTTCACCTATATTTCCAAAAATAATAGAAAACAAGGACTCACTTTTGGCACTAGATTAATGGGTTAGTCCAAATAAAAATAATATAAATTATTGCGAAAGATATATAAAAGTGGTGTAGTAATAGCATGGAACAAATAAAATAAGATACGTTAAGAGATGTATCAGGTTGCTGCGAGGAGGCGGTGGCTCGGTAGTGTGGAAGTGTTGCGTCTACATCTTGCTCAAGATGAAGAGAGGAGCTCCCATGGCAGGCTGTTGGGGTACGTATCAGAATTTTAAAATTTTCTACGCATCACCAAGATCAATATATGGAGTCATCTAGCAACGAGGGAGAGAGGAGTGCATCTACATACCCTTGTAGATCGCGAGCGGAAGCGTTCAAGTGAACGGGGTTGATGGAGTCGTACTCGTCGTGATCCAAATCACTGATGATCCTAGCGCCGAACGGATGGCACCTCCACGTTCAACACACGTACGGAGTGGAGACGTCTCCTCCTTCTTGATCTAGCAAGGGGGGAGGAGAGGTTGATGGAGATCCAGCAGCACGACGGCGTGGTGGTGGAAACAGCGGGATTCCAGCAGGGCTTCGCCAAGCGATACTGGAGGAGGAAGAGGTGTCACGGGAGGGAGAGGGAGGCACCAGGGCTTAGGGTGCGGCTGCCCCCCTCCCCCCTCTTTATATAGGGCCCCTAGGGGGGCGCCGGCCCTAGAGATCCAATCTCTAGGGGGGCGACGGCCAAAGGGGGGGGGACTTGCCCCCCAAGTCAGGTGGGGCGCCCTCCACCCCCAGGGTTTCGAACCCTAGGCGCAGGGGGGCATGGGGGGCGCACCAACCCACCAGGGGCTTGTTCCCTTCCCACTTCAGCCCATGGGGCCCTCCAGGATAGGTGGCCCCACCCGGTGCACCCCCGGGACCCTTCCGGTGGTCCCGGTACAATACTGGTGACCCCCGAAACCTTCCCGGTGGCCGAAATTGGACTTCATATATACAAATCTTTACCTCCAGACCATTTCGGAACTCCTCGTGACGTACGGGATCTCATCCGGGACTCCGAACAACTTTCGAGTTACCGCGTACTTATATCTCTACAACCCTAGCGTCACCGAACCTTAAGTGTGTAGACCCTACGGGTTCGGGAGACACGCAGACATGACCGAGACGACTCTCCGGTCAATAACCAACAACGGGATCTGGATACCCATGTTGGCTCCCACATGCTCCTTGATGATCTTATTGGATGAACCACGATGTCGAGGATTCAATCAATCCCGTACGCAATTCCCTTTGTCTATCGGTATAGTACTTGCCCAAGATTTGATCGTCGGTATACTGATACCTTGTTCAATCTCGTCATGGCAAGTCTCTTTACTCGTTCCATAACACATCATCCCGTGACCAACCCCTTAGTCACATTGAGCTCATTATGATGATGTCTTACCGAGTGGGCCCAGAGATACCTCTCCGTCATACAGAATGACAAATCCCAGTCTCGGTTCGTTCCAACCCAACAGATGCTTTCGGAGATACCCGTAGTGTACCTTTAGAGCCACCCAGTTACGTTGTGACGTTTGGCACACCCAAAGTATTCCTACGGTATCCGGGAGTTGCACAACCTCATGGTCTAAGGAAAGGATACTTGACATTGGAAAAGCTTTAGCATACGAACTAGACGATCTTGTGCTAGGCTTAGGATTGGGTCTTGTCCATCACATCATTCTCCTAATGATGTGATCCTATTATTAATGACATCCAATGTCCATGGTTAGAAAACCGTAACCATCTGTTGATCTACGAGCTAGTAACTATAGGTTTGCTAGGGACACGTTGTGGTCTATGTATTCACACATGTATCACTGTTTCCGGATAACACAATTAAAGCATGAACAATAGACAATTATCACGAACAAGGAAATATAATAATAACCATTTTATTATTGCCTCTAGGGCATATTTCTAGTAGTCTCCCACTTGCACTAGAGTCAATAATCTAGTTACATTGTGATGAATCGAACACCCATAGAGTTCTGGTGTTGATCATGTTTTGCTCGTGGAAGAGGTTTAGTCAACGGATCTGCGACATTCAGATCCATATGCACTTTACAAATACCTATGTCTCCATATTGAATATAATTCCATATGGAGTTGAAACGGCGCTTGATGTGCTTGGTCTTCTTGTGAAACCTGGGCTCCTTGGCAATGGCAATAGCTCTAGTGTTGTCACAGAAGAGAGTCATCGGGCCCGACGCGCTCGGAATAACTCCTAGGTCGATGATGAACTCCTTCATCCAGACTCTGTTGGGGAACGTAGCAGAATTCAAAAAATTTCCTACGCTTCACCAAGATCAATATAAGGAGTCATCTAGCAACCCGCATAAAGGAGTGCATCTACATACCCTTTTGTAGATCGCGTGCGGAAGTGTTCGAAGGAACGTGGATGAAGTAGTCGTACTCTTCGCGTTCCTCGTCACCGATGATCCCAGCGCCGAACGGACGGCACCTCCGCGTTCAACACACGTACGGTACAGCGACGTCTCCTCCTTCTTGATCCAGCAAGGGCGGAGGAGAGGTTGTCGGAGATCCAGCAGCACGACGGCGTGGTGGTGGATGCAACAGGAAATCCTGCAGTGCTTCGCCGACGCCCTGCGTAAGGAGTAGGAAGTGAGACGGGAGGGGGAGAGGTGCCAGAGGCTTGGGATGCGTTTTCCCTCTCCCCCCCCCACTATATATAGGGGCCAGGGGGGCGCCAGCCCTGGGAGATCAGATCTCCACGGGGGGGCGGCGGCCAAGGGGGGAAACTTGCCCCCCAAGGCATAGCGGGCGCCCCCTCCCCCTAGGGTTTCAACCCTAGGCGCATGGAGGGGGGCCCATATGGGTGTGCCAGCCCACCAGGGGCTGGCCCCCTTCCCCTTGCGGCCTAGGGGACCCACCGGGATGGGTGGCCCCACCCGGTGGACCCCCGGGACCCCTCCGGTGGTCCCGGGACACTCCCGGTGACCCCCGGAGTTCACCCGATGGCCGAAACTGGACTTCCTATATATCATTCTTTACCTCCGGACCATTCCGGAACTCCTCCTGACGTCCGGGATCTCATCCGGGACTCCGAACAACATTCGGGTTTCCATGTGCATGTATCTCTACAACCCTAGCGTCACCGAACCTTAAGTGTGTAGACCCTACGGGTTCGGGAGACACGTAGACATGACCGAGACGACTCTCCGGTCAATAACCAACAGCGGGATCTGGATACCCATGTTGGTTCCCACGTGTTCCTCGATGATCTCCATCGGATGAACCACTGTGTCAAGGATTCACTCAATCCCGTATGTTATTCCATTTGTCCATCGGTACGGTACTTGCCCGAGATTCGATCGTCGGTATGCCCGATACCTTGGTCAATCTCGTCATGGCAAGTCTCTTTACTCGTTCCGTAATCCATCATCCCGTGACTAACTCCTTAGTCACCTTGAGCTCATTATGATGATGTCTTACCGAGAGGGCCCAGAGGTACCTCTCCGTCACACGGAGTGACAACATCCCAGTCTTGGTTCATACCAACTCAACAGACACTTTCGGAGATACCCGATGTGTACCTTTATAGCCACTCAGTTACGTTGTGACGTTTGGCACACCCAAAGTATTCCTACGGCATCCGGTAGTTGCACAACCTCATGGTCTAAGGAATAAATACTTGACACCGGAAAAGCTTAGGCATTACGAACTATACGATCTCGTGCTAGGCT
>LR738713.1:350426798-350437380 GCA_902687465.1 Secale cereale
CCGAGATTCGATCGTCGGTATGCCCGATACCTTGGTCAATCTCGTCATGGCAAGTCTCTTTACTCGTTCCGTAATCCATCATCCCGTGACTAACTCCTTAGTCACCTTGAGCTCATTATGATGATGTCTTACCGAGAGGGCCCAGAGGTACCTCTCCGTCACACGGAGTGACAACATCCCAGTCTTGGTTCGTACCAACTCAACAGACACTTTCGGAGATACCCGATGTGTACCTTTATAGCCACTCAGTTACGTTGTGACGTTTGGCACACCCAAAGTATTCCTACGGCATCCGGTAGTTGCACAACCTCATGGTCTAAGGAATAAATACTTGACACCGGAAAAGCTTAGGCATTACGAACTATACGATCTCGTGCTAGGCTCAGGATTGGGTCTTGTCTATCACATCATTCTCCTAATGATGTGATCCCGTTATCACTGACATCCTATGTCCATGGTCAGGAAACCGTGACCATCTGTTGATCAACGAGCTAGTAACTAGAGGCTTACCAGGGACTCATTGTGGTCTATGTATTCACACATGTATCGCTGTTTCCGTACAATACAATTCAAGCATGAATAACGGACAATTATCATGAACAAGGAAATATAATAATAATACTTTTATTATTGCCTCTAAGGCATATTTCCAACAGTCTCCCACTTGCACTAGAGTCAATAATCTAGTTACATTGTGATGAATCGAACACCTATAGAGTTCTGGTGTTGATCATGTTTTGCCCGTGGAAGAGGTTTAGTCAACGGTTCTGCAACATTCAGATCCGTATGCACTTTACAAATATCTATGTCTCCATCTTGAACATAATTCCGGATGGAGTTGAAACGGCGCTTGATGTGCTTGGTCTTCTTGTGAAACCTGGGCTCCTTGGTAATGTCAATAGCTCTAGTGTTGTCACAGAAGAGAGTCATCGGGCTTGACGCGCTTGGAATGACTCCTAGGTCGGTGATGAACTCCTTCATCCAGACTCCTTCTTGCGCTGCTTCACAAGCAGCTATGTACTCCGCTTCACATGTAGAATGCGCCACGACGCTCTGCTTGCAACTGCACCAGCTGACTGCTCCACCATTCAAAATATACACGTATCCGGTTTGTGACTTCGAGTCATCCAGATATGTGTCGAAGCTAGCATCGACGTAACCCTTTACGACGAGCTCTTCGTCACCTCCATAAATGAGAAACATATCCTTAGTCCTCTTCAGGTACTTTAGGATGTTCTTGACCGCTGTCCAGTGTTCCATACCGGGATCACTTTGGTACCTCCCTACCAAACTTATGGCAAGTTTCACATCAGGTCTAGTACACAGCATGGCATACATGATAGAACCTATGGCCGAGGCATAGGGAATGACACTCATCTTTTCTCTATCTTCTGCTGTGGTCGGGGACTGAGCCTTGCTCAATCTCATACCTTGCAAAACAGGCAAGAACCCTTTCTTGGACTGATCCATATTGAACTTCTTCAATATCTTGTCAAGGTATGTGCTTTGTGAAAGACCAATGAGGCGTCTTGATCTATCTCTATAGATTTTGATGCCTAATATATAAGCAGCTTCTCCAAGGTCCTTCATTGAAAAACTCTTATTCAAGTAGGCCTTTACACTTTCCAAGAATTCTATATCATTTCCCATCAGCAATATGTCATCTACATATAATATGAGAAATGCTACAGAGCTCCCACTCACTTTCTTGTAGATACAGGCTTCTCCATAAGTCTGTATAAAGCCAAACGCTTTGATCACATCATTAAAGCGAATATTCCAACTCCGAGATGCTTGCACCAGCCCGTAGATCGAGCGCTAGAGCTTGCATACCTTGTTAGCATTTTCTGGATCGACAAAACCTTCCGGCTGCATCATATACAGCTCTTCCTTGAGGAAGCCATTAAGGAATGCCGTTTTGACGTCCATTTGCCATATCTCATAATCATAGAATGCGGCAAGTGCTAACATGATTCGGACGGACTTTAGCATCGCTACGGGAGAGAAAGCCTCGTCGTAGTCAATCCCTTGAACTTGTCGATAACCCTTAGCAACAAGCCGAGCCTTATAGATGGTCACATTACCATCCGCGTCTGTCTTCTTCTTAAATATCCATTTATTTTCTATGGCATGCCTATCAACAGGCAAGTCCACCAAAGTCCATACTTTGTTTTCATACATGGATTCTATCTCGAATTTCATGGCTCCAAGCCATTTATTGGAATCCGGGCCCGCCATCGCTTCTTCATATTTTGAAGGTTCACCGTTGTCTAAGAACATGATTTCCATGACAGGGTTGCCGTACCACTCTGGTGCGGAACGTGCCCTTGTGGACCTTCGAAGTTCAGTAGTAACTTGATCTGAAGCTTCATGATCATCATCATTAACTTCCTCCCTTGTCGGTGCAGGCACCTCAGGAACAATTTCCTGCGCTGCGCTACTTTCCGGTTCGGGAGGGGTGACTGTCACCTCATCAAGTTCAACTTTCCTCCCACTCACTTCTTTCGAGAGAAACTCTTTCTCCAGAAAGGATCCATTCTTGGCAACAAAGACTTTGCCTTCGGATCTGTGGTAGAAGGTGTACCCAATCGTTTCCTTTGGGTATCCTATGAAGACGCATTTTTCCGATTTGGGTTCGAGCTTCTCAGGTTGAAGTTTCTTGACATAAGCATCGCAACCCCAAACTTTCAGAAACGACAGCTTCGGTTTCTTGCCAAACCAAAGTTCATATGGTGTCGTCTCAATGGATTTCGATGGAGCCCTATTTAAAGTGAATGCGGCAGTCTCTAAAGCATAACCCCAAAAAGATAGTGGTAAATCGGTGAGAGACATCATAGATCGCACCATGTCCAACAGAGTACGATTTCGATGTTCGGACACACCGTTACGCTGAGGTGTTCCGGGCGGTGTCAATTGTGAAACAATTCGACAGTTCCTAAGGTGCGTGCCAAACTCATGACTTAAATATTCACCCCCACGATCCGATCGCAAGAACTTTATTTTTCTGTCACGTTGATTCTCAACCTCATTCTGAAATTCCTTGAACTTTTCAAAGGTCTCAGACTTGTGTTTCATCAAGTAGATATACCCATATCTACTTAATTCATCTGTGAGGGTGAGAACATAACGATAGCCTCCGCGAGCCTCAACACTCATTGGACTGCACACATCGGTATGTATGATTTCCAATAAGTTGGTTGCTCGCTCCATTGTTCCGGAGAATGGAGTCTTGGTCATCTTGCCCAAGAGGCATGGTTCGCACGTGTCAAATGATTCATAATCAAAAGACTCCAGAAGTCCATCAGCATGAAGCTTCTTCATACGTTTGACACCAATATGACCAAGGCGGCAATGCCACAAGTATGTGGGACTATCATTGTCAACCTTACATCTTTTGGCATTCACACTATGAATATGTGTATCATCACGATCGAGATTCATCAAAAATAAACCATTGACCAGCGGGGCATGACCATAAAACATATCTCTCAAATAAATAGAACAACCATTATTCTCGGATTTAAATGAGTAGCCATCTCGCATCAAACGAGATCCAGATACAATGTTCATGCTCAAAGCTGGTACTAAATAACAATTATTAAGGTTTAAGACTAATCCCGAGGGTAGATGTAGAGGCAGCGTGCTGACGGCGATCACATCGACCTTGGAACAATTCCCAACGCGCATCGTCACCTCGTCCTTCGCCAGTCTCCGCTTATTCCGCAACTCCTGCTTAGAGTTACAAATATGAGCAACTGCACCGGTATCAAATACCCAGGAGCTACTACGAGCGCTGGTAAGGTACACATCAATAACATGTATATCACATATACCTTTGACGTTGCCGGCCTTCTTGTCTGCTAAGTATTTGGGGCAGTTCCGCTTCCAGTGACCCGTTCCCTTGCAATAAAAGCACTCAGTTTCAGGCTTGGGTCCATACTTTGGCTTCTTCCCGGCAACTGGCTTACCGGGCGCGGCAACTCCCTTGCCGTCCTTCTTGAAGTTCTTCTTACCCTTGCCCTTCTTGAACTTAGTGGTTTTATTTACCATCAACACTTGATGCTCTTTCTTGATCTCCACCTCCGCTGATTTCAGCATTGAATACACCTCGGGAATGGACTTCTCCATCCCCTGCATATTGAAGTTCAACACGAAGCTCTTGTAGCTTGGTGGGAGCGACTAGAGGATTCTGTCAACGACCGCTTCGTCCGGGAGATTCATTCCCAACTGAGACAAGCGGTTGTGCAACCCAGAAATCTTGAGGATGTGCTCACTGACAGAACTGTTTTCCTCCATCTTACAGCTGTAGAATGCGTTGGAGACATCATATCTCTTAACTCGGGCATGAGCCTGGAAAACCATTTTCAGCTCTTGGAACATCTCATATGCCCCGTGGTGCTCAAAACGCTTTTGGAGCCCCGATTCTAAGTTGTAGAGCATGCCGCACTGAACCAGGGAGTAATCATCACAACGCGACTGCCAAGCGTTCATAACATCTTGGTTTGCTGGGGCGGGAGCATGACCTAGCGGTGCTTCTAGGACATAAGTTTTCTTGACAGCTATGAGGATGATCCTCAGGTTACGGACCCAGTCCGTATAGTTGCTACCATCGTCTTTCAGCTTGGATTTCTCTAGGAACGTGTTGAAGTTGAGGGTGACATGAGCGTGGGCCATTTGATCTACAAGACATATTGTAAAGAATTTAGACTAAGTTCATGATAATTAAGTTCATCTTAATCAAATTTTAATGAACTCCCACTCAGATTGACATCTCTCTAGTCATCTAAGTGATACATGATCCGAATCGACTAGCCAGTGTCCGATCATCACGTGAGACGGACTAGTCATCAACGGTGAACATCTTCATGTTGATCGTATCTTCTATACGACTCATGTTCGACCTTTCGGTCTTCCGTGTTCCGAGGCCATGTCTGTACATGCTAGGCTCGTCAAGTGAACCCTAAGTGTATTGCGTGTGTAAATCTGGCTTACACCCGTTGTATGCGAACGTTAGAGCCTATCACACCCGATCATCACGTGGTGCTTCGGAACAACGATCCTTAGCAACGGTGCACAGTTAGGGGGGACACAATTCTTGAAATTTTTAGTGAGAGATCATCTTATTTACTACCGTCGTTCTAAGTAAACAAGATGCATAAACATGATAAACATCACATGCAATCAAATAAAGTGACATGATATGGCCAATATCATCTTGCTCCTTCGATCTCCATCTTCGGGGCACCATGATCATCTTTGTCACCGGCTCAACACCATGATATCCATCATCATAATCTCCATCATCGTGTCTTCATGAAGTCGTCACGCCAACTATTACTTCTACTACTATGGCTAATGTTTAGCAATAAAGTAAAGTAATTACATGGCGTTATTCAGTGACACGCAGGTCATACAATAATTAAGACAACTCCTATGGCTCCTGCCGGTTGTCAAATTCATCGACATGCAAGTCGTGATTCCCTATTACAAGAACATGATCAATCGTATACATCACATATATCATTCATCACATCTTCTTGGCCATACCACATCACATAGCACATGCTGCAAGAACAAGTTAGACGACCTCTAATTGTTGTTGCAAGTTTTTACGTGGCTTCTATAGGTTTTCTAGCAAGAACGTTTCTTACCTACGCCAAAACCACAACGTGATTTGTGAATTTCTATTTACCCTTCATAAGGACCCTGTTCATCGAATCCGATCCAACTAAAGTGGGAGAGACAGACTCCCGCCAGCCACCTTATGCATCTAGTGCATGTCTGTCGGTGGAACCAGTCTCACGTAAGCGTACGTGTAAAGTCGGTCCGGGACGCTTCATCCCACAATGCCGCCGAATCAAGATTGGACTAGTGACGGCAAGAAAATTGAGCAAACTCAACGCCCACAACTTGTTTGTGTTCTACTCGTGCAAGATGCTACGCAAAGACCTAGCTCAGATGCCACTGTTGGGGAACGTAGCAGAATTCAAAAAATTTACTACGCTTCACCAAGATCAATCTAAGGAGTCATCTAGCAACGAGCATAAAGGAGTGCATCTACATACCCTTTTGTAGATCGTGTGCGGAAGCGTTCGAAGGAACGTGGATGAAGTAGTCGTACTCTTCGCGTTCCTCGTCACCGATGATCCCAGCGCCGAACGGACGGCACCTCCGCGTTCAACACACGTACGGTACAGTGACGTCTCCTCCTTCTTGATCCAGCAAGGGCGGAGGAGAGGTTGTCGGAGATCCAGCAGCACGACGGCGTGGTGGTGGATGCAACAGGAAATCCTGCAAGGCTTCGTCGGCGCCCTGCGTAAGGAGTAGGAAGTGGGACGGGAGGGGGAGAGGTGCCAGAGGCTTGGGTTGCGGCTGCCCTCTCCCCCCCCCCCACTATATATAGGGGCCAGGGGGGGCGCCGGCCCTGGGAGATCAGATCTCCAGGGGGGCGGCGGCCAAGGGGGGAAACTTGCCCCCCAAGGCATAGGGGGTGCCCCCTCCCCCTAAGGTTTCAACCCTAGGCGCATGGAGGGGGCCCATATGGGTGCGCCAGCCCACTAGGGGCTGGCCCCCTTCCCCTTGTGGCCTAGGGGACCCACCGGGATGGGTGGCCCCACCCGGTGGACCCCCGGGACCCCTCCGGTGGTCCCGAGACACTCCCGGTGACCCCCGGAGTTCACCCGATGGCCGAAACTGGACTTCCTATATATCATTCTTTACCTTCGGACCATTCTGGAACTCCTCGTGACGTCCAGGATCTCATCCGGGACTCGGAACAACATTCGGGTTTCCATGTGCATGTATCTCTACAACCCTAGCGTCACCGAACCTTAAGTGTGTAGACCCTGCGGGTTCGGGAGACACGTAGACATGACCGAGACGACTCTCTGGTCAATAACCAACAGCGGGATCTGGATTCCCATGTTGGTTCCCACGTGTTCCTCGATGATCTCCATCGGATGAACCACTGTGTCAAGGATTCACTCAACCCCGTATGTTATTCCCTTTGTCCATCGGTACGGTACTTGCCCGAGATTCGATCGTCGGTATGCCCGATACCTTGTTCAATCTCGTCATGGCAAGTCTCTTTACTCATTCCATAATCCATCATCCCGTGACTAACTTTAGTCATCTTGAGCTCATTATGATGAGGTCTTACCGAGAGGGCCCAGAGGTACCTCTCCGTCACACGGAGTGATAACATCCCAGTCTTGGTTCGTACCAACTCAACAGACACTTTCGGAGATACCAGATGTGTACCTTTATAGCCACCCAGTTACGTTGTGACGTTTGGCACACCCAAAGTATTCCTACGGCATCCGGGAGTTGCACAACCTCATGGTCTAAGGAATAAATACTTGACACCGGAAAAGCTTAGGCATTACGAACTATACGATCTCGTGCTAGGCTCAGGATTGGGTCTTGTCCATCATATCATTCTCCTAATGATGTGATCCCGTTATCACTGACATCCTATGTCCATGGTAAGGAAACCGTGACCATCTGTTGATCAACGAGCTAGTAACTAGAGGCTTACCAGGGACTCATTGTGGTCTATGTATTCACACATGTATCGCTGTTTCCGTACAATACAATTCAAGCATGAATAACAGACAATTATCATGAACAAGATAATATAATAATAATACTTTTATTATTGCCTCTAGGGCATATTTCCAACAGACTCCTTCCTGCGCTGCTTCAGAAGCAGCTATGTACTCCGCTTCACATGTAGATGCCGCCACGACGCTTTGCTTGCAACTGCACCAGCTGACTGCCCTACCATTCAAAATATACACGTATCCGGTTTGTGACTTGGAGTCATCCAGATCTGTGTCGAAGCTAGCGTCGACGTAACCCTTTACGATGAGCTCTTCATCACCTCCATAAACGAGAAATATATCCTTAGTCCTTTTCAGGTACTTCAGGATGTTCTTGACCGCTGCCCAGTGTTCCATACCGGGATCACTTTGGTACCTCCCCACCAAACTTATGGCAAGGTTCACATCAGGTTTGGTACACAGCATGGCATACATAATAGGACCTATGGCCGAGGCATAGGGGATGACACGCATCTTTTCTCTATCTTCTGCCGAGGTCGGGCATTGAGTTGTGCTCAATCTCATACCTTGCAATACTGGCAAGAACCCTTTCTTGGACTCATCCATATTGAACTTTTTCAATATCTTGTCAAGGTATGTGCTTTGTGAAAGACCATTGAGGCGTCTCGACCTATCTCTATGGATCTTGATGCCTAATATGTAAGCAGCTTTTCCAAGGTCCTTCATTGAAAAACACTTATTCAAGTAGGCCTTTATGCTTTCCAAGAGTTCTACATCATTTCCCATCAGCAATATATCATCCACATATAATATGAGAAATGCTACAGAGCTCCCACTCACTTTCTTGTAAATACATGCTTCTCCCCAAGTCTGTATAAACCCAAATGCTTTGATCACCTCATCAAAGCGAATGTTCCAACTCCGAGATACTTGCACCAGCCCATAGATTGAGCGCTGGAGCTTGCATACCTTGTTAGCATTCTCAGGATCGACAAAACCTTCCGGCTGCATCATATACAGTTTTTCCTTGAGGAAGCCATTAAGGAATGTCGTTTTGACGTCCATTTGTCATATCTCATAATCATAGAATGCGGTAATTGGTAACATGATTCGGACGGACTTCAGCATCGCTACGGAAGAGAAAGTCTCGTCGTAGTCAATTCCTTGAACTTGTCGATAACCTTTAGCGACAAGTCGAGCCTTATAGATGGTCACATTACCATCCGCGTCAGTCTTCTTCTTAAAGATCCATTTATTTTCTATGGCGTGCCGATCATCGGGCAAGTCCACCAAAGTCCATACTTTGTTATCATACATGGATCCTATCTCGGATTTCATGGCTTCAAGCCATTTGTCGAAATCAGGGCCCGCCATCGCTTCTTCATAGTTCGAAGGTTCACCGTTGTCTAACAACATGATTTCCATGACAGGGTTGCCGAACCACTCTGGTGCGGAACGTGTCCTTGTGGACCTACGAAGTTCAGCAGTAACTTAATCTGAAGCTTCATGATCATTATCATTAACTTCTTCCCTAGTCGGTGGAGGCACCACATGAACATCTTCATGCGCTACGCTACTTTCCGGTTCGTAAGGGGTGACAATCACCTCATCAAGTTCCACTTTCCTCCCACTTACTTCTTTCGAGAGAAACTCTTTCTCCAGAAAGGATCCATTCTTGGCAACGAAGACCTTGCCTTCAGATCTGAGGTAGAAGGTGTACCCAATAGTTTCCTTAGGGTATCCTATGAAGACGCATTTTTCCGATTTGGGTTCAAGCTTTTCAGGTTGAAGCTTCTTGACATAAGCATCGCATCCCCAAACTTTTAGAAATGACAACTTGGGTTTCTTGCCAATCCAAAGTTCATACGGTGTCGTCTCAACGGATTTAGACGGTGCCCTATTTAAAGTGAATGCGGCAGTCTCTAAAGCATAACCCCAAAATGATAGCGGTAAGTCGGTAAGAGACATCATAGATCGCACCATGTCCAACAGAGTACGATTACGACGTTCAGACACACCATTACGCTGAGGTGTTCCAGGCGGCGTCAATTGTGAAACAATTCCACAGTTCCTTAGGTGCGTGCCAAATTCGTGACTTAAATATTCTCCTCGACGATCCGATCGTAAGAACTTTATTTTTCTGTCACGTTGATTCTCAACCTCATTCTGAAATTCCTTGAACTTTTCAAAGCTCTCCGACTTGTGTTTCATTAAGTAGACATACCCATATCTACTTAAGTCATCTGTGAGGGTGAGAACATAACGAGAGCCACCGCGAGCTTCAACACTCATTGGACCGCACACATCAGTATGTATGATTTCCAATAAGTTGGTTGCTCGCTCCATTGTTCCGGAGAACGGAGTCTTGGTCATCTTGCCCAAGAGGCATGGTTCGCACGTGTCAAATGATTCATAATCAAGAGACTCCAAAAGTCCATCTGCATGGAGCTTCTTCATACGTTTGACACCAATATGACCAAGGCGGCAGTGCCACAAGTATGTGGGACTATCATTATCAACCTTACATCTTTTGGCATTCACACTATGAATATGTGTAACATCACGTTCGAGATTCATTAAGAATAAACCATTGACCAGCGGGGCATGACCATAAAACATTTCTCTCATATAAATAGAACAACCATTATTCTCGGATTTAAATGAGTAGCCATCTCGCATTAAACGAGATCCAGATACAATGTTCATGCTAAAAGTTGGTACTAAATAACAATTATTGAGGTTTAAAACTAATCCCGAAGGTAGATGCAGAGGTAGCGTGCCGACGGCGATCACATCGACCTTGGAACCATTCCCGACGCGCATCGTCACCTCGTCCTTCGCCAGTCTCCGCTTATTCCGCAGCTCCTACTTTGAGTTACAAATGTGAGCAACTGCACCGGTATCAAATACCCAGGAGCTACTACGAGCGCTGGTAAGGTACACATCAATAACATGTATATCACATATACCTTTGACGTTGCCGGCCTTCTTATTTGCTAAGTATTTGGGACAGTTCCGCT
>LR738713.1:350450187-350478586 GCA_902687465.1 Secale cereale
GGCGGCATGAGTGGAACAAAACACCAAGCAAAAGGCTTAGCCTTCCACCCATTACCAATATATAGATGATTTCATTTAATAATTAATATAGTGTGATATCCCAACAAGCTTCAACAAGAAGCAAGAATCTTCAATCTTCTCCTGCAACTAACAATGCTATAAGAGGGGCTGAGCGAAGCCTACATATAGCCAATCAATGGTTTGCATAGGTAGGGTGGTTAAACAGGTTCATGGTTACAATAGGAGGCTGACAGGAAAAACATGGGCATCGAGGCAAAACTATAGAGCGTTACTTCTAGCAATAGGCAAAGATAGTAATGGTATCCGGATTCGGTCATCTTGCCTGAAGAGTTGTCGATGGGATCGTAAGAGAGCTCCTCGTTCTCAACCTCGGTAGTAACCTCGTTCTCGTACTCGTACTCAGCTTCTGGCTCTACTCAACACAAACACACAAGGCACGAAATCAAACAAGATGCAATGCGCAGAAAAATTACTAGATGCATGACTGATGCACTATGGAAGCAAAACAGATGCACTATGGAAGCACAGAAAGTCTACATAGGAAGCACAGTGTTACAGCACAAGGAGCATGGCAATGTGCATTCGAGCAAAATACTTCAAAACCTGATAACATGAGGATATTATGAATCTACATGCAAAAACACACAAGTTACATATAGGACTTGCTCAAAACGGAGCAACGGGCTAAAAGTTACACCCGAAATAATAAACATGCACAAGCTGAAATTAACAGCCACATAGCAACTTAGGAGCAAGAGATAAATAGTCTACTGCACTCAAACATCATGGCAAGGAGCATGGACATAAACTAGACATCTCCTACAGCAAACAATTCCATTGGAGCATCTCCAAAGGAAGCATGGATCAATAGCAACAAGCTATGATATATTGAACTTGACAACAAAAACCTGACAGCAGTAATTGGTTGCAACTTGGGAGCAAGAGTTAAATATGCTACAGCCACCCAAATGAGCATGTGAGAGCATGAATGGATAGCCAACAACTTATACAACAAGGAAACATCAAGAGTCACCCCAAAACTATCATGGATTTTCCTAGAACAACAAGCAAACATGGCATCTGGAAATTACAGATTCCAGACTTAGTGAAATTTCACTAAGTGTTAAAACAGTAGTAACATCATGGCATCTTTGTGAGCAAGTTTAAGTCACCTCAAAGTAAAGCATGGCAAGTGGTAAGCACCACAGCAAAGTACACATGATGGGGAGTCCAAAACATCTAAGCATGCCTCAAGGGGACAACCACATCAATAGCAACGAGCTCCTCATCGAGGCATCTCGTAACAAGTTTAACAACATAACAGCCACATAGCACTTTGCAAAGGAGATAAACATGGCAAGATGAAATCTATCATGCAAGCTAAAGCAACCAACATGTAGAGCATAACATGATGAACACGTGGACATATCATTTGCTCCATGTGGATAAACATGCAACAAGTTATGACATTGCAAAGATGGCGTGAAAACAACTACTAACAGCAGTTTATAACAAGTAGCACTCTTCTCATGAAGATTAAGACATCTAGATGACCTCAAACATGCATGGCACAATAGAACAAAACGTAGTACAAGTCTCCACGATCATTTTGACATATCATTTGCTCAAATCGGACATGCACACAAAAAGTTATCATCAAAACAAAACTGCATCAGACAACAAAAACTCCAGGGACTTAGAGAAGAAAAACCACCTCGGGGTCAACGGATCTGGTCAAACGGGCTGGAGGTCAAACGGGCCCGCGGGTTCCTGGGGCGGATCGGGCGCGACTGAAGCGGGCTAACGGGCTGGTGGCTGGGCCCGTTAGGGTTCGGCCCGCCTGGGGCTTCCAGATCGGATCGGGGGAGCCTGCCTGCTCCCCTCGAGCGACGGGAGGAGGACGGCCTGGGGGCCCGGCGAGAGGAGAGGTGGCGGGCGCGGCGGCCTGGGGACGGAGGCCGGTGGGAGGCGTTGACCGGCGGGAGGCCGCGGCGGCGGCGACCTGTGGCGGGGCCGGCGGCGGCGGTGCCCTGCCCGGCCGGCGGCGCGGGAATGGGAGGAGGCGGCAGCGGCGGGGCACCTCGCCGGAGAGGGCGACCGGAGGAGCGGGGCCGGCGGCGGAGAAGACGCGGTGAGGAGCTCCGCCGGAGTGGAGGAAGATGACCGGCGCGGTGGAGGAAGAAGATGACGCGCGGGGCCCGCGCGTCGGACGGAAGCACGGCCGCGGCCTTCGGAAGCACGGTGACAACTTCGGAAGCACGATTTTCTGGGACGTCGGAAGCATGGTGGCTCAACGGTGGAAGCACCGCGAATCAACGGTGGAAGCACCGGCGGCGAACTGTGGAAGCATTAGGGTTTCAGACGCGAAAATTGGGGGAGTTGGACGTTTATATAGGCACAAGGAGCTAGGGTTGTCCAAATGAGGTGAGGTTTTCGGCCACGCGATCACAATTGGATGGCCTAGATGAAGGGAGGGGTTTGGGTTGGTTTGGTGGGCTGTTGGAGGGGTGTCTTGGGCCTCAAAGAGGAGGTACTTTCAGCCCACGAGAATAACTGTTGGGGTAGCAAACGAACTCCAAACGCGACGAGATTTGACAGGCGGGTTACACACACCAAAACAACATCGCACGACAAGTCTCACGCCAACCGGAAACATTACACGGCCAAACACCAAAGTAGGCCTCAGGGATGCCACGGACGCGTGAGAGAGCTCCGGAACTCGAAACGGACAACGGGAAGGAACGCGTGGGACCGGATGCAAACGACAACACAAATGCAATGCAATGCACATGACAACATGATATGGATGAATGCACACACGCATCACGACAAAACAACGAAATCCGAAAAGACGAAGAACCCAGAATGGAATTGATGAAGCCAGAGATAAATATATTGCCCAACAGGGAAAGTATTACATCCGGGACATTACAAACTCTCCTCCACTACAAAAAGATCTCGTCCCGAGATCTAGGACTGGAAGAAGGAAGGGTACTCGGAACGAAGGTGATCTTCTCGTTCCCACGTAGCTTCTCGGTCGGTATGGTGTGACCACTTGAATTTCAAGAATTTGATGGACTTGTTGCGGGTCTTGCGCTCGGTTTCTTCGAGAATAGCAACGGGATGCTCTCGGTAAGACAAGTCTTGTTGAAGATTAATCTCTTCAAACGGAATCATGCGTTCAGGAGTCTTGAAGCACTTGCGGAGTTGAGACACATGAAACACATCATGAACATTGGCGAAGTTGGAAGGGAGCTCGAGTTGATAGGCTAGATCGCCTCTTTTGCCAAGGATCTTGAAAGGCCCGACGTATCTAGGAGCAAGCTTTCCTTTGATACCGAATCTTTGGGTGCCTTTCATAGGAGAAACACGGAGATAGACATGATCCCCAATGTTGAAGGCCAAATCACGATGCTTGCCGTCATAGTAGCTCTTCTGACGCGACTGAGCGGCCTTGAGATTCTCACGTATGACTTTGCACATATCTTCGGCTTCTGAGATCAAGTCATTGCCAAGAAGTTGACGTTCACCTGTCTCGGACCAGTTGAGAGGGGTACAACACTTTCTGCCATAGAGGATTTCAAACGGAGCTTTGCCTGCACTTGCTTGGAAGCTATTGTTGTAAGAGAACTCAGCAAATGGAAGGCAATCTTCCCATTTCATGCCAAAATATATGACACAGGCTCTGAGCATGTCTTCTAGAATCTGATTCACTCTCTCGACTTGACCACTAGTCTGAGGGTGAAATGCAGTGCTGAACCTGATCTTAGTGCCCATGGCAGACTGAAAGGAGTCCCAGAACATAGAAGTGAACAAACTTCCACGGTCTGAGGAGATAACTTGAGTAATGCCATGTAAGGACACAATTCTGCCAGTTGAGCTGCATTGATTGATTCTTTGACTGGAAGGAAGTGAGCGACTTTGGTAAGCTTGTCAATCACCACGAAGATAGAATCTTTCCCTCTCTTGGACTTAGGAACACCAGTGACGAAATCCATTTCAATGTGGTCGAATTTCCACTCGGGAATAGGAAGAGGTTGGAGAAGACCGGCTGGACGTTGATGCTCTGCCTTCACTCTTCTGCTGACATCACATTCATTCACGAATTCGGCAATCTCCCTTTTCATGTGAGTCCACCAGTAAGATTGCTTGAGGTCTTGGTACATCTTGGAACTACCAGGATGAATGGAAAGGAGAGAATCATGTGCTTTGTCCATAATGAGCTTCCTGAGATCACCTTTGGGAACCACAAGTCTGTCCTCAAAGAACAAGGTATCTCTCTCATCAACGCGATAGCACTTGTATTTTGGAGTACCCTTTGCAATACCATGTTTCACTTTCTGCACCATAGCATCACTGAGTTGGGCCTCACGGATCTGATCTTCCAAGGTAGGAGCAACTTGAAGATTTGAAGAAAACCTTGCGGAACAACTTGGAGGTTGAGCTTCTTGAATGCTTCACAAAGCTCAGGCTGGAATGGCTTGATAAGGAGGCTGTTGCAATATGCCTTTCTGCTCAAAGCATCTGCAATCACATTCGCCTTGCCAGGTGTGTATTCGATGCTGGGATCATACTCTTGGATCATTTCGACCCAACGAGTCTGGCGGAGGTTCAGATTCGGCTGTGTGAAGATGTACTTCAAGCTCTTGTGATCAGTGAAGATGTCAACTTTCCTGCCCAACAGAAGGTGTCTCCACGTAATCAAAGCATGTACCACAGCTGCTAGTTCAAGATCATGTGTGGGGTAGTTCTTCTCACTTGGCTTCAGCTGACGAGAAGTGTATGCCACAATTCTCTTGTCCTGCATAAGCACACCACCAAGTCCTTGAAGAGAAGCATCACAGAATACTTCGTAGGGCTTGGACTCATCTGGAGGAGTAAGAACTGGAGCACAGACGAGCTTTTCTTTGAGAGTTTTGAATGCCACTTCACAATCTGGAGACCAGTAGTACTTGACATTCTTCTGCAGCAAGCTGGAAAGAGGCTTGGCAATCTTGGAGAAGTTCTCAACGAACCTTCTGCAATAGCTGGCAAGACCAAGAAAGCTTCGGAGTTGCTTAACGTTCTGAGGAGGTTCCCAGTTGACAATTGCTTCAACTTTCTCGGGGTTTACCGCAATACCGTCAGCGGAGATGATATGGCCCAGATACAAGACCTTATCGAGCCAAAATTCGCACTTGGAGAACTTGGCATAGAACTTATGTTCACGGAGTCTGTCGAGAACCAGACGGAGGTGCTTTTCGTGATCCTCTTCGTTCTTGGAGAAAACCAAAATGTCATCCAGATACACAAGCACAAACTCGCCGGTGTAGGGGTTGAAAATGTAGTGCATCATTCTCGAGAAGGTAGGTGGAGCATTAGCGAGACCAAAAGACATGACTGTATACTCATAGGAGCCGTAGCTCGTTCTGAAGGCAGTCTTGGGGATATCTTCTTCTCGAATGCGAATCTGGTGATAGCCCATTCGGAGATCGAGCTTTGTGAACACTTTAGATCCTTTGAGCTGCTCGAACAGTTCATTGATGTTGGGGAGCGGATACTTGTTCTTTATTGTCTTCTTGTTCAATGGCCGGTAATCGACGCAAAGGCGCTCCGTGCCATCCTTCTTCTTGACAAATAAGACACCACAGCCCCAAGGAGACGTACTAGGCCTGATTAGACCCACACGCTCCTGTTCATCAAGCTGTTTCTTCAACTCCTTCAACTCTTTAGGAGAGAGCTTGTACGGACGCCGGCATGCTGGCTCAGTACCAGGCTCGAGTTCAATGACGAATTCCACTTGACGGTGTGGAGGCATGCCTGGAAGTTCTTCAGGAAAGACGTCTTCGTATTCGTTAACCACCGGAATTTGAGATATGGCATTCATCTCGCCCTTGTCATTGAGAGAGAAAAGCCTGTTTGTGTTATCCCGGGAGGCGAAGATAATCACATCATCATCGGAATGAGTAATCTTGACTTCCTTGTTTGCACAATCAATGTGAGAATCATGCTGAGAAAGCCAGTCCATTCCGAGGATAAGATCGATGTCAGAATTGCCGAGAACCACCGAAGAGGCCAGAAATCGATAATCACCCATGCGAATAGAAACATCCGGAGCATACACACTGGAATGCATTCGTCTCCCCGAAGAAATAACTGATAACTCCCTTGGCAGATTTTTAGTGACAACATCGTGCTTGGATGCAAATGGATATGACATGAAAGAACATGAAGCACCCGAATCAAACAACACTTTTGCAGGAAAAGAGTTAACTGGAAGGTTACCCAAAATCACATCAGAAGAATTCTCCGCTTGAGCTACATTCATCAGATTCACTCTTGCAACCTTCAGATCATGCTTGACAATAGCAGAACTGACAGGTGGAGGAGGCGGAAGGCGCTTCGGGTTGGGGCACTTGTTAGCATAGTGACCCTTCTTGCCACACTTGTTGCAGACCACTCCTGAGAGAGGACGGTAGTGAGGAGCGCTTGACTTGGAACCTTGAGACTGAAACTTTGACTGGTTGCTTGGGTTGGGTGAGTGGGAGAAACCACGACCACCAGAGTTCTTGTTGTTGTTGTTGTAGGGAGCTCGGATCACAGGAGGAGGTGGAAGCCAAAACTTCTGTTGCTTCGCGACCACTTGAGAAGATGAGGAGGAGTGAACAACATCTCGAATCCTCCTTTTGGAAGCTTCCATCTTGAGCTGGGCTGCCTCTTGCTTAAGCACCATGTTATAGAATTTGTCAAACTCATCAGGCTTGAACAAGGTGAGAGCAAGTTGAAGTTCATCCTTCAGACCACCGCGAAACTGATAGATCTTGCTCTTGGCATCTAGGATGTCTTGCTTAGCATAGCGGGCAAGGTTTTGGAACTTGACATTATACTGGTAGACAGTCATTGAGCCTTGCTTCAGGTTGCGGAATTGCTCACGCATACCCTCGATGACACTTGTTGGAACGTGGTGAGAGCGAAAGTCCTTGTAGAAATCATCCCAAGAGATCACACGCCCTTCTCTGGAGTCTTTGTACTGCTGCCACCAGTCAACTGCTTGGTCCTTGAGTTGGAAGGCTGCAAACTTCACATAGTCCTCAGGCCTTACGTTGCCGCACTCAAAATGCTTCTTGATATCGGTAATCCAATCTTCAGCATCGAGAGGGTCGACACAGTAACTGAAAGCCTTTGGTTGATTGGCCAAGAACTGGTTGAGCGTAGCATGGTGCTGTTGGTTGAAGATATTGCCCTGGTTCCCTGGAGCACCCTGATTTGCTTGATTTGCTTGCATTTGCTGCATCATCTGCATCAACATCTGGGTGTTCTGGTTTGTAGTCTGCATAATCGCTCTCCAGTCCTCAGACGGAGGAGGAGGGGAAGGAGGACGATCTGGAACCTCTTCACCCTCTGGGTTAGCGTTGGGAACCCGTTTCGGTGCGATCCTGAAAGAGATGACCACCAATCAGCCATTGATTGAAAGAAGATATAAGCTGAAACAACGGATAGAAATGCAACATAGTCTTCACAAGAATCATTCGAACAAAAGGAACGAATGAAATTCTCAGTTTAATGATAACAACAATCTTCACGAGAAGCCACTGGAAGACAAAAGGTAAATAAGAAAAACACAAGGTAAAGATGGAACAAACACAAGATAGGAGCTTCGTTCGACATCTTTGTGCTGAAAGCTTATGGAACGTGTTACGAAAGGGTTTTGCAATCCCCGGACCAGCATAGCCAAGGACCCTTTAAGATGCAACTCCCGATCGGAACATCGACCATAAAACCACTTCACTCAATGTAGAACCCCGAACTCCGTAACTTGCATTCGTTGGAAGAATGCCTACGAGCTACTGGATGAACCCACCTATTAATTTCCGAAAGTTTCCAGTTATGCAATCAGGTGTTGGGGATACAGGGGAAGCATCGCGCAATCAAATCTACTCCTACATCCAGCTGTATCCATCCTTCAACACATAACCAGTCTTTCTCGGAAACCGTCTACCTCGGACCTTCGAAAAGCATCCACTATACAAAGCTATGGCAATACTCCCGAACTACCTCCCCAGTACTGGGTGATGTCGGGGTTATCTTGCCACTAACCGTATAGGAGAGTTTTCAATGTCAGCCGTCTTAAGTACTCTAGAACTGCCACGATATGCTTGTGATGACAATACCCCGAAGCTCAACTCCCCGGGACACTGCCACAACCCCTAATGTCAGGAGGCATCGAGAACAATATTCTCGTCACAAAGACATCGAAACAATCCAACAATACTCGCGAGATTCCTAAAAAAAAATTTGGTGCAATTTTTGAAAGTAGAAGAGGCAAGAGTAGTCGTCAGGAGTCCTCACCAGAATGAAAAAAGATGACGAGCAAAAGAAATCCTACTCTCCGATATAAATATAGGACTCAAAACATTTGAAGTGTGTGCCTAGACTCAACCGTCAATGATTCGATCAAACAGTGGGGGCTTCTAGGTCGGAGAAGGCTCTGATACCAACTTGTAATGCCCAGGATGGGACTATATCTCCTATGTGTCGAGGCACGACTTAAAGATATAAGCCCATTCTGGAATGATCGCAAGTTTGGTATCTTTGCACATCTCATGTAAAAATAGGGATGAAAGCTGAAAAGATAGTTGGCTTACACTCGCCACGTCACACAAATTCATTACATATCCAATCATCATCCAATAAACATCACAGCCCATCTAAGGGTAAAGATCCAAATGACAAGATACCAAACATAACATTAACCCATAGGTCTAGATCGAATCCTAGTAGAAGCTCTACTGATCAACCGGATAGTTCACATAGTAACGGCTACGCTCCTCGTCATACTCCCAGTCTAGCTCGGTGCCATCGCCTGTGTAGCTCACCATAGTACCTGCATCTGGTGTGCTGAAGTAACTGTGAGCCACAGAGGACTCAGCAATCCCGTTCCCGGGTAACACGACTATCCAAGCCTTGGGTGTGGAACAAGGCTTAAGAAAGAACAAGAGTCTGCAGCAGCACTAGCACTAACTTACGTAAAAGAGAGCGAGAAGAGAAGGTGCCTCGGTCGAGAGATGATCACGAAGTGATCCTAACTAGCAAGTCAAACATAACCCCACCGTGTTCACTTCCCGATTCCCTTTCGGAAAATGACCGTCACGGTACTCGCGCTGGTAGTGTATTGGAACATGGTGTCAAGTTTTCTACAACCGGATATTAACAAATTCCCATCAGCCACATAACCGTGGGCACGGCTTTCGAAAGTTCATAACCCTGCAGGTGTGTTCCAACTTGGCCCATGACAAGCCCATGATCCGCGGAGTCGCAACTCCAAAGTGGGAAGGCCCGAGTATCCTCGGAATCCCGTGCTCAAGATACTCCGACTAAGGTAAGGCTAATCCAGCAAATCCTCCCGGCGTGCCGACACCCTGACAATAGCCGCGCGTATCTAGTCTCAGGCCACGACCGGATGGGCGATGCTACAGGTTTATGCTAGATACCTCGGGTTTCCCCAAGGCGGCCCCGCAGGACCCCCAGTTTGGACCAACACTCATGAGGAGCACTGGCCCGGGTTGTTGATTAAATATAAAAGGGATAGCTAGTCCCTATGCAAGTTTTAGTTATTGGGAAAATAGTACCAATGTTGGGACTTGCTGGAAAAGACTTAGCACTTAGCGGTTTATCGAGGGGGTCCCATAACCCCAACCGTGTGAGGAACGCATAATCAAGGAACATAACACCGGTTTATACGGTTCCTAAGGCGGCATGAGTGGAACAAAACACCAAGAAAAAGGCTTAGCCTTCCACCCATTACCAATATATAGATGATTTCATTTAATAATTAATATAGTGTGATATCCCAACAAGCTTCAACAAGAAGCAAGAATCTTCAATCTTCTCCTGCAACTAACAATGCTATAAGAGGGGCTGAGCGAAGCCTACGTATAGCCAATCAATGGTTTGCATAGGTAGGGTGGTTAAACAGGTTCATGGTTACAATAGGAGGCTGACAGGAAAAACATGGGCATCGAGGCAAAACTATAGAGCGTTACTTCTAGCAATAGGCAAAGATAGTAATGGTATCCCGGTTCGGTCATCTTGCCTGAAGAGTTGTCGATGGGATCGTAAGAGAGCTCCTCGTTCTCAACCTCGGTAGTAACCTCGTTCTCGTACTCGTACTCAGCTTCCGGCTCTACTCAACACAAACACACAAGGCACGAAATCAAACAAGATGCAATGCGCAGAAAAATTACTGGATGCATGACTGATGCACTATGGAAGCAAAACAGATGCACTATGGAAGCACAGAAAGTCTACATAGGAAGCACATTGTTACATCACAAGGAGCATGGCAATGTGCATTCAAGCAAAATACTTCAAAACCTGATAACATGAGGATATTATGAATCTACATGCAAAAACACACAAGTTACATATAGGACTTGCTCAAAACGGAGCAACGGGCTAAAAGTTACACCCGAAACAATAAACATGCACAAGCTGAAATTAACAGCCACATAGCAACTTCGGAGCAAGAGATAAATAGTCTACAGCACTCAAACATCATGGCAATGAGCATGGACATAAACTAGACATCTCCTACAGCAAACAATTCCATTGGAGCATCTCCAAAGGAAGCATGGATCAATAGCAACAAGCTATGACATATTGAACTTGACAACAAAAACCTGGCAGCAGTAATTTGTTGCAACTTGGGAGCAAGAGTTAAATATGCTACAGCCACCCAAATGAGCATGTGAGAGCATGAATGGATAGCCAACAACTTATACAACAAGGAAACATCAAGAGTCACCCCAAAACTATCATGGATTTGCCTAGAACAACAAGCAAACATGGCATCTGGAAATTACAGATTCCAGACTTAGTGAAATTTCACTAAGTGTTAAAACAGTAGTAACATCATGGCATCTTTGTGAGCAAGTTTAAGTCACCTCAAAGTAAAGCATGGCAAGTGGTAAGCACCACAGCAAAGTACACATGATGGGGAGTCCAAAACATCTAAGCATGCCTCAAGGGGACAACCACATCAATAGCAACGAGCTCCTCATCGAGGCATCTCGTAACAAGTTTAACAACATAACAGCCACATAGCACTTTGCAAAGGAGATAAACATGGCAAGATGAAATCTATCATGCAAGCTAAAGCAACCAACATGTAGAGCACAACATGATGAACACGTGGACATATCATTTGCTCCATTTGGATAAACATGCAACAAGTTATCATATTGCAAAGATGGCATGAAAACAACTACTAACAGCAGTTTATAACAAGTAGCACTCTTCTCATTAAGATTAAGACATCTAGATGACCTCAAACATGCATGGCACAATGGAACAAAACGTAGTACAAGTCTCCACGATCATTTTGACATATCATTTGCTCAAATCGGACATGCACACAAAAAGTTATCATCAAAACAAAACTGCATCAGACAACAAAAACTCCAGGGACTTAGAGAAGAAAAACCACCTCGGGGTCAACGGATCTGGTCAAACGGGCTGGAGGTCAAACGGGCCCGCGGGTTCCTGGGGCGGATCGGGCGCGACTGAAGCGGGCTAACGGGCTGGCGGCTGGGCCCGTTAGGGTTCGGCCCGCCTAGGGCTTCCGGATCGGATCGGGGGAGCCTGCCTGCTCCCCTCGAGCGGCGCGGCGGCTCGAACGCCGAGGGCGACGGGAGGAGGGCGGCCTGGGGGCCCGGCGGGAGGAGAGGTGGCGGGCGCGGCGGCCTGGGGACGGAGGCCGGTGGGAGGCGTTGACCGGCGGGAGGCCGCGGCGGCGGCGACCGGCGGCGGGGCCGGCCTCGGCGGTGCCCTGCCCGGCCGGCGGCGCGGGAACGGGAGGAGGCGGCGGCGGCGGGGCACCTCGCCGGAGAGGGCGACCGGTGGAGCGGGGCCGGCGGTGGAGAAGACGCGGTGAGGAGCTCCGCCGGAGTGGAGGAAGATGACCAGCGCGGTGGAGGAAGAAGATGACGCGCGGGGCCCGCGCGTCGGACGGAAGCACGGCCGGCGGCCTTCGGAAGCACGGCGACAACTTCGGAAGCACGATTTTCTGGTACGTCGGAAGCACGGTGGCTCAACGGTGGAAGCAGCGCGGATCAACGGTGGAAGCACCGGCGGCGAACTGTGGAAGCATTAGGGTTTCAGACGCGAAAATTGGGGGAGTTGGACGTTTATATAGGCACAAGGAGCTAGGGTTGTCCAAATGAGGTGAGGTTTTCGGCCACGCGATCACAATTGGATGGCCTAGATGAAGGGAGGGGTTTGGGTTGGGTTGGTGGGCTGTTGGAGGGGTGTCTTGGGCCTCAAAGAGAAGGTACTTTCAGCCCACGAGAATAACTGTTGGGGTAGCAAACGAACTCCAAACGCGACGAGATTTGACAGGCGGGTTACACACACCAAAACAACATCGCACGACAAATCTCACACCAAACCGGAAACGTTACATGGCCAAACACCAAAGTAGGCCTCAGGGATGCCACGGACGCGTGAGAGAGCTCCGGAACTCGAAACGGACAACGGGAAGGAACGCGTGGGATCGGATGCAAACGACAACACAAATGCAATGCAATGCACATGACAACATGATATGGATGAATGCACACACGCATCATGACAAAACGATGAAACCCGAAAAGACGAAGAACCCAGAATGGAATTGATGAAGCCAGAGATACATATATTGCCCAAAAGGGAAAGTATTACATCCGGGGCATTACAGTTGCAGAGTTCTTATTTACCATCCAACAGTTCACTGT
Organism: Secale cereale; assembly: GCA_902687465.1. Classification (NCBI taxonomy): domain Eukaryota; kingdom Viridiplantae; phylum Streptophyta; class Magnoliopsida; order Poales; family Poaceae; genus Secale; species Secale cereale. The sequence continues at coordinate 350,462,958 of LR738713.1, forward strand.
TGTCTTGGATAAAGTGTAAACAAATAGTTTAATTTTCATCTTTTGACACATTTTACTAACAATCTCTATCAGTTTCCTCACTTGATGATGGTTCATGAATATCTCATTGCCCCATATGCATAAAGGGTCGAAGCGTGGATCTTTATCAATTATATATGTACCTAAAAGCACCAAGTTACTATTAGAAGCTAAACATTAATTGCACAATGGTGTAGTACAACACTCCCTCCGTCTGATTATATAAGATCTTACTACATCCAATATACTCACACATTGGATGAATTAACATCTTATATTATGGGGCGGAGGCAGTTTATTACATTGTTACAAATATCAGTCGATTAACTGCACTTAATTGCTGCTGTGTTGTTGTTTCTACTCTTCTATGTATATCTACACATCATCAGAACATTAAGGGAACACTCTTCCTTGTTGCTATGTAGCCTAGGATTGCATATTTAGATATTCCGTACAATGCATGTTGCTATGTAGCATCGAATATATTAGATATGACCCTAGTTAACCTACCGATAAAAATGTAACAGATATATTCAGTTAAATGTCCGATTCATTGGTTAATCCCTTATCAGTCCTCGGCCTATATGGTACCAGCTACCGATATCCTGAATAGTGGTTATATATAAGCCATGGGATGAAACTAACCTCAATGAAAAACGTCAGTGTCTTGTGTAAGTACATCTAAAGGCATGTTAAGTACAACAAGCTAAACATCAACCAAATATATCCATGGCAGACAACATTATCTCCAAACGATAGCTTTAGTGTGTAGGTTTAAGCACGCTAGTTAAGCAAAACAAGAAGTGGAAAGGCGTATTAAATGCAACAGGCCTAACACTTAAAAACAAGCAAATATAGTCATTCAAACTGGTATTGCGCAGGTCTAAGTGCACTAGTTATTGTTAAATATAAATGGAAAGGCATGTTAACTACAACAGGCTTTAGAACAACCAAATGTAGTCATTCATAGTGGTATTGTTGAAACAAGTATTGATGGAATTGAACTGCACATTTCATACTTGCACATATAGAACATTACATTGTGACTAACTGAACTAAACAAGGCTTACTACGAACAACTAGAGATAGCAATTGAAATTGGACATATGCTAACTACAAACAACCGAACAACCAAAAACCACTAAAGGAGGCATATGCTAGCTATAACAGGCTTAACACCAAGCAAATATAGTAGTTCATAGTGGTATTGTTGAACATCACAATGTGAAAAAAGAGGGGGCGTATTACCTACAACATGATTAATAAGAAAAAATTATGGTCATTGAACTTGTATTGATGAAATTGTACTACACACTAAATAGTTGCACATATAGAGCATCACAATGTGAATAACTGAAATAAACAAGGCATACTACAAACAAACAAATATGGCAATTAACACTAGACATATTCTCACTACGAAAGTGGTTCGAGAAAACAAATCATGGGATTCCCCTTGTGAAGAGGCACGACAAAACAAATCATCGGTTTCCTCACTTGTCACACATGGGCTCCTCCTCATTGTATCTATCGATGAGGTCTGACTTGGGAGCTTAGGTTCCCAACCCATCGTCGCAGAATGTGTCCTTCAGAAATGACAAAAGGGGCTAAATGGGGATGAAGGATGGCAAATTGTTGACAATGAGCCAGAGGAGACCAGTGGCAGGCCATCGATGAGATCCACGACGGTTGAACCCGATGGGTTGGTGGTGGGAAACTTAACCTGTGACATGCCCGTGTCAAGCCGTTGCTGTTGACAACCTTGATGTCATAGCCGGCGTCCGTGACATACAAGAATACTCTAACCTGCTGACTGAAAGCATGCGGCAACTCATCGTCGTCACCTTCCTCAGTGACCACCTTGTCGACGTCGGGCAAAGAGGCCCGATAAACCTCTTTTGGGCCATTCGCTCACGAGCTCCCCGAGAAGGTAGCCGGGCTTAGGTTGCGATGCTCTGGAGTGGGGGCCGGGATGTGGATGTGGATATGTGGCAAAGGGGACATTTCGCAGGCGTCATGTAAGAACCTCAGGGCGGCGAGGGTATGTAGATCAGTGGGTAACTTGCATGGGCGGACTGACAGAGGTTGATGATGGCAGCGGCGGCGGTGGCGGTGACCTAGCTAGGGTTTAGAGTGAGGGAGGGTGTGTGTGTGAGCAGAGGTTTTGGGGTGTGTGTGTTTGGAGGGGGCCAAGGTGGTGTTTGAGGAAATGTCGCGGCTACTAAATTTTTTACTAGGCGGTGAAAGTGCTAGTTATTGACTAGAGGGGGGTGAATAGGCGATTTTTATGGAAGTCTTTAAAACACGAGATCTTTGAAGACAAATAGATGGAATGAACCTATTGATATGCAGCGGAAGATAGACTACACTAGACAAGCCATAGTCAAGTAAGCAGTATAGTGAAAGTACGAAGACTATCAAAAGTTAGGTGGTATGGATCAGAATGGAAGACAGAATGAAGCCAAACAGGTAACAGTCTTCACATAGTGAAGTCAATCAGATCAGGTAAGCAAGCAATGACTTCACGAAGACAGACTGAAATGTGAATGAGTTGGAAGATAGAACCAGTAGCTTGGAGACGGCAAGAATTTGGTAGAGCAGTTCCAGTTGATGTGACAACTATACGTCTGGTTAGGGAGGCTAAGATTGAACTCAGAAGACAGTATCTTCAGCTTATTCCCCTTGAGCTAAGGATACCCAGTCCTCACCCAATCACTCTGGTAAGTCTTCAAGGTAGACTTCCAAACCTTCACAGACTTCGTTCACTAGCAATCCACAATCACTCTTGGATGCTCAGATTGCGATGCCTAACCGATTGGAGGATACACAGTCCTCAAGTGTAACAAGTCTCCAGGTCACACAGACAGAAAGACTTCAGTGATGCCTAACACTCTTTGGCTCTCGGTGTTTTGGGCTTTTTCCTCGCAAGGATCTTTCTCTCAAAGGCTTCAGACGTGGGTTGCTCTCAAACTACACAAGTCGTGCACTAACTTTGAGAAGCCACCCATTTATGGTGTAGGGGGTGGGGTATTTATAGCTAGGAGGCAACCCGGCATGATATGTCCGAAATGACCCTTGGTAACTAAGGAACTGACACGTGTCCAATGGTTGGATTTCAAACACACGCGACAACTTACCTTGGGCTACAAGCAAAGCTGACTCATCCAACTCTGGATAAGATTTGCCCTCATTGTCTTCGCTCGAAGACATAGGATTTTGGTTGAGCATCACATCAGTCATCTGACTATGTTAACTTGGACCCCACTTAACAGTACGGTGGTTCCTATGACTCAAGAAGGAAGAAAACGAACTATGAAAGAAACAATGTCTTCGGACTCCATAGTCTTCAAGTGAATGTCTTCACGAGTCATTATCTTCAAGTGAATGTCTTCACAAACCACCATTGTCTTCAATTTCTTCACACATTTTTAGGGTCATCTCTGGTAGGTAAACAGAACCAGTGAGGGACTACTACCTCTGTTATCCTGCAATTCTCACAAACACATTTGTCCCTCAACCACGTTTGTCGTCAGTACCCCAAAAGCAACTATGGGTGGCACTAGTTGCACTTACAATCTCCCCCTTTTTAGTGATTGATGACAAACTAGTTGAAGTTTTCAACGGGGATAAAAATATGTGAAAGTTACATAACACGATCATTGGCTTCATGAGATTGAGAAGGCTCCCCCTGAAGATGTGCATGTAAGTAATTTGCCTTTGAATGCAAATGCACATGGCAGGTTTTGCTTTGTGGAGATATCCCTCAATCTTATGAAGAAAATTCAACATGCATACACAAATGTAGTGAATATAATGATATGCATAATGGAAAATGGGCGTCTGCTGAATGATTTCATGCGCATAAGATAGATATTTAACCACGTAGTAGAAACAACAACAAATGTAGCAGACGTCCATCAAGTTTAAGTGTTACAACTCAAGAGCCAAATAGTTTCAAAACGAGAGTTGTAAGAACTTAGCAAAAATAAGCACTCGACCCATATATGGACCGGCTTGAAGACTATCAACTCATATGCTTCTCCCCCTTTTGTCACTAAGGACCAAAAAGGTTTGAAGACATAGAGTGTCTACTTGTTCCAGGTGGTGAAGATGTCGGGGGCAGCTGGGTCGACGTTGGAGTTGGGCGGTGCAGATGGGCCTGACGCATAATCATGATGCAGTGAAGCCATTGCTGGAGAAGTGGCATTTGTCTTCTTCATCTATGACTCGCGCAACAATAGTTGCAGCCAAAGATGAATATTTAGAATCTTCAATGGAGTGAGTGGGATGCCAACTCTCAGATTGTGGAGGCCTGGAGTCAAACTTGAAGCGCTCGACGGAGCCTTCTGCTTGAAGATTAGCTTCGAAGCAAAGCAGTGTGAGGCTCTTCCAGGACATGCTTCATGGGCAACAAAGTAGTTTTTGGTTGCCACATTGCGAATGCAATTTACATCAGTGAGAAGACTCTACATCTGGCGCTTCAGCCAATCATGATGCATATCCTGCTTCTGGTGAAGTGATACAGGAAGCTCTTGGTCGTTGAGGACACGGGGACGCTTCTGAGGCCTTTGAGCAATTGTGCTAGCTGTGGCATCAGTGTTGGAACGATGCGGCAGACGCAAATTGCCAGCCAGAGGATAAGCAGGAGCAGCAGAATTTGGCACATGAATACCTTCAACATGTTGAGTGAAGAGCAGTTGAAGTGGCTTCTTGGCAGGCTCAGGGTAGATGGCTTCATAGGACATATCAACCTCAGGCAAGAATACAACATGATTGCACGCTGAAGCTTGATAGTTGATTGTAGAGTGAAGCTTAATGAGCCGCATGACCCGTGGAGCATAAAACTTGAGGCCAAATAGATCAATGCCTGACGCAGCCAGCTAATGAATGAAGAATTCATGAGTGTTGAATCTGATGCCATTTAGGATGTAAAAGACCAATGTGTTCATGGCGCCCTCGAGTTTGGCTTCAGAAGAGTTGCCCTTGATAGGCCACAGAGTACGCCACAGAATGTGATAGATGGTGCGAGGCAGGTACTCGAGGTCTTTAACAAGGAATTCCTTAGGATATTCAGCATCCCGGGGTAATGACTTCATCATACTGAGCATTTGACTCATATTTGGCTCAGGCTTCTGGAAGATACTCTGCATTTCATTCTGATGAAGCTACCAACCTGGTTCAAACAACTCACCAGGAGTGGGCAGGGAAGTAAACTCGAGAAGATTCTGAGCTTTGGCTTCATGATGAACATAACCTGTCATCCACTCAAGGACCCATGTCTTCGGATCCCTGTTGTAGCCTTTGATGTGAAGTGTAGTGTAGAACTGCAACAGAAGCTCTTCATTCCAATGCTCTTTAGCAGTGACAAACTGAAGCAGCCCAATATCTCTGAAACAGTCAAGGACCTCTTCAAAGCATGGCAGCCCAGCAATGGCATCACAATCAAGATGCTGGGAAAAATCCTATCTTGGTTGTACAGAATGCAGGAATAGTAGCTACGTTGCTGGAAGCTCCAAAACCTATTCGAGGTGATCTTTGGCTTCTTGTATGGGTTCTTGTCAGAGCCTAAGAAGGTGTTGTGCTCTCTGAAGCTTCGCACACTGAAGGAGCCTTGCGTAGTTACATCACTTGGAAGCCTTGGCAGCCTGGGCTTTGGCTTCTGCGTCTGAGGCCTTTGCTCCACATGATATTCATATTGGGAACCAGGAGCAGTGGGAGGCGTCAATATTGGCCACCGGATAATGACGATCTCTCCTTCATGATTGAAGGCTTGGGCCATGGTGTGAGGCAGAGGGGGAGGAACAATTACAGTCGTGGCAACATTGACTTTGGGCTCCACATTGTCTTTAGCCATGACATCGTCATTGGCTTCAGTGGTAGTGTCGGTGGCAACCACATTTTCTTCACCATTAATGGCTTCTTGGGCAGGTTTTTTTTGGCAGAATCAGCTCTTCTTCTTGCACAACAGTTTCAACAGCAGGGGGAGTAGCGTCACGTTCTTCTTCTTTTTCTTCATCGGCTGATGCAGCCGGAATGTCCTCAGCCATTTTGGCTTCAGATTCTTGAGCAGACACTGAAGGGATGGCTTCAGGGAACACTTGACATGCTACCGAGCTTGTGTGTTGCACATCTTATTCAGGAATGCTTGACATGGAGATCTGTGGCCTGGGGCCTTTATGAAGCCTTCAAAACTTGGGCGACGCCATGGGTGAAGTAGTGGTCTGTTCCATGTCATCTTCAGGTGTAGCTTGGGGGGTCTCAAGCACCGGAGTGGTGACATGAGATGGTGGTGTGCGAGGAATCACTTCATTCAGGGGGTGTTTGGGTGTTGCTCCTCCCAAAATCCATCTTGAGAAATTGGCGTTGTGGGACTGCTGATGCTTATGAGTTCATTACTTGTGTGAGCAGGTGATGATACCTATTGGGGCTCGAACCGAGGAAGGACTTCATCATCAATAACATGGGCATCATGACCAATGTCTTCAGTTGTGGAAGAGTCAACATCTGGAATATATTCAGATTCACGAGCCTCTGTGGAAGCAGGCTCATGCACAACGAGACGACGCTCACGGTTAGTGGAGGCAGTCATAGCAACAGAAATTGGTTCGACGACCAGTGGTTCTTGGCAGGTATCACGATGCTTATGTGAACACTTTGAAGCCTTTGTCTTCAGCTTATTCTTGGAGGGAGCAACATTAGAGGCATCAAGATGCTTTCTCTTCTTTGCTTCAGCTTCAGCCTGCCGAGTCTTCTTTTGTTCAGAAGCTGCTGAAGGGACCTTTGGCTTCGAGCCAATCATGCTGGCAGGGAAGACAATGCTTGGTCCTTCCTGCCGTGGAACTTCAGTGTCAACAGAGGCGGGCTTCTTCTTCTTAGTCTTCTTGGCAGCCATCTTGGGGTCAATGCTAGGACGGCCAAGTGTTTTTCGCTTCACAACTTCATTATGAGCCTAAACACATTTCTCAGCATAGTGCTTGAGACGCTCTCTTGAACCCTTTGCAACATCACGATGCTTGACAAATTCAGCCTTGAGATCTGCCATCATAGTTTTGAAGTTTTGAACCTCTTGAGCGCCGAAATTGGCCATATGCTTCTTAAAGAGAGCCTTTTCATGGTCAATATTGTTCTTCTGCTCAATGAACTTTTGTGCAATCGTCAGTTCTTGGGAAATGTATCCTTGAAAGGTCACATTGATATCAATAGGGAGCTGGAGATCGTTGAGGGAAAGAGAGGTATCCTCAAACCACTCATCAATGAAGTTATTGATGATATTAGCATCGAACAAAGGCAGATTATTGAAGATTTCGGCCTGCTGCTTGCTCTTGATCAGCATCTCAAGGGCGTCATCAGCAAGGTCCTCTTCACTGGACAGCTCAATAATGTCTTCATCATTGCGCAGAATGCTGCTAGGAGTGAGCCCTTGACCTGATGGCTTCATGACCTCTTTGGACTTATTAGAGATGCGAGAGTGGTCCTCAGACTGCACACTTGATTCAGGAGGTACAGTTTTCAATGGCTTCACACTCGAAGCTTTTGGGGCAGCTGAATGTTTTGAAGCCTTGGACTTCTTCTTTGGCTTCGCAGGCTCAAGAACATCTTTTAGTTCCTCATTAGCAGCAGCATGTTCCACAGTAGCCCGTTGTGCAGCTATGTGGGAGAGTAGCCCATCAAGGCCATTGAAGGGGCCAATGCAATTCTGATTGGCTTCACGAGTGTCATTAGTACGAGTGTGAGCTGGGCCAGGATTGAAGTTAAGACCAAACTCCTTCTTGTTTAGCGTCGCAGAGTTCTTGGCAAACTTATTGTTCTCTTCAAAAATATCATCGTCATGACACCATCTAAGACTGGATGGGTCGGCATTCTCTGGCATAGGTCCTATGACCATACAAGGGTAGAAGTCTTTGGCAATGGCTTCAGCCTTGTTCTTGGGCCGGAGCTTTTTGTAGACGACATCGCCCCATGGAGGGCGTATAGCATTCTTGGTTTCATACTTTGGAGTCACGAAGCGATATAAGAACCATTGCTCTGCCCAATATCTTCGAATCCATTGGATTCGGGACTTGTGTTCACCATATGTTTCTTCAGGGTCAGACTTGTACATCATGAATAGACCAGGAGGAAGATCCTTGGCAGTATTAGTGCATCTCTGTCTGCCACCCTTCTTTGAAGATTTTCGGAGGCCATTGGGTTGAGGCAGAAAGGCTTCACAAAGGAGTTTGTCTTCCGACGACTGGTCAGACAAGAACTAGCTTCAGGAGACTCAATATGACGCTGTTAGAATTCTGCAAATGAATGCACACTATGAGAACCAAGGGATTCTCCCACGAACAGGGGCGGAGCTAGAGCTAACATTACCATAATGCACCACTTTAACATGGTGTAAAATTTCAAGTAAGGACACACTAAATAAAAGTGTGTTTTATAACTTATAGCTGACATAATAGAAGACTAACTAAATACAAAACATAGTTGTCAAGTGCTTAGAATAACGAGGAAACAACAAATAAACTTACTTGAAAATGATGTCTTCCATTTAGAAACTCCAAAATACATCATCAGATACTAAGATTCAATATCTTACAAGACAAAAAGAATAGAACTAAATTTTCAAGTAGAACAAAGAAGAATGGTGACATGAAAGTATTTATAAGTATCTAAGTTCAAGCCGGGCTCTTTATTCTCGAAACCAATGCTTTTTGTCCCAAACTCTCAATATTTCAAATTAATTTCTCTTAGCTGACAATGTTCATTAGCCAAGTACTTTCTTCTTACCGAATATTTCAAATTAGGATGTTCATGTTTTATCAATTTCCTCTTGCTCTTATCAAAATGGATCTCCTCTTCCCGATTCAAGTCTTTCGGAGATCTTGTGATAATGCTTTACTTTTGAATAAAACGTGTCCATGGTATATGTAAATTTGACTAGCAAATTCCATGTGGGACATGAAAAATCTGACAACTACAAATTTCAATGCCTATATTTGGCCAAAACCCGTTGATTTAAATGGAGTCCTAGCAGCCAAATGTGGGATGCCCAGAACATTTACTATGCAAAGGAAAACAAATGGGCAGGTGTATATATGCAGAGCAGTGATTTTATCCTTCGCTCTTTTTGGAATCTATTGACTGTAAATTCATAAAAATAATATAAGAATGGAGAATAATTATTGAAAAGAATTTGACAATAGGCAAGGGCGTCGCCCAGACAGAACTAGAATTGGCTGCAATCTGAAGTGTAGACAAACAATTGGACAAAATAGACCACGTTCTTGCCGAGATGGATTCACGAAGCTGGTGTAGTCGCGTCGATCATCACGGCCACTCCTGCACATGGCGTCAGGGCGTCGCCTCGATCGGCCGCTCCCACTTGATGGCGAGGCGTGGGGATTGGTAACCGCATAGGCGGGTGCCATGTATCAGCGTGGCTGCGTACATGAACGTGATACGAATCGTATGACCCAATTGTGGGCTGTGTGATGTGGCCTGTGGGCTGCGGACGTGAGAGAGAGGGGAAGGAGAGTGGACGTGTGCAGTCATAGGCCGTCATGTGGCTGTGATCGTGGACCCTGATGCACCGCTTCACGTCAACCCTGATGCATACGAATTTGGACCCGTATTCCTATGCCTCGAGGTCGGCACATTGGGCTCCGCCCCTGCCCATGGACATGTACCTGTGACAACATTATAGATGCGAGGGAAGGGGAAGAGGTCATATGCATTTTCCAAATTTTTTGAAGATAAAACAATTTGAAGACATTGACCTCATAGTGTGAAGACATTCACTTATTTGGAGTGAGTTGGTTCCAGATTTGTACGAATCCAAGAATAGGTACAAGTGAGGAATCTAACTAGTTATGAGGCATAAGTGAACATACTTGCATGATATCAGATGAAGAAACAGAAAGAATTAACTTTGAGAGTTTAAAAACCACTTTTGGTGGAGATGGTTTCAACGGATCAAAAAGACAGTAGAAAGTGAGATTTATTTACCACTCAAGGGATTGCTAGACAAGACGAGGGGGGTGCCGAGCAGTTTGATCTTCCATGCCCTAACTTGGCGGCGGAAGACACCTATGGTGGCGGCGGAGAAGGCGAGGTCCACAGCAGGCGTGAAGACGGTGTCGAAGAAGTTACGGCAGCTAAGCGCTTCGTCTCCGGCGTCGACTGGAGCTAGCGATGGCGCTAGGGTTTGAGCGAGATGGCGAGGTGGGAGAGGAAATAATGACCACGCCGGTGGAATATTTATAAGGAGAAGGGCAGCGCAACGCAACTACGTAGGTGCCCCTCACAGTTCACATCTGAAGGACACGTGGCGTGCATGCAACTTATGGAGAGTTGAGCCACGATCCCACGCGCGCCTGGTGTCGTGGTTCTAAGCCTGACGGTACGAGTAGGGGGTACGAATGAGGAGGCAAGGCCCTAGCTATGGTGGAGTTGTACACGAGGTGTTTTACGAGTTCAGGCCCTTCTCGGAGGAAGTAACAGCCCTACGTCTCGGTGCCCGGAGGCGGTCGACTGATATGTGTATAGGTGTGAGTTACAAGGATGCGAACCCTTGTACAGGAGGAGGTGGGTGGCTTATATAGTGCGCCTGGACCCCAGCCATGCTCCATGTTACCAAGGGTTCAATGCTCATTAAGGCAGACGTTACTGATAACGTCTGCAGTAAGGAGTAATAAAGGCATTCACTATGGCGAGTAAATACCAGGCCGTTATTGTCCTAAGGGACCTTTGACCTTCGGGGGTCGAGTGCCTTGGATTGGTCGAGTGGAGTTGAGTCGTCTTGCAGGCGACGTCCAGTCGACTAGGATGTTCTCTTGGGCCGTCTAAGTCAACTGTCTTCATCATTGTAGGTTTTGTCTTTTGATCTTCTGTGGTAGTGACCTTGGGTGGGGTACATTGGACAGGCCTGCGACCCTACCCTAGGTCTGTAACCTCGCCATTACCCTTGAATGGATTGAGGCTTGAGCAGGAGAGTGGTGAGGAAAGCCTCGGTTCTGGATCGACGCCCTTGGGGTAGTCTTCTCTGAGCTTGCGGACTAGGCTGTCCTTCTCAATCTTCTCCGAGCTTGGTCAGGCCTTGATCGATTCTGGAACCGTCGAGTGCGTTTGTTGCGTCTCCCATCGACTGAACTTTGCACTAGGCGTCGGGTGCCGTTGGCATGCACAGTTTTTGGCGGGGTTGGTTGCTCTTCGGTCGTCGGATTTCACGGGGTTTGGAAATTTGGGGAAGCGCGCGGGGCGGGTCGTGCCACAGCAATCGGATGGATATGCTCGAGACGCCTCGATCCTCGCGCCACCTTTTTCGCCATGTATCGCGTCCGCGCCTGTTACATGATTTGATAAGATCGCTCAGGGCCACCGGTCAGCCACTCGACCGGGGCGCTATAAGTGTGCGCCAAGCCCGAAGCGGGGGCACTATGCGCCCATTCCCCGTCTTTTCGCCCCTGCCTCTCCGCCGCGCCTCTGCTCCTTCTTGCTTTCTCCACAGCAACCATCGGCTCACGTGCCATGGGCAAGGACAAGACCGCGACGATGGAGCATTCGAAGAAGGCGGCGACGGGGAAGGGGTGGCGGTCCGGTCACAGCGGATCGTCGTCGAGGTCTGGGCTCCCTCCTGGTTGGATCCATGGGGATTGGATCAGGTCCACCATCACGGCGGAGGATTTGGAGGAGCTGGAGGAGGAGGGGCTGGTCGCCCACGGCTCCTGGCGGGTGCCGGAGGGCGAGCTCGAGCCCCGGCCGCGGGAGGGCGAGTGTGTCCTTCTCGCGACCCACGTCGACCAAGGTTTCTCGATGCCTCCGCACCCTTTCTTTCGCGCTTTCTTGATATTCTTTGGCGCTCAGCTGCATTACTTCACGCTCAATTCCATCGCTTTCCTTGCCGCGTTTGTCTCTATGTGCGAGAACTTCCTCGGCTGTCGGCCGCACTGGGGTTTGTTCAAACACATCTTTACTTGTTGCTCGCAAACCGTCAAGAAGGCGAACCCGAGTGACGAGAAGACGCACGTCCTCCAGGCGTGCGGCGGGCTCGGCATCCAACTTAGGAATAAGAGCGCTTTCCCCCCATGATTCTTCCAGAGTCGATTCGGGGCTGGCAGTCGACTTGGTTCTATTACAAGGACAGTCTGACTCCTGATCAGTCGACCGGACTCTCCCCTTTCTCCCTTGGTTGAGCCAGCCAGCCTCCGTCAATGATCGTGGGTCGGGCCGAGAGGGCGGAAGCGAACATGTTGGTGGAATGGGTCATCCAGTTGGTCCGCGAGGGAGTCACAGGGTTGGACCTGCTTGAGGTGTACCTCATGCGGAGGATCCAGCCGCTCCAGGCTCGAGACCACCCGATGTGGCTGTACTCCAGCACCAACGACTCGTCGCGAGTCCACCCGGAGGCGGTAGACGTGAAGTACGTGGCGCAGTGCCTGAAGTGCATCACGGGGTACAAAGACAACCCCAGGGGGTCCGGGAGGGTCCTCCCATTCGACGCTGACCATCTTCCCGACAAGGTCTGTCCTTGGCTTCCGAGTGGTGTTCCTGTTTATTGGCTTGTAACTGTCTTGCTGAACCCGACTGACATTTGGCTGATCTTCCTTTTTCGCAGATCTATACTGAAATGTAGTCGATGCCCAATGGGGACCAGGTCCAAGAAGGCGAAGAGGGCGTGGGCGACGTCTCCAAGTGGAAATCAGATGAGGAGACCGAAGAGGAGAGCTAGGACTACAACAGCGGGGAGGAGGTCGAGTTACCTCCCCGTGATGAGAAGCGATCCAAGGGGAAGCACGACCCAGGGGCCGTGCGCCCTCGGACGGGTCCCTCTAGCTCCCAAGCGCCCAAGCGAGCTCGTACGACCACTCCTGATACATCTGAGAAGGCGCCCAAGCAACCCAAGGTCACCACCGCCAAGCCCCGGAAGGCTCTGCCCAAGATTAAGGTGGATGTCCCCATTGCCTCCACGTAAGTGCCATTCAGCTTTGTCTCTTTCTGCCTTTCAGAGGTCGACTCTGCTTTTGTCGACTCATCTTCGAGGAAATTCTCCAGTGCTGCTGCTTCCGTGACCTCGATGGACATCGACAAGGGCCGGGACGATGAGGAGACCACGGATGCTGCAACGTCCCGCGCAGGTGCGAGTTGTAGATCGTGTTCTGCTTTTCGTCGGTTAGGGCTGACGGTCGACTGAGCCTCACAATATTTTGTTTTGAAGTGCCGCGCCACCTCATAGAGCTCCCAGACGACGACGATGATGATGAGGAGTGCTTGCGAGGGGCTCGACGGCGCACGGGGAAGAAGGGCCAGAAGGTGCCTTATGGCCCAGGGGCCCAGCAACAGGAAGATGCGGTCCGAGCCACGGTCTCCTTCGCCGTTCCCATGTCGACTGAGCGCCCTGCTTCGTCGGCTGGAGGGGCCGTCGATCTAGCGCCTGCTCCAGCTATCGACCCACCGTCCGCTCCGGCCGTCGACCCAGCGCATGCTCCGTCGTCCGTTCTCTTCTCCACCTATCGCCTCCCGGAGGATCTCGTGGGTGCGGCTCAAGAAGCCATTCGCCAGGCGGGGCTGATGATGGAGAAGACGAAGGCGGCGTACGAGGCCAGCATGGCTGCGTACGATGCTAGTTCTGCCCTTCGGACCAATGTCCATGTTTGTTTCCTCCAACTGATTGGCTTGTTGTGCTAGAATAATCTTTAGTTTGAAAAAATCTACTGCTTTGTTCGTAAGATGATGCCACACCCTGTGGGTGTTGTCGTGTCTTGTAGCCTTTTAGCGTTTGCTTTCAACTTCCCTTGAGCTCGAGCCGGACTGATCTTGGCCGAGTGAGAACCAGTGGGGGCACGCTGAGTGCACCCACTGGGTGTTGTCCCTAAGACCGTGGTCGACTACTGGTAGTCGGCTATGGTCTGATGATAGAACTTTCCTCCTTGTTGTTATTTTTGAGCTCGAGCCAGACTGATCATGCCCGAGTGAGAACCAGTGGGGGCACGCTCAGTGCACCCACTGGGTGTAGTCCCCGAGACTGCGGTTGGGTGTTTGACTCGACTGCAGTCTTAGAATTCCGTTTTGTTGTGTTGATGCAGAAATCTTGCGAGTTTGGAGCTAAATTTGCGGATCTTGAGAAGAAGCAGATCCAGCTCAATCTCGACTTGTAGCTGGCTCGGGACCACTTGAAGAAGACGCAGGACGACACAACCAGTAACTGACGCGAGCAATTCGTCGACTGGCCTTTGATAAATATGCTCTGTGTCCCCTCATGTTCATCTGTCCAGTGATGTCTTTTGCAGGTCAACTGAAGGCGGCCTTGGAGCAGAAAGACCTCGACTTGGCGGCGGCGCAGCAGGCGGCTCAAGAGAAGACAGAACTGGCAAAACAGAAGCTGGCTTCCGTAGGCGCGCTTGAGGCGGAGATCACCAGGCCGAAGGGTTCACTTGACGCGGCAAACCAAGAGGTGGCTCGGCTGAAGAATGACAATAGTGCTCTGAATGACAAATACGAGGCCCTCTTCTAGAAGAGGATTGATCTGGAGGCTTATCTGAGCGACCTTACCAAGAAGTGGTATCTCGTGCTCGAAGGTATGTCCCTTTGGCTCAGGCTAAGTTGGATCGGTCGACCCGTATTTTGCTTGCTGACTCGACTTGTTTCTTGTGGTGTAGAATTCTACCGCAAGTTCGACGAAGAGACTGGGCGGGTCGAGCCCGGCTTGGACCCAGCCAATTCTATTGTCGATGACGAAGCTGCCATGAATATCTTGAGGCTGGAGTCCCGTCTACTGCTGCCACAGGCTACCTGGGACGGCTGAAAGCGGTGATGGCCCGGATCGACACTACGCTCTGGAGGGGGGTCGTGCAGGAGAACGACCTCGAGTCTCTGATGAATCGACTCAATGAGATCCCAAGTTGAGTGCAGGAGTGGAAGAAGTCGTCTGCCCGTTGTGGAGCCGACTTGGCGCTATCCTTGGTCCGTGTGCACTGCAAGGAGGTGAAGGAAAGAAGGCTCGCAGCGCTCAAGGTCGCCAATACGAAGGAGCTCCAGTTCCAGTCGTTCATGGAGATTTTCTTGCAAGCCGCCACCCGCATCGCCGATGGGATTGACCTGGACCAGTTTGTTGCCCCTGCGAGCCCGCCTCCTCCTGAGGAGTGAGTGAACTTTAACACTTTAATTCAATTTTCCTCGGAATGCCGAGTGATCCGGTAATCGTTAAACTCTTGTGGGCCCGTGGCCCAGGTACTCTTGCCCGAATCTTGCGGGGCTTTATCTGGATTTGATTCCTTTGCTTGTGACTCTTTTTGATCGCTTGGATTTTGAGTCGACGTCTTGATGGCAATGTTGCGCTTGTGGCGGGGCTCGGAGACCGTAGCTAAGCCCCCGAGTGAGAGGATTGCTCTTCACTCGGAGTAGTTTTTGAGACTTAGGCGATTCCAAGCAATGTTGTATTTGTGGCGGAGCTCGGAAGACAGAGCCACATTATACTTATGACGTAACTCGGAGGACCGCAGCTAAGCCCCTGAGTGAGAGGGTTTCTCTTCACTCGGAGTGGATGTTTGTAACTTAGGCGAGTCACAGGGTCGTAGCTAAGCCCCCGAGTGAGAGGATTGCTCTTCACTCAGAGTGGTTTTTGTAACTTA
>LR738713.1:350505612-350525083 GCA_902687465.1 Secale cereale
TGATGAGAAACTAGGGCACTACTTGGTGAAGAAGTAGTGTGCCGAGGCTTGATGAGAGTGTTGTTTACAGAGATGGATTAGATTTATGTGTGACTACCGTCCCAACCAAACATGCGCAACCACTCTACCCTTATATGGGAAAGGGCATTATTGATTACCTAGGTCGATACTAGCATGGTGCCCGCATTACTAGTGACGGGGGTGACATGAGGTCACTCTCGGGACGGGGTCGTGTTTGGATAGGCGGCCATGACTGTTTTCACAGGGCACCGGACACATCGTTGGTACCCCGTGTCAGTGGTATGTGATGAATATGGGAGCAAGGCTCCACAACCTTTAAGATGTGAAATGTTGGCACGGGGCTGTTACCAATCGAGTGGACTCCATATTAGTGTCGTCTAGGGAAAGATAGTGATCGGGTGCTTACCCCGGGTACTTGAGGTACTGCGGGTCGTGGATGTCACGGAAGTTCCCCGGATCTTGTGGGTAAAGTGTGCAACCTCTACAGAGTGTCAAACTATTCGAATAGCCGTGTCCGCGGTCAAGGACAGTTGGGTGGTGCTACTTAGACTATGTCCATAAGTTTCTGGGAAACAACACGATTCAGAGATATTGTTGATGAGATTGTGAGAAAGTCACAATGAGCTTGAGCATGAGTTGATTACAACTCTTTCTCGATAATGATGCCTGTGACCTCCTGATGCTTGTTGCAGACACATGCATGCCCAAGTTATAGGTTGATCATACTTGCATATGAAAAACTAGCTTTCCGCAAAACTGCCAATTTAGCAGTAGAGCCTTGCATAATTATTCTGTTATCGCACTTGGGTTGCTTGCGAGTACATTCAAAGTACTCATTGGCTTGCCACTGGTTATTTTATTGGCCAGGCATGAGAGAACAGGTTATGATGAAGATTCTTGGTGACGAGCATGCGAACTAGGACGCTTCCCAGTCAGAATGCCTGTAGGGTTAAGGCAGATGGCATGGGTCCAAGTTGTTATTGAAGATTTCTACTGCGATGATATACTCAAGACTTGACCATTATAGCCCTATTTGTGTAATACGGTATGTATGGATGTAAGACTCTTGTTATTCAGCTTCTGTGTGTTCAGTGAGCATTGATCTCTGGGATCACTGTACACGTGCACTCGGTGATCACGACTTATGAGTCGGGGTCCCCACAAGCTCGCCTATATAAAGGCGTCCCCGAGCACTCTCCTCTCCACCACTCGCCTCCGGACTCACTCAAACACCCTCCTGCACTCCCAGCTCTCTCGCTCTCGAGCTCCTCCACGGCGGCTCGCCGTCGTCTGCTCGGTACGAGCCGTCCCCGCTGCTCCTGAGCCTAGATCTGGAACTACACGAACCCACTGACCCTTTCCCCTCTCTTTTCCTCTCTGTTGCAGTCGGAAACGGCCGGAGTAGCCACCGCCCAACGCCCATCCGCCGCGCGTCCTCGTCGCCGGTGAACCCGACAGCTGCGGCCACCATCTCCACCGCCACCTGAACGGTGACTCTGCGCTGAGTCTATCCGTGCCCTGCATCGCCGCCGGTGAGCTCGTCGGCCGTGTGGACGCAGGTTAGGGATGACAGGCGGGCCCCGCCTTTCAGCCTCCCTTCCCTCTCGCCTCCCACTGGCTGTTTAAACCTGGCGCGCGCGCTGCTCGGCTCGCCGGGCCAAAACCTCTCTGGGCCTGTGCACTGAGGCCGTTCTTGCCCAGTTGCACAGTGGCCTTTTTCTTTTTCTTTTCTGTGGATTTTTCAAATAAATCCACGGGGTAAAATAATAATCCAAATTAATTTATTCCAACTCCTAAAATCTTGTAATATTCCAACCTATTTAATGATGTAACTTTCACACATGTCCCTAAACCTTTTCTGTACTGTACAAATTAAATTCAAATTTGAACACTAAAACCTCTGTTCAAAAATCCATTCACTCTATTCTGTCACTCCAAATCCAAAACTAAGAATTTTTGCCTTCTTAGTTTTTCTTCTAGTATTTGATAAAAATAGGTTGACATTTTTCTGAGCACTTTGGCTATCTGTTTTTATTATTGTCTTATTTCTCCGTTATTTTCTTGCAACGATTAGATACCGTATTTCACGAAGTTGCTGAAGGAGAAGGATTTGAAGACTTTGAAGACCAAGCCAATCCAGGCAAGCAGCCCTTTGACTATGAAACCCCTCTTATTCATCGGTACCCTTTTTCCGATTGCATGACGATGAAACATAATGGTGGTGAACTTGTTGTGAACCCCCCACATGATGCATACCCCCTACTCATAACTCTACCTTGTGCATAGATGCAATGTCAAAAGATTAGCTGTTGATGCATAATGTTGCATGTGCACCATGAACTCTTCGTGGTTACATTCTTTCGAAAACCCCATCGGGTGCCCCTAATGCCCGTGGGTGATGTTAAATTGAGGTCACCACTTGAAGAAGAAGTGGTGTACCAAAGAGAGATTTTGGTGTGTGTGTAAAATGATGTATTAGATTTATGTGTGATTACCGTCCCAACCAAACATGTGCAACCACTCTACCCCTTTATTGGACGGGGCATTAGTGATTACTTAGGCTAATACTAGCATGGTGCCCACATTACTAGTGACGGGGGTGACTTGAGGTCACTCCCGGGACGGGGTCGTGCTTGGATAGGCGGCCATGACTGTTTTCACAGGCCACCGGACACACCGTTGGTCCCTTCGTGTATGTGTGATAATGTAAAAAGGGCAAAGTCCCACGATATTTTATTTGTACACGAGGGCTGTGCACCAACGAGTGTACACTATGATAGTATCGTCTGGGGAAAGGTAATGATCGGGTGCTTCCCCCGAGTACTTGAGGTACTGCAGGATCGTGGATGACACGAAAGCTTCCCGGATCTTGTGGGTAAAGTGTGCAACCTCTGCAGAGTGTAAAACTATTCAAATAGCCATGTCCACGGTCATGGACAGTTGGGAGGTGCTACTTAAACTATGCCCAGAATTTTACATATCTTGATGTATGTGTGTGTGTAGAGAACTATTTGAGTCAAGGTGGTGACTTGACGTATTAAATGAGCTAGTAATGACTCGAACTCTATTTATGTTGATATTTGTAACCTGTCCTCGAGGTTACCCAAGTACATTGATGCATATCTCACAAAATGGTAGAATATCTTATCTAGCTTGGAGCTAGGTAGCTTATTTGTTGAACAACTTGCATTGTTACCTTGAACCAAATCATGGGTTGCTTGCGAGTACATTCAAAGTACTTATTGGCTTGCCACTGGTTATTTAATTTGCCAGGCATGGAGGAGCAGGAATTTCAAGAAGAATCCTTTGGAGACGAACATGTGAACTAGGATGCTTTCCTAGTCAGAATGCCTGTAGGGTTAAGGCAGATGGCATGGGTTCTACCTATCTACGAAGACTTCCGATATTCGAGTTTATTTGCTATTCAGCCCTTGAGGCTTTATCTTTGTAAGACTTGACCATAACGGTCATAATTTGTGTAAGATGGTATGTATGGATGTAAGACTCTTGTTATTCAGCTTATGTGTGTTCAGTGAGCATTGATCTCTGGGATCACTATACACATGCATTCGGTGATCTCGACTTACAAGTCGGGGTCCCCAAAGAGCTGGTATCAGAGCCATCCTGACTGTAGGAAGCCTTAGTTAGCATGGGCGTTAGTTAGGATGAGACCCTTTTCATAAACCTTCTGAACCTCTCTTCTTTTCTAAACCTTGTCAAACCTGAGACATAGTCAGCTTATTAACCTCTCCCATTCAACCTTTGTAGATGGCCGCTGTACCTGAAGAGCTCCTAACCACTGGGTTCCCCTTGCTTCTCGAGGATAGCCTCCAGGAGTGCCAGTTTCACTGAGCACCCATCCTCACCTACCATGAGCATTGGGTTAGCGACACCGAGGTGGAGTACCAGGTGGAAGTAATCGTGAAAGCAAACGATCCTCCCACAACTTGGTTCTTCGAGGGACCCCAGATGGCAACACTACTCCTCGCTGTCGAGGCAGCCGCACTCAAGGCACTAACCCGCATCCGAGAACTTCTTCCGGAGATGGCAGCCAAGATGACAACCCGCTTCTTGCCTTACCGGAAGGAAGGTGAAGATGAAAGAAGCGCACGAGCCCCTCCACTGAAGGAAGGACATCCACTTCGATTCTAGACCTACTTCAGCCTTTGTGCCGACAGCTTGGCACAAGAGTTGGCCTCGGAATCGATGAAGCTCCGAGAAGAACTCCACAAGACCAAGGCACTTCTTCGACGATCACAAGAGAAGACGGATAGGATCAAGAAGGAAGGTGCACCTCCTGGGCAACCCGCTATCGCGTATCGAGGCGGAAGGCCCTCAGGAGATGTGTCTCCCAAGGATGAAGAACCACCCCAGCGACGCCGTATGATGGCGAGGGAATTTCACAAGCTTTTTCCCGCACCACCGGCAAAACAACACCGTGTCCAACTCCTCCACTCCCCACACCCTCAAGTGATAGGGGAGCCCAGACAGATGAAGACAAGGAGGAAGACCTAGAAGAGCCAGAATACACGACCGAGCATTCCACCACTTAGGCATTATTCGCAAATTCGGATATGCCAGCTCATGACCTCTACAGAAGGATAGGTCGTGTGACCCCTATGTGAAGTTGAGTCCTTGTATGGTTCATATGAAGCCATCTAGTGTTTGCTTTTGTTGTGTTTGGATGTACGTCGTATCTTCCCTTCGAGAACGTGTAAACGACTACATCACCCATTTGGAATTTTAATGAATGTGTTTGGACCTTTTGGCCCTTGCATGAAAACAATTAGTGTCACACCCACCCCCTTACTAGGCACCCATCTTACTTGCTTTCCCTCTTCATTCCAAATCATAAGAACTTGGCTGCTCCAACAGGATGCCTGTTGTAACTCATACTGGTACCTCTACCCAGCAGCCCGAAGCCGGAGCATCCTCCCAAGTAGAGGCCAACCAAGACCAAACCCACGACCAAGCTCCACCACCACCTCCCCCGATCATGGACATGGCTCAGCTTCTCCAAGCCTTCCGGGAGGAACGCCAAGCCAACACCGCAGCCCTCCAGATGATTGCTCAAGCCGTCACCAACAATCGCCAGCCGGTGGGGAATGGCAATGGACGTTCCATGTTGGCAGAGTTCAAGAAGCATGCACCGCCAACCTTCATCGAGACTGCTCAACCCCTGGATGCAGACGAATGGGTCCGCACCATTGAGGACTTGCTGGAACTAGTCGGCTGCACCGAAGACCGTGAGAAGGTGGCTTATGCCGCCCACTGCCTCGGGGGGACTGCTAGAGCTTGGTGGGATGGATTCAAGGTCATGCATGCTGGGCAAGACATCACTTGGAATAACTTCAAGGCAGAATTCCGCAAGGCCCATATTCCTTCTGGAATCATGGCTATCAAGAAGCGTGAGTTTCGAGCCCTGAAGCAAGGAAGTGGCACTGTCAAGGAGTACATGCAGAAGTTCAGTGTCCTGTCAAGGTATGCCCCTGAAGATGTCAGCACAGATGCTGCAAAAAGAGAGCGCTTCATGGAAGGCCTCAGTCAGACTCTGCAGTACTCGCTTGTCGTGTGTGACTGCCAACCTTTCCTGACCTAGTAAACAAAGCACTCATGCTTGAAGACAAGCGACGTGCTCTGGAAGACACTCGCAAGCGCAAGATGGTCAGCAAGGGAAGTTCCAGTAACCAGAAGCCTCGCCCGTGGCAGCCAGCCCCGATCAAGCCAACCTATCAGCAACCAAGAGCTCCTGCACCTCCCACCAACTACCAGCCTCAGCAGTATGCCAACCCAAGGCCAGCATTCAACCCCAATAACAGTGGTGGCAACAAGATCAATAACCCAAACCAAGTCACTTTCTTTGGATGTGGACAGTCAGGACACATCTCAAGGGTGTGCCCCAACAAGAAGCCCGATGCCCCGCGCCCCAATGCGCAGAACCCAGGGCAAGGCTGCGGGATTCCGCCAAGGAACCAAGCTCCTGGCAACCCGCCCAACAATGGAAAGGGGCGTGTGAATCACGTCACTGCAAAAGAAGCCCAGGAAGACCCGGACGTTGTGCTGGGTACGTTCCTTGTCAACTCAGCACCTGCAACTATCTTGTTTGATTCTGGA
Source organism: Secale cereale (assembly GCA_902687465.1). Lineage (NCBI taxonomy): Eukaryota > Viridiplantae > Streptophyta > Magnoliopsida > Poales > Poaceae > Secale > Secale cereale. The sequence goes on from LR738713.1 coordinate 350,511,748, forward strand.
GCCACACATTCATTTGTCACTCAAAGATTTGCATTAAAAAGTGGCATGACCCCTACACCCCTGAATAACTCCATGGTGGTACAAACCCCCGGAGTAGAGATGAGAGCCAAGATAGTCTGTAAGGGAGTCGGTATCATCATTAACGGGGTTGATTTCCTAGCAGACCTTATCATCTTAAGATCGCAAGGCTTGGATGTGATCTTAGGGATGGACTGGCTCAGCAAGCACCAAGGCTTGTTAGATTGTGCCAATCAGACTGTCACTGTGACCAATGACTGAGGAGTCGAAGTTAAGTTTGCCTCCAACTCCTCTTCTGCTCAAACTGCTCAGGTCAACTGTCTGTCTGAAGTTGGACTGGAGCAAGTGCCAGTAGTATGCGAGTATCCCGATGTCTTTCCGGATGAGCTATCGGGAATGCCTCCTGACCATGACATTGACTTCGTCATCGAGCTTATGCCGGGGCAGGACCCAGCTATAATAAGCCTTATAGAATGGGGACATAAGAATTAGCTGAGTTGAAGAAGCAACTAGAAGAGCAGTTGAGGAAGGGATTTATCCGCCCTAGTGCCTCCCCTTGGGGATCACATGTTCTGTTTGTGGCAAAAAGGGACGGTACCATCCGCTTATGCATTGACTACCGTTCCCTCAATGAAGTTACAATCAAGAACAAGTATCCACTTCCCAAGATTGAAGATCTGTTTGATCAACTCAGTGGAGCCAAGGTGTTCTCCAAGATCGACCTTAGATCTGGGTACTACCAGCTGAAGATCAGACCCCAGGATATTCCAAAGACGACATTTGTAACCAAATATGGCCTGTATGAGTGCATGGTCATGTCCTTTGGATTAACCAATGCCCCAGCTTACTTCATGTATCTCATGAATAAGGTCTTCTTGCAATATTTGGACAAGTTTGTTGTTGTCTTCATTGATGACATTCTTATCTTCTAGAAGACGGAAGAAGAGCACGAGCAACATTTGAGGATGGTCCTAGACAAGCTTCGAGAGCACCAACTGTACGCCAAATTCAGCAAGTGTAAGTTTTGGCTGCGTAAAGTTGGATTCTTGGGTCACGTCTTGACCGAGGAAGGATTGTCGGTAGATCCCGCGAAGATCGAAGCTGTGACCCAATGGCAGTCCCCAACAACCGTCAAGGAAGTAAGAAGCTTCCTCGGACTTGCGGGCTATTACCGCAAATTCGTGGAAGGATTCTCCAGCATTGCCCGGCCAATGACTCCGCTCCTGAAGAAGGACAAGAAGTTCGAATGGAAGCCAAAATGCGAAGAAAGCTTCCAAGAACTCAAGAAGAGATTGACCACCCCCCAGTTCTGGCAACACCTGACATTCACAAGGATTTCGTGATATATTGTGATGCCTCTCGAACCAGATTGGGAAGCGTTCTGATGCAAGAAGGACGAGTCATAGCTTACCTTTCAAGGCAGCTACGACCTCATGACGAGAACTACGCTACTCACGATCTTGAGTTAGAAGGAGTGGTTCATGCTTTGAAGACATGGCGACATTACCTCCTAGGGAAGCGGTGTGAGATATACACAGACCACAAAAGTCTGAAGTATATTTTCACTCGAAAGGAATTGAACATGAGGCAACGAAGATGGTTGGAACTGATCAAGGATTATGACCTTGGTGTTCAATATCACCCCGGGAAGGCTAACGTGGTAGCCGATGCCTTAAGCAGAAAGGCTTGCTCCCTGAATGCCATAATTAAAGGAAGGCAACCAGCCCTATTTGAAGAGCTAGAACAGTTTGGCTTGGAATTGGTTACCCATGGATTTCTAGACCATCTAGAAGTCTAACCAACCCTGATGGATGAAGTCAAGGAAGCACAAAATGGGCACACAAGCAGTGAAGGCATCAAGAAGAAGATGAAGCTAGGCAAGACCCAAGGATTCTCCGAGGACAAGCACGGGATTGTTTGGTACAAAGGCCGCGTCTGTGTACCAAACAATATGGAGCTGAAGAATCTGATCCTGCAAGAAGCCCACGACACTCCGTATTCCATCCACCCCGGAGGAACCAAGATGTATCAAGACTTGAAGGAAAGATTTTGGTGGCACGGGATGAAAAGAGAGATTGCCACCTATGTTGCAAAGTGTGATGTATGCCACAGGGTCAAGGCTGACTATCAGCGACCTGCTGGATTGCTCCAACCACTTAAGGTTCCCGAGTGGAAATGGGATAAATTTAGAATGGATTTCATCACTGGACTACCTAGGTCAAATAAGGGACATGACTCCATCTGGGTCATAGTCGACCATTTGACCAAAGTAGCTCATTTCATTCATGTCAAGACTACCTATGATGGCAACCAGCTGGCAACTCTATACATCGACAGAATCGTAAGCCTTCATGGTGTTCCTAAGGAGATCGTGTCAGATCGAGGAACCCAATTTACCTCAAGGTTCTGGAAGAAGTTCCAAGAGGCCCTGGGAACCAAGTTGTCTTTTAGCACGGCTTTCCACCCACAGACCGGTGGTCAGACAAAGCGAGTGAATCAAATACTCGAAGACATGCTCCGAGCCTGAGTCTTGGCATATGGAGCCAAGTGGGAAGATTGCCTCCCTTTTTCCTTGTTCTCCTACAACAATAGTTATCAGTCAAGCCTTCAGATGGCACCATTTGAGATGTTGTATGGACGCAAGTGCCGCACACCCCTCAATTGGTCAGAAACCGGAGAAGGGCTAGTCTTTGGACCAGATATTCTCCATGAAGCAGAAGAACAAGTGCAGCTAGTCAAAGAGCGTTTGAAGACCGCCAAGTCAAGACAAAAGAGCTATGCTGACACTCCACGCTGACAAGTAAACTTCCAAGTCGGAGACCATGTGTACCTGCGGGTAACTCCTCTTAAGGGAACCAAGCATTTCCATGTTAAGGGGAAGCTCGCACCAAGGTTTATTGGCCCCTTTGAGATCACTGCACGACAAGGAGAAGTGGCTTACCAGTTGGAATCACCACCTGAACTATCCGATGTGCACAACGTATTCCACGTGTCACAACTCCGGAAGTGTCTCCAAGTTCTGGACAAGCCCGATCTCTACAAGGATGTCGATCACCAAGCCATTGAGCTTCAACCTGATTTGACCTACCGCGAGAGGCCCATTTGAATTTTGGATGAAGCAGAACGACGTACGCGAAGCCGTACCATCAAATACTTTAAGGTCCAGTGGAGCAACCACACTGAAGCAGAAGCAACCTGGGAACGTGAAGACTACCTTAGATCCGAGTTTCCCGATCTCTTTTAAAGCCTAGTTTAGGAATCTCGGGGAAGAGATTCTTGTAAGGGGGGGTAGGTCTATCACACCCTGCATTTTGTAACATGGCTATTGCATTAATAAAGCATGAAGATTTGGCCCAACAAAAACTTTTTGCATCATTTGGCTTTTATTTGGAGTTGAATTTCTCTCTCTGTGATTTCAAGTGCTCTTTAAAAGTCAACACATCTTCACCTTCTATACTTCATCTCCTTGCCCCAAACTTCTGCCCAATAATCATACCATGTGTATAGAACAGTATAGTATATTCTTACAAAAATATTTTGGCCGAAGGTATTTTCAAAAATTAGTTTTTCCAAAAACCACTGAATTAAGATTTGCACTGCAAGTACTTGATTTAGGGTGATAAAATATTTGAAAAGGTATGTTTGAATCCTATTTGGTATAGGACTCCCATAAACCACAAAAGTATAATTTTAAAAGTTATTTTACTATTTTATTTAAAGGCTTTTTCTTTAGGCTAGAAATGGTCTTTAATAGGTTAAAATTATTTAACTCTTTCAAAAATATTTGTCAAAATTCAGGGAAGCTCATAGGACATATATTGTCCATATATAAGAGTTTCAACACCTGGTCATGTTCAAAATATTGGGCAAATCCCTCAAAAACCCTTTCGGGGTATTTCAAGCTTTTGAAATATTTACAAAGGAAATATTCTCTAAAAATTCTAGGAAAATTCTATCATGTCAAATATGACATATTTGATGATACTGCCAAGCCTCATGCCTTGGAGAACAAGAAAACATCATCAAATCTCCTTAAAACCATTTCTGTCCATTTTGAAGTTTGAGCAACTTTACATGGCCAAACTTGTCCAAATGTTCTCAAACTTGGTGCACATGATACAATGGTATAATTATGCATCTAAACCAAATGGCACAAGTTTTGGATAAGGATAACTTGACCAAAGTGCCCCAAAACCCTTTCTGACCAGATCAAAATTTGAACAACTCTACATTACCAACTTTTTACTTGCGACCCCAAATTTTGTGGACAGGCTCACAACCCCAAATGATGACACTACACCAAGTGGTGCATCAAGAAGGGATGATTTGCATGGCTAAATCTTGGAAAAGCCATTTCTGTTAATTTCTAGGGTTTACCAAAGTTACATTGGCAACTTTCTTCAAATGATCTCAAACTTGGTGGGACACCCTATTTCTACAAGCCATTTCATCCTGTTAAGTCTCATGTCAATTGGACTTCATTTACTTGCCCAAACTTACATCAAACACCTTCTGCTATTTTACTAAAACCTCTGTTTTGACCCCTTCCACTATTCCCCCTTGCCTTAAGTTTTTACCACAACTACTCCTAGTCACCTTCTACCTCCAGGAACTCCCTCTCCACCTTAGATCAATAATTGAGGGGGGTAAAATCCCATTTTACTCTGCTAGACAACCCAATTCTCACTATCCCTCAGCCTCTCTCCTCTCACAATAGATCACCAGGGCATCCAAGGCCAACTCCCCTTTGTTTACACCTCCCAGAACCTCCCAGACACAGTGGCCGTGCCCTACAAGCCAAAGGCATGCCCTGGCATGCAATTGGCGTGCTCCAGAGCATGCTATAGTGCACACCCGCATTGTAGCCACCCCCAATCCACAGCGTCTGGCCACCTCGGGCCTGTCGGAGTCCTGGGAACCAGGGTACCCAGACTTGCCTGTCTGCGGGCCGCAGCGTGCTCTTGGCGCGGCCTGGTACGGCCCAGCTGATCGACCAGCTGCTCAAGACCCCCGTGAGGGGGCTGGACCTCGCGAGGAGAACGACGTCAAGACCCCCTCGAGAGAGGCCTCGGTTAGGTTGCTCAGGAGGGGCGGAGAATCCAAGGCCAAGCCTGCCTCAGGAGGAGGCAGTGATGCAAGCAATGACGCACCACGCCAGCGCGTGCCAGCGGCGCAGTTGCCATTTTGGTGCAAAGGGGGACAGCGCAGGCGCAGGTTCTCGAGGAGCAGGACAAAGGTTTCTCCGTTGGTGCAACAAGACTGAAGACTGCAAGGACGACCAGGAGGATGTCACCGCCGAGCCCACCACCGCGTCACCGCCTGATCCTTTTGCAGGCGAATACTGCTTTTCTCAGGATAGGAACGTCCTTGTGTTCCCGCTCAAATTGGCCGTTGTGGGATCCCTTCCTGCCTAAACATTTCGGGGGAAGAGGACCCTGGCCGCCTATATAAGTAGCTAGGATCCCCACTATGGGGGTAGAGGGTCAGATCCATAAACTCTGCCCTCGCACATAGGAGCAAGAACTCTTGCCTCCTGACCCTCCCGAGCTCGGGAACCACTGTACTAGTCCATATTCAAGCCCTCCTGAGGCCAATCCACGAAAGGAGGAAGAAGGGTTTTACACCACAAGGTGGCCTGAACCTGGGTAAAATCTTGTGTGCTTTACTTGTTGTTTGCTTGAATCTCTTCACTGGACGAGGGCGAGACACTAGGTAGACGTGAGTGGGAGAGATCTTTGTTCACGCCCCTGTGTTCGAACTTCTTGGGTTTGCGGAGCCCGTAATTCGACATTTGGCGCGCCAGGTAGGGGGCGTGTCGAAATCTCGCCTCTCCGACGACCTCGCCTCCCCTCTCATGCTCTGCGCCGCAAAGCTGACCGTAGATCGCCGTGTCCGCGTGGAGGCTGGCACTCTCCCCGTCGTCGGAGCGGCATCAGTGGACCGCGCCACCCATGGGCGCTCCGCCTCCTTCCCCAACGACATTCTCGCTGGTCGGGCCACCGGAGAGCGGCCTGCTCTGCCACCCCCGCTCCCTATGGCCACACCCGCGACGCTCTTGGTGGCACGACGGCTGCCCCGGCACCGGCCACCCATGGGAGAGTTCGGCGCTCGAACGGCCCGCGGCGGCGGGCTGCGGAGCATTGCCGGCGGGGAGCTGTGCTACCGCGGGGTCGCCTGTATCCTCGGAGGATCCCAAGCGCCGATATCGGCTCGACACGTCAAGTCGCACTTTCGGTAGGTCGGAGCCGCCGCCCAGCCGCAAGAGGCCTCACGGGCGCAGAGTGCGCAGGGGCACATCATCACCTTCGGCCCTAGCGACCTCGCCACAGAAGCGGCCGGCACGAGCGTTCTCCCCACGGTATGCACACCCACCATCTGCGGGGTGGCCTTCACAAGAACCCTCATCGACGGCGGCGCCGGGCTCAACATCCTCTCCCCCGAGGCCTTCGGCCATCTGCCCGTGTCCTACAGGCAACTCCTCCCCACCAAGCCCTTCTCAGGGGTCGCGGGCTCGGCCGTCCCGCTCGGCCAGATCCGCCTCCCGATCACCTTTGGCACACCCGCCAACTACCGGACTGAGCTCATCGACTTGGACATTGCGCCCATCCACCTGTCCTACAACTCCGCCCTCAGCTTCCCAGCCTTGGTGAAATTCATGGCGGTGACTCACCCGGGCTACAACACCGTCAAGATGCCCAGGAACAACGGTGTTATCACCATCAAAGGGGACCCCAAGGCCGCCCTTCAGGTCCTCGGGCACGCTTACAGGGCTGCTGCCGCAGCTCATATAGGAGCAAAGGGGGCTCCGGAGACACCGGAAGCCGTGCCTGCCAAGAAGAAGCAGCTCTTCTCTCAGGACCCCGCCGAGACGAAGCAGATGCCCGCTGATGAGGAAGGCTCAGGAGCCACCTTCACCATCGGCACGGGTATGGACCCTGAGCAAGAGGCAGCACTTGTCAGCTTCCTCAGGGCCAACAAAGATGTGTTCGCCTTGAAAGCCACTGACTTGGTCGAGGTGCCTAGGCACGTCATCGAGCATCACCTCACAATGTGCCCCAACGCGCGCCCTATCAAGCAGAAAGCACGCAGACAAACCCCGGAGAAGCAGACCTTCATCATTCAGGAGGTTCGGAAGCTAGAGGAAGCAGGCGTCGTACGGGAAGTACGGCACCCAGAGTGGCTGGCCAACCCTGTCATAGTGCCGAAGAAAGGAGGCAAGGAGCGCATGTGCGTCGACTTCATGAGCCTCAACAAGTTCTGCCCTCAGGACCCATTCCCTCTCCCATGCATCGACCAAATCATGCACTCAACAGCTGAGTGCAACCTGCTCTGCTTCCTCGACGCCTTCTCGGGCAACCACCAAATTAAGATTGCGGCGGAGGATGTGGAGAAGACGACGTTCCTGACCCCATGCGGGGTCTACTGCTACACCTGCATGCCTTTCGGGCTGAGGAACACGGGCGCCACCTTCCAGCGCTTGATGCACATCACCCTCGGCCCTCAGCTCGGGAGGAACGCAGAGGCCTATGTCGACGACATCATGGTCAAGACCAGAGAGGCCAGGACTCTCATCCAGGACCTAGAAGAAACGTCCGCCAACCTGCGCAAGGTGAAGTTGTGCCTCAACCCGGAGAAGTGCGTGTTTGGTGTACTTCCAGCAAGCTGCTAGGTTTCCGGGTTCCGCACCGGGGAATTGAAGCTAACCCGGAGAAGATCAAGGCCGTCGAAAGAATGAAGCCGCCCACAAACCTGAAGGAGATGCAAAAACTTGCGGGATGCGTAACGTCCCTGGGACGCTTCATCTCTAAGCTTGGATTCTCCGCTTGGTGAACGCGCCCTCCCGTTCTTCAAGCTCATGAAGAAGAAGGGGCCCTTTGAGTGGACTCCGGAGGCCGATGCCGCCTTCCGTGATCTCAAGGAATACCTCACCAGCTCACCGGTTATGGTAGCACCACAACCCCTGGAACCTATGACTCTCTACCTCGCCGCGACGCCTCACTCCGCCATTGCAGCGCTAGTGGTGGAGCGCGAGGAAAGGCCTCGAAGCGTGAGGCCACTTGACAATTCGGCATCTCCAGGGCCCCCATCACCCCCTGACGCAGTCCCAGAGGTGGATTCAACCGCGGTTACTGCCTGCCCCGCTGTCCAACAAGAGGGACTCAAGATTCCTGAAGCGCCTGAGGATCCTGCTGCGTCGACCCTCATGGAGCACCCAGTGTACTTCGTCAGCAGTGTACTGCGCGACGCGCGCTCGCGCTACCCAATGCCTCAGAAACTTCTCCTGGCGCTCCTTGTCGCTTCCAGGAAGCTGCGCCATTACTTCCAGGGCCACCCCATCAGGGTTGTCTCATCATACCCTCTCGAGAATGTACTCCGGGGCCCGAACGTCATCGGGAGGGTAGCCGAGTGGAACATCGAGCTTCAGGCGTTCCAGTTGGAGTTTAGCACCACATGAGTGATCAAGGGAGCGGCTCTGGCAGACTTTGTGGCAGAATGGACTAACGCACCGGAGCGGGGGGCTGGCGAGGATGGCTTGCTGGCCCCCGGTGATGAAGCCTCGGACGGATGGGTGGTATACTTTGACGGCGCCTTCTCGCGCCTTGGCGCGGGGCTGGCGCCGTGTTAGTATCTCCCACACAGGACAAGTTGTACTATGATGTGCAGCTTTGCTTCCAGCAAGGCAAGAAGGTCTCCAACAACATCGCAGAGTATGAGGGCCTAATTGCTGGGCTCGAGGCCGCCGCTGCACTAGGGATTAAGCGTCTCACCATCAAAGGTGATCCGCAACTCCTCGTCAACTTCTCCAACAAGAAATACAAGCCCAAGGACGAGCACATGGAGGCATATCTGTAGGTGGTGCGCAAGATGGAGAAGCAATTCTGAGGACTGGAGGTGCAGCACGTACCAAGAGGCACCAACAAGGAAGCGGATGACATCGCCAAACGAGCCTCCATGCGGGAGCCTCAGAGGCCGGACGTCTTCAAGGAGCGGCTGCTCAAACCATCGGTAACACCGCCCGTTCCTGAGCCGGCGTCCCCTCAGCAGGGGCTACCTGCGGCGCCTGTGGACGATGCCCCGCCCTGTGGACCGGCCTTCGGAGCCCGCCTGCTACTCGCTTCGGAGCCCGAGGAGGGTTGCTCGACCCAAGAGCTCAAGATGTACCTGCAACACGATACCCTGCCAGACAAGGAGGAAGACGCAGGGCGCGTGGTCCGACAGGACTCGACTTACTGCATCCAAGACGACGAACTCTACAAAAGGCGCCCCAACGACGTCTCACTAAAATACATCTCGAGGAAAGAGGGGCGCGAGCTGCTCACAAACATCCACGGTGGGGACTGTGGTCATCACTCGTCGTCCCGCACCCTCATGGGCAAGGCCTTCCGCAGCGGCTTCTACTGGCCCACAGCGCTCAACGATGCCACAGAGCTTGTGCGGGCTTGCGAGGTGGGCCAGTTTCACGCCAAACAGATCCACCAGCCAGCGTAGGGCCTCCAGACGATCCTGCTCTCCTGGCCCTTTGCGGTCTGGGGATTTGACCTCCTGGGTCCGTTTACCCTGGCAGCGGGGGGTTATCGCTTCCTCTACGTCCCCATCGTCAAATTCACCAAGTGGGCAGAGGTGGAGCCTGTTCGCGCGATCCCAGCCAGGTCGGCCGTCAAGTTCGTCCAGGGCCTCGTGAGGCGATTCGGGGTCCCCAGCCGCATCATCACGGATAACGGTTCGCAGTTTACAAGCAATCTCTTCATGTCATATTGTGCTAACCTTGGAACACAGATTTGCTACGCCTCGGTGGCTCACCCCAGGAGCAAAGGCCAGGCCGAACGCGCCAATGCAGAAGTCCTACGCGGCCTCAAGACGCGCATCTTTAAGAAGAAGCTCGAGGTTTGTGTCAGGGGCTGGATCGAGGAGCTCCAGTCCGTGCTGTGGTCAATCCGAACCACTGCCGCCAAACCCATGGGAGAAACTCCTTTCTTTCTCGTCTACGGGGCGGAGGTGGTCCTCCTCACGAGGTCAAGCATTGCTCCCCACGGGTCTTGGCTTTCAATGAGGAATGCCAGGACGCCGCCTGGCGGATGGATCTCGTGCTCGGCGAGGAGGACCGCCGCCGAGATGCCCTCAAGGCGCGATATCAGTAGGCGCTGCGGCGGTACCACTGCCGTAGCATCCGCGCGAGAACACTTGAAGTTGGTGACTTGGTCCTGAGGCAGGTCCTCTCCAGGGAGGGATTACACAAGCTCTCGCCCATGTGGGAGGGCCCATTCAGAATCGCCCGTGTCTCTAGGCCTGGTGCTGTGCGCCTGGAGACGCAGGATGGGATACCTATCCAGAATTCCTGGAACATTGAACACCTCAGGAGGTTCTATCCGTAATCAAGGCTCCGTGCTCGTGAAGGTCTCCGCTCATGACACTCTCACGTAATAATGAGTTGGGGATGTACATGCCTCAGAGTCTCCTGTGCGTTGCCTACGGGCCCTCAGACGGGGCTCCCACCCACGTCCCAGTGGCAGTCCTTAGCTCCGCGTTGGGAAGAAGACGTAGTGTAGGGGTCGAACGCGACCTTTTTCCTTTTTGGCTTGGTGTTTGGCTGTCAGCCTTTTCTACTTCCTTGGCTATCAGCCCTTCCTCTACCCCGTGCTATGAAGTTCTCGTGTTTCTCATGTTTCTTGGATTTGGTGGGAAGTCTTGCTTGGGATCTTTCTCGCCGGTTCTAAGTTCAACTTGTTAAGCAGGGGCCGTGCCACTCGCTCTCCTTCGCGTGCCTCGCGCGTGGGGGCTGGGGCACAGTCGGTCACCGGCCTTCGTCTTCCACGGCCCCGTGACCTCGCCTGGCTAAGCCTGCTCAGGCTCTGATGCCAGGCTTCTCAGCCCGCGCAATCTATCCTACCGAGCCGACTCAGGCCTTGGCGCCTTAACCCACGCTCGGCGCTCTTAGCAACTCTCAGCGGCTCGCCCATGCTCGGGGCTGCGCGACCTCTCTGGATTCGGCCGTCCTCACGACCTGATGGGGTTTCATGATGCCAAAGAGTCAGGAGTACTCCGCCTCAAGACGTCACAACACATAAGCTAAGTAACCTCACCAAGCCCAAAAACATGATAGCAAGTTCTCGCTTCATACATATGTCGTAGTCCATTACATGCCTTCTCGAGGCAACTTAAAGTTTTAAAATAGGAAGGACATGAAGATAAAAAAGGAGGAGGAAGAAGAAGCAAAGGCCGCTCCCGTTCAGTCGGAGTCTCTCAGTTCCTCCGGCTTCACCAAGCCACAGCGGCGCAGCGACCCCCTCCCCTCGCCGAGCTAAGCTCGGCGGCATGGTGGCTCGTTGTAGCCGCCGCTGCTGGAGGAGCCACTGCTGCCACAGAGGGGGGACCTGCGGCGCCCCCCAGGACTAAGATCATCTCCGGAGGAGGAGCTGCTCCTCCGAACGCCGCCCCCGCCGTCCTCTTCATCATCAGCCTCAGGACAGCACCCAAGGCGCCTCCCTTCCTCCGAGAAGACCCTGACAAATAGCGTGGAGGCGCCATCGTACCTGAAGTGGAGCGTACACCTCCCCTGCAGCCGGCTCGCGTGTGCAAACAATTGCCAACCGCGCTCCAGGAGCACATCGCCCGAGGGAGCCACATCGACCTCCACCCAAGATGCACCGCTGCAGCAACCGTCGGTCTACAGCCAGACACCGCCGCGGCCTCTGGCCAGTAGCACGTCGCCAAACGAGCGGGGAAGCCGGAGCCACGAGCCGCCAGGCTTCTCCGCCCACAACACGAACTCCGACGACACGTCGAAGGAGTGGAGTTGCAGGAGCGGGGGACGCACGACCGCCATACGCGGCCTCGCGCCTCCTCTCCCACCATGGCCGCGACCACCTTCACCGCGGGAAGATGAGCGCGCCTCTCACTAGCGACCATGGCAAGACCTGGAAGGCCGCGCCCGCTTCCTCGAGGAGTCGCTGCGGGTGCGGCGGCATGCTTACGGGGACACCCGCGGCCCCTCTTCGACGGCGGTGAGGCCAAATCCTTTGGGGCCTTCCCCTTCTCTGCGGCAGACGGCTTCCTCGGCGGCGCCATGGAGATCTCGCAGCAAGAGGGAGAGCGGAGAGCAAGCAAGGAGGCAGATGGCGCTGGCTTGAAGATAGCTTAGGGGCTTCCCCCTAGTCCCATTTATAGGGTGGAGGAGCCCAACCACCAGTCGCTGGCGTCACAGCCATAACGGCCCCGTCGTCTGTGCCAGGGAGTTGTCAAGTCAGACGGTTACCAAGACTGCATGGGGAGCGGAATCTCCACGTCCCATCCAACCATCGCGCGCCAGCCTGGCCCACAGCCTTTTGGGGCCCATGGCGCTTCATCCTCGACTAAGGCTTCGCCTCGAAGCCAACTCCACGCGCGCCCTGGGCCCGGGGGCTACTGTCGGCGTCCTGGGAACTAGTGTCCTAGCGCTGCCTGGTACGGCCTAGCTGATCGACCAGCTGCTCAAGACCCTCGCGAGGGGGCTGGACCTCGCGAGGATAACAACGTCAAGACCCCCTCGGGAGTGGCCTCGGTTAGGTTGCTCAGGAGGGGCGGAGAATCCAAGGCCAAGCCTGCCTCAGGAGGAGGCAGTGACGCAAGCAATGACACACCACGCCAGCAGGTGCCAGCGCGTGCCAGCGGCACAGTTGCCGTTTTGGTGCAAAGGGGGACAGCGCGGCTGCAGGTTCCCGAGGAGCAGGACAAAGGTTTCTATGTTGGTGCAACAACACCAAAGAACGCAAGGACGACCAGGAGGATGTCACCGCCGAGCCCACCACCGCGTCACCGCCTGATCCTTTTGCAGGCGAAGATTGCTTTTGTCAGGATATGAACGTCCTTGTGTTCCCGCTCAAAGTGGCCGTTGTGGGATCCCTTCCTGCCTAAACATTTCGGGGGAAGAGGACCCTGGCCGCCTAGATAAGTAGCTAGGATCCCCACTATGGGGGGAGAGGATCAGATCCATAAACTCCGCCCTCGCACATAGGAGCAAGAACTCTTGCCTCCTGACCCTCCTGAGCTCGGGAACCACTGTTCTAGTCCATATTGAAGCAATCCTGAGGCCAATCCACCAAAGGAGGAAGTAGGGTTTTACACCACAAGGTGACCTGAAGCTGGGTAAACTCTTGTGTGCTTTACTAGTTGTTCGCTTGAATCTCTTCACTGGACGAGGGCGAGACGCTAGGTGGATGTGAGTGGGAGAGATCTTCGTTCACGCCCCTGTGTTCGAACTTCTTGGGTTTGCGGAGCCCGTAATCCGACAGGGCCTCCCCCTCGCGCCAGCCGAGGCGCCTCGACGCCCGCGACACGCCAC
>LR738713.1:350526829-350539033 GCA_902687465.1 Secale cereale
TCGCACATAGGAGCAAGAACTCTTGCCTCCTGACCCTCCTGAGCTCGGGAACCACTGTTCTAGTCCATATTGAAGCAATCCTGAGGCCAATCCACCAAAGGAGGAAGTAGGGTTTTACACCACAAGGTGACCTGAAGCTGGGTAAACTCTTGTGTGCTTTACTAGTTGTTCGCTTGAATCTCTTCACTGGATGAGGGCGAGACGCTAGGTGGACGTGAGTGGGAGAGATCTTCGTTCACGCCCCTGTGTTCGAACTTCTTGGGTTTGCGGAGCCCGTAATCCGACAGGGCCTCCCCCTCGCGCCAGCCGAGGCGCCTCGACGCCCGCGACACGCCACGGCTGTGTCCCCCTCCTCCTTCTCCCTCCTCTCTCCCCAGCTCGCACGTGCGGCGCCCGCCCGAGCGCCCCAGTGAGCGCTCTCACACGTGCAGCTTCTCTGGCGCCCTCTGGTCTATCTCTTCCTTCCCCACCGCCCTAGACTACGCCCACGAGCACCCCAGACACGCCCCGACGAGCCCCGTGACCTGTGTCGACCGCAACGAGCTCGCCGGCGCACACCTCCTCGGTGGACCGCCGCCCGCCTATATAAAGGCATCTCCGAGCCCTCTCCTCTCCACCACTCGCCTTTGGACTCACTCAAACACCCCACTGCACTCCTAGATCTCTCCCAGAAGCTCTTGAGCTCGAAATCGAGCTCGAGCTCGGCCGCGGCGGCTCGCCGCAATCCGCTCGTTACGAGCCATCCCCGCTGCTCCTGAGCCTAGATCTGGAACCACACGAACCCACTGAACCTTTCCCCTCTCTTTTCCCTCTCTGTTGCAGTCGGAAACGGCCGGAACAACCATCACCCGACACCCCTCCGCCGTGCGTCCTCGTCGCCGTTGAACCCGACAGCTCCGGCGACCATCTCCACCACCACTCGAACGGCGACTCCGCGCTGAGTCCATCCCCACCCTCCGCTCGCCCTGCCATGCCCTGCATCGCCGCCGGTGAGCTCGCCGGCCGTCTGGACGCGGGTTAGGGATGACAGGCGGGCCTCGCCTGTCAGCCTCCCTTCCCTCTCGCCTTCCCTCTCACCCACTGGCAGCTGGGCCCCGCCCGCCAGGTTTAAACCTGGCGCGCATGCGCCGCCCGGCTCGCCGGGCCGAAACCTCTCTGGGCCTGTGCACTGAGGTCGTTCTGGCCTAGTTGCACAGTGGCCTTTTTCTTTTTCTTTTCTGTGGATTTTTCAAATAAATCCACAGGGTAAAATAATTATCCAAATTAATTTATTCCAACTCCTAAAATCTTGTAATATTCCAACCTATTTAAAGATGTAACTTTCACACATGTCCCTAAACCTTTTCTGTACTGTTCAAATTAAATTCAAATTTGAACAATAAAACCTCTGTTCAAAAATTCATTCACCCTACTATCACTCCAAATCCAAAACTAAGAATATTTGCCTTCTTAGTTTTTCTTCCAGTATTTGATAAAAATAGGTTGACATTTTTCTGAGCACTTTGACTTTTCTGATTTTATTATTGTCTTATTTATCCGTTATTTTCTTGCGATGATTAGATACCGTATTTTACGAAGTTGCTGAAGGAGAAGAAGGAGAAGGATTTGAAGACTTTGAAGACCAAGCCAATCCAGGCAAGCAACCCTTTGACCATGACACCCCTCTTATTCATCGGTACCCTTTTTCCGATTGCATGATGATGAAACATAACGGTGCTGAACTTGTTGTGAACCCCCCACATGATGCATACCCCCTACTCATAACTCTACCTTGTGCATAGATGCAATGTCAAAAGATTAGCTGCTAATGCATAATGTTGCATGTGCACCATGAACTCTTCCTGGTTACATTCTTTCGAAAACCCCAGCGGGGGCCCCTAATGCCCGTGGGTGATGTTAAATTAAGGTCACCACTTGAAGAAGAAGTGGTGTACCAAAGAGAGATTTTGGTGTGTGTGTGTGTAAAATGATGGATTAGATTTATGTGAGATTACTGTCCCAACCAAACATGTGCAACCAGTCTACCCCTTTATGGGATGGAGCATTATTGATTACTTAGGATGATACTAGCATGGTGCCCACATTACTAGTGACGGGGGTGACTTGAGGTCACTCCCGGGACGGGGTCATGCTTGGATAGGCGGCCATGACTGTTTTCACAGGACACCGGACACACTGTTGGTCCCATCGTGTATGCGTGATAATATAAAAAGGACAAAGTCCCACGATCTTTTATTTGTACACGAGGGCTGTACACCAACGAGTGGACCCTATGATAGTATCGTCTAGGGAAAGATAATGATCGGGTGCTTCCCCCGAGTACCAGAAAACAAGTACCAGAGCTCGTGGTTTTAAAAACAGAGATAAAAAGCTTTTGGGAGGTGCATAATTCGTCAACGAATGCTAGTAGATAACCCAATTACTTCTTATGCTGGACAAGTTTCGAGGAACGACTCCCACGTGGGGACGATCACATCCCCTTAATCTCCTTTGTTTATCACTGCCAGAGTTTTCTGATTTCTCATGAACAAAGCGTGAAGGAGGGTTTGTTTGTTGCTATTATCTTTTGTGAGCTGGGCGCACTCATGCCAGTCCCTCCTCGTATTAGGGGTTTGCAGATTAGACATGCAATCCCTGGGTAAAATTTGTCCAACATAAGAAGATCATGAATTACCTACTACTTCCTCATGAGCTAAAGCAGAGGCACAAAAGAGAAATGCTTTTGAATAATTTTGAGATGGTACAAGAAAGTCTTCGTTAGGAATGGCAAGTAAATACCATATATAGGAAGGTATAGTGGACTCATATGGCATAACTGGTTTCCAGGATTTTGGATGCACAAGCAGTCAGACCGCTTAGTACAGGTGAAAGCTAGCAAAAGACTGGGAGCGACCAACTAAGAGAGCAATGACGGCCATAATCATGCAGAGCGACAAAGCAACATTGAATCGGGCATGGAAGTTATATCATTACTCAGAAATTAAAGATCATCAAGGCTTGATAGACTTTCTTTACAGTCTTAAATATGCGTTAGCATATGCCAAGTCAATCAAAATAAATTCTTGGAGGAAGATATCATTAAACCATACCACATCATAGGCAAACAAATCATGCTGGTACTTCAATAACACATTAAGAACCCCCAGCTATTTGAGACTAACCATAAGAAAACATGAACTACTAAGCACCATTATGCACATAGCATTTTTATCATAGACATATCAACCAGTGCCACAGAAGCCAACTCTCTTAACAAGATAAGCATGATAACTCAAGAGAGTTACAAAAGCAACAACCTAAACAAAAGCTCTTAAAAAGATAAGCATGAAAACTAAGAGCTAAGCATGACAGCAGCTATGAAAAGATAAAGAACACACACAAGAAGATACGCATGCAAGCCCATGTTGTGTTCTACAGTGGAGTGGAGCATGTTTCTCTCCCAAACAATGAAGGCTAGGATCCAACTTGTTAAGAACAGCAAGTAAACCTAAATAAACTAAAAAGAAAAGAGCAAGACGCTCCAAGCATAGCACATAACGCATGAAGTGATAAAAATATAGTGCAACGAAGGACAAACTGATAATTGTTGATGGAGAAGGGGATGCACGGGGGCATCCCCAAGCTTAGATGGTTGAGTCTCCTTGGATATTTCTTGGGGGTGCATGGGGGCATCCCCAAGCTTGAGCGTTTGACACTCCTGAATCTTCTTTTATCATCTTCCCTAGCACACTTGAAAACTCCCTTCATACATAACTCATCATAATCTGATTAGAGAGGTTAGTACCCACAATAAAATAATTTTTCTCTATTGGAAACAAAGATATTCTTGAAGGTCTACTGTTTCTCAAGATCGCCAAAAAGTTTTTGCAAAGAAAAAGCAAGCTTAAGGTCTGCAAAACGAAGAAAAGGCAAAACAGGGCAGAATCTGTGAAAAATAGACCAACAGGTAGTAAATAATTTTTTTGGGGTACTTCTGCAACTCAAATAAAAAAACTCACAACGGACGCTCGAAAGCCAATTGTATAGAGCATGCTGTCAAAAAAATTCAGATCAAAAAGATGATCTGGTGATTTTATTCGAATTTTTCTTTCCAAGGACAGAATCTGTTTTCTGGACAGCATGTCACAACTTTTGAACTTTCTTGCAATCAGAGGCTAAAATTGGCACAAAGCTGAAGAATAAAGATACAATGATGTTGCTACAGTAGTAACAAACATCAAGACCACTAAAAACTGAAAGAACAAACTGAAAGCAAAGATAACAAGGGTTGTCTCCCTAGAGCTCTTTCTTTATAGCCATAAAGATAGGCTTAAGACTTTAATGATGCTCTCGTAGGAATAAGAGTTGAAGAACAAAAGAGAGCATCAAGAAGCAAATACCAAACACATTTAAGCCTAACATGCTTCCTATGCATAGGAATATTGCAATAGAATAATTCATTGAAGCACAAAGCAATAAGCATAGGAAGACAAAACAAGTGCAGCTTCAAAACCTTCAACATAAAGAGAGGGAACTTGATATTATTGAAATATCTATAAGCATATGTTCCCTTCTCATAATAATTTTCAGTGGGATCACGAATAAACTCAACAATATAAGCATCACATAAAGCATTGTTACCATGATCCACATGCAAAAAGGTACTCTTACTCTCCACATAAGCATAATCTTTCTCATTGGTAATAGTGGGAGTAGGACTATCATAAACAACTTGAACACTATAGATTAATTGGGTATTAGGAAGATGGTGTTCAACAAGGGAGTAATTCTCTCCATGATTATGACAAGTTTCATAAGGATAATTTCTCCTTATGTCATAGGTACCTTTATAATCACTATAGATTGGAGTTATAACATCATCATAGTAGAGAAGAGCATTATCATTGCTAGCAACTATATTTGTAAACATGTTGTCTTTATTCTTACTAGCAAAAAAATTATCAATTATCACATCACTAGTGGGTAAAGGATTTGCAATCCTATCATCCCCAAGCTTAGAGCTTTCCATATCATCACTTTCAGAGTTGGTACCAAAAAGATTTTCAAGATCATAAGTAGCATTATCATCATTTTCCCAATCACAATAAGTAACATGCATATCATAATCAAAATCATCTTCAATAGTACCTACGGACGTATCATCAAGATGATAATTAAGGCAATAAACTTCACCTTCTTCTTTAAACTTACAACCGTTAGGATAAAAGTTGATGGGAGGAATATGCTCAGGCTAGGTTGATACCCATTCTTCTTCCTTCTTGCTCCTCTTCCTACTCCTCTTCTTTTTCTTCTTCTTCACCTTAGGAGGGAGTGGTTGGAGATGAAGCTTCTCCACATATCCTGGTTTATCATTAGAAACAATAGGGGAAACTTGGGAGAAACTCTCCTTTTTATTAGAAGAAATATAAGAGACATTTTTATACTTTGGTAAAGTTCCCTCCTTTCTAATCTTACTTATGTAATCATTTTTATGGCAATTAACAACACAATAGAGATGACAATTTTGAAAAGTGTTTTTTATTCCTATGGCATTAACATCTAGTCAAGAAGTATTTTCTGATAACTCTTCACACATCAAAAATAACATAAGCTCATCATAAAGATCAGGGGTGATCATGTTATCACACAACTGGTTAACAGTTATGTTTTGAAAGTGCATGCATTGAAAATTAAAGTGACCCTCTATACAGCAAAGTTCACAAGTAAAAGGATAAAGGTCACACAATTCTCTAGCAATTTCATTTAAATCTTTGACCCAAGTGATTGTTCTTTCATGCTTATGTCGCTTACAATACTTCTCTTCTTCAATCATAGGCCTTTCACAAGGTCTATCCACTCCACAAAAATTAACATGCTTATATAAACTTCATTTTTAGGAATTGGATCATGCATGTTGCAATCATCATGAACAATTTCATTTTCTTTGCAAATCTCTTTAAAAGGTTCATGATGCTTGATCCAATCCTCCTTAGGCATATTAAGACGTGTAGCAAAAGATTTGAGGAAATCAGCAAGGAGTTGAGAATCAAGCCCAAACTTAGCGCTAAACTTATTAAAACTTGTAGTTTCAACAAAGGACTTAATGCAATCATACTCATAAATTATACCTGACTCTTTACCTTTGTCGATTTCCCAATCTTCAGTGTTGCGTTGAATTCTTTCAAGGAGTTCCCATTTAGCATCAATCTTTTCGTTTGTGAAAGAACCCATAGAGGAAGTATCGAGCAAATCTTTATCCTGTCGAGAGAGCATCTCATAGAAATTAGTAATAATCATATCTTTGGGGAGCCCATGGTTAGGACATTTTAGCATTAACGTTTTCAGTCTCCCCCAAGCTTGAGCTATGCTCTCTCCGTCATGAGGATTGAAATTATAAACATAATTCCTATTCTCATGGACTTCATGAAGAGGATAAAACTTGGCGTAAAAGAGAGACTGGATCTCTTCCCAATCCAGCAGGTGAGAGTCATCTAGTAGCCTATACCATTCCAATGCTTTTCCTTTCAGTGACAAGGCAAATAATTTCCTCATGACTCCATCTCTTGTCAAACTTGAAATCTTAAACAACTCACAAAGTTCTGTAAGTTTCAACAAATGAATACTAGGATTGACTGTCCCATCATAACAATCATTCCTAATTATTTCAATTATCCCAAGTGGTATTTGGAACGGGATACATTCAGTAGGTGGAGGAAACTTCTCTACCACGGGTGTGGTAAAGCGGCCTTCCCCAAGCAGCGAACTAAGAGTGCGGTTTTCCATAAACATAACTAGTGAAACTAAAAACAAGAAACGAAAAGATTTAATTGCAAGATCTAAAGATATACCTTCAAACACTTACTTCCCCGGCAACGGCACCAGAAATAGCTTGATGTCTACGCACACTTCTATTCTTGTAGACTATGTTGGGCCTCCAAGCGCAGAGATTTGTAAGACAACAGCAATTTCCCTCAAGTGGATGACCTAAGGTTTATCGAACTCAGGGAAGTAGAGGTTGAAGATGGTCTCTCTCAAGCAACCCTGCAACTAAGATACAAGAAGTCTCTTGTGTCCCCAACACACCTAATACAACTAGGAGTTGTATAGGTGCACTAGTTCGGCGAAGAGATGGTAAAATATGGATGATAGGAGTGGCAAAGCAAAGTAATCTAAATCTGTAATAAAAAGTGCAGCAAGCAAACAAGTGGTAAATGTGAGCACAAATGGTATTGCAATGGTGGAAACAAGGCCTAGGCTTCATACTTTCACTAGTGGCAACTCCCCAACAATATTAACATAGTCTAATCACATGATATTTCCCATAAAACATGCAATGGAGACGCACTCGGAGGTCATTCCTTTGTGGTCAAGAGAGGACGAGAATTATGTAGGGCTACAAAAGCACACCTCAAAGTTCGTACTTCTCAATCTATGGATTTCCCAATGTCACCGCGGCCATCCAAAGAGAGTACCACAATCACCACAACATATCTCCAGGATAGTCAAAGACAAGCACCAAGAGACTCTCAATCTTCAATCAACACGCAAAAGAGGAATCACTCATGAAAATATTCTTCTAATCCATGTCCAGTAGACCACTGTCACCTTGGTCTCGGGGATTATACTAGATAAAGACAAGTGAGTACATCAATTCAATACATAGAGGAAGGGGAAATATCATGGGATCACCCTAGATTAACATAGCCTATGATCACAACGAAGATCACATCATGGGAGAGAGAATTGACCACATAGCTACTGGTAGAAACCTTAGCCCTGAGGAGGAACTACTCCCGCATCATGGAGGGAGGAAGCAACGTCGATGGAGATAAATCCGGGGGCACTTCCCCGTCCCGGCAGGATGCCGGCACAGGAATTCTGGTCCCCCGAAACTTGGTGGCGATGGCGGCGGAGATCGGAATTGCTTCTGGAGAAAAGGGTTATGGAATCAGGGTTTCCGCGACGGGAGAATAAATAGGAGGCCAAGTAGGGCACTAGAGGAGGTGGGAGCCCCCCAGGCGGCCCCCCGGCGCGGCCAGGGGTGGGGCCGCGCCATCAGGGCGCCTGGGGCCCCTCTGGCCCCCCTTTGGCCCCACTTCTGGCGCATGGAAGCTTCTGGAGCACTGATTTTTTATATATTTTTCCCGGAATTTTTCTGGCAATTTAAGTAATGCGAAAAACTGAAATACAAAAACAGCAGAAAATGGAAACTGGCACTGAGGTGCACTGAGTTAATAGGTTAGTCCAAATATGATCAAAAGTGTATGAAAGTGTATCAAAAGCATAGCAATATCAACCAAAACATGCATGGAACAAGAAGAAATTATAGATACGTTTGGGACGTATCAACTGCCGGGTTACCGTGAGCATCGTCTTCCTGAAGATCACCCTCTTCCACAACGTATCAGCTCCTCCGAACGGCCCCGGTTTGCTTCTCACTTTTAAAAACCACGAGCTCTGGTAATTGTTGACGAATTATGCAGGTCCTGGTTTTTATCTCTGCATGATTTTAAAAACTTCCCCGTGGCTGGAAGCAAAGACTAAACAAGTACCAGAACTCGTGGTTTTAAAAACAGAGATAAAAAGCTTTTGGGAGGTGCATAATTCGTCAACGAATGCTAGTAGATAACCCAATTACTTCTTATGCTGGACAAGTTTCGAGGAACGACTCCCACGTGGGGACGATCACATCCCCTTAATCTCCTTTGTTTATCACTGCTAGAGTTTTCTGATTTCTCATGAACAAAGCGTGAAGGAGGGTTTGTTTGTTGCTATTATCTTTTGTGAGCTGGGCGCACTCATGCCAGTCCCTCCTCGTATTAGGGGTTTGCAGATTAGACATGCAATCCCGGGGTAAAATTTGTCCAACATAAGAAGATCATGAATTACCTACTACTTCCTCATGAGCTAAAGCAGAGGCACAAAAGAGAAATGCTTTTGAATAATTTTGAGATGGTACAAGAAAGTCTTCGTTAGGAATGGCAAGTAAATACCATATATAGGAAGGTATGGTGGACTCATATGGCATAACTGGTTTCCAGGATTTTGGATGCACAAGCAGTCAGACCGCTTAGTACAGGTAAAAGCTAGCAAAAGACTTTGAGCGACCAACTAAGAGAGCAATGACGACCATAATCATGCAGAGCGACAAAGCAACATTGAATCGGGCATGGAAGTTATATCATTACTCAGAAATTAAAGATCATCAAGGCTTGATAGACTTTCTTTACAGTCTTAAATATGCGTGAGCATATGCAAGTCAATCAAAATAAATTCTTGGAGGAAGATATCATTAAACCATACCACATCATAGGCAAACAAATCATGTTGGTACTTCAATAACACATTAAGAACCCCCAGCTATTTGAGACTAACCATAAGAAAACATGAACTACTAAGCACCATTATGCACATAGCATTTTTATCATAGACATATCAACCAGTGCCACAGAAGCCAACTCTCTTAACAAGATAAGCATGATAACTCAAGAGAGTTCCAAAAGCAAAAACCTAAACAAAAGCTCTTAAAAAGATAAGCATGAAAACTAAGAGCTAAGCATGACAGCAGCTATGAAAAGATAAAGAACACACACAAGAAGATACGCATGCAAGCCCATGTTGTGTTCTACAGTGGAGTGGAGCGTGTTTCTCTCCCAAACAATGAAGGCTAGGATCCAACTTGTTAAGAACAGCAAGTAAACCTAAATAAACTAAAAAGAAAAGAGCAAGACGCTCCTTCACGCTTTGTTCCATGCACGATTTGTTCCATGCATGATTTTTCAAAAGTGTATCAAAAGCATAGCAATATCACCCAAAACATGCATGGAACAAGAAGAAATTATAGATACGTTTGGGACGTATCAACTGCCGGGTTACTGTGAGCATCGTCTTCCTGAAGATCACCCTCTTCCACAACGTCTCAGCTCCTCCGAACGGCCCCGGTTTGCTTCTCAACTTGCCAGGCTGAAGGCCTTTATGGCCAACGGTTTAACCGGAATTGATTTTATGCGCTGCTGGATTTCTTGGAGTATCCTTCCTCTGAGTCCACGCCCGAGTCTGATGTGTAAATATTCTGGTAAGCCGGATGATCCTCAACGTTTTTCCAAGGATAAACTTTCTGAATCGGAAGTCATTGAATCTGCTAAGAAGATGCTCAATGTCTCCTTGGAAGAATGTAGCCAAACCGGATTGGCTCCGTATTATAAGAAGAATAAGCTGCCTGCAGTAAGTCTTACTCTCTTTTGTATGTTTTTAATCCGTTCTTATAAACCGTTTTCCAATTAACTATCTTTTTTGAACAGGCCGACGATCCTTTCTGGAAAAGGAAACCTCAAGAGAAAACAGGCAAACAGACGCGCCGGAAAGCTTACGCTGTCAAGAAGAAAAAGGCAGCTACTGGCTCCGGTTCTCATGCTGAAGATGACGATCCGGACTCTGAGGTATGAGTTAATCCGGCTATGACTTGTTCACTTTATCTAGATTTGTGTTAACGGTATCTTTTCACATGAGTTGGCTGACGGAGATAAACCGGCAGACATTGAGGTAACTATTCTTTCTTCAGATTCAGAACCACCTCCACCAAAAATTCGTCGGACAGTCCGGAAATATCAGTTTTCTCACCCTTATGCTCAATTGGACCCCAATTTTCTTTTGAAGAAACAGTAACATGAAGCCCTTCGCCGGACTACCCGCCATAGCGGCCTTGTAGTTGAATCGTCCGGAATATCTCTTACTCCAGCTTGGAGGCGCCGCTCTGAGGTTATACTCTCTCCAACTCTCCTTCATCACAAGGCCGGGCTTATACGCAAACCGTTTAAACCGTCTGACCCTAATTATCAGGAGACTCCCTTATCTTCCTCTGGCGAATCTACTGCCACACAAGTTCCTCCTCTGAAGACTGTCCCTGGGTAAGTCCTTTCTCTTATCCGGTTTATCTTTGCATTTGCCTTACAGTTCTGACTTCTTTTTTCAATTTCTTTCAGCAAGCTTAAACCCAGCAAAAGGGCAAAGGCCAACAAACCAACTGTTGAGACTGCCACTGATGATCCGGCGGTTGATACGGATTCAACCGTCCCTCCGGAAGGCGAGCCCACAATTCCGCTTGAAGATCCTGCTCCTATGGATCATAGTACTGCACCTGAGAATCCTAACCCTGAGAACGTGCATGATCCGGCGAGTCCTGCTCGGGTCGATCCTCCTCAATCTAGCCCTGCTCACACTAGTCCGGTTCACACCGGTACACCACCACCAGCAACTGCCCCTTCTCCGGATGTCCAGATAACTGGTACTGCTTATACTGCTCCTGCTGAAACCACTATCTTAGCTAAGCACACAGCTAAAGTGGAGAAAATCCATCAAGAGAAGGGTAAATGGAGCACGGAGTTGTCTGGTTTCGTCGATCTGAGTGCCCAAGAACTCTATTCCGGGTATTTGAACCGGCTTCACACCGGTCGGGACTATGAAGCGGGCTTAATCAGCATGATGAAAGAAAAGTATGAGGTAATTCCCGTGTCTTTGTTTTACTTTTGTTGTGTTTCTGTCCATACCATGGTAGCCCCCAAGTTCCGGTTTAGCTGTATTTAAAAGGTGAACCGGTACTTCCTGTTTGAACAGATGATCTTACATTAGCCCCCAAGTGCCAGGGGCATAATTTTGTTTATGTGCCTGGGACTTGTTTGAATTTTTCCTTTGATACTTCAACTATCCATTAGCCCCCAAGTGTCAAGTAGACAACTTGTTTGTGTGCTTGAGACTTGTCTTTGAATTGCTGCTCGAGCCGGTTCAGCTTACATGGAAGTGAAGAAGTCTGCTGCTCGAGCCGGTTCTCTCATGGCGCTTACCAGAGCCAAAGCATGGGTTCCGGATTTTGATCCCGAAGAAGCCTTGAATGGGTATCCTAGCACTAAAGAAGACGGATCAGCTTTCACTGCTAAAGACCTTCACGCTTTGACCAAGGAGATGCGCCCTCTCGCTAGCAAGCTTGCTGCCGAAACAGATTTGTCCAGGTATCATCCGGGATATGACTTACAGAACGAGCGGGTGGATCGGCCGGTTTATGATACCATGAATCTAATCCCACCAGTGCGCCCTCATACTTTCGCTCCAGATATTGATCCGTCTGAACTTATCACGGAAGAGATGTACTTCCGCGCTTTAACGAAAATCGACTGGTGTGTCCCTGACTTCCAGCCGCTTCAAGAAGAGGAAGAGAATCCGGAACAAGCT
>LR738713.1:350553433-350587073 GCA_902687465.1 Secale cereale
GCATGACCTGATGGTGTGTTCGGCCGGACTTTAAGCGAGCATGGTGGATAAGTTGGTGCACCCATGCAGGGAAGAAAACATCTATCGATAGCCTGTCCTACGGTAACGGACAATTGGAGTTGTATCCTGATCGGTACAACTAGAACTGGATGCTGACGCATGATTTGGATATGTTGCTTCGGGAGTCGAGAAAGGATCTCAGAGCGTTGGAACAACAACATAAATATGACTTATGTTATACTACTGTACTCCCCCCTGTTGCTGCAAGACGGTGGTTTCCAGAAGATGCTAGTCTTCGATAGGACTAGTTTCCCCCTCTTATTCTGGCATTTTGCAGCTTAGTCCATAGATACTACCCTTTTCATTGATACCGATGCATATGTAGTGTAGATCCTTGCTTGCAAGTACTTTGGATGAGTACTCATGGTTGCTTTTATCCCCTTTTCCCCCTTCTTTCTTCTTTCTGGTTGATGCAACCAGATGGTGGAGTCCAGGAGCCAGAAGCCACCTTGACGACTGCTATTACCCCGATGGAGGCTACTACAACGTGTAGACCGCCGACGACCAGGAGTAGTTAGGAGGATCCCAGGCAGGAGGCCTTGCCTTTTCAATCGTGTTGCTTTTGTGCTATCCTTCTTAAGGCAAACTTGTTTAACTTATGTCTGTACTCAAATATTGTTGCTCCTTCTGACTCTTGTGTATTCGAGCTTATGTATTCGAGCCCTCGAGGCCCCTGGCTTGTAATATAAAGCTTGTACTATTTTATTTGTGTCTAGAGTTGTGTTGTGATATCTTCTAGTGAGTCCCTGATCTTGGTCGTACATGTTTGCGTGCATGATTAGTGTACGGTCAAATCGGGGGCGTCACACCTTCAAGGACTCCTCCATCTCTTTGGTCCACCACGTGCTACCTCGCCCTTGGGCAGGTGGCTGGGGTGGCATGGCAACCTTGGACCCGAGCACCTGAGCTCTGGGCCTAGGCATCTCCTGTAATGCCCAGGATGGGACTATACCTCCTACGTGTCGAGGCACGACTTAAAGGTATAAGCCCATCCTAGAATGATCTCAAGTTTGGTATCTTTGCACAACTCATGTAAAAGAGGGATTAAATTGCAAAAGGAGATAGTTGGCTTACACTCGCCACTTCACACAATACAATACATAAGCAATACATCATTCAAAACATCACAACCCGACTACGGGTGAAGATCCAAAAGAAAGATACCAAAACAACATAAAGCCACAGGTCAGGATCGAATCCTAGTAGAAACCACTACTGAACATCGAAACGTCTCAAGCAAACGGTCACTCTTCATCGAACTCCTGGTGAAGCACTGGAACCAGCTTCTGCTTCAAACTCAGCTGAACCTGCATCTGGTGTGGTGAAGTAACTGTGAGCCACAGAGGACTCAGCAATCCCATAACCATGGGTAACAAGACTAGCAAAGCTTTATGGGTAGGAAGAGGTAAAGTGGTGAGGCTGCAGCAGCGACTAAGCATAATATGGTGTCTAGCTTACGAGTACCAGAATAAGATGAGAAGCTACGCCAACGGTCGCAAAAGAGGTGATCGCTAAAGATCCTAACTACATACGAGTCAAACATAACCCCACCGTGTTCTCTCCTCAAAGTGAAAAGAGACAGTCACGGTTACTCACACCGTTGTGTGTTTTACTTCGGATCATCTGTCAAGTTTTCTACAACCGGACATTAACAAATTCCAATCTGCCACATAACCGCGGGCACGGCTTTCGAAAGATCATAACCCTGCAGGGGTGTTCCAACTTAGCCCATCACAAGCTCTCACGATTAGCTGAAGTGATAAATATAATATCATCACTCCTTATCTTAGGGAAAACCGATCAGGCTCGGCATCCCGGTAGCACAAGACATTTCGACAATGGTAAAACAAGTCCAGCAAGACCTCCCGGCGTGCCGACACCCTGATAGTAGCCGCGCGCATCTCGTCTCAGGCCACGTCCGGATGAGCGCTACGTACAGTACCGAAGACCCCAGTTAACTGGGCGGTACCGCAAGTGACTCTAGTTTGGGACCAACACTATCAGCACTGGCCCCCCCTGCTATGTAGAATTAAGAATCTCCAAGGAGCGTCCCCCTTATGCAAATTAATTAATTAATTAAGTTATTATTATGAGGCAAATAAAACCAATGTTGGGCCTTGCTGGAGGAGTTTTATTCAAAGTCGAACTGTCAAGGGGTCCCCATTTCACCCATCGTGTAAGGAACGCAAAATCAAGGAACATAATGCCGGTTTATCGGCGCCTAAGGTGGCATGAGTGGAACAAAACACCGAGCAAAAGGCCAAGCCTTCCACCCTTGCCCAGTATATAGGTGTGTTATTAATAATTATAGATATTGTGATATACCAACAACAAGTTCCCTCCTGGAACGAACTTCATCTTCACCTGCAACTAACAACGCTATAAGAGGGACTGAGCAAGCGAGGCTGAGCAAGCGGGTAACATAGCCAAACAGTGGTTTTGCTAGGAAGGTGTCAAGGTTAGAGGTTTCATGGCAACAAGGAGAGGCTGACATAAAAGATGGGTATCGCGACATGTAACGATAGCATCGAGACAACTAAGCATGGCAATGGTAGTAAAGGTATCCAAGGGTATGATCATCTTGCCTGGGATTCCACAAGGAAGAAGAACGGATCCATGAAGTAGAGGGAGCAACACAGACGAGAGAATCCTCACAACTCCGGAACGAAACCGAAGCTAACAAGAGAAGCAACCGGAAAGAAAGAAACAACACGATAAACACACATATCATAAACATGGCATACGATGCACAAACAAGTATGATGCATGTCCGGTTTAAATATGCAAGGCATGGCAAAGTGCACAAGCAAAACTACAAGTTAAGTGGAGATCAATATGCAACGAGTTGCATATTGACGAAACACCACATTTAATTATTTAGTTGACTCTCATTTAATTACAAGACAAGATTAAAAGGGTTTTAACATGGCAAGAGGTGAAGCATAATAAAACTATACTAACTAGGCAATTTAAATGTGGCCGGAAGAACAACAACAATAAGTCCGGAAAATCCCCATGAGCATGTTTAATAATTATAAGCAAACAACAATTAAACATTCAAGTGTTGTTAACATGATGCGGATGACATGATCAAGTTTATGCAATTATTAAAAGGTTGACTTAAAAGAGATATGAAGCATTTGTCACCGTGGTGGAAAGAAAAAGGTGCCACGGCAACGATCCGAAATGATGCAAAGGCAACAACTCGGTTCCTGTAACTCGTTGAGAGACCGGGCAAAAGAAAGATGGTGTGAGCGAGTCAAACGAGATGAAAGTGGGGTGATCCCGTTGCCGGGTTCCCATGGGTCGGCGATGAGGCAACCGAGGAACACAACAAAAGATGAAACGGGCACGGTGCACACACGGGAAACATTGCATACAACACAACAAGCATCTCACGAGTCATCCACGAGGTCGTCTTGTTATACCTTTGAAGCGTGCGTTTCGGGGCGGTTCGAGATCGTAGAGGAAGTAGTGGTACTCGCGGTCGGAGAGGAAGTAGTGGAAGTAGACGTTCTCGTGAGTCGAGGAACACGTTCGTAGTCGTACATGGGGCGACGGTAGTCGTCCACGTAGGCGTTTCCGTTTCCGAAGAGGTACTTGTCGCGTCGGCGTTCGTAGTGGTACTTGTGGTCTCCGAACTTGTCGACGGTAGTGGTACTTGTCGACGAGGTACTTGGCGTCCGGGGGTACTTGACGACGTAGAGGTACTTGGCGCAATCCACGACAACGGTGCTCGACGGTCCGGTTACGGGTCTTTCCGCCTCGTCGGGTAGTCGTACACGGTTCCTTGGCAACTTCATCAGCACAAAGCAACACAAAAAGGAAAAAAAACACAGTGCAGGTCTCGGTCACAGCAACACAAGGGCGACGAGGCAGAGGCTTGGCGCGTAGAGGCGAGGTGTTGCACGGCGCTGGACGAAGGAGGCCGCATGAGAGCCTTGGGGCGATGCGGGGCGGCCGAGGCAGAGAGCTGCTGGAGGGGCGCCAGGCAGGGGCGTGGTCGCCGGAGCGGAGCTGTTCGAGGCCGCGCTGGATCCGGTGCTGGACTCCCGCGGCGACCAGCGGTTGCTGGAGGAAGGGGCGGCCGGCTCGCGGGCGGAGCGGTGCTGGAGAGGAGGACCAGAGGGGACGGAGGCGAGGGCCCCTGGCCGGTACTAGGGCGCGGCTGAGGCGCGGCGACCTTGGGCGCCGGAGAGGATGGAGGGGGCGCCGGACGGGGAAGCCGGGGAGGACGGAGCTCCTGGGGCGAGGGGAGCGGCAGCCCTTGCGCGTGTCCTGGAGGACGGGGAGGGAGCCGCGGAGCTCGGGAACGAGGTCGGGCGCACCGGGCGAGGCCCTGGCCGACGGGGCGGACGCACGGAGGCGACGGGGAGGCGCAGGCCGCGGCTAAGGTCGGGCGCAGAAGAGGAGGAGGGGCCGCGGTGAGGAGATCGGGCGCTGCAAGGGTACGCGAGAAACGGGAGAGAGCGAGCGGGTGGGGGACGAGAGGGTGCGGCGGCGAACGAGGGGAAACAGGGAGCGAAGGGAGCGATCGGGGCTCGGTGGGAGGCGCTAGGGTTAGAATTGGGCCTTGGGCCGGCTGGGAGCAGGCCAGCTGCAGCTGAGGAAAGGAGGAGGGAGGAGATGGGCCAGGGAAGGCTGGAGAGAGGCCCAAGAGGCTGGCGGCTGCTCTCTGTTTTATTTCTTAGCAGAAAAAAACAAATAAGGAGAGAGCAAAAAAATAAAAGAAAGAGGCAAAGAACAGAAAATAAAAGATGGGACATTTTGTAAGGCTTTACGGGTTATTACCAACCCAACAAAAATAGCTCCAACAAAAGGGAAGTGCAAACTAAAACATTTAGGTTGCAAAAAAATAAATGGAGTTTGAACGGAGTCTAGATAAATGGAGGAGCCTCGAAACAACGGAAAGAATTATAGGCAAGGTTTAGAAGTCAAACTTGATATGGAATAGGCATGGGGAAATATTGCAAGTGTGTTACAGTGATCCCAACCAATTGGAATATTTTTTAATATAGCTCCCTAAAATATTGAGAGGCTTTTATATGTTATAAAGAGAAGTCATCTTCCCTCGATTTAAATGGACCGAAGGCCCACACGATTTATTAGGTTGAGAAGCAAAATAAAATGACATGATGGCATGATGACATGATGCAATGCAAAAAATAAATAACACAAGCTCAAAAGAAACACACGGGCGACCCGGAACATCTGGAATCTTCTGGAATCTTCTGGGACGTCGGTCTCGGGCGTCACAACTCTCCCACACTAACAGAGGATCTCGACCCGAGATCCTAGAGATAGCACCGGGTAAAAACGGAAGAGGAAGAGGTAAAACAAAGTTGCTTCTTTGACAGACGAGTGAAACCAAAGAACCTTGAGAGGTTAAACAAGTTGAAAGAAAGAATACAACAGAGATGAACGAAGATGAAAATACTCCGTTATAAAAGAGGAACAAGGAACATAACAAGAACCTTGTAGGTTGAAGACATGAAACAAGAGCTCACGGACGAAAAGAATATGAAACCGCAACGGTATAGCCAAGGAATAAGAATGACAGAATTTGGACAGCACTCCGACTGAAAATGGTAGGAATTGAACAAGAAGTTGAGGAGATGGAGTGATACTTGATGAAAACAACAACATATTGCCTCCGAAACAATTAAAAGAAAGGCACAAGGGTAAGAAAGATTCAGACAGCACTCCGGTTAAAGAGAGTTAAAAACTTGATAAGATGAGAGAATTGAATGAAGAATACAACACTCCGGTTAAATGATAAGCAAGGGAAAGAACATGATCTTGAAAAACGAGATGATGGGACGAAGAGAGCAATATCACAAAGCCTCCGGAATGAAAGAATAGCATATAAATGAAAGACAGAATTGAACGGAGAAGAAAAAGACAACTTCTCTCAAAATTGAATTTGAAAGAGCATCTTACGAAGAAGGGTTGAATGGAGTTGTTGGAAATTCCACAACAAAAGAATAAGCTTGATGTGGGCTTATGGAAAACATCTCAAAATTAAGAGGTGACAACCGGCCACTAATGGAAACAATTGATTGGATTGAGATCAACAAGGAGATGAAAAACTTATTTCACCGGAATGATAAATGAAGAACTTGGGTCATTTATAAGCACCATAATTAGCAACAATCCTCAGGGAGAGCTTTAGGTGAAATACAATCCAAGATAACTCCAATGAATAGATTGAAGGGTTGAAAAGATCTCCTGAACAAGGAAGATGATGGTTTTAAATATCTCATCTTGACAACTCGTGAATCATAAAACATGAAGGAATTGTCAAGAATGACATAACACCCTCTGAAAGATAAGGTAGAAAGGATTGCAATTGGAATGCATGATGAAGAATGCTTAAGCTCCAACAAGAATCTTGAAGAAAACTTCAAGGATGAATTAAATGATGATGAACCACCATGAAGAACTCCGGTAATGAAAGCATGAGAAGTTAAAGATGAAAATAATAAGATTCAAGGCCTGCGGTGAATTAGATGGAGCTTTGAAATGATATTATTGAAATAACTTGGAGCTCCGGAAAACAAGATGGAGAACTTAAAACCAAGGATATGATATGATGAACAAGCTCTGGAAAAAAAGAGATTAAATCACCTTGAAGGAATAAGAATAAGAATTATGTTATGCATCTCCTTCACCAATTTAAATTGATGACAACCAAAGGATTTGGCACACTACTTATTCTCGTTGGAAAGTATTAAAGAGAGATCTCGCACAAGCTTGGGTAAATCTTCAACGAAGCACCGGTAGGATTATGAAAAGAACAAATGAATTAAAACGATAACAACGGAAGGGTAAACTTGAATGAACCACCGTAAGAATATGGAGACGAACGAAGAGACATCAATGAAGAATAGTTGGAGGACGAAGTTGAAAACTGAGAACGAAGAAATCTTCTGAGATGATGGCCTTCGGAGGATCACAAAGAAAAGAATTCATGAATGCTTTGGATGGCATAAAAGAATTCCTCACAAACGGAACAATAATGAGGATGGCATGAAGCTAGAATCACAACTCATCAAGAGAACGGGTCAAAATTTAAGAGAAACAGTTCTCCGGTCTTCAAATGTTGAGAATGAATACGAGAAAAGCCATGAATAATTTCGAGATACTCCGGACAAAGAATTAAAAGGTTGATCCAATGAAGAAAAGAATTTGAAAGCGGTCTTGGAGAAGGCCTGTGACTGATGGAGATCATTCTTACGTCACACTTTGAAAAAAAAGAATTTAAGAATACTCCGGAAAGAAATTAGAAGAGTCAGGTAAGATCCTGGAAAAAGACCTGTGGGTTAGGGCCCACTCAAAGAAATCACCGTTGAAAAAGATTGTTTGCGAGATATAGCACCGGTTGAATTAAACGGCTTGAGTAAGATAACGATCCTCAAAATAGTTTGAATGGATTAAGAATGGAATTATGAATCTTGAGCACTCCGGATATGAATAGCAAGAGGAGAATGATTAATTGGTGCACCGGAAAAAGAAAACATTGTGAACTGAGGAAAAGGATAAGATCAACACCGAAACCTTGAATTACATCCTCCGGAAGAATTGAGAACAAAAGAATGATGACTTGAAGCTCTTGAGCATCTTCACGAGAATCACCGGATAAGAACATTGAAGGAAATGAATGAAGAAATATCACATGAACAAAATGGATACTTCATCTGAGAATTTCTGGCTCGAAGAAGAAGAAGGGTGGGAGGGTGGGGAAAACAAAGACAACTTGGGATGAATGAAACAGACAAATCGTCAGATTTCTCAACAACGTCCGTATGGAATAATTTGAAGAGAAGGCACACCGGTTGAAAAGGATAAACAAGAAGATCTTGATGAACAAGAAGGACTAGCACTCCCATAGAAATATGAGAACACCGATTAGGAAGGGTATGGAATCAACATTTGACATCGAAGCAACTCGAATACCGGAATCAAAACAAAAACAAGGGGTAGATGTTGCAGAAGAATCTTCACAATAACATCCGAGCAAAGAATGAACGAATGAATTCTGTAGGTACATCCACTAGTCCAGAAGCCACTTGGAGAACAAAATGAAAATAAAAAGGAACAAGAAACAGATAGAACAAATACAAGATAGAAGTTTCGTTCGACATCTTCGTGCTGAAGGCTCATGGAACATGTTACAAAAGGGTTTTGTAATCCCCGGATCAGCATAGCCAAGGACCCTTTAAGATGCAACTCCCGATCAGAACAAGTCCATAAAACCACTTCACTCAATGTAGAACCCCGAACTTCATATCGTGCATCCGTTGGAAGAATGCCTAGAACTACTGGATGAACCCACCTATAGATTTCTGAAAGTTTCCAGTTATGCAATCAGGTGTTGGGGATACACGAGAAGCACTGCGCAATCAACTCTAAACCTACATCCAGGTGTATCCATCCTTCAACACATAACCAGTCTTTCTCGGAAACTGTTTACCTCGGACCTTCGAAAAGCATCCACTATACAAGCTACGGCAATACTCTCGAACTACCTCCCCAGTACTGGGTGATGTCGGGGTTATCTTGCCACTGGCCGTATAGGAGAGATTTTCGATGTCGGCCGTCTTAAGTATTTAGTACTGCCGCGATATGCTTGTGACAACAATACCCCGAAGCTCAACTCCTCGGTAACAGGAGGCATCGAGAACAATATCCTTGTCACAAGAACATCGAAACAATCCCAGAATACTCGCGGGATCCTAAAAAAAAAATTTGGTGCAATTTTTGAAAATAGGAGAGACAAGAGTAGACGTCAGGAGTCCTCACCAGAGAGAAAGGGGATGAGAAGCAAAGAAATCCTACTCTCCGATATAATATAGGACTCAAAACATTTTCAGTGTGTGCCTAGACTCAACCGTCAACGATTCGATCAATCAGTGGGGGCTTCTAGGTCGGAGAAGGCTCTGATACCAACTTGTAATGCCCAGGATGGGACTATACCTCCTACGTGTCGAGGCATGACTTAAAGGTATAAGCCCATCCTAGAATGATCTCAAGTTTGGTATCTTTGCACAACTCATGTAAAAGAGGGATTAAATTGCAAAAGGAGATAGTTGGCTTACACTCGCCACTTCACACAATACAATACATAAGCAATACATCATTCAAAACATCACAACCCGACTACGGGTGAAGATCCAAAAGAAAGATACCAAAACAACATAAAGCCACAGGTCAGGATCGAATCCTAGTAGAAACCACTACTGAACATCGAAACGTCTCAAGCAAACGGTCACTCTTCATCGAACTCCTGGTGAAGCACTGGAACCAGCTTCTGCTTCAAACTCAGCTGAACCTGCATCTGGTGTGGTGAAGTAACTGTGAGCCACAGAGGACTCAGCAATCCCATAACCATGGGTAACAAGACTAGCAAAGCTTTATGGGTAGGAAGAGGTAAAGTGGTGAGGCTGCAGCAGCGACTAAGCATAATATGGTGGCTAGCTTACGAGTACCAGAATAAGATGAGAAGCTACGCCAACGGTCGCAAAAGAGGTGATCGCTAAAGATCCTAACTACATACGAGTCAAACATAACCCCACCGTGTTCTCTCCTCAAAGTGAAAAGAGACAGTCACGGTTACTCACACCATTGTGTGTTTTACTTCGGATCATCTGTCAAGTTTTCTACAACCGGACATTAACAAATTCCAATCTGCCACATAACCGCGGGCACGGCTTTCGAAAGATCATAACCCTGCAGGGGTGTTCCAACTTAGCCCATCACAAGCTCTCACGATTAGCTGAAGTGATAAATATAATATCATCACTCCTTATCTTAGGGAAAATCGATCAGGCTCGGCATCCCGGTAGCACAAGACATTTCGACAATGGTAAAACAAGTCCAGCAAGACCTCCCGGCGTGCCGACACCCTGATAGTAGCCGCGCGCATCTCGTCTCAGGCCACGTCCGGATGAGCGCTACGTACAGTACCGAAGACCCCAGTTAACTGGGTGGTACCGCAAGTGACTCTAGTTTGGGACCAACACCATCAGCACTGGCCCCCCCTGCTATGTAGAATTAAGAATCTCCAAGGAGCGTCCCCCTTATGCAAATTAATTAATTAATTAAGTTATTATTATGAGGCAAATAAAACCAATGTTGGGCCTTGCTGGAGGAGTTTTATTCAAAGTCGAACTGTCAAGGGGTCCCCATTTCACCCATCGTGTAAGGAACGCAAAATCAAGGAACATAATGCCGGTTTATCAGCGCCTAAGGTGGCATGAGTGGAACAAAACACCGAGCAAAAGGCCAAGCCTTCCACCCATGCCCAGTATATAGGTGTGTTATTAATAATTATAGATATTGTGATATACCAACAACAAGTTCCCTCCTGGAACGAACTTCATCTTCACCTGCAACTAACAACGCTATAAGAGGGACTGAGCAAGCGGGTAACATAGCCAAACAGTGGTTTTGCTAGGAAGGTGTCAAGGTTAGAGGTTTCATGGCAACAAGGAGAGGCTGACATAAAAGATGGGTATCGCGACATGTAACGATAGCATCGAGACAACTAAGCATGGCAATGGTAGTAAAGGTATCCAAGGGTATGATCATCTTGCCTGGGATTCCACAAGGAAGAAGAACGGATCCATGAAGTAGACGGAGCAACACAGACGAGAGAATCCTCACAACTCCGGAACGAAATCGAAGCTAACAAGAGAAGCAACCGGAAAGAAAGAAACAACACGGTAAACACACATATCATAAACATGGCATACGATGCACAAACAAGTATGATGCATGTCCGGTTTAAATATGCAAGGCATGGCAAAGTGCACAAGCAAAACTACAAGTTAAGTGGAGATCAATATGCAACGAGTTGCATATTGACGAAACACCAC
This sequence comes from Secale cereale, assembly GCA_902687465.1. Classification (NCBI taxonomy): domain Eukaryota; kingdom Viridiplantae; phylum Streptophyta; class Magnoliopsida; order Poales; family Poaceae; genus Secale; species Secale cereale. The sequence continues at coordinate 350,564,371 of LR738713.1, forward strand.
ATTTAATTATTTAGTTGACTCTCATTTAATTACAGGACAAGATTAAAAGGGTTTTAACATGGCAAGAGGTGAAGCATAATAAAACTATACTAACTAGGCAATTTAAATGAGGCCGGAAGAACAACAACAATAAGTCCGGAAAATCCCCATGAGCATGTTTAATAATTATAAGCAAACAACAATTAAACATTCAAGTGTTGTTAACATGATGCAGATGACATGATCAAGTTTATGCAATTATTAAAAGGTTGACTTAAAAGAGATATGAAGCATTTGTCACCGTGGTGGAAAGAAAAAGGTGCCACGGCAACGATCCGAAATGATGCAAAGGCAACAACTCGGTTCCGGTAACTCGTTGAGAGACCGGGCAAAAGAAAGATGGTGTGAGCGAGTCAAACGAGATGAAAGTGGGGTGATCCCGTTGCCGGGTTCCCACGGGTCGGCGACGAGGCAACCGAGGAACACAACAAAAGATGAAACGGGCACGGTGCACACACGGGAAACATTGCATACAACACAACAAGCATCTCACGAGTCATCCACGGGGTCGTCTCGTTATACCTTTGAAGCGTGCGTTTCGGGGCGGTTCGTGATCGTAGAGGAAGTAGTGGTACTCGCGGTCGGAGAGGAAGTAGTGGAAGTAGACGTTCTCGTGAGTCGAGGAACACGTTCGTAGTCGTACACGGGGCGATGGTAGTCGTCCACGTAGGCGTTTCCGTTTCCGAAGAGGTACTTGTCGCGTCGGCGTTCGTAGTGGTACTTGTGATCTCCGAACTTGTCGACGGTAGTGGTACTTGTCGACGAGGTACTTGGCGTCCGGGGGTACTTGACGACGTAGAGGTACTTGGCGCAATCCACGACAACGGTGCTCGACGGTCCGGTTACGGGTCTTGCCGCCTCGTCGGGTAGTCGTACACGGTTCCTTGGCAACTTCATCAGCACAAAGCAACACAAAAAGGAAAAAAACACAGTGCAGGTCTCGGTCACAGCAACACAAGGGCGACGAGGCAGAGGCTTGGCGCGTAGAGGCGAGGTGCTGCACGGCGCTGGACGAAGGAGGCCGCAGGAGAGCCTTGGGGCGATGCGGGGCGGCCGAGGCAGAGAGCTGCTGGAGGGGCGCCAGGCAGGGGCGTGGTCGCCGGAGCGGAGCTGTTCGAGGCCGCGCTGGATCCGGTGCTGGACTCCCGCGGCGACCAGCGGTTGCTGGAGGAAGGGGCGGCCGGCTCGCGGGCGGAGCGGTGCAGCCCCGCGGTGCTGGAGAGGAGGACCAGAGGGGACGGAGGCGAGGGCCCCTGGCCGGTACTAGGGCGCGGCTGAGGCGCGGCGACCTTGGGCGCCGGAGAGGATGGAGGGGGCGCCGGACGGGGAAGCCGGGGAGGACGGAGCTCCTGGGGCGAGGGGAGCGGCAGCCCTTACGCGTGTCCTGGAGGACGGGGAGGGAGCCGCGGAGCTCGGGAACGAGGTCGGGCGCACCGGGCGAGGCCCTGGCCGACGGGGCGGACGCACGGAGGCGACGGGGAGGCGCAGGCCGCGGCTAAGGTCGGGCGCAGAAGAGGAGGAGGGGCCGCGGTGAGGAGATCGGGCGCTGCAAGGGTACGAGAGAAACGGGAGAGAGCGAGCGGGTGGGGGACGAGAGGGTGCGGCGGCGAACGAGGGGAAACAGGGAGCGAAGGGAGCGATCGGGGCTCGGTGGGAGGCGCTAGGGTTAGAATTGGGCCTTGGGCCGGCTGGGAGCAGGCCAGCTGCGGCTGAGGAAAGGAGGAGGGAGGAGATGGGCCAGGGAAGGCTGGAGAGAGGCCCAAGAGGCTGGCGGCTGCTCTCTGTTTTATTTCTTAGCAGAAAAAAACAAATAAGGAGAGAGCAAAAAAATAAAAGAAAGAGGCAAAGAACAGAAAATAAAAGATGGGACATTTTGTAAGGCTTTACGGGTTATTACCAACCCAACAAAAATAGCTCCAACAAAAGGGAAGTGCAAACTAAAACATTTAGGTTGCAAAAAAATAAAAGGAGTTTGAACGGAGTCTAGATAAATGGAGGAGCCTCGAAACAACGGAAATAATTATAGGCAAGGTTTAGAAGTCAAACTTGATATGGAATAGGCATGGGGAAATATTGCAAGTGTGTTGCAGTGATCCCAACCAATTGGAATATTTTTTAATATAGCTCCCTAAAATATTGAGAGGCTTTTATATGTTATAAAGAGAAGTCATCTTCCCTCGATTTAAATGGACCGAAGGCCCACACGATTTATTAGGTTGAGAAGCAAAATAAAATGACATGATGGCATGATGACATGATGCAATGCAAAAAATAAATAACACAAGCTCAAAAGAAACACACGGGCGACCCGGAACATCTGGAATCTTCTGGAATCTTCTGGGACGTCGGTCTCGGGCGTCACATCTCCAGCCGCGTCAATGGAGTTGGAGCAGACATCGGCTGGGCATCTCCGTGATGACCTCAGGGATCCTTTTCCCTAGATCTTGATGGGCCAAGGCATCAACCTCGGCGATGGCATACAGCTCTTCGGCCCCTGCCATGTTGGTTTGGGGGCCCAAAGTGGATGTTGCCTCCCTCAACACGTTATGAGATGGCGGGGGAATAGTGGGATCCGGGCTCCCACTGGCAGGTGGTAGCACGCTTGAGGAGTTGTTGGGGAGCACCTTCGGTGAACTGTGTAAAAAGATGCCCTTATAAAATTACTATTGGTAGAAAGGAGCTGTTGAAAAATACTTAGGTATGAAAGTGATGACTTGCCCATGAAGCGTCGGCTTCTTCCTCCCCATAGAAAGGGGGTCATCCTCTGGTTCGTCGGAGAGCTCGACTCTCTTCGACGACTTGCTGGCGGTCCTGGCCGAGGCTTGCCTCAGCCTCTTCGAGCCTTTGGGCTGCATATCGGCTTCAGCGTCCTCCGAAGCCGCCCTCTTCCATTTAGGAGGAGGGTTCTCTTCCTCCTCATCCTCCCTCACGTCATCTTCACAGACGGAGGACGCATGGGTCCCCTCGGACCGAGTGACTGATGTCTCCCAAACCCGAGGACTCGCCTTGCCCTTCTGGGTCCTTGTCCCCTTGTGGGCCACCACATGCGACTCCTTGACCGGGAGCATCGTGTGTAGGGGAGCTCTTGGCTCCTCTGGTAGTGGGGACGAGAACTGTACTTTCTGCACCAAGGGCGAACACATCTGTGAATATCAAGCAAGACGCTTCGATCATAATTAGCCCCTCTGTCGGGACCCCGATCCTAAGTCACACCGATCTAGCATGTAACACACCATATCACTTTGCGGCCTCACGCACGGTATCACCACGGGTGCCACCTTACCTGGCCCGGGACCGTTTGCGCATTTTGGCTCACGAATATGATAGTGTCGCTAGCATCCATATGACAGAGAACCCGGGCCGACATGACCAGTTATAAACCAAAAGTGGCACTAAATTACAGAGACAGGCATTCATGACCCAGCAACGAACGTGTCGGTCATCAACGTATGAACCCAAGTCGTAGCAAGCTACAAGGACTTAAAGGAACAACGCGTGACATTTCCCCTAAGGGACAGACACAGGAACGAAGAAGGACATATGCCGGTCAGCCTAAGTGATCTGGAGCAGTAGCAATCTACCAAGGCTCAGTGGAAGCACTAGGAGACATTTCCCTGTAAGATAGGCTACCAAGGGTAAACAACTAGGTGTCGGATCCCACACATACCAAGCATTTCAATAACATACACACAATATGCTCAATATGTGCAAATACAACATGGCATCACAACAAGACTCTAATACACAAAGTATTTATTCATTAGGCTTCGAGGAGCCAAATATTACAAACATGGGTCTCACGACCCAAAATTCAGAGCATACAAGCAACAAGCGGAAGCACTACATGTCTGAGTACATACATCTACAAATGAAAAAGGCTGAAGAGCCTGACTATCTACAACACTCATCCAAGATCGTAGCTAAGGTACAAGCTACTTGTCGAAGTCCAAGCGGAACTACTAGTGAGACATCAATCCTATCTGCAAAACATAAATTAAGCAAACATGAGTACAAAGGTACTCAGCAAGACTTACATCAGATCCTATCATACATGCACTTGTATCAAGAAGGCAAAGTGGGGTTTAGTTGCAGCAAGCCAGCTTTGACTCAGTGGCTATCCTATTCTACGATTGCTGGTAACTCTCTTGAGGTGGCGCACACGAGTCCACTAAGCATCACACAATACACCACTATGGATTCATTCCCGTCTTCCTACGAGAAGGCCATCCATAGCACTCACACTTGTCTTGAGTATTTTAGAGTATCCACTTCAAGTTGTCTATGTACCACGTAAGCATCCAAGAAGTCCATATCCGCGGACCCGGCTATTCGAATAGATCATGTTAACCCTGCAGGGGTGTACTGCTTCACACACGCTCTCGCCACTTACCGCCATGTACATCTCGTGTATCTCGGCAACCTTCAAGCGGAAGCCTAGCGAGGGTGTCGGCCACGACCTGACTAACCACACAAGTCTCTTGTCCAGGTTTATCGCCTATTCGGGTTCCATCCGTGGGGAGATCCGGCCGGGGTGTCGCTCACGGCCCCAAATGATGTGCGCAGGGTTCCCAAGCCCACCTCGCCGAGTGGATCTACGGTTGGTACACCGTGCCACGGTTCCTAGTCTGTCCCAAGCCCACTGGCCGAGTGCCACTTGGTAGACTACTAACACTACCTACAAACACCAGAAACTAGTTGCAACTCCTGGACAGAGATCATGTTGATTAATAAGTCGAGAGGGGTCGAGTTACCGGAACCCAATGTGTGGTAGTAACTAGTCATTGGACAACATACTCGAAACTCAGTTCTTAGGGACGGTTCTAGTGCGACAACCCACCATGTACTCCTACATGGCCTCTCACCGCTACCTTTACCAAATCGCGTTCACACGCTTAACCCTCAGCATCAGAACATATCATTTCACTCCAATTCATTCCCGATGAATTAGACCTGACACACTCTAAGCAATAGCAAGCAAGGCATGGTAAGATCACATTATGGCTTCAATCAACTCCTACACATGCTAGTGGGTTTCAACTATTTACTGTGGAAAGACAGGTCATGCAGAGGAATGGGTTCAACTACCGCAGCATAAAGTAGCAGTTGAAATCGTTGTTGTTCTAATGCAATAACAGGGAGCAGGAGCGAGAGAGGGATTGTATCGGAATGAACAAGGGGGTTTGCTTGCCTGATAAAACAACGTGCAGAGCACTGCTCCTCTGACAGGTACTCTGGATCGGTCTCCGGAGCTGGACCTATCGAGAAGAACGGTGCCGACAATCAAACACAAGCATATGCAACAATATGATGCATGAATATGGCATGAAGTTATGATGTTTTTTGAGCTAGTGCAACTAGCATTCAATTTGAAAGAAGTCCATTTGAACCAAGGGTTCAAATGCAATTTTAAAATAAGCATTTTAAATGCCAATTATGTGTTTTCGGATAAACAGTAGGTTTAACTTCATTTGTCATGCATGAAAATGGTACAGATGGATAGATTGAATTTTTCTGATAATTTTTCATATATAAAATATTTCATTCTGAGCTACTGTTGAATTTCTGTGATTTTTTGAAGTATAAGCCAATTTCTGAATTAAATAAATCATTTAAGATTTATTTAAAAACCAGAACTGGATTACTGCATCAGCATGACACAGGCATGACATCAGCAGGTCAAAGGGGCCGGTCCAGAGTCAAACCTGATACTGGGGTCCACTGGTCAGTGACTCAGTTAATTAACTGAGTTAATTAACACTAAACTAATCCTAACAGAAATGTCACTGGAGCAGGGCCCACATGTCAGTGGCTAATCTAATTAACAAAACTAATTAATTTAACTAAAAAGTCAGCTAACTAAAAGGGGTGGGGCCCGCCTGTCATTGACACAGGGGGTCAAAGCACGCCGGTCAGCGGTCAAATCCCACCGGCGGCTCGACGCCGGCGACCAAAGACGCGGCGGAGGGGCACGGAAATGCCGCTCCGGCGGTCAAATGGGCAGCGGAGACCACGGGCGAGCTGCTGGAGCTCGTACGCGTCCATTCTCGCAAGCGGCAGCGGCTGGGACGGCTGGAGCTCGCGGGAAACGAGCTCGCGGCGGCGCCGGAGTTCGGCCCTCGTTGGGTCTGGGGCTACAGGGCACGGGGAGACCTACGGAGGGGCGCTACGGGCTCCTGGTGAAACGGCGGACGCGGTGGCGTGCTCCGTTTGGAGTTTGGGTGGCTGTGGCCACGGCGGCGGCATCGCCGGTGGCGGTGAGGTCGGGCAACTGCGGTGGTAGGGCTAGAGGCCGCAGACGACGGCGAGGACAGGGGGGAAAGAACCGGGGGCTCACCGTGGTTCTGCTGGGGAGGTCAGTGGCTCGGGGAGACTTCTGCTGCGGCGAAATCGTCGGCGGCGATCGTCGGGGCAGAGGAAGAAGATGACGGCATTTGCGGTGTTCTAGGGCACCCGGCGTCTTGTGGCTTGACGGAGAGGACGAGGGTGAAGTGGCGGAGCTCTCGGGCTACTCGGAGGGGCGAGGGGAGGGCAGTGGCTACGGCTACGGCGATCGACGGCGACGGCGGCGTTCGGGAGTTGCGAGAGAGAGCGAGGGAGAGGAGGGGAGAGGACCAGGAGAGTGCGAGAGGGTCGGGGGAGGTGCGTGGCTCGTCCAGAGACCACCAGGCGGCGAGGGGAGGTGAAGCAGGCAGCTCGCGTGGCGCTCCCGCCGCGAGCGCGCGCCGGCCACACGCTCGGCCTCCTGTCGTCGCCAGGAGGACGACGACTGGCAACTGGGCCGGCCCAGTGCCAGGCCAGCAAGTGGCCCAGTTAAGCTAACCCTTTTATTTCTTTCTGTTTTTCTATTTTTCTGACATTTGTTTTGATTTAATATCTGAATTAAATCAATTATTTTCTTCTGACATATTTATTGTGCAGGGACCTAGAAATTAACCCAAGCCCCTAAAAATAAACAACCAGAATTTTGGACATATATAAAATATATAATATATATATATCCAATGCAAATAACTATTGCATTAATTCCAAATGCCCAAAATAAATACTTATGAGCTCCTAATAATATTGGCTTGATTTTTATCTCTGACCAATATTTTTAGAGGGCCACATGAACATTTTCTTGGACCCTTTTGGAGCAACTTTTATTTGGGTCAATTTCAAAAGGGTTTCTGAGGGTTTCACAAGTCCTCATTTCAATTTCATTTGAAATTTAAACATGATGCAAACCACAAGACTAACCTAGTGCATACCAGAACTAGGGTTGTGACAACTCGCCTCCACTCGAAAGAATCTCGTCCCTAGATTCTGGAGTAGGCGGAAAGAAGGTGGGGTACTCCAGTCGGAGACGATCTTCTCGCTCCCAAGTAGCTTCTCTTTCGGAATGATGAGACCACTGAACTTTGAGAAACTTGATGTTATGACGTCGAGTGACACGCTCTGCTTGATCCAAAATGCGAACGGGATACTCTTGATATGTGAGGTTATCTTGGAGATCAAGCGTTTCGTGGTCCACTCCGCGGATGGGATCCGAGAAGCAACGCCTGAGTTGAGAGACGTGGAAGACATCATGAACTCGAGAAAGTTGTGGGGGTAGTTCCAATTGGTAGGCAACCTCTCCTCGTTTAGCAAGAATGCGAAAAGGACCAATGTAACGAGGAGCCAACTTGCCCTTGATACCGAAACGATGGGTACCCTTCAAAGGAGTAAACCGAAGATAAGCTTTGTCACCAACTTCATAAGCCACTTCCTTATGATGACGATCATACTGGCTCTTTTGACGAGACTGGGCTGTTTTCAAATTCTCACGAATGATGCGAACTTGCTCTTCTGCTTCCTGGATCATATCCGGTCCAAAGAATTGTCTTTCACCGATTTCTGACCAGTTCAAAGGTGTTCGACATCTTCGTCCATAAAGAATCTCAAAAGGAGCTTGCTTAAGACTGGATTGATAGCTATTGTTATAAGCAAATTCGGCGAAAGGAAGACATTTCTCCCAATCCATACCGAATGAGCTAACGCAAGCTCTAAGCATGTCTTCGAGAATTTGATTAACCCGTTCCACCTGACCACTTGACTGAGGGTGGAAAGCGGTACTGAAGGAAAGATGGGTGCCCATGGCAGTCTGGAAACTCTCCCAAAAATGAGAAGTGAAAAGACTACCACGGTCTGAATTGATCTCTAGTGGGACACCATGAAGTGACACTATTCGAGAAATATACAAGTCAGCAAGCTGACTAGCAGTGATACTCTCTCGAACAGGTAGGAAGTGAGCCACTTTGGAGAGACGATCAATGACTACGAAGATAGCATTATTCCCTCTCTTGGTTTTGGGAAAGCCGGTGATGATGTCCATACCAACTTCATCCCATTTCCACTCAGGAATAGCTAGAGGCTGAAGGGTGCCAGCAGGTCTTTGATGTTCTGCCTTAACGCGACGACAAACGTCACATTTAGCAATGAACCCAGCAATTTCTCTCTTCATCCTAGTCCACCAGAACCTCTGGCGTAGGTCCTGATACATCTTAGTACTACCAGGATGAATCGTGAGAGGAGATTCATGAGCCTCTTTAAGAATCAATTGCCGAAGATGTTGCTTCTTGGGAACCACCAGCCGGTTTTGGTAGAGAACAACACCTCAGTCATCTATGGAGAAACTACCAGCAATACCTTTGGCAATGTTTCTCTTGATCCGGGTAATTCCGGTATCATGCTTCTGGGCTTCTATGATATGATCCATAAGAGTAGGTTTCACCACCAAAGTTGAAAGGAATCCGTGAGGAGCAATGTGAAGGTTAAGCTTACATAATTCCTCATGGAGAAGTGGTTGGACCTGCTGCCACATGAGATTGTTGCAATAGGATTTACAACTTAGCGCATCAGCCATGACATTGCCCTTGCCCGGGGTGTAGGTAATCCCTAAGTCGTAATCGGAGATCAACTCCAACCAACGTCTTTGCCTAAGGTTCAAATCTGGTTGGGTGAAGATATACTTGAGACTCTAGTGATCGGTGTAGATCTCGCAATGATTACCAAGGAGGTAATGCCGCCAGGTCTAAAGTGCATAGACTACGGCTGCAAGCTCTAGATCATGTGTAGGATAATTCTCCTCATGTGGATGCAACTGTCGAGATGCATAGGCAATCACACGACGATCCTGCATAAGGATGCAACCTAGTCCCTGTCGTGAGGCATCACAGTAGATAACAAAGTCCTTAGTGAAATCCGGTGGCACAAGTATGGGAGCAGAAGTCAGGCGTCTTTTCAGTTCCTGAAAACTATGCTCACACTGTGGGGACCACTCAAACTTTTTATCTTTCTTAAGAAGTTCCGTGAGAGGTTTGGCCACTTTAGAGAAGTTCTCAACAAAGCGGCGACAATAACTGGCTAGACCAAGGAAACTCCTAACTTGTTTAACTGTTTCAGGCGGAGTCCAATCAAGAACGGCCCGAACTCTCTCGGGGTTGACAGCAATGCCCTTACCAGAGATTACATGACCGAGATAGGTCACTTCTGGCAACCAAAATTCGCACTTGGAGAACTTGGCATAAAGGCGGTGCTCTCTGAGTTTTTCTAGAACAAGTCTAAGATGTTCGGCATGCTCTTCCTCGTTTTTTCGAGTAAATAAGAATATCATCGAGGTAAACCACGATGAACTTATCTAAGTACTCCATGAAGATCGAGTTCATCAAGCGGGAGAAGGTGGCTGGAGCATTTGTTAAACCGAAGGACATGACGGTGTACTCGTACTGACCATAACGAATGACGAAAGCCGTCTTGGGTATGTCCCCATTTCTAATCTTGATTTGATGGTATCCTAACCTCAAATCCATCTTGGAGAAGACTAAGGATCCAGCGAGCTGATCATACAGGTCGTTGATCCTGGGAAGCGGATACTTGTTCTTTACCGTGACCAAATTAACGGGACGATAATCTACAACCATCCGATCTGTACCATCCTTCTTCTTGACAAAGAGGACGGGGCAAGCCCAGGGAGAAGAACTAGGACGGATGAAACCCTTTTGCAAGGACTCATCAAGTTGTTTCTTAAGCTCGGCTAGTTCTAAGGGTGCCATTTTGTAGGGTCTCCTAGAGATTGGAGCGGTTCCTGGGATAAGCTCTATAACAAACTCTACATCTCGGTCGGGTGGAACACCTGGCAGTTCCTCTGGAAAGACATCCGGAAAGTCACGGACTACCGGAACATCTTCAAGATCTGGAAGAGGGCTGGCATTAAGAGAATAGAGTTGACGCTTTGCAACTCTAGTGGTGACGGTGACTGTCTTACCAGATGGATGTGTAAGCTGAACAGACCTAGTGAAACAATCAATCTTGGCATGATGAGCTGTCATCCAGTCCATACCCAAGATGATATTAATATCTGAAGACTTGAGGGCTACAAGTGATGCAAGGAACACAAGTCTGTCGACAAGGATTTCATTACCATGGCTTACACTAGAAGTTTGCCATTTGGATCCAGGAGTTTGAATAAGTAGTGGGGAAGGCATATCACAAAATGACATGTCGTGCAAACGGGCATAACTTTCGGAAATGAAAGAATGAGACGCTCCAGTATTGAATAGAACCGATGCCGGATGACAATTGACAAGAAGTGTACCAAGAACGACATCTGGATCATCATGAGCGTCATTGGCTGAGACGTGATGCACACGTCCATGTTTGATGGGAGCTGACTTAACACTGATCATCTTGCGTGATGATTTATCATGTCTAACAGATTTCTCGGACTGGGGTGGAGTAACACGGGTCTGAGTGCAAATACGGGCAATGTGTCCTGGTTCTCCGCACTTGTAACAAATCCTGGAGGTAGGACGTGGACCCGCATTGGCAAACGGTCCATCAATAGACCTGGGTGGAGCATACTGCTAAACTGGAAGAGGTACCACACGAGATGGCCTCGGAGGATAAATGGGTGGAAGAACAGAGTTCGGAACCCAAATCCGGCGCTTCTGAGAACTATAACCGGAGGAAAATCCCAAATCAAGGGTGTGCTTACGAGACTCATCGTAAGTGAGCTGAGCTGTCTCTGCATTGATGGCCTTGTTCACAAGAGCATGGAATGTGTTGCAATGATGCAAGTGGAGATCACGACGCAGTTTGGGGTTGAGACCCTTCCGGAACCTAGCCTGCTTCTTGGCGTCCGTGGACACTTCTTTTGTAGCATAGCGGGCGAGGTTCTCAAACTCTCAACTATAAGCATCAACAACCATCTTAGCCTATGTAAGACTACAGAACTCTTCTCTCTTACGATCGATAAGGGCTTGAGGGATATGATGCTCACGAAAAGCCTCGGTGAAATCTCTCCAGGTAGGAATCTGGTCAGCTGGAATCATGGCCTCGTAGTTCTGCCACCAAAGACTAGCAGGACCTACCAGGTGATAACTGGCATAGATGACCTTGTCATCTTCAGCTACGTTCGCAGAACACAGCTTGTGAGTGATACTACGGAGCCAGTCATCTGCATCGAGTGGCTCAATGGAATGATGAAAGGTGGGTGGTTTCAGACGAATGAAGTCATGGATGGTTGTTGATTCCTTGCACTGTTGTGCGGTGTTCTCCTCAATACGTGCCAACAGGCGGTTAGACTCACGCTTGTTTCTCTCCATCTCTATCATTAACTCTGCTAACGAAGGCTGGTCGGGAGGATCCTCCTCATCCCTACCACCTCCGTGGTTCTGTCTACGAGCAGCTGAGCTTCGCTTAACTGAAGACATCCTGAGAAGCGAACCGAAGACGGAAACATCAACAACTATAGAACGCATAAGGTAGAACAAGAAATTAGTATCTCTCGAACTACTAGGATAATTCCGGCAGCATAACGGCAGTAAAATGCTCAGAATGAGACACCCTGCTAACAAAGGGTAGTTCAACATCTCAACATCATCACTCAAGGTTCTGTGATAGTACTAAAACAACTTCACCGGAAGAACCTGAAAACAGGAGTAGAACTCTGATCAACCAATCCTAAGGAACTACGGAGTAGTAACTCGTGATCCTGATAGACGGAAGAGAAAGCCTAGTTCCTTAACCCCGTAGGAAAGGTAAGATGACTCAGATCAGAAGACATGAGGTATAAGGAGTAAAAAGAGCCTTACGTTCCCTTCCACAATCAATTCCCTTATATAACTAAAGAATTTCTAGACTCAACTTCGACCATTTGGGCTTGGTAATCCTACAGGCAGTCAGGCTCTGATACCAATGCTGTCGGGACCCCGATCCTAAGTCACACCGATCTAGCATGTAACACACCATATCACTTTGCGGCCTCACGCACGGTATCACCACGGGTGCCACCTTACCTGGCCCGGGACCGTTTGCGCATTTTGGCTCACGAATATGATAGTGTCGCTAGCATCCATATGACAGAGAACCCGGGCCAACATGACCAGTTATAAACCAAAAGTGGCACTAAATTACAGAGACATGCATTCATGACCCAGCAACGAACGTGTCGGTCATCAACGTATGCACGCAAGTCGTAGCAAGCTACAAGGACTTAAAGGAACAACGCATGACATTTCCCCTAAGGGATAGACACAGGAACGAAGAAGGACATATGCCGGTCAGCCTAAGTGATCCGGAGCAGTAGCAAGCTACCAAGGCTCAGTGGAAGCACTAGGAGACATTTCCCTGTAAGATAGGCTACCAAGGGTAAACAACTAGGTGTCGGATCCCACACATACCAAGCATTTCAATAACATACACACAATATGCTCAATATGTGCAAATACAACATGGCATCACAACAAGACTCTAATAAACAAAGTATTTATTCATTAGGCTCCGAGGAGCCAAGTATTACAAACATGGGTCTCACGACCCAACATTCAGAGCATACAAGCAACAAGCGGAAGCACTACATGTCTGAGTACAGACATCTACAAATGAAAAAGGCTGAAGAGCCTGACTATCTACAACACTCGTCCAAGATCGTAGCTGAGGTACAAGCTACTTGTCGAAGTCCAAGCGGAACTACTAGTGAGACATCAATCCTATCTGCAAAACATAAATTAAGCAAACATGAGTACAAAGGTACTCAGCAAGACTTACATCAGATCCTATCATACATGCACTTGTATCAAGAAGGCAAAGTGGGGTTTAGTTGCAGCAAGCCAGCTTTGACTCAGTGGCTATCCTATTCTACGATTGCTGGTAACTCTCTTGAGGTGGCGCACACGAGTCCACTAAGCATCACACAAAACACCACTATGGATTCATTCCCGTCTTCCTACGAGAAGGCCATCCATAGCACTCACACTTGTCTTGAGTATTTTAGAGTATCCACTTCAAGTTGTCTATGTACCACGTAAGCATCCAAGAAGTCCATATTCACGGACCCGACTATTCGAATAGATCATGTTAACCCTGCAGGGGTGTACTGCTTCACACACGCTCTCGCCACTTACCGCCATGTACATCTCGTGTATCTCGGCAACCTTCAAGCGGAAGCCTGGCGAGGGTGTCGGCCACGACCTGACTAACCACACAAGTCTCTCGTCCAGGTTTATCGCCAATTCGGGTTCCATCCGTGGGGAGATCCGGCCGGGGTGTCTCTCACGGCCCCAAATGATGTGCGCAGGGTTCCCAAGCCCACCTCGCCGAGTGGATCTACGCTTGGTACACCGTGCCACGGTGCCTAGTCTATCCCAAGACCATTGGCCAAGTGCCACTTGGTAGACTACTAACACTACCTACAAACACCAGAAACTAGTTGCAACTCCTGGACAGAGATCATGTTGATTAATAAGTCGAGAGGGGTCGAGTTACCGGAACCCAATGTGTGGTAGTAACTAGTCATTGGACAACATACTCGGAACTCAGTTCTTAGGGACGGTTCCAGTGAGACAACCCACCATGTACTCCTACATGGCCTCTCACCGCTACCTTTACCAAATCGCGTTCACACGCTTAACCCTCAGCATCAGAACATATCATTTCACTCCAATTCATTCCCGATGAATTAGACCTGACACACTCTAAGCAATAGCAAGCAAGGCATGGTAAGATCACATCATGGCTTCAATCAACTCCTACACATGCTAGTGGGTTTCAACTATTTACTGTGGAAAGACCGGTCATGCAGAGGAATGGGTTCAACTACCGCAACATAAAGTAGCAGCTGAAATCGTTGTTGTTCTAATGCAATAACATGGAGCAGGAGCGAGAGAGGGATTGTATCGGAATGAACAAGGGGGTTTGCTTGCCTGATAAAACAACGTGCAGAGCACTGCTCCTCTGACAGGTACTCTGGATCGGTCTCCGGAGCTGGACCTATCGAGAAGAACGGTGCCGACAATCAAACACAAGCATATGCAACAATATGATGCATGAATATGGCATGAAGTTAGGATGTTGTTTGAGCTAGTGTAACTAGCATTCAATTTGAAAGAAGTCCATTTGAACCAAGGGTTCAAATGCAATTTTAAAATAAGCATTTTAAATGCCAATTATGTGTTTTCGGATAAACAGTAGGTTTAACTTCATTTGTCATGCATGAAAATGGTACAGATGGATAGATTGAATTTTTCTGATAATTTTTCATATATAAAATATATCATTCTGAGCTACGGTTGAATTTCTGTGATTTTTTGAAGTTTAAGCCAATTTCTGAATTAAATAAATCATTTAAGATTTATTTAAAAACCAGAACTGGATTACTGCGTCAGCATGACACATGCATGACATCAGCAGGTCAAAGGGGCTGGTCCAGAGTCAAACCTGACAGTGGGGTCCACTGGTCAGTGACTCAGTTAATTAACTGAGTTAATTAACACTAAACTAATCCTAACAGAAATGTCAGTGGAGCAGGGCCCACATGTCAGTGGCTAATCTAATTAACAAAACTAATTAATTTAACTAAAAAGTCAGCTAACTAAAAGGGGTGGGGGCCGCCTGTCATTGACACAGGGGGTCAAAGCACGCCGGTCAGCGGTCAAATCCCACCGGCGGCTCGACGCCGGCGACCACAGACGCGGCGGAGGGGCACGAAAATGCCGCTCCGGCGGTCAAATGGGCAGAGGAGACCACGGGCGAGCTGCTGGAGCTCGTCCGCGTCCATTCCCGCAAGCGGCAGCGGCTGGGACGGCCGGAGCTCGCCGGAAACGAGCTCGCGGCGGCGCCGGAGTTCGGCCCTCGTCGGGTCTGGGGCTACAGGGCACGGGGAGACCTACGGAGGGGCGCTACGGGCTCCTGGTGAAACGGCGGACGCGGTGGCGTGCTCCGCTTGGAGTTTGGGTGGCTGTGGCCACGGCGGCGGCATCGTCGGCGGCGGTGAGGTCGGGCAACTGCGGTGGTAGGGCTAGAGGCCGCAGACGACGGCGAGGACAGGGGGGAAAGAACCGGGGGCTCACCGCGGTTCTGTTGGGGAGGTCAGTGGCTCGGGGAGACTTCTACTGTGGCGAAATCGTCGGCGGCGATCGTCGGGGCAGAGGAAGAAGATGACGGCATTTGCGGTGTTCCAGGGCACCCGACATCTTGTGGCTTGACGGAGAGGACGAGGGTGAAGTGGCGGAGCTCTCGGGCTACTCGGAGGGGCGAGGGGAGGGCAGTGGCTACGGCTACGGCGATCGACGGCGACAGCGGCGTTCGGGAGTTGCGAGAGAGAGCGAGGGAGAGGAGGGGAGAGGACCAGGAGAGTGCGAGAGGGTCGGGGGAGGTGCGTGGCTCGTCCAGAGACCACCAGGCGGCGAGGGGAGGTGAAGCAGGCAGCTCGCGTGGCGCTCCTGCCGCGAGCGCGCGCCGGCCACACGCTCGGCCTCCTGACGTCGCCAGGAGGACGACGACTGGCAACTGGGCCGGCCCAGTGCCAGGCCAGCAAGTGGCCCAGGTAAGCTAACCCTTTTATTTCTTTCTGTTTTTCTATTTTTCTGACATTTGTTTTGATTTAATATCTAAATTAAATCAATTATTTTCTTCTGACATATTTATTTTGCAGGGACCTAGAAATTAACCCAAGCCCCTAAAAATAAACAACCAGAATTTTGGACATATATAAAATATATAATATATATATATCCAATGCAAATAACTATTGCATTAATTCCAAATGCCCAAAATAAATACTTATGAGCTCCTAATAATATTGGCTTGATTTTTATCTCTGACCAATATTTTTAGAGGGCCACATGAACATTTTCTTGGACCCTTTTGGAGCAACTTTTATTTGGGTCATTTTCAAAAGGGTTTCTGAGGGTTTCACAAGTCCTTATTTCAATTTAATTTGAAATTTAAACATGATGCAAACCACAAGACTAACCTAGTGCATACCAGAACTAGGGTTGTGACACCCTCGATGCAGAAATAAAAAACATGGATTCGTGTGTTAGAACACTTACTAGGGGTGCTTCGTACTCTTCATCGAAGCCGAGGTCCTCCCCCTCCTTAGGGATCTTATCCTTGGCCAGCTTGCGGATACATGTCCATCTACCAGCCAAGGAGGAGTGGAAGAAGGCGGTGATGAGGCACATGTCCTTGGACTTATGCTCCCACATCGGCTTTGTCCAGAGTTGGAGTGGGAGGATGCGGCGGTTAACCATGACATTGATTGCCTTGAACGAAATATGCCCTAGAGGCAATAATAAAGTTGTTATTTTATATTTCCTTATATCATGATAAATGTTTATTATTCATGCTAGAATTGTATTAATCGAAAACTTGATACATGTGTGGATACATAGACAAAACACCGTGTCCCTAGTAAGCCTCTACTAGACTAGCTCGTTAATCAAAGATGGTTAAGTTTCCTAACCATAGACATGTGTTGTCATTTGATGAACGGGGTCACATCATTAGGAGAATGATGTGATGGACAAGACCCATCCTTTAGCTTAGCATGTTGATCATTTAGTTTTATTGCTATTGCTTTCTTCAGGTTAAATACATGTTCCTCCGACTATGAGATTATGCAACTACTGAATACCGGAGGAATACCTTGTGTACTATCAAATGTCACAACGTAATTGGGTGATTATAAAGATGCTCTACAGGTATCTCCGAAAGTGTTTGTTGGGTTGGCATAGATCAAGATTAGGATTTGTCACTCCAAGTATCAGAGAGGTATCTTTGGGCCCTCTCGGTAATGCACATCATAAGAAGCCTTGCAAGCAATGTGACTAATGAGTTAGTTGCGGAATGATGCATTACGAAACGAGTAAAGAGACTTGCCGGTAACGATATTGAACTAGGTATGAAGATACCGAAGATCGAATCTCGAGCAAGTAACATACCGATGACAAAGGGAATAACACATTATTGACATTACGGTACGACCGATGAAGATCTTCATAGAATATGTGGGAACAAATATGAGCATCCAGGTTCTGCTTTTCGTTATTCACCGGAGAGGTGTCTCGGTCATGTCTACATAGTTCACGAACCCGTAGGGTCCGCACGCTTAACGTTCGATGACAATTTTGTATTATATGAGTTATGTGATTTGGTGATAGAATGTTGTTCGGAGACCCGGATGAGATCACAGAGATGACGAGGAGTCTCAAAATGGTCGAGAGGTAAATATTGATATATAGGACAATAATATTCGGACACCGGAAATGTTCCGAGAGGTACCGGGTACATATCAGAGTACCGGGGGGGGGGGGTATCGGAACCCCTAGGGAGAAGTTATGGGCCACATGGGCCTTGAGAGGGGAGCACACCAGCCCACAAGTGCTGGCGCCCCCCATTTCATAGGAGGCCGAGTGGGAGTAGGGAAGAGGGCAGCTTCCCCTCCTTCCTTCTCTCCTCTCCTCCTTCCTTCTCTTCTTCCATCTTCCCTTTTTTCTCCTATGGAAAACATGGTAGGGGGGGGGGCGAATAGGACTAGGGGCCCAAGTAGGATTCCTCCTACTTGGTGCACCCTATTGCTGCTCCCCTCCCCCTCCCACCTATATATACATGGGGAGGGGGTGCCTAGAACACACACCAACAATTGTTAGCCGTGTGTGGTGGCGCCCTCCACAGATTACACTCTTGGTCAAATCTTCGTAGTGCTTAGGAGAAGTCGTGCGTGGAGCACATCACCATCACCGTCACCACGCCGTCGTGCTAACGGAACTCGTCTACTTCCTAGACACTTTGCTAGATCAAGAGTTCGAGGGATGTGATCCAGCTGAACGTGTGCAGAACTCGGAGGTGCCGTATGTTTGGTGCTTGGATTGGTCGGAACGAGAAGAAGTTCGACTACATCAACCGCGTTGTCAAACGCTTCCGCTTTTGGTCTATGAGGATACGTAGACACACTCTCCCCCTCTTGTTGCTATTCATCCCCTAGATAGATCTTGCGTGAGAGTCGGAATTTTTTTGAAATTGCATGCTATGTTTCCCAACAGTGGCATCATGAGGCAGGTCTATGCGTAGATCATATGCACGAGTAGAACACAAAGAGTTGTGGGCGGTGATCGTCATACTGCTTACCACCAATGTCTTATTTTGATTCGGCAGAATTGTTGGATGAAGCGGCCCGGACAAACCTTACATGACCACGTTCATGAGACCGGTTCCACCGACAGACATGCAACTAGTTTTGCATAAAGGTGGCTGGCGGGTGTCTGTTTCTCCTACTTTAGTTGAATCGAATTTGACTGCGGCCAGTCCTTGTTGAAGGTTAAAACAACAAACTTGATAAATCACCATTGTGGTTTTTGTGGCGTAGGTAAAAAACGGTACTTGCTAGAAGCCCGTAGTAGCCACGTAAAACTTGCAACAACAAAGTAGAGGACGTCTAACTTGTTTCTACAGGGCATGTTGTGATGTGATATGGTCAAGACGTGATGAGTTATACATTACTGTATGAGATGGTTATGTTTTGTAAATTATCGACAACCGACAGGAGCCTTATGGTTGTCTCTTTATTGTATGAAATGCAAACACCATGTAATTGCTTTACTTTATCACTATGTGCTAGCTATAGTTGTAGAAGCAATAGTTGGCGAGACGACCACGACGCTACGATGGAGATCAAGGTGTCTAGTCGGTGACGATGGAGATCATGACGGTGGTTTGGAGATGGAAATCAAAGGCACAAGATGATGATGGTCATATCATGTCACATATATTGATTGCATGTGATGTTTATCTAATAGAGGCGAGGTTCCTGTTCTTTCGATGAGATGATAACTATCGATTTGGTGGAGACGACTTTGACGATCCGACTACAAACATGCACGACGTTGTGCCTTAGCAATCGCTAAACCAATCTCCTGGGGTTACTGACGATGCCTGAAGCACGATCGGCCTGACCACAAAGGTTTATTCCAGCATGCAATTGAAGAACAAGCAAGAATATGATAAAAGCAATCTGAATATTGCAAATATATATGAAGTATTGATAAAGGTGGGGATCCGTAAGCAGCCTTGGTCTGATCGTTAGACACAAACGAAGTACACAAAGTTGCAATGGGTAACTTTAATCTAAACAAATCCCAAGGAAAAAGCTACTAGATGGATCTACTTATATAGGAGCAAGGTGTGGCGGCCAAGGAGGTGGGAGGACGTCCCAAGGCAGCCTAAAACTAACCCTAGGTCGTACAAGGGTCATGGGCCCAAGTGGAGGTGACGCAACACCTTTGGACTTGTAGTTTGACTCGGATTCTGCTGCAGCGTCAGATTGTTTCATCGATATCTCAACGCTCCGGATGAATTTGAAGGTGAATCCAATTGAGATAGAAAGAGCACGAAATCTACTTTCCAACAAGAAAAAGAATCACCCCATTCAGAGTCCGTATGAAGGATTTCTTGCCGTTTTGAGTGAGGTATGTTTGTGCAGTCCGAATCTGAATGCAGAACATGAGAGGCTTGGACTCTATCTTCACTTGGCCCAAAAGTGCCGTGAAAGTACTTTTTCAACAGCACCTAAACTTCTCTTTTCCCTTATCTTCATATGTTGATTGTAAAAATGTCGCATCCACCTGCAATTAGACATGGCACAAAAGTATGTGAAGTATTTTTGTCCTGGATGACATAAATAAATTATTGCATAGTTTGCATTAAAAATCACCTCACAAATATACATGTATGCAACATTTTTGGTAGTATCCAAGGTAGTCATGTCCTCATCATTACCTTTTATGCATCTTAGCTTAGTATGGCGGTAGCATTATAAGATGATCCCATAGTAAAAATTTAAGGTATAAGTGTTCTCCCTGAGTATGCACCATTGTGACAGTTCGTCGTGCTGAGACACCACGTGATGATCGGGTGCGATAATCTCTAGGTTCACATATAGCGGGTGCAAGACAGTTTTGCACATGCAGAATACTTGGGTTAAACTTGACGAGCCTAGCATGTACAGACATGGCCTCGGAACAATGAAGATCGAAAGGTTGAACGTGAATCATATAGTAGATGTGATCAACATAGAAATGTTCACCATTGAAAACTACTCCATCTCACGTGATTTGGATCACGTATCATTTATATAACTAGAGGGATGTTAATCTAAGTGGGAGTTCTTAAGTAATTTGATTAACTGAACTTAATTTATCATGAACTTAGTCCTGATAGGTTTTGCATATCTATGTTGTAGATCAATGGCCCATGCTACTGTTCCCGTGAATTTTAATGCATTCCTAGAGAAAGCTAAGTTGAAAGATGATGGTAGCAACTACACGGACTGGGTCCATAACTTGAGGATTATCCTCATTGCTGCACAAAAGAATTATGTCCTTGATGCACCTCTAGGTCAAAGGCCTGCTGCAGGATCATATGCTGATGTTTTGAACGTCTGGCAAGGTCGATCTGATGACTACTCTATAGTTCAGTATGCCATGCTTTACGGCTGAGAATCGAGACTTCCAAGACGTTTTGAACGTCATGGAGCATACGAGATGTTTCAAGAGTTGAAGTTAATATTTCAAGCAAATGCTCGAGTTGAGAGATATGAAGTCTCCAACAAGTTCTATAGCTACAAGATGGAGGAGAATTGTGGGGACCCCGACTCATAAGTCGTGATCACCGAATGCACGTGTACAGTGATCCCAGAGAGCAGTGCTCACTGAACACACAGAAGCTAAATAACAAGAGTCTTACATCCATACATACCATATTACACAAATAGGACCATAATGGTCAAGTCTTGAGTATATCATCGCAGCGGAAATCTTCAATAACAACTTGGACCCATGCCATCTGCCTTAACCCTACAGGCATTCTGACTAGGAAGCATCCTAGCTCGCATGCTCGTTACCAAGAAATCTTCATCATATCCTGTTCTCTCCTGCCTGGCCAATAAAATAACCAGTGGCAAGCCAATGAGTACTTTGAATGTACTCGCAAGCAACCCAAGTGTGATGGCAGAATAATTATGCAAGGCTCTACTGCTAGATTGGCAGTTTTGCGGAAAGCTAGTTTTTCATATGCAAGTATGATCAACATATAACATGGACATGCATGTGTCTGCAACAAGTATCAGGAGGTTTCAGACATCGATATCGAGAAAGAGTCATGAGCAACTCTTGCTCACGCTCATCATGACTTTCTCACAATCACATCAACAGATTTACCAAACCGTGTTGTTTTCCAGAAACTTATGGACATAGTCTAAGTAGCACCACCAAACTGTCCTTGACCGCGGACACGGCTATTCGAATAGTTTGACACTCTCCAGAGGTTGCACACTTTACCCACAAGATCCGGGGAACTTCCGTGACATCCATGACCCGCGGTACCTCAAGTACCCGGGGTAAGCACCCGATCACTACCTTTCCCTAGACGACACTAACATAGAGTCCACTCGATTCGTAACAGCCCCGTGCCAAACATTTCACATCTTAAAGATTGTGGAGCCTTGCTCCCATATTCATCACATACCACTGACATGGGGTACCAACGGTGTGTTCGGTGCCCTATGAAAACAGTCATGGCCGCTTATCCAAGCACGACCCCGTCCCGAGAGTGACCTCATGTCACCCCCGTCACTAGTAATGCGGGCACCATGCTAGTATCGACCAAGGTAATCAATAATGCCCTTTCCCATATAAGGGTAGAGTGGTTGCGCATGTTTGGTTGGGACGGTAGTCACACATAAATCTAATCCGTCTCTGTAAACAACACTTTCGTCAAGCCTCGGCACACTACTTCTTCACCAAGTAGTGCCCTAGTTCCTCATCAACTCCCAGGGGCATTAGTGGCACCCACTGGGTTATCTGCAAGTATGTCTTACCACACTTGTTTCACTCAATGCATAACCCTGACCCATTTTGCGTAGCCAACTACTATAGCATATATCTATCTACTCCCACCCACATAACCCTCATAGGAAGGTAGGGTCATGTTTGATGCAAGTTCAATAGCAAAGTAACAAAGGTACCAACCAAGGTGGTCACCTCTTCTACATGATTCCGATGCATTGATAATAAGGTGCTATGAGACATGCATAAAAAGTTTCTCGAACATGGTCAAAGGGCTGCTTGCCTTATCCTTCCGAGTCTTCAAACCTTCTGGTCCCTCTCCGAGTACTCTGTTTATTTCGTCAACTAATGATGGAAACAATCATAATAAGCAACACAACAAAGCAAAAATGAAAGTGCTCTAAAAATAGGAGTTGGACTTTTCTAGGATACCTCTGGTCATATGAAAAATAACCAAGGTGGTTTCATTGGAGTACGATCAATGGATGGTTTGGCACATTTCAATATGATGGAACCAAGGGG
>LR738713.1:350587083-350627260 GCA_902687465.1 Secale cereale
CTCATCATGACTTTCTCACAATCACATCAACAGATTTACCAAACCGTGTTGTTTTCCAGAAACTTATGGACATAGTCTAAGTAGCACCACCAAACTGTCCTTGACCGCGGACACGGCTATTCGAATAGTTTGACACTCTCCAGAGGTTGCACACTTTACCCACAAGATCCGGGGAACTTCCGTGACATCCACGACCCGCGGTACCTCAAGTACCCGGGGTAAGCACCCGATCACTACCTTTCCCTAGACGACACTAACATAGAGTCCACTCGATTCGTAACAGCCCCGTGCCAAACATTTCACATCTTAAAGATTGTGGAGCCTTGCTCCCATATTCATCACATACCACTGACATGGGGTACCAACGGTGTGTTCGGTGCCCTATGACAACAGTCATGGCCGCTTATCCAAGCACGACCCCGTCCCGAGAGTGACCTCATGTCACCCCCGTCACTAGTAATGCGGGCACCATGCTAGTATCGACCAAGGTAATCAATAATGCCCTTTCCCATATAAGGGTAGAGTGGTTGCGCATGTTTGGTTGGGACGGTAGTCACACATAAATCTAATCCGTCTCTGTAAACAACACTTTCGTCAAGCCTCGGCACACTACTTCTTCACCAAGTAGTGCCCTAGTTCCTCATCAACTCCCAGGGGCATTAGTGGCACCCACTGGGTTATCTGCAAGTATGTCTTACCACACTTGTTTCACTCAATGCATAACCCTGACCCATTTTGCGTAGCCAACTACTATAGCATATATCTATCTACTCCCACCCACATAACCCTCATAGGAAGGTAGGGTCATGTTTGATGCAAGTTCAATAGCAAAGTAACAAAGGTACCAACCAAGGTGGTCACCTCTTCTACATGATTCCGATGCATTGATAATAAGGTGCTATGAGACATGCATAAAAAGTTTCTCGAACATGGTCAAAGGGCTGCTTGCCTTATCCTTCCGAGTCTTCAAACCTTCTGGTCCCTCTCCGAGTACTCCGTTTATTTCGTCAACTAATGATGGAAACAATCATAATAAGCAACACAACAAAGCAAAAATGAAAGTGCTCTAAAAATAGGAGTTGGACTTTTCTAGGATACCTCTGGTCATATGAAAAATAACCAAGGTGGTTTCATTGGAGTACGATCAATGGATGGTTTGGCACATTTCAATATGATGGAACCAAGGGGTTTATGGATTTGAAAGAAGTGTAGAAAAATATATTCTTGAATGATGAGCAAAGGCACCTATTCATCAAGTCATGATTTTAGAAGCATCTAGGAGTTGGTTTCACTGGATTTGGAATTCAAATGAACTTCCTAGGATTTTGCAAAGCTGATAAATATGAAGAAATGGCTCAATATTTGGTGGGGTACAGAAAGTATTAATAAAAATGTTCCAAAACTAAGTTTGGATATGACAAGCACCTAGGAATTTGAACCACTGCATTTGGATCAAAATTGAGCCCTCTGTGATTTTCTAAAGTTCATCACAGAAAATGGAATAATGGCATTTGATAATTATATGTGAAGGAAAAGTTCCTGGAAAAATGTGCATGTTGCACCATGTGATAGAGCATGATTTTAGAAACTACCAGAAATTTGAATCATCAAATTTGGAGTTCATTTGAATCATAAATGGATTTATGAAGTTGACTGGAAATGCAAAAATAAAATGGAAAAGGAGGGGGGGTTGTACCTATACTGCGTTTTGGGCGCAGTATAGCGCCGCAGCGCCCTGGGCCGGCCCAGCAGCACGGCCGTACACAGAGGGCCTGGCGACGTCGAAGGCGCCTTCGGGCCAGGCGTCTTCTCCGCAGGGACGCGGCTCCCACGGATGCGTCTCCACTTAAGCGCGGGCCCGGCCCCTCGGTCGCTTACAGGCAGGCCCCGCCTGGCAGGTTCACCTTCCTCCTCCCGCTCTAACGGAGGCGAGGCAGGGGAGGCACGGCCGAGCGCTCGACGTCGTGGCCCCGTCGACTCGGGCCGTCTCCGGCGACGCCCCGGCCACCGGAATGACCAGCGCGGAGAGGCGCATCCAGCCATGGGTAGCATGCCTGCCGGGGAGGACCAGGTCGAGCAGGGGTTCAACCGCGGCGGAGAAGGGCCTCCGCCACCTTGGGCTTCGAGCGTACGGGCATCTCGGGGAGGATTGGCGGAGGTGGGGAGCTCCCTGGAGGTCGTGCGATGGCACCAGAGTGGCCAGGAGGGAGAGAGAGGCTCGGGGTTGCTCGAATTCGAGCGGCGGCCGGCGGCTCTGCTCCGGCCAGGGAGGTGGCTGCAGGGCACGAGAAGAGGGAGGGATGGGTCCAGAGGATGCACGGGAGGGAGAGGGAGCAAATGGGGCGGAGAGGAGGGTCTGGAGTGGTCTTATATAGACATCCCGCAGCTCCGTGGATGCGGCGCACGAGTGGCCGCGAAAACGGCTCGAGAGGCCAAGGGAGAGGGCGAGGTGCTGTCTACGGAGTTCGTGCGACTTGAGTAGGGCGCCGGGAAGAGAGAGGAGGAGCGGGGAGGTGCCAGAGCGTCGCGCATGTGGGGCTGCCCACTGGAGCGCTCGGGCGGCCATGGCGCGTGTGCGAGCAGAGGTGAGAGAGGGGGAGAGAGGAGAGGGCCGACCGTCCAGCGTGTCCCGGACGCCGAGGCAGCCTCGGGGGACATAAGGGGGAGACCCGAGGTGGTCGGGGCTGGTGATTGGGGGCGGCTACAGTGCGCCAGGGCACTGTAGCGCGCTCCAGAGCACCCGTTTGGCCGGCATGGCCGTGTCCCCGCCGCTCTGGACGCGTCCACCTTGCCCAATGATGTCTAGGGGGTCTAGGGAGTAGTAAACAAATGTGTGATGGTCTTGGATGCCCTAGGGAGCCACTGGAATGAGGAGGGAGGTGAGGAAGAAGGAGACTGCTGCTGTCCAGGAGAGTAAAAATGGGGTTTTCACCCCTCAATCATTGAGCTGGGGACATGGGGAAGTTACAGGAGGTAGAGGATGATCAGGTTTACCTGTGGTAAGAAATTGAGGTAGAGGGGAATAGTGAAAGGGGTCCAAACAATGGTTTAGGAAAAATGGCAGAAGGTGTTTGATCATTTTTTGGGCAAGAAAAATAGCTCCACTTGACATGAGACTAAACAGGATCAAATGTCACATATAATTAGGGCCTTTCACCAAATTTGAGCTCATTTGGGCAAAGTTGCCAATGTAACTTTGGTGAACCCTAGAAATCAACAGAAATGGTTTCACCATGTTTGAGTTAAGCTAATCATCTCCCCTTGATGCACCACTTGGTGTAGTGTCATCATTTGGGGTTATGATCATGCCCACAAAGTTTGGAGCCCCAGGTAAAAAGTTGGTAATGTAAAGTTGTTCAAATTTGAATTTGAACATAAATGGTTTTGGGGCACTTAGATCAAGTTATGCTTCTCCAAAACTTGTGCCAGTTGGCATAGATGCATAATTACATCATTTTAGCATGTGCACCAAGTTTCAAATCATTTGGACAAGTTTGGCAATGTAAAGTTGCTTTCAAAATGGACAGAAATGGTTTTGAGGGGATTAGATGATGATTCCTTGATCTTCAAGGCATGAGGCTTTGCAAGATCATCAAATATGTCATATTTGACATGGTAGAATTTCCCTGGAATTTTTGGAGAATATTCCCTTTGTAAATATTTCAAAAGCTTGAAATATCCAGAAAGGGTCTTGGAAGGATTTGTCCAATATTTTGAACATGACCATGTGTTGAAACTCTTATATATGGACAATATATGTCCTATGAGTTTCCCTGAATTTTGGGAAATATTTTTGAAATAGTTAAATAATTTTTCCCTATTAAAGACCACTTCTGGCCTTAAGAAAAAGCTTTTAAATAAAATATAAAATAAACTTTTAAAATTATAATTTTGTGGTTTCTGGGAGTCCTATACCTAATAGGATTCAAATATACTTTTTGAAAGATTTTTCACACCCTAAATAAGGTACTTGCAGTGCAACCCTCAATTCAGGGGTTTTTGGAAAACTAATTTTAGAAAATACTATTTGGCGAAAATATTTTTATAAGAAAATTCTATACTGTTCTATACACATGGCATGATCATTGGGAAAAGGTTTTGGTTCAAGGAGATGAAGTATAAGAGTTGGAGGATTTATTTGATTTTTAGAGCACTAGCAAGCAGCAAACAGAAAGTCAAACAAGCAAAGTCAAAATCACTCAAAAGTTTTTGTCAATCCACATTTTTAGCATGATTATTAGCTTAAGCAATGTGGCATGAAAATCAGGATGTGACAAGAATAGTTCTGTCAGTGAACACATACTCATAATGTTTGGATATCATAATCACTTGACTCAGTTGGGAGTTAATCTTCCAGATGATAGTGTCATTGACAGAGTTCTCCAATCACTGCCACCATGTTACAAAGGCTTCATGCTGAACTATAATATGCAAGGGATGGAAAACACAATTCCCGAGCTCTTCGCAATGCTCAAAGCTGCGGAGGTAGAAATCAAAAAGGAGCATCAAGTGTTGATGGTTAACAACACCACTAGTTTCAATAAAAAGGGCAAGGGAAAGAAGGGGAATTTCAAAAAGAATGGCAATCAAGTTTCTACTCCCGGGAAGAAACCCAAGTCTGGACCCAAGCCTAAAACTGAGTGCTTCTACTGCAAAGGGACTGGTCACTGGAAGCATAACTGCCCCAAGTATTTGGCAGATAAGAAGGATGACAAAGTGAACAAAGGTATATTTGATATACATGTTATTGATGTGTACCTTACTAATGCTCGTAGTAGCTCCTGGGTATTTGATACTGGTTCGATTGCTCGTATTCGTAACTTGAAACAGTGGCTATGGATTAAACGATAATTGGCTAAGGACGAGGTGATGATGCGCCTGGGAAATGGTTCCAAAGTCGATGTGATCGCCGTCGGCACGCTACCTCTACATCTACCTTTGGGATTAGTACGTTTAGACCTAAATAATTGTTATTTGGTGCCAGCATTGAGCATGAACATTATATCTGGATCTTGTTTAATGCGAGACGGTTATTCATTTAAATCAGAGAATACTTGTTGTTCTATTTATATGAGTAATATCTTTTATGGTCATTCACCCTTGAAGAGTCATCTATTCTTGTTGAATCTCTATTATGGTGATACACATATTTATAATATTGATGCCAAAAGATGCAAAGTTGATAATGATAGTGCAACATATTTGTGGCACTGCCGTTTAGGTCATATTGGTGTAAAACGCATGAAGAAATTCCATACAGATGGGCTTTTGGAATCACTTGATTATGAATCATTTGATACTTGCGAACCATGCCTCATGGTAAATATGACTAAAACTCCGTTCTCCGGAATAATGGAACGAGCTAATGACTTAATGGAAATAATACATACCGATGTATGTGGTCCGATAAGTGTTGAGGCTCACGGCAGGTATCGTTATTTTCTAACCTTCATGGATGATTTGTGCAGATATGGGTATATCTACTTAATGAAACACAAGTCTGAAACATCTGAAAAGTTCAAAGAATTTCAGAGTGAAGTTGAGAATCATCGTAACAAGAAAATAAAGTTTCTACGATCTGATCGCGGAGGTGAATATTTGAGTTACGAGTTTGGCCTTCATTTAAAACAATGTGGAATAGTTTCGCAACTCACGTCACCTAGAACAGCACAGCGTAATGGTGTGTCCGAACGTCGTAATCGTACTTTATTAGATATGGTGCGATCTATGATGTCTCTTACCAATTTACCACTATCATTTTGGGGTTATGCATTAGAGACAACTGCATTCACGTTAAATAGGGCGCCCTCTAAATCCGTTGAGACGACACCGTATGAACTATGGTTTGGCAAGAAACCTAAGTTGTCGTTTCTTAAAGTTTGGGGTTGCGATACTTATGTGAAAAAGCTTCAGCCTAATAAGCTCGAACCCTGATCAGAGAAGTGCATCTTCATAGAATACCCAAAAAAACTGTTGGCTACACCTTCTACCACAGATCCGAAGGCAAGATCTTTGTTACTAAAAATGGATCCTTTCTTGAGAAGGAGTTTCTTTCGAAAGAAGTGAGTGGGAGGAAAGTAGAACTTGATGAGGTAATTGTACCTTCTCTCGAATTGGAAAGTAGCTCATCACATAAAACCATTCCCGTGATGCCTACACCAACTAGAGAGGAAGCTAATAATGATGATCATGAAACTTCAGATCAAGTTACTATAGAATCTCGTAGGTCAACTAGAGCACGATCCGCACCAGAGTGGTACGGTAATCCTGTTCTGGAAGTCATGTTACTAGACCATGACGAACCTACAACCTATAAAGAAGCTATGATGAGCCCAGATTCTGATAGATGGCTTGAGGCCATGGAATCTGAAATAGGATCCATGTATGAGAACAAAGTGTGGACTTTGGTGGACTTGCCCAATGATCGACGAGCCATAGAGAATAAATGGATCTTCAAGAAGAAGGCTGACGTTGATTGTAATGTTACTGTCTACAAAGCTCGACTTGTCGTGAAAGGTTTTTGACAAGTTCAAGGAGTTGAATACGATGAGACTTTCTCACCCGTAGCGATGCTTAAGTCTGTCCGAATCATGTTAGCAATTGCTGCATTTTATGATTATGAAATCTGGCAAATGGAAGTCAAAACTGCATTCCTCAATGGATTTCTTAAAGAAGAGTTGTATATGATGCAAACAAAAGGTTTTGTCGATCCTAAAGGTGCTAACAAATTATGCAAGCTCCAGCGATCCATCTATGGACTAGTGCAAGCATCTCAGAGTTGGAATATACGCTTTGATGAGGTGATCAAAGCATATGGTTTTATACAAACTTTTGGAGAAGCCTGTATTTACAAGAAAGTGAGTGGGAGCTCTGTAGCATTTTTGATATTATATGTGGATGACATATTGTTGATTAGAAATGATGTAGAATTTCTGGATAGCATAAAAGGATACTTGAATAAGAATTTTTCGATGAAATACCTCGGTGAAGCTTCTTATATATTGGGCATCAAGATCTATAGAGATAGATCAATACGCTTGATACGACTTTCACAAAGCACATACCTTGATAAAGTTTTGAAGAAGTTCAAAATGGGTCAGTCAAAGAAAGGGTTCTTTCTTGTGTTAGAAGGTGTGAAGTTGAGTCAGACTCAATGCCCGACCACTGTAGAAGATAGAGAGAAAATGAAAGTCATTCCATATGCCTCAGCCATAGGTTCTATCATGTATGCAATGATGTGTACCAGACCTGATGTGTGCCTTGCTATAAGTCCGGCAGGGAGGTACCAAAGTAATCCAGGAGTGGATAATTGGACATCGGTCAAGAACATCCCGAAGTACCTGAAAAGGACTAAGGATATGTTTCTCGTTTATGGAGGTGACAAAGAGCTCATCGTAAATGGTTACATCGATGCTAGCGTTGACACCGATCCGGATGACTCTAAGTCACAAACCGAATACGTATTTTTATTGAATGGTGGAGCTGTCAGTTGGTGTAGTTCCAAGCAAAGCGTCGTGGTGGGATGTACGTGTGAAGCGGAGTACATAGCTGCTTCGGAAGCATGAAATGAAGGATTTTGGATGAAGGAGTTCATATCCGATCTAGATATAATACCAAGTGCATCGGGTGCAATGAAAATCTTTTGTGTCAACACTGGAGCAATTTCCTTGGCGAAGGAATCCAGGTTTCACAAGAGAACCAAACACATCAAGAGACGCTTCAACTCCATGTGCGATCAAGTCAAGGAGGGAGACATAGAGATTTGAAAAATACGTACGGATCTGAATGTAGAAGACCCGTTGCCTAAGCCTCTTCCACGAGCAAAACATGATCAACACAAAGACTCCATGGGTGTTAGAATCGTTACTATGTAGTCTAGATTATTGACTCTAGTGCAAGTGGGAGGCTGACGAAAATATGCCCTAGAGGCAATAATAAAGTTGTTATTTTATATTTCCTTATATTATGATAAATGTTTATTATTCATGCTAGAATTGTATTAATCGGAAACTTGATACATGTGTGGATACATAGACAAAACACCGTGTCCCTAGTAAGCCTCTACTAGAGTAGCTCGTTAATCAAAGATGGTTAAGTTTCCTAACCATGGACATGTGTTGTCATTTGATGAACGGGATCACATCATTAGGAGAATGATGTGATGGACAAGACCCATCCGTTATCTTAGCATGTTGATCATTTAGTTTTATTGCTATGGCTTTCTTCATGTCAAATACATGTTCCCCCCGACTATGAGATTATGCAACTCCGGAATACCGGAGGAATACCTTGTGTAATATCTAATGTCACAACGTAACTAGGTGATTATAAATATGCTCTACAGGTATCTCCAATGGTGTTGGGTTGGCATAGATCAAGATTAGGATTTGTCACTCCGGGTATCGGAGAGGTATCTCTGGGCCCTCTCGGTAATGCACATCGTAAGAAGCCTTGCAAGCAGTGTGACTAATGACTTTGTTGCGAAATGTTGCATTACGTAACGAGTAAAGAGACTTGCCGGTAATGAGATTGAACTACGTATGAAGATACCAATGATCGAATCTCGGGCAAGTAACATAATGATGACAAAGGGAATAACATATGTTGACATTATGGTACGACTGATAAAGATTTTCATAGAATATGTGGGAACCAATATGAGCATCCAGGTTCCGCTGTTGGTAATTCACCGGAGAGGTGTCTTGGTCATGTCTACATAGTTCTCGGACATGTATGGTCCGCACGCTTAACGTTCGATGATGATTATGTATTATATGAGTTGTGTGATTTGATGACTGAATGTTGTTCGGAGTCCCGGATGAGATCACGGACATGACGAGGAGTCTCGAAATGGCCGAGAGGTAAAGATTGATATATATGATGAGAGTATTCGGACACCGGAAGTGTTCCGAGAGGTACCGGGTACATATCGGAGTACCGGGGGGTTATCGGAACCCCCGGGGAGAAGTTATGGGTCACATGGGCCTTGAGAGGGGAGCACCCCAGCCCACAAGGGCTGGCGCGCCCCCCATTTGGTAGGAGGCCAGTGGGAGTAGAGAAGAGGGGTGGCAGCCCCTCCTTCCTTCTCTCCTCTCCTCCTTCCTTCTCTTCTTCCTTCTTCCCTTTTCTCTCCTATGGAAAATCTTGTAAGGGGGGGGGGGCGAATAGGATTAGGGGCCCAAGTAGGATTCCTCCTACTTGGTGCACCCTATGGCTGCTCCCCTCCCCCTCCCACCTATATATACATGGGGAGGGGGCGCCTAGAACACACACCAACAATTGTTAGCCGTGTGCAGCGCCCCCCTCCATAGATTACACCCTCGGTCAAATCTTCATAGTGCTTAGGTGAATCCCTACGCGGAGCACATCACCATCACCGTCACCACGCTATCATGCTGCCGGAACTCGTCTACTTCCTCGTCACTTTGCTGGATCAAGAGTTCGATGGACGTCATCGAGCTAAACGTGCGCAGAACTCGGAGGTGTCGTACGTTTGGTGCTTGATCAGTCAGAACGAGAAGAAGTTCGACTACATCAACCACGTTGTCAAACGCTTGCGCTTTCGGTCTATAAAGATACGTAGACACACTCTCCCCCTCTCGTTGCTATGCATATCCTAGATAAATCTTGCTTGAGCATAGGAATTGTTTTGAAATTGCATGCTACATTTCCCAACAAGCGCCGGCGAGTTCGAGGTCCCTCGAGGTAGACCATCGTTTGATCTTCTTGATCATGGCCTCTGCCTCATATGGTTTCCCCCATACGACACTCTTCTCCCTCCAGGATTTGAGTTTCTTCAGAGGCCTGGCCAAAAAGGTTGGGACCTCAGTATGGCCAAGGGCGAGTGGCTCGGTGATATAAAACCACTCGTGTTGCCACTCCTTCACCATTTTGATGAAGGTACCCTTGAACCAGTCCGCGATCTGGTTCTTACTGACCATGGCACGTCCACACTCCGCCAGCATGGAGCCACTGGACTTTGGATTGACCCCAAAGGTCTTTAGCCATAAGACAAAGTGCGGCTTGCAGCGGAGGAAGGCCTCACAAACAGTGATGAAGGAGGAGATGTGGAGGATGGAGTTCGGCGCCATACAGTGGAAGTCGATCCCGTAGTAGAACATCACCCCGCGCACAAATGGGTGCAACAGGAACCCCGGGCCACGGCTGAGGTGGGGAACAAAGACTATCCGCTCCTCGACGTTGGGAGCGGGCACTTGCTGGTCGGCACCTGGAGCGCGGGCAGCGATGTTGGCGGAGAGATACCCCGCATCACGCATCTCCTTGATGGTGTTGTCCATCACGGTGGAACCACCCCAATGACCCTTGAGGGTATCGGCCATGGCTAGTGGACAAGGAATGTAAGATTGGATTTGGGCACTAGAGCTAAATGAAGTGCCGGGCGGGGGAAATGAGAGCGTGGTGACCTACACTGTAATCTTTTTGCTCTTATAGGTTGCTGAAAGGCCAAGAGCCCCCCTTACTACACCGACAAAAATGCCACTCCCACGAAAGATGCCATTAAGCATATTGGGGGAAGCAAAATCTTGATGATATCCCTAAGAAAGTGAGCATGATCTCCACCACGATAGGACGTGCCAGTAGAAAGGCCGCCTTGGGTCACGATTTGAGGAGAGGCAGTAATTGCCTGTACTGTCATTGTGTGAGCCGTTTCGATAAAGTTGTTAGAATAGATGGAACTATTCACACCTAGGTGGTTGGACTTCGAGGCTAAGTTACCTAACCTCCTTGGGCAGGGTATGATCTCGGTTGGGCCTTGTTCAGCACCGCTTCTATAAGGAGTGGTCTAAGAACTATAAAGGGGGAACTCGTCTGTCGAGCACAGGACTTTCGATCCGAGGTTGTCTTCGTCAAGAAAGTTGTCTTCGACATAGCAGACCAGTTCGGGAGCTACTAACGATGTCCTAGATTAGGGGGTACTAACCTAGTCGGCCCATGCTCCTCGGATTGGGCCGATGGGCCCTCATTGATCCTCATGGAGGATTCTAGAGGCTGTATGCAGGAGGTGTGATCAAGACTACATCCATCGAAGACTTGCCGTATACTCCAAGATTAATCCTGCCGCCTTGTGCCTACATGCTGACCTTTTAACCCTAGATACCCTACCTGGCGTGTATATAAGCGGTAGGGTTAGCTGTAGAGGGGACATCACCACAATATCATTCACCTAGCCCCGGAGATAGACACATCTTACGATCTCGAGGTAGATCAACTCTATACTTGATACATCTTCATCAATATAAACTAGAGTAGGACATAGGGTTTAACCTCCAACAAGAGGGCCCAAACCTGGGTAGAACATCATCTCTCTGTTCTTGTTACATCCGTCTGTGATCCATAACTTGGGATCCCCTACCTCGAGGTCTACCGATTTTTACACCAACACCCCCACCCCCACTTCATGTCGGTGGGAGGGGAATCCTAGCTATGAACGCATGCCCCCAAATATCTAGGTCTGACATTCTCACCCTATGCTACTTGTGAACCGCGTTAGTAAATTAACCGAAGAGGAGGGGATGATGTAGCATAGAGGCGGTAAGTATTTCTCTCAGTTAAGAAACCAAGGTTATCAATCCAATAGGAGAACCAAGCAAGCTATGTAAACAACACCTACACACAAACAACAAATCATCATAACCCGATGTGTAGAGGGGTTGTCAATCCCTCTTGGGTAAGGTAGTATGATAAAAAAAGATAGATTGATATATGCAAATAAAATAAAAGCAGATAAAACACAATAATGTATCTTCGGTTTTTTTATAATATAGATCTGAAATAAAAGAAGCAAATAAATGGGAAACACAAATAACAATATAGATCTGCAAGTATATGAAGAGAAATAGATCTTGGGCCGTAGGTTTCACTAGTGGCTTCTCTCGAGAAAATAACATACGGTGGGTAAACAAATTACGATTGGGCAATTGATAGAATAGCGAATTGTTATGTTGATATCCAAGACAATGATCATGTATATAGACATCACGTCCAAGATTAGTAGGTCAACTCCTTCCTGCATCTACTACTATTACTGCACACATCAACTGCTATCCAGCATCCATCTAGTGTATTAAGTTCATGAAAGAGCAGAGTAATGCCTTAAGAATGGTGGCATGATGTTGACAAGATCTGTTCATGTAGGAACAGACCCCATTGTTTTATCCTTAATAGCAATGATACATGCGTGTCATGTCTCTTTCTGTCACTGAGTTTGAGCACCGCAAGATCGAACCCATTACAAAACACATCTTCCCATTGCAAGATAAATCAATCAAGTTGGCCAAACAAAACCAAAATATCAAAGAAGAAATACGAGGCTATAATAATCATGTATTGATAGAAATAGATATGATCATAAACTCACAATTCATCGGATCCCAACAATCACACCGCAAAAGAGTTACATCAAATAGATCTCTGAAGAGAAGATTGTATTGAAGAAAAGAGATAAGAAGTCATCTAGATACTTCCTACGGACCCGTAGGTATGTGGTAAACTACTCACACATCATCGGAGAGGCACCAATGAGGATGATGAACCCCTCATTGATCGTGTTCCTCTCCGGCAGAGTGCCGAAAAAGGGCTCTAGATTGGATCTCGTGGTTCTGGAACTTTCGGCGGCTGAAACAATTTTTCGTGGACTCCCCTAGGGTTTCTAGGACATTCGGGTATTTATAGAGTTGTGAGGCGATGGAGGGGACTCCCGTGGGCCCCACTACCGACCAAGGCGCGCCAGAGGCCTGGGGCGCACCCTAGTGTCTCATGGGACCCATGGGCCTAACCTCATGGACTTCTTTGGTGTACTGGATGTCTTCTGGTACAATACAATTATCAAAAAAGTTTCATTGCATTTAGACTCGTTTGATATTGATATTCTGCAAAGTGAAAACTAGAAGAAAACAACAACTGCCACTGGGCACTATGTCAATAGGTTAGTCCCAAAAAATGATATAAAGTTGCCAGAAAATGATTGTAAAACATCCAAGAATGATAATATAACAGCATGAAACAATAAAAAATTATAAATACGTTGGAGACATATCCGCATCTCCAAGTTTAATTCCTGCTCTTCCTTGAGTAGGTAAATGATAAAAACAGAATTTTTGATGTGGAATTGTAAGGGCATATTTCTCCCTAAGTAGTTTTGGTGATTGATGACAATGCATTTGCGGACTAATCGTGTGCTCTAAGCTCTTTCAGATATATCTCACCTAGGCACAAGACGATTATGTGCCCCTCATAACCTATGGAAGACGGTGTTTCCTTTTGCCTATTTTTTGGTGGATTTGAGTCATAGGAAAGCCGTACTATTAAGAGGGGGTCCGCTTTGGAAAGGTTTAGGTGGAATCAACACGTACACGTCTACTCATTCGCACCACCTTTCCTTTGCTTCTCTGGAGCACCGGCTGTTTTCCTCGTCAGTACAAAACCATGGCTTCCTACTACTACAACTGCCTGGCATGTGGTAGTACCGCTCAGAGAGAGCGGTAGTACCGCACAGCCACACGGTAGTACCGCCTCAGTACCGCGGTAGTACCGCACGGAGCGGTAGTACCGTAGCATGAGCACGGTAGTATCGTGTGGCTGGCCCAGCGTCGTAACTAGTACGGTAGTAGGTGCGGAAGTAATTTTTTACTTCCGCATCCTACCTGGTAGTACCGCTTTGGTCAAGCGATAGTACCGTGTCGTGTTTTTGCTACGACCGTATTTCTGCGGATGTAGCTGTGGATGTATTTTATTTAGTCCGCACTTGTCCTCGGCCTGTCTAGCTCTGCCTTGCGGTAGTAAAGCAGGGCCGTACAGTAGTACCGCTCAGACAGTACTACCGCCCGTTGCTTCAACGCAATAGAGTTAGTCTTAGCTAGTACTGCACCAACGGTAGTACCGCAACTAGAGCGGTAGTACCGTTGGGCCGAGCGGTAGTACCGTAACTTACATGCGGTAGTACCGCGCTCTGCGGGCAGAAATGTGGGATAACGGTTGGATTAGTTCTCCCACTATATATAGGGAGTCTTCTTCTCCAAGAAGACTTACCTCTTCCTCCCCAAAGCTCCATTGTTGCTCAAGGCTCCATTTCAGCCCGATCTCTCTCCCTAGCCAATCAAACTTGTTGATTTCCTCGGGATTGCTTGAGAAGGCATCGATCTACATTTCCACCAAGAGATATTTGATTCCCCCCACTAATCCCTTGCGGATCCTGTTACTCTTGGGTGTTTGAGCACCCTAGACGGTTGAGATCACCTCGGAGCCATATTCCATTGTGGTGAAGCTCCGTGGTGTCGTTGGGCACCTCCAATTCGGTTGTGGAGATAGCCCCAACCTTGTTTGTAAAGGTTTGGTTGCCGCCTTCAAGGGAACCACTAGTGGATTCATGGCACCTTGCATTGTGTGAGGGCGTGAGGAGAATACGGTGGGCCTAGTGTCTTCTTGGGGAGCATTGTGCCTCCACACCGCTCCAACGGAGACGTACTTCCCCTCAAAGGGAAGGAACTTCGGTAACACATCCCCGTCTTCACCGGCTCCACTTGTGGTTATTTCTTTCCTTTACTTGTGCAAGCTTTCATTGTTCATATTATATAGCTTGCTTGTGAGGTTGTTATCTTTGCTTCCTATAAGTTGTCATCATAGTACCATATCTAGACAACTTACTTTGTTGCTTAATTTAAATTGGTTAAGAAAAGCTAAAATTGTTAGTTGCCTATTCACCCCCCTCTAGTCAAACATATCGATCCTTTCAATTGGTATTAGAGCCTCGTCTCTTTTTAAGGACTTTACCGTCCAAAGAGTATGGTTGACAACGTAGTCAAGACGGAGGAACATTCTGGTGGAACTCCGTCCTTGCTACGTCCGATGGGGGAGCCTCGGCTCTCGTGAGGAGTTCAATGTGGCTATGGACACATTGAAAGAATCACTAACGACCGAGGTCAAAGGTATGTTTAAAGAATTGCTAGAGGGACTCAAATTATCCACCACACCGTTGGAAGTGGTTCATCCCACTACCAACGTGTCGGAGGTTATTCCCGACAAGGGAGAAGCTAGTAGTGAGCAAGTCCCGGTTACTAAGAATGGGAGTGGGATTTTTGCCCACTCCGCTCCTCCTATCCACTATGGAGGACCCGTTCCTACTCCGCATTTAAATTCCGTTGGTCCTCCTCCTAAGTTTATAAAAAATTCTGATTTTGCTACTTGGATGTTTCACTTTAAAAGTCATTTAAATCATTGCTCTACTAATCTTTGGAGAATCATTGAGCAAGGTTTTTATCCACGTGATCTCGACGACTTAACTCCGAGAGAAGCCGCAGATCATCAATTCAACGAGTCCGTTCTTTGCATATTTCAAGATGCTATCCCTCCCGAAGACATTTCACATCTTCGACCCTTCACCGTGGCCAAGGAAGCTTGGGAGCATGTTGGCTCCATGTACAAGGGGAGCGCAAGCATTCAACGCTCTAACTATGAAGTTGTGCAAGATGAAGCCGGTGAGTTTGCTATGATCGAAGATGAAGATCCTCGTGAACTTTATCGGAGATTAACCACTCTTGCAGTTTCTCTTCAAGATCGTGGGAGCAAGGACACGGATGACAAATGGATCAAGCGCAAGTTTCTCAAGGCCATGATGCCTTACCACAAGGCCATGTCCTCCGTCATTTGCCAAAGACCGGACTTCCACACTTTGTCATCAAATGAAGTGTTGGATGAGTTCGTTGCCATGAGGATCTTGGACAAGACCGCCGACAATGTGGTTTTAAGAGCTCAACGATCAAAGAAGCCTAACCTTGCCTTGAAGGCCAAGGCTTGTGTGTAAGAAGAGGAGGAGGAGGATGACGATGAGTGTTGCCCCGAGGACACCAAATATGCCTATCATGAGCACATGGCTCTTGCTTCGCGGCAATTTTGGGGCAACAAGAAGAACTCAAGGCCCAACTTCAACAAGAACAACTCAAGTGGCAACAAGGGCAAGCAACGAGTGAGGACATGCTTCAACTATGGAAATTTAAGCCACTTTGTTGTAGATTGCCCATATGAGAAAAGGGAAGACTTTGGAGGCAAGCTTATCCGGAAGGACAAGGCCAAGTCTTATCCCAAAAAGAACAACTTCAACAAGAAGACCCCTCCTAATGGGTTGGTGGCCCAAGAAGAATATGTTGAGGATGATGATAATGATGAAGATGATGAGATGGTCACCATGGCCACAATTGCTATTGCTACTACTCCACGCTCATCTCTCTTCGACTCACCAAATGAGAACATCACCGCCAAGTGTCTCATGGCCAAGGCCACCAACAAGGTAACTCCAAACGTCAACACTACCATCATCTCTAATCCTTCATTAACAGATTGTATTGATGAGAGTGAGGGAGCAAAGGAGGAAGATAATGAATTTGAGTTTTTTATGAGCAAACTCAAGGGCAAACCCAAGAAGCACTTTGTTGCTCTCTTGGAACAACTCGGTGAGGCCAATGACATGATCGAGGCTCACGAGGAGACCATTGCTAAAATAGAAGGACATAGTCGAGACTATGCCAATGAGATATCGGATCTCTCTAATGCTCTAGAGGAAGAGCGTGGTCTTCCTTTGGCTCTTGAGGAGTCACACAACGATGATCATGCTAAATTAAAGAAAGATCTCGATCATGCTTTAGTTGTCTCTCGTATGCTTAATTCCGAGAAGGCAAAACTTGGGGTTGACCATGCTAGACTCAAGGAGGAGTTTGTTACACTTGATAAGGCTCACAAGGCCTTGAAAGGTATGCATGCTTCTCTCAAGGAGTCTCATGATCAACTCCAAGTTTCGCTAACCAAGGAAAATGCTATCTTTCCTCGCATGGTGTTGATTGATAATGCAAATGCTACTAACCCATGTTGCGAGCATGTGCATCTTGTTGAAGAAAATGCCAAGTTGAAGAAGCAACTTGAGAAAGGCCTTGTGACATCTATACAAGGTGATAAGAACCTCAACGATCTTTTGAGTAATCAAAAGGAAGTTGTGGCAAAGGAAGGAATTGGGTTTGCTCCCAAGCCCAAGACGAAGAAGAATGACAAGACCAAGCTACCTCCCCCCTCTTCAACGAACCTTTGTGAAAGAGGGAGAGGGTGCGTCTAAGAAGAAGAACAATGTGAAGGGTGGTGGAGTCAAGAAAACCCCCACCATACCATCAAACATGGCCGGCGACTTTAATCCTTCTTATGTCTTATGTCGTGCTAGTGATGGTCATGTCTTTGCTAAATTTGTTGGTTCTTCTTGTGAGTACATTGAATGGTCTATCTGGGTTCCTAAGACCCTTGTTAATAACCTCAAAGGACCCATTAACAAATGGTTACCTAAATCCAAGCATTGATCTCTTGTAGGAGTTTGCTTCCAGTGGGGGATCATGGTTGCTCTATAGTGGAGCCACAAATCATATGACCGGAAGCAAAGACTTGGTGGTGGACGTGCATCTGGGTTCATCCATGGCCACCAACGTATAATGGGGTGATGCTTCATCTTCTAAGGTATTGGGGCTTGGCAAGGTTGCTGTTTCTCATGATCTCACGATCGAGAAAGTCATGCTTGTTGAGTCCCTTGCATATAACTTACTTTCTATTCGCCAACTTGCACTCATGGGCTTTGCTACGTTCTTTGATATTGATACCGTGGACCTCTTGTGGAGCAAGACTCTTAAAGTAGCCTATGTTGGACATGTCGAGAATGGTCTCTATGTGGTTAACTTCTCGGACCAACCCACTTAGACCGCGACATGCCTAATGGCTAAAGTTGATGTGGGATGGCTTTGGCATCGCCGGTTAGCCCATGTCAATATGAGATCTTTGCAAAGTCATCTCAAGGGGGACCATGTCCGTGGACTAACAAATGTTAGCTTTGCCAAAGATCGTGCTTGTAGTGCTTGTATTGAAGGAAAGCTACATGAGACGGCTCACCCTCCAACGACTATCATCTACTCAAAAAGACCATTAGAGCTCCTTCACATGGATTTCTTTGGTCCTCCATCCTTTGATAGTCTTGGAGGCAGAAAGTATTGCTTGGTGATAGTGGATGATTATTCAAGATACACCTGCGTATACTTCTTCAAGAAGAAGAGTGAGACCCAACAAACCGTCATCAACTTTGCAAATTAAGCTCAACGACAACATGAAGCAAAGATTTTGATGATCCGAAGTGACAACGACATCGAGTTCAAGAACTACACCTTGGATGAGTTTCTTAGTGATGAGGGGATCAAACATCAATATGCCGCACCTTATACCCCTCAACAAAATGGTGTAGCGGAGAGAAAGAACCGGACATTGATGGACGCGGCAAGGACCATGATGGCGGAATTCAAATCTCCATACAACTTTTGGGCCGAAGCCATCAACACCGCATGTCATGCATCTAATCGGCTCTATCTCCGCAAAGGTTTGAACAAGACTCCATATGAGATTCTCACCGGTAACAAGCCCAATCTCAAGTACTTTCGGGTGTTCAGGTGTAAGTGTTTCATCCTCAAGAAAGGTGCTCGTTTGTCTAAATTTGAGTCTAGAGCTCATGAGGGCATATTTGTTGGTTATGCTACAAACTCTCATGCTTACCGTGTCCTCAACAAGTCCAATGGAATCATTGAGGAGACGTGTAACGTAGAGTTTGATGAGAATAACGGCTCCCAAGTGGAGCAAAGTGGTACTTGTGATGTAGGTGATGAAATTCCTCCTCAAGCCATAAGAAGAATGGGTGTTGGATATATCCTACCCATTGAGGAACCCCTTGTGGCCGAAGGAGAAGGACAATGTTCCACACAAGTGGAACCATCATCAACCTAAGACCCACACACTTCCGAAGAACAAAGTGAAGGCCCTCATCCAGACGAACAAGGCCAAGTACAAGATCAATCACAAGATGGTGGGGAGCCACCAAATGATGCACAAGGCCAAGTTCTCTCCTCTGAGCAAGATCAAGATCAAGAGGAAGCTCAAGATCAAGATCAAGCTCTTGACGTCGCTCAAGATGACCAACTCAGTGCTCCTCAATTAACACTTGAAGAGCAATTTGAGCGTCGTGCTGCAAAAATTGCCTCCAGACTTGCTTCTAGAGAACATCACATGGAAAATAGTCTTGGAAGCATCACAAAGGGGGTAAGCACTCATAGACAATTAGCAAACTATTGTGCTCATCAAGCTTTTGTCTCTTGTGTTGAACCTCAAAAGGTCTATGAGGCGCTCGAAGACCCTGATTGGCTTAATGCCATGCATGAAGAACTCCACAACTTCGAGCGCAACAAAGTGTGGCATCTGGTGCCGAGGCCAAAGGAGAACCATAATGTCATTGGAACCAAGTGGATCTTTAAGAACAAGCAGGATGCTCATGGCATCATCATTCGAAACAAGGCGCGTTTGCTGGCTCAAGGCTACTCCCAAGTCGAGGGTATCGACTACGGTGAAACATTTGCCTCCGTTGCTCGCCTTGAATCTATCCGTTTGTTGCTTGCTTATGCTTCTCATCATAATTTTAAGTTGCAACAAATGGATGTGAAAAGTGCATTTCTTAATGGTCCTATTAATGAGTTGGTTTATGTCAAACAACCCCCGGGGTTTGAGGACCCCAATCACGTGTATCAACTCGATAAGGCACTCTATGGCCTTAAACAAGCCCCACGTGCTTGGTATGAGCATCTTACCGAGTTGTTACAAGATTGTGGGTTTGAAATTGGGAAAATCGACCCCACTCTTTTTACTAAGAAGGTCAAAGGGGAGTTGTTTGTCTGCCAACTATATGTTGCTGATATTATCTTTGGTTCACCTAACAAAGCTTTCAATGATGAGTTCGCCGCACTCATGACCACACATTTTGAGATGTCCATGATGGGAGAGTTGAAGTACTTCCTTGGGTTTGAGATTAAGCAAAGAAGAGAAGGAATCTTTATCAAACAAGCCAAGTACACTCAAGACATGCTCAAGATATTCAATATAAGTGATGTCAAGCCGGCTACTACTCCAATGCCAACCAAGTGCCAACTTGACATTGATCCCAATGGTAAAGCGGTGGATCAAAAGGTATATCGCTCTATGATTGGATCCTTGCTTTACCTTTGTGCATCTAGACCGGATATTATGTTGAGTGTGGGAATCTGTGCATGGTTTCAAGCCTCACCTAAGGAAAGTCACTTTGTGGCAGTCAAGCGAATCTTTCGATATTTGGCTCATACCCCAAACTTTGGCTTATGGTACCCAAGAGGAGAAACTTCAACCTTGTAGGTTTCTCTGATTCGGACTGGGCGGGAGACAAAGTGGATAGGAAGTCCACTTCCGGAGGGTGCCAATTCCTTGGTTGCTCTCTGGTAAGTTGGTCTTCCAAAAAGCAAAGTTGTGTGTCTCTCTCGTCCACCGAAGCAGAGTATGTGGCAGCTGGCAGTTGTTGTGCTCAACTTCTATGGATGAGGCAAACTTTAAAGGATTACAGTGTTACTTGTGACAAAGTGCCTCTTTGGTGTGACAATGAAAGTGCCATCAAGATTTCTCTCAACCCAGTGCAACACTTCAAGACGAAGCATATA
The DNA here is from genome assembly GCA_902687465.1 of Secale cereale. Classification (NCBI taxonomy): domain Eukaryota; kingdom Viridiplantae; phylum Streptophyta; class Magnoliopsida; order Poales; family Poaceae; genus Secale; species Secale cereale. Next base: position 350,607,627 of record LR738713.1, read on the forward strand.
GAGATTCGGTATCACTTCATCCGGGATCATATTCGGCAAGGAGAAATCGAGCTTCACTATGTCAACACTCATGATAACCTTGCAGATATCTACACAAAGCCGTTGGATGAACCAAGATTTCGCGAGTTAAGGCATGAGCTAAATATCATAGATTTGAGCAATGTGGCTTGAGACCTTGCACACACACCTCCCACTCAATATAGCTATCTTGTCTAGATGTAGGCATGGACATAGGGGGAGTATTGTTCTCTCAATGAAATATTCCTCCCCCCATTATGCATAAATCGATCAAGTCTTTGTCATTTGCCATGTTAGATGGTATAAGTGCTTCAACACGAGTGTTGGTCATGGGCCCAAGGATAGTTCTTTGCGGTGCCATACCAAATAACTCAAACATAGGTGGCTTCGGCCACCGACCTCCTCCTTGGTGGAATGTCTTGTGTGTTGTTTCGGTTGTGTGTTGTCTCTCTTTTCCGTGTGCCTTGCGTGTGCGCTTTTTTCTTTGCTCAAGCCTCTTGTCGAAACTCGCATCTCCTTGGGGAGCGGTACTACCGTGAGTAGTCACGGTACTACCGTAAGAGAGTATACGGTACTACCGCAACAAGCACGGCAGTAATTTTTTTACTACCGCTGGTAGAGCGGTACTGCCGCTGTGAGTGCGGTACTTCCGCCCGGGCGGTACTGCCGCGATGACCGCGGTACTACATCACTTGTTTGAACGGCTGGGGGTTATAAGCGGGCTGGGGGAGTTCTAACTCCCCCATAGCCATTCACCTCATCTCCCCCACGTCATTTCTCTCTCTCTCTCTCCCTCAAGTACGCCGCCGGAGGACCTCACCTGATCTCCTCCCTCGACCGCTCTCCTCGCATCCCGACCGGTGGGATTGTTCCCCACCTCGACCTCTTTCCATGGATGAAGGTTTCTCCCCAAATCCCCTCTTCTTTTTGCTCGGTTGTTGTCTTTAGGTTTTGGGGAGATGCTTGTTGTTCTTGTGTTCTTCTTGTCATTATCCATGGAAGATTAGGATGTAGGAGAGTTGTTATGCAATAGAAATGCTAGTAAGTATGCTGCTACTAAGTTGGTATGATCAGCCGTAGTACCGTTCGCCGTTCTACGTGTTTTGTCTAGATCCGTTTTCAGATCTGACCCGCGCGATACTACCGCTGGCTGACCGTGGTACTACCGCTTTGTCGCGTAACGGTACTACCGCCCTACGGAGCGGTACTACCGTGATGAACGCGGATGTAAATTTTTAGTACCGCATTCTGAGCGGTACTACCGCAACTCTTCCAAGCAGTACTACCGCCCCCCAAGCGGCACTAAAATTTTATATCCGCTTTCGTCAAGCAGTACTACCGCTTGGTTCATATCTTCTTCGTAGCGCATACATATTATCCTTTCTACATGTTTCACATGCCTTTTTGTGGCTTTTCCATTGTTTCTCTTTGTGTTTCCGTCGTGTTCTTGTGTTTGTGTCTTAGGTGGTGGCTCTGGTTCCAATGTTCGTCGCACCAATCCCAGCCGTGACACCGGGTCCAAGCGTCTGCGCACCCAGAGTGATATGACTGAGGGCTCCAATGCCCCCCAACGCAGATTCAAGACCGCCGCCAACAAGAACAAGGAACCTACTATGACCATGGAGGAGATAACGGCTCATGAGTTCATGGCAAGGAAGAAGATCAACCCTTATGCAGATCCCCGGGCCCAATTCCATGGAGATGAAATGTTCTGGACCAAGCAACAATATTGTATCTACATAGAGGTACTCAAGAGTAAGCACAACCTATATGTGGTTGCACACTGGATTGACATGGCCCACATGCGAAGGGATGATCACCGGGCCTACTTTGCCGAGGCTCTAGATCTGGTGGAGCGGTTTGGGATTGAGCACATCATGACATTTCAGATGGATTTTGACCCAGATATCATGGCACAGTTCTATGCTTCGGTGCACTTCCATACCAAGGAAGACCGCACCATGACTTGGATGACAAATGGTCACAAGATGACTGCTTCTTGGAAGGACTTTATGGATCTGCTTCAGGTTGCTGACGAGGGGCTCCACACCCCTATTGGAGCTCGGCCTCATGCCAACGAAGAATTTGCCAACAAAGACCGTCTCTTGCCTTTTTATGTGGAGAAGACACTTGCTAGTGGCAAGAAGACATGGGTGATGAACCCCTTCGTGGACATCATGCATAGGATCTTCCGCAACACCTTGTTTCCTCGAGTTGGGGACAAGGACAAGGTACATACATACCTCGTTGACATGTTGCTGATGTGTGAGGAGGCTCGCAATGTTTAGACTCCACCACTTGATATCGCCCATATCATGTGGTGTGAGCTTCGCTTTGCGATCTACACTCGCAAAGTGCCCATCTACGGTCCGTTTTTGTTTCTGCTTATCTCCAATACTTGGGAGAAGCTTTACCTTGATGAGGAGTTCGAGGCCCCGCAGTGTATTCGTCATGAGCCTATCCGACTTCGCATCAAGAGTCGTTGGGCTAATACCACTACCTGTGCAGAGGCCGCTGCAGCACAGATGGGTACAGATGAGGAGCCTGTGGAGGAGGAGCCAGCTGAGGACAGTTCTGGAGGATATGCTCCTCCCTCGTCTGAGCCCTCTTGGGCTAAGAAGCTAAAGAGCAAGATGAAGGCACTATTCTGTATGCAAGCAAAGGGACAGTACAAGGCTCATGTGACTCACAAACAATCTCGTCAGCGTGACAAGAAGATCATGAGGATCTTTGGTGAGCATGTGTCTAATAGGTCCGAGGAGAACATCACTCCAGAGGCAGAGTGGATGGCCCAACAGGGCTACAAGTGGTGTGAGTCTGAGGAGGAGCTGCAGGAGTCTGATGGAGAGCATGATGACTGAGTTCTTCCGCCAGAGCTACCACCTATCTTAGGTATCCTTTTTCCCTTTGTGGTGTCTCGATGCCAAAGGGGGAGAGAGTGTTAGGATTTGCGTCTTGTGTCGTGTATATTTGCTTTTCATTGGTCGAACTTTGTTTGCTTGCTTGTGTTTGTGCCGTGTGCGTAAGACTTTCATATGGTGTAAGACATATGCTCCCCTCTCGTTTACTCGTTATTATGTCTATGCTATATTAGGTTGTGAGCAGTTGTTTTACTTACCCTTTATATGTGCTCACCCTATCCTCCTTACAATTGTGCGTAGATTCTTATTCTTTGCATGTAAGGAGTATATTGTTTGTAGAATATAGGGGGAGCATTGATCCTAGTATGTGTGTTGTGCAGTCCAAAGCACTCTCCTTTGTATGCACACATCTAGGGGGAGCTTACCTATATTCTATTGCTTTGCTAGGTTTGCCTACTTTCTTATATATCCTTGTGCAAATCCCGTATTGTAATCAGTCCACCAAAAAGGGGGAGATTGTAAGGGTATATTTCTCCCTAAGTAGTTTTGGTGATTGATGACAATGCATTTGCGGACTAATCGTGTGCTCTAAGCTCTTTCAGATATATCTCAGCTAGGCACAAGATGATTATGTGCCCCTCGGAACCTATGGAAGACGGTGTTTCCTTTTGCCTCTTTTTCGGTGGATCTGAGTCATAGGAAAGTCGTACTATTAAGAGGGGGTCCGCTTCGGAAAGGTTTAGGTGGAATCAACACGTACACGTCTACTCATTCGCACCACCTTTCCTTTACTTCTCTGGAGCTCCGGCTGTTTTCCTCGTCAGTACAAAACCATGGCTTCCTACTACTACAACTGCCTGGCATGCGGTAGTACCGCTCAGAGAGAGCGGTAGTAACGCACAGCCACACGGTAGTACCGCCTCAGTACCGCGGTAGTACAGCAGGGAGCGGTAGTACCGTAGCATGAGCACGGTAGTACCGTGTGGCTGGCCCAGCGTCGTAACTAGTACGGTAGTAGGTGTGGAAGTAATTTTTTACTTCCGCATCCTACACGGTAGTACCGCTTTGGTCAAGCGGTAGTACCGTGTCGTGTTTTCGCTACGACCGTATTTCTGCGGATGTAGCTACGGATGTATTTTATTTAGTCCGCACTTGTCCTCGGCCTGTCTAGCTCTGCCTTGCGGTAGTACCACAGGGACGTACGGTAGTACTGCTCAGGCAGTACTACCGCCCACTGCTTTAACGCAACAGAGTTAGTCTTGGCTATTACTGCACCAGTGGTAGTACCGCTACTAGAGCGGTAGTACCGCTGGGCCGAGCGGTAGTACCGTAACTTACGTGCGGTAGTACCGCGCTCTGCGGGCAGAAATGTAGGATAACGGTTGGATTAGTTCCCCCACTATATATAGGGAGTCTTCTTCTCCAAGAAGACTTACCTCTTCCTCCCCAAAGCTCCATTGTTTCTCAAAGCTCCATTTCCGCTCGATCTCTATCCCTAGCCAATCAAACTTGTTGATTTCCTCGGGAATGCTTGAGAAGGCATCGATATACACTTCCACCAAGAGATATTTGATTCCCCCCACTAATCCCTTGCGGATCTTGTTACTCTTGGGTGTTTGAGCACCCTAGATGGTTGAGGTCACCTCGGAGCCATATTCCATTGTGGTGAAGCTTCGTGGTGTCGTTGGGAGCCTCCAATTCGGTTATGGAGATAGCCCCAACCTTGTTTGTAAAGGTTCGGTTGCCGCCTTCAAGGGCACCACTAGTGGATTCACGGCACCTTGCATTGTGTGAGGCCGTGAGGAGAATACGGTGGCCCTAGTGGCTTCTTGGGGAGCATTGTGCCTGCACACCGCTCCAACGGAGACGTACTTCCCCTCAAAGGGAAGGAACTTTGGTAACACATCCTCGTCTTCACCGGCTCCACTTGTGGTTATTTCTTTCCTTTACTTGTGCAAGCTTTCATTGTTTATCTTATATAGCTTGCTTGTGAGGTTGTTATCTTTGCTTCCTATAAGTTGTTATCATAGTAGCATATCTAGACAACTTACTTTGTTGCTTAATTTAAATTGGTTAAGAAAAGCTAAAATTGTTAGTTGCCTATTCACCGCCCCCCCTCTAGTCAACCATATCGATCCTTTCAAGAATGCTGCCTAATATGTTCATCATATTCTTTTCTTTGTATCATGGACATATGGACTTTTAGTCGATTCAAAGCAATAGTCTATAATTTGACATGAATACTTTAATATTCAAGCATATCTATAAGCAGACATGTCTTTCAAAATATTGACGCTAAAGAAAGTTATCCATAGCCCACTATGAGCAATCATTGATCCATTCATGCAACACATCCAAATATTAGCTACATCCAATGCTCAAGTGTGATAATAGTGTTCCATAGTTGGTGCTTTAAAAGAGAAGATGGAGACTCAACAAAAATAAAAATTGCATATAAGTAAATACATAGGCCCTTTGCAGAGGGAAGCCGAGATTTTTAGAGGCGCCAGAGCTTAGAGCTTAAATTGAGAGATAAAATTATTTTGGGAGCCATGCTTTTCTCGTCAACAAAAACGACTAAGAGTTCCCAATATCTTCCATGCTAAATAAATTATAGGCAGTTACCAAACATAAAAATAAAGTTTATTTCCTTTCCACCATTCGTTCACAATCCATGGCTAGCCATATCCACGGGTGCCTTCCATACCAACACATACCAAGGAATTAATTATAGTATTTTTTGCATTTCGGGACTGGGCATACCTATTAACGCCACACTCTCGTGGAATGACAAGTGAATAAACACCCATCTTGAGAATAACCTACTTATCATGGGAAATATCGGCGACCCCTCACCGCTTCATGAGCAGTACATGCACACAAAACAGAAGTTTATATTGAAAATTAGAGTTGGCACATACAAATTTACTTAGGACTGCATGAAAATACCGCATATGTGTAGGTATGGTGGACTCATTTGGCACAACTTGGGTTTTAGGATTTGGATGCACAAGCAGCATTCCCTCTTAGTACAAGTGAAGGCTAGCAAATAGATTAAGAAGCGACCAACCAAGGAACGACAACCATCATAAAAGAACATTAAACATAACTAACACCGAATAATGCAACACAAGTAGGATATAATTTCATTGCATAACTATTGACATAACGTGCTTGCATAGTGAATCACAACCCTTAACACCAATATTCTTACTAAAGCATGATTACTCACCAACATAACTCACATATCACTATCATCATATCGCAAAACTATTGCAAGGAATCAAGTTTAATGTCCAATGATCTTCATGAAAGTTTTTATATATCTTCCCCGAGTATCTATCACTTTGGGACCAAATTCTTTTAAAGCATATTGCCATTGAAAATAGCTAGCTCTCAAACAAGTTTAAGTGAAGAACGGGAGCACAAATTTATTCAAAGTTTCATCACACAAAATAATGTAAGTGAAGCATGAGAGGATTTCTTAAAATTTTCTACTAAATCTCAAAATAATCTAAGTGAAGCATCGGAGAATAATTTTCAAAGTAATAGCACCAGCGTGCTCAAGAAGATATAAGTGAAGCACTAGAGCGATTCCATAGCTCTAAAAAAATTGAGTGAAGCATAAAGAGCGATTCGAATAAATCATAGCATAATTTTGGCTTCTCAAATAGGTGTGTCCAGCAAGGATGATTGTGACAAACTAAAAAGCAAAACAAGCAAAGACACATATAATACAAGATGCTCCAAGCAAAATCATGATATGTGACGAATAAAAATATAGCTCAAGTAAAATTACCGATGGTCATGAGAAGAAGGAGGGGATGCCTACCGAGGCATCCCCAACCTTAGTTACTTGATACTTCTTGAATATTACCTTGGGGTGCCATTGGGCATCCCCAAGCTTAGGCTCTTTTCACTCCTTATTCCTTCATCCATCGTGATCTCACCCAAAACTTGAAAACTTCAATCACACAAAACTTAACCAAACCTCATGAGATCCGTTAGTATAATACAAATCATATTTACTATAAGTATTGTAGAAAACCCATTCATATTTTGTTATTACATTATACCTACTATATTCTAACTTTACCATGGATTATACCCCCCGATACAAATCATAGATACATCAAAATAAGCACATAATGCAACGAAAACAGAATCTATCAAAAACAGAACAAATAGTAAAGACGTATTTTTTAGTCATACTTCTGTAGCTCTAAAAATTATGAAAACTTAGGAAAACACGAGAAATTTGTATATCAATTATGTGTAATCATTTCATCCATTGTTCGTGCTCCATCTATCGAAAACAATTCTTCTATTGGACGCAAACATTTATGTTGATGCACCGAACCAAATCAACTCTCACGCAAATCAATCCCAAAGGCTTTGCTTGTTACAAACACTACTTAAAACACCAAAAACACAATAATTAAAGAAGTAATAATGTGTATTTATTGAAAAACAGAATAAAAAACAAAAATAAAAAAGATAACTATTGGGTTGCCTCCCAACAAGCGCAATTGTTTAATGCCCCTAGCTAGGCATAATGCATATATCTCACTTCTTATGATCTTTCTTCCCATTTTTCTTGGATGTGCTGCTATCAAGGGGTTTCTCAAAGAAAACAGGAAACACATCATCCATAAAAAAATAGAAGTAGTCAATTGTTCCTTGGTATATTGATTTTGATTACAAGCCATAATCCAAGAATAACGTTGATTAACGTCATTGAAAACTTGTTGGATCATATTTAAAGGAGGAACTTCTTTTTTAAGATTCTCATAAAAACACGATTGTCTCCAGGAAAATGCCTTAGCATATAATCACTATTATAAAGGACCTCATATATGATCGGTTTTCATGGTTCATACCATAAAAATCAAAGATCTCTCTAGCCTCCCTTACAATATGATTGAACTCATTCATGAGGACAAGGGTGGCGATCTTTTTAGCTCTAGGATCCTTTGTAATGGGAAACTCATAAAATAATCTTTGCAAAGTAGGATAAGTGTGAATAAATTTTCTCTCAAGCTTAAGAACAAGAGTGGAAATAGTTCTGCATAAGTTTTGGTTCTATTGATTAGAAATATCATCATAATTCAAATTTCGGACACAATTAAAGAATTCTTGGATGACGCTCTTTCCTATAAAATCCCCTTCCCCCAAAACGAAGGTATTAGCATCGAGATTAGTAGGAGCTCCAATTTTTGGAGTCCTTCCATCATCCATCTCTGCCATACTGAAAGCACTTATGATGAAACCTCCAAAGACACGCAAATAAGAACATAATGGAACAATAGACCAGACACAAAAAAGGCAAACTAAAAGAAGGCAAATAAAACGACAAATATATTTGTGTTTTTGTAAAAAATGGTTTAGAAATGGGGAGATGAAAACGAGAGGCAAATGGAAAATAATGTAAATTTCAAGGAGATGAGAGTTTATGTGTGGGAACCTAATAGATCTTGACTTGATCCTCCCCGGCAACGGTGCTAGTAATTCTTCCTGCTACTTGTGAACCGCGACAGTAAATTCCCCTAAGAGGAGGGGACGATGCAGCACAACGGTGGTACAGAAAACAACCGCTTTATTGATACTAGAGGACCATAGTTTTACATTACAACAGGTAGCGAGGCCAAGCGGCACACACGGTGCGGCTGGACAATATGTACATTATTTAATGAACATAAGAGGCCTCGGCCATAAAACTACGCAGCAGCGGAACGACTTCGTGGCGGAACTCCATCTCATAGGGACACCGATGTGGACACGGTCTAGACTCGGACGTCACTCCTTTCCAGCAAAACTTTCCTAAAATCTGGCATGACACGCTAGGTCAGTACATTGAATGTACTTGCAAGCTTACAGCAAACAAAACTATAATGACAAACAATATCATGATAATTATTCTATTGTTAAAATGCAACAACAAACTTGGATATACATTAACTAACATGTTGTACTCATGCCTTTGTGAAAACAGAACCTCGGCCTGACTTACCCATGGTGATTTTATTAAACTATAAACTTGTTCGTCTTAACATGACATAAATCGTGATCCTTCCGGCGATCACCACCATGACCATACTTGGTCTCAGATCATCTAGGTGGCTCTTCCACCATTTATACAGTACAAAAACTTTGAACTTAGTAAGCAAAATTTTATGATATGTTGACCCATGGCGTGACCTACTTTTGAGCGTGTCCATGACCGTGGACTCGGCTATCGATAGATTTATTACACTCTGCAGAGGTAGTGCACTTTACCCACACCACGAAACCCATGGCCTCATTCTCCCATTCGGGTGGACCAATGGCGTTCCGGCAAAACTCTTCCATTGCCATGACACTCTCCCGGCCACTCCGACTCATTTCCCCACTAGAACTGTCCTGGGTGGCCCTGTGCCTACCAAAGGCACACCGACCACCGTCGTGGCCAAACAACAATTGTCCCAAACGGGGACTCGGTACCATAAATTCAACAACGGGCACACAAGGTTATGTTTGCTTACCGGGCCAGGGTACTGCATGCCCATAACCTTCCCTATTTGGAGCTACCGACAAGATGCATGACAAAAGACCGAATAAAGACCTTCCCATAAAGGCAAATGTGGTTGCACCGGGGTGCAGCGACCAGACCTCAAACAGTCTGATCTCTGTGCATCAGTGTCATCCCCGGATCAGTAATGCTGACACGCATAGTACTTGAAGGATTTATAATAGAGTAGCAATCACACACTTATTACATCGATAGTTCCAACGATGAACTTATTACAATAAAAATGGCCTAAGGCCATCTAACACGATAACAGCGGAAGGCTTGGAAGATAAGTGAGTCCATCAACTACAACGGCATCACTGAGTATAGAACCACGACCTATAAGGCACCTTACTCGTCGTCTCAAAAGTCTGCAACATGAACGTTGCAGCCCGAAAACGGGTCAGCACATGGAATATGCTGGCAAAGTAACACAAGAGAGCAATGAAAGTAAAGCTATACTATATGCAATATGGCTGGTGGAAAGCTCTATGGTTACAGTTTTTGTGTAAAGCCAATTTTTCCCTACTTCAAAGGAATAGATTTTAATTAACTATCATGGCAGTTGAAACATCGTTGAGAAGATAGACATCCTCTCAACCCCAATTAAAAATCATCCTTAAACCCAACAATATTAATTAGAGTAACATGATGAGATTCACATGATATCCATGTACTAGATACTCAAGACGTCCATAACCGGGGACACGGCCAATCATGATCAGTTTGTACACCCTATAGAGGTTTGTGCACTTTTCCCCACAAGACTCGATCGCCTCCGTTTGTTTTCTCGCACTGCATGGTGTTTGAGAAACGGATGACCGAGACACAGTCTTTCCGAAGAGGTCCCCTTAACCAGATAGATAGGCCGGTACACCTACAATCCCTCTACATCTGCTAGCCCATCATGGAAAGGTTTCCCACAACTTACTCAACTATGCAAGAGCCCATATTGGCTTGTGGCGGCACACGGAAGTTTCTAGTATGAATAATCTCATGATCCCTTTGAGCCTGGGTGGCGGTCCAAAAGAAAAACATGCAATCGCTAGAATACCCAGGTGCCTCAATCCACCCAGATGTGTGTTAAAGTGGCCACCTTAAGTTGAACCTTTAATTAACAAACTCACATATGTCATGGATACACTCACCCAATCCACGTCTACGAGCATAGCATGACCTAACAGCAAACGTAGAAGTAACTCCCAAAGGTTTGAATGTAATGCAGGTAATAGGTTCTACCTCAATCTACTTCCCAGTCCCACAAGTTAAAAGATCCTACTCATGCAATGTGTGAGGGTTTGACTAATGCAATGAAAACTGGGTAATTGGAAAGTATGATCAAAGTGTTACTTGCCTTGCTGATGATCCGCAAAACCTACAGACTCAAAGTAGCAAGCGGCGCACTCCGGGTACTCTATCGCAAACAAACAAGCACACAATAAGTACTTAACTAATGCACGGGTAAAACTCAAATAAGATATCTAACCAGAAAGTTCAACTTAAGAACTCCGGTTTGCAAAAGAATCAACTCGAAAGAAGCAACGAAACTCAAACTGCGAAAGAAACGAGCTCCAGTTTGCTAATTGGCCTAAAGTCAACTTTTACAGTAGACAAAACCTTGTTCAAGTTGGTTAAACGTAAAGAGGGCATCGAGACGAAGATCTGGGATTTTGAATCACCTGATTCTGACTCTCGAGCGAAAAGAAAAACGAAAAATAAGATCAGGGCAGAAATCTCGATCAGAATAACCGCGGATAAATACCCCGAAAAAGAAAATAGACGAACAGGCTAACGAACGAACGTTCGCTGTCTGCGGCTAACGGATGAAAACAGTTCATTAAAACGAACATACGGACAAACGCCCACTAAGTAACTAAACCGAAGAAAACCGAACCGATCTAAACCTAATAAAAAAACAGATATACGGTTTACGAAAACTGATCGGTTTTAAAAAAACCGATAACTACCTCGTGACGACGAACTCCGGCGAGACGACGGTTCCGGTGACAGCGGTCCGGCGGCGGTGCGGCGGCGCGGGCGGCGGCGGCGGCTGCGTGCGGCGGCGGCGTGGCGGTGGCGGCTGTGGGCGGTAGCGGCTAGGGTTAGGCGGCTGGGCTGGGCTGGCTTGGGCCGGGGGGGTCGGCTTATAAAGCCCGAAGTCCTGGGCCAGTACGACTCTAAGTCGGTTGCCTCCTTTTTTTTAAATAGAGTCCTGGCGCAGAAAAACTAACGAAAGAAATACTAAACGGACTCCAAAAATCCCGAAATAAGTTTTCACCGTCCTCTAATAATATTTAGGACAAGTGAACATTTTTGCCGGACCTAAATGCAATTTTGAAAAACGTGCATTTTCCATGCAAATAAAATCGCAAATAAATCCAGAAAAATACCAAAATTGATTTTAATATTTTCCTCCAATATTTCTGTTATTTTGGAGAAGTCATATTATCTCCGCTCATATTTTGTATTTAGAAATATTTTTAGGAGAGAAAAATAATTAGAATCACATTGTCCTCGTACCGGTATTCGAGCGAACTCAAATACGAAAACGGTAAAATTCCCAACTCTCTCCGTAAGTCCTTGAGTTGCTTAGAATTTCGAGGAACGCCACAAACAAAAAATGCAAAGAGCATGCAATGCAATTATGATCTATGTATAACATTCCAAATTGAAAATTTGGGATGTTACAAACCTACCCCCCATAGAATGAATCTCGCCCTCGAGATTCGACTTGGCTAGAGAACAGGTGTGGGTGGTCCTTGCGTAGATCATCTTCTCGTTCCTAGGTGGCTTCTTCCTCGGTGTGGTGACTCCACTGAACTTTGCAAAACTTGATAACCTTACTACGGGTGACTCTGCTCGAAAATTCGAGGATCTTAACAGGCTTCTCCTCGTAAGTTAGATCACTGTCCAACTGAATTGCTTCCGGGGGTACTGTGTCTCTAAGCGGTATATCGGCCATCTCCGCATGGCACATCTTAAGCTGTGAAACGTGAAACACGTCGTGCACTCCTGACAATCCTTCGGGCAATTCAAACTTATAGGCAACCTCTCCAATGCGTTCCAAAACACTGTAAGGTCCCACAAATCTCGGGGCTAGCTTCCCTTTAACTCCGAAACGTTTAACTCCTCACAGAGGCGACACTCTCAAGTACGCTCTATCTCCGATCTCATAGGCTATCTCCTTGCGCTTCGAGTCTGCATAACTCTTCTGCCTGGACTGAGCTACCTTCAATCTATCTCGAATCAACTTCACCTTCTCCTCAGACTCTTTGATCAAATCTGGTCCAAACAACTGTCGGTCTCCAACTTCGTCCCACATTAACGGTGTTCGGCATCTCCTTCCATACAATGCCTCGAACGGTGCCATCTTCAAACTGGCCTGGTAACTGTTGTTGTAAGAAAATTCGGCATACGGCAAATTGTCGTCCCAACTAGATCCATAATCTAGTGCACAGGCTCTCAGCATATCCTCCAAAATCTGATTGACTCTCTCAGTCTGTCCATCTGTCTGCGGGTGAAAAGCTGTGCTAAACTCTAGTCTGGTACCCAAAGATAATAAGATAATATTTTTGGTATTTTTGTTATAGAGATTGAAAGTAAAGATTGCAAAATAAAAGTAAAGTAAAGATAAATAGTTGATGGAAGACTTATATGATGGAAGATAGACTCGGGAACCATAGGTTTCACTAGTTGCTTCTCTCAAGATAGTAGATTTTACGGTGGCTGAACAAATTACTGTCGAGCAATTGATAGAAGAGCACATAGTTATGAGAATATCTAGGCATGATCATTGTATATAGGCATCACGTCCATGACAAGTAGACCGAAACGATTCTGCATCGACTACTATTACTCCACACATCGATCGCTATCCAGCATGCATCTAGAGTATTAAGTTCATAAGAACAGAGTAACGCATTAAGCAAGATGACATGATGTAGAGGGATAAACTCATGCAATGTTATGTAAACCCCATCTTTTATGCTCGATGGCAACAATACAATATGTGCCTTGCTGCCCCTACTGTCACTGGGAAAGGACACCGCAAGATTGAACCCAAAGCTAAGCACTTCTCCCATTGCAAGAAAGATCAATCTAGTAGGCCACACCAAACTGATAATTCGAAGAGACATGCAAAGATATTTAAATCATGCATAAAAGATTTTAGAGAGCAATCAAATATTGTTCATAGATAATCTTGATCATAAACCCACAATTCATCGGATCTCGACAAACACACCGCAAAAAGAATTACATCTAATAGATCTCCAAGAAGATCGAGGAGAACTTTGTATTGAGATCCAAAGAGAGAGAAGAAGCCATCTAGCTAATAACTATGGACCCGAAGGTCTGTGGTGAACTACTCACAACTCATCGGAGAGGCTATGGTGTTGATGTAGAAGCCCTCCGGAACAGGCCCCAAGATGGGATCTCACAGGTACAGAAGGTTGCGGCGGTGGAATTAGGGTTTCGTGGTGCTCCTCGATGTTTTCAGGGTATATGGGTATATATAGGAGGAAGAGGCACGTCAGGGGAGCAATAGGGGGCTCACGAGGGTGGGGGCGCGCCCTGCGCTCGTGGCCGCCTCGTTTCTTCCCTGGCGTGTACTCCAAGTCTTCTGTGTTGCAATTGTTCCAAAAACGACTCTCCCGAAGGTTTCATTCCATTTGGACTCCGTTTGAGATTCCTTTTCTGCGAAACACTGAAATAAGCAAAAAACAACAATTTCCACTTGGCCTTGGGTTAGTAGGTTAGTCCCAAAAATAATATAAAAGTGTATAATAAATCCCATTAAACATCCAAAACATATAATATATTAGCATGGAACAATCAAAAATTATAGATACGTTGGAGACGTATCAAGCATCCCGAAGCTTAATTCATGCTCGTCCTCGAGTAGGTAAATGATAAAAACAAAAAATTTGATGTGGAATGCTACCCAATATAATTCTCAATGTAATTTTCTTTATTGTGGCATGAATGTTCAGATCCGAAAGATTCAAGAGAAAAGTTTCATATTGACATAAGAATAATAATACGTCAAACATACTAACAAAGCAATCATGTCATCTCAAAATAACATGGCCAAAGAAAGTTATCCCTACAAAATCATATAGTCTGGCTATGCTCTATCTTCATCACACAAAATATTTAAATCATGCACAACCTCGGTTTCAGCCAAGCAATTGTTTCACACTTCAATTTTTTCAAACCTTTCAACTTTCACGCAGTACATGAGCGTGAGCCATGGATATAGCACTATAGGTGGAATGGAGTGGTGGTTGTGGAGAAGACAAAAGAGGAAGATAGTCTCACATCAACTAGGCGTATTAATGAGCTATGGAGATACCCATCAATAGATATCAATGTGAGTGAGTAGAGATTGCCATGCAATGGATGCACTAGAGCTATAAGTGTATGAAAGCTCAACAAGGGAAACTAAGTGGGTGCGCATCCAACTCGCTTGCTCATGAAGACGTAAGGCATTTTGAGGAAGCCCATCATTGGAATATACAAGCCAAGTACTATAATGAAAATTCCCACTAGTATATGAAAGTGACAACATAAGAGACTCTCTATCATGTAGATCATGGTGCTACTTTGAAGCAAAAGTGTGGAAAAGGATAGTAGCATTGCCCCTTCTCTCTTTTTTTTTTGGGACTTTTCTCTTTTTATGGCCTTTTTTTCTTTCTTTTCCCCCTTTTTATTTTTTTGGTCCGGAGTCTCAACCAGACTTGTGGGGGAATCATAGTCTCCCTCATCCTTTCTTCACTGGGACAATGCTCTAGTAATGAAGATCATCACACTTTTATTTACTTACAACTCAAAGATTACAACTCGAAGCTAGAACAAAATATGACTCTATGTGAATGCCTCCGACGGTATAACGGGATGTGCAATGAATCAAGAGTGACATGTATGAAAAATTGTGCATGGTGGACTTGCCACAAATACGATGTCAACTACATGATCATGCATGGCAATATGACAATGATGAAGCATGTCATAATAAACAGAACAGTAGAAAGTTGCATGGCAATATATCTCGGAATGGCTATGGAAATGCCATAATAGGTAGGTATGGTGGCTGTTTTGAGGAAGGTATATGTTGGGTGTATGGTATTGGTGAAAGTTGCGCGATACAAGAGAGGCTAGCAATGGTGGAAGGGTGAGAGTGCGTATAATCCACGGACTCAACATTAGTCATACAGAACTCATATACTTATTGCAAAAATCTACGAGTTATCAAAATAAAGTATTCAATGCATGCTCCTAGGGGAAGGGTTGGTAGGATTTAACCATCGCGCGATCCCGACCTCCACACAAAGGATGACAATCAATAAATAAATCATGTTCCAACTTCATCACATAATGGTTCACCATACGTGCATGATACGGAAATCACAAACTTTAACACAAGTGTTTCTCTAATTCACAATTACTCCACTAGCATGACTCTGATATCACCATCCTCATATCTCAAAACAATCATCAAGTAGCAAACTTCTCATAATATTCAATGCACTTTATATGAAAGTTTTTATTATGCCCATCTTGGATGCCTATCATATTAGGACTAATTTTATAACCAAAGCAAATTACCATGCTGTTCTAAAAGACTCTCAATATAATATAAGTGAAGCATGAGAGATCAATAATTTCAATAAAATAAAACCACCGTCGTGCTCTAAAAAGATATAAGTGAAGCACTAGAGCAAAACTATCTAGCTCAAAAGATATAAGTGAAGCACATCGAGTATTCTAATAAATTCCAATTCATGTGTATCTCTCTCAAAAGGTGTGTACAGCAAGGATGATTGTGTTAAACTAAAAAGCAAAGACTTAAATCATACATGATGCTCCAAGCAAAACACATATCATGTGGTGAATAAAAATATAGTCTCAAGTAAAGTTACCGATAGACGAAGTCGAAAGAGGGGATGCCTTCCAAGGGCATCCCAAAGCTTAGGCTTTTGATTGTCCTTGAATTTTACCTTTGGGTGCCTTGGGCATCCCCAAGCTTGGGCTCTTGCCACTCTTTGTTCCATAGTCCATCAAATCCTTACCCAAAACTTGAAAACTTCACAACACAAAACTTAGCAAAAATCTCGTGAGCTCCGTTAGTATAAGAAAACAAACCACCACTTTACGTACTGTAATGAACTCATTCTTTATTTATATTGGTGTTAAACCTACTGTATTCCAACTTCTCTATGATTCATACCCCCCGATACTACTCATAGATTCATCAAAATAAGCAAACAACACACAAAAAATAGAATCTGTCAAAAACAGGACAGTCTGTAGCAATCTGTAACTTTCGAATACTTCTGTGACTCTAAATTTTTTTTAAATTGATTGGTCGACGTGACGAATTTGTCGATTAATCATCTGTAAAAAGAATCAACTTAAAAGCACTCTCCAGTAAAAAATGGTAGCTAATCTCGTGAGCACTAAAGTTTCTGTTTTTTACAGCATGATCGCAAAGACTTCACCCAAGTCTTCCCAAAGGTTCTAGTTGGCGCAAACACTAATTAAAACACAAAACCACATCTAACCAGAAGCTAGATGAATTATTTATTACTAAGCAGGAACAAAAAGTAAGGAACAAAATTAAATTGGGTTGCCTCCCAACAAGCTCTTTCTTTATAGCCATTTAGATAGGCTTCAGAATTCAACGATGCCCACATGAAAGACAAGACTTGAAGCACAAAAAGAGAATCATATAGCATGTGAAAATCACATATAAGTCTAACATACGTCCTATGCATAGGCATTTAATAGGAAAACAAATTAGCAAGACAAGCAAGATCTAACATATGCAAGGAAGAAGAAAGAAACAAGATCAATCTTAACATGAAGAGAGGTAATTTAGTAACATGAAGATTTCTACGACCATATTTTCCTCTCTCATAATAATTACATGTAGGATCATAAACAAATTCAACAATATAGCTATCACAAAACATATTCTCAACATGATCCACATGCATACGAAGTTGACACTCTTTCAAAATAGTGGGATCAACATTAACTAAAGTCATGACCTCTCCAAACCCACTTTTATCAAAAAAATCATAAGACTAAACATTCTCCAAATATGTGGGATCTAAAGTTGACACTCTTCCAAACCTACTTTCAATATTATTGCAAACATTATTATCAGTCTCATATTCATCATGGGGCTTAAATAAATTTTCAAGATCCTAAGAAGAATCGCCCCAATCATGATCATTGCAACAAGTAGTGGGCATAGCAAAATAAGCATCCCCAAGCTTAGGGTTTTTCATATCATTAGCACAATTGACATTAATAGAATTTATAATAGCATCATTGCAATCATGTTTTTCATTCAAAGAGCTATCGTGAATCACTTCATAAATTTCTTCTTTTAACACTTCATCACAAATTTCAGATTCACGGATTTCAAGCAAAACCTCATAAAGATAATATAGTGTACTCAACTCACTAACAATCGGTTCAGCATAATTGGATCTCTTAAAAAGATTAGCAAGTGGATGAGGAACCATAATTTAGCAAGCGAAGATGCAAGCTAATAGAGGGCACATGGCAACACAAGCAAACAAAAAGGCGAATGGAAAAAAGGCAAAGGTGAAGTGGGGGAGAGGAAAAAGAGAGGCAAATGGAAAATAATGTAATGCGAGGGATAAGTGTTTGTGATGGGTACTTGGTATATGAATTTTGCGTAGATATCCCCAGCAACAGCGCCAGAAATTCTTCTTGCTACCTCTTGACCTTGCGTTGTTTTCCCTTGAAGAGGAAAGGGTGATGCAGCACAGTAGCGTAAGTATTTCCCTTTGTTTTTTAGAACCAAGGTATCAATCCAGTAGGAGACCACGCGCGAGTCCCTCGTACCTACACAAACAAATAAGAACCTTGAAACCAACGCGATAAAGGGGTTGTCAATCCCTTCTTGGCCACTTGCAAAAGTGAGATCTGATAGAGATAATAAGATAATATGTTTGGTATTTTTGTTATAGAGATTGAAAGTAAAGATTGCAAAATAAAAGTAAAGTAAAGATAAATAGTTGATGGAAGATAGACCTGGGGGCCATAGGTTTCACTAGTGGCTTCTCTCAAGATAGCAGATTCTACAGTGGGTGACCAAATTACTGTCGAGCAATTGATAGAAGAGCGCATAGTTATGAGAATATCTAGGCATGATCATTGTATATAGGCATCACGTCCGTGACAAGTAGACCAAAACAGTTCTGCATCTACTACTATTACTCCACACATCGACCGCTATCCAGCATGCATCTAGAGTATTAAGTTCATAAGAACAGAGTAACGCCTTAAGCAAGATGACATGATGTAGAGGGATAAACTCATGCAATATGATGTAAACCCATCTTTTTATCCTCGATGGAAACAATACAATACGTGCCTTGTTGCCCCTCTTGTCACTGGGAAAGGACACTTCAAGATTGAACCCAAAGCTAAGAACTTCTCCCATTGCAAGAAAGATCAATCTAGAAGGCCACACCAAACTGGTAATTCGAAGAGACTTGCAAAGATATTTAAATCATGCATAAAAGATTTCATAGAGGAATCAAATATTGTTCATAGATAATCTTGATCATAAACCCACAATTCATCGGATCTCGACAAACACACCACAAAAAGAATTACATCGAATAGATCTCCAAGAAGATCGAGGAGAACTTTGTATTGAGATACAAAGAGAGAGAAGAAGCCATCTAGCTAATAACTATGTACCTGAACGTCTATGGTAAACTACTCTCAACTCATCGGAGAGGCTATGGTGTTGATGTAGAAGCCCTCTATGATCGATGCCCCCTCCGGTGGAGCGCCGGAACAGGCCCCGAGATGGGCTCACATGGGTACAAAAGGTTGTGGTGGTGGAAAAGGGTTTCGTGGTGCTCCTCGATGTTTTCAAGGTATATGGGTATATATAGGAGGAAGAGGCACGTCAGGGGAGCAGCAGGGGGCCCACGAGGGTGGGGCGCGCCTACCCCCTGGCGCGCCCCTTGCCCACATGGCCGCCTCGTTTCTTCCCTGGCGTGTACCCCAAGTCTTCTGTGTTGCAATTGTTCCAAAAACGACTCTCTCGAAGGTTTCATTCTGTTTGGACTCCGTTTGTTATTCCTTTTCTGCGAAGCACTGAAATAGGCAAAAAACAGCAATTTGCACTGGGCCTTGCGTTAGTAGGTTAGTCCCAA
>LR738713.1:350634767-350649720 GCA_902687465.1 Secale cereale
ACATCGTATTTGTGGCGAGGCCGCCATGTATAATTTTTATACATGTAACTCTTGTTTCATTGCACATACCGGTACACCGCCGGAGGCATTCATATAGAGTCATACTTTGTTGCTGTAGTATTGAGTTGTAATCTTGTGTTGTAATGAAAGTGTGATGATCATCATTTATAGAGCATTGTCCCATGGGAGGAAAGGCTGAATCTATAAAGCCCCTCCGCAAAAAAAGGCCAAAGAAAAAAGGAAAAAAAGAAAGGCCGAAAAAAAGAAAAATAAAGAAAATAAAAAAGAGGACAATTGCTACTATCTTTTTCCACACTTGTGCGTCAAAGTAGCATCATGTTCTTCATTGTAGAGAGTCTCATGCTTAGTCACTTTCATATACTAGTGGGAATTTTTCGTTATAGAACTTGGCTTGCATATTCCAACGATGGGCTTCCTCAAATGCCCTAGGTCTTCGTGAGCAAGCAAGTTGGATGCACACCCACTAGTTTCTTTTGTTGAGCTTTCATTCATATTTAGCTCTAGTGCATCCGTTGCATGGCAATCTCTACTCACTCACATTGATATCTATTGATGGGCATCTCCATAGCCCGTTGATACGCCTAGTCGATGTGAGGCTATCTCCCTCCTTTTGTCTTCTCCACAACCACATCTATTCCACCCATAGTGCTATGTCCATGGCTCACGCTCATGTATTGCGTGAAAGTTGAAAGGTTTGAAAAGATAGATCATGAAAACAAATGCTTGGCAGAAATCGGGGTTGTGCATGATATGAATATTTTGTGTGATAGCAAGGGAGCATAGCCAACACTATATGATTTTGTAGGGATAACTTTCTTTAGCCATAGTATTTTGAGAAGACGTGATTGCTTTGTTAGTATTGCTTGAAGTATTGTTATTTCTTATGTCAATATAGACTTTTATCTTGAATCCTTCAGATCTGAACATTCATGCCACAATTAAGAGAATTACATTGAAAAATTATATTGGTTAGCATTCCACATCAAAAATTCTTTCTTTATCATTTACCTACTCGAGGACGATCAGGAATTAAGCTTGGGGATGCTTGATACGTCTCCAACGTATCAATAATTTTTTATTGTTCCATGCTATTATTTATGAAGTCTTAGATGTTTAATGGGCTTTATCATTCACTTTTATATCATTTTTGAGACTAACCTACTAACCCAAAGGCCCAGTCCAGATTGCAGTTTTTTGCCTATTTCAGGGTTTTGCAGAAAAGGAATATCAAACGGAGTCTAAACGGAATGAAACCTTCGCGAGAGATATTTTTGGAGGAAATCACGCTCGAGAGTCTTCGGGGCCAAGTCAGGGGACGTGGGGCCTGCCCTCGAGGGTGGGGGCGCGCCCCCCCTTCCCAGGGCGCGCCCCCTGCCTCAAGACTGGCCCACACGGCCCCCGGTGCCCCATTCTTCCTATATATACCTACGTACCCCAGAAACTCCGTACGCAGAGTGAAAACCCTAATTCCACCACCGTAGCTACTGTTTCCATGGAGATCCCATCTTGGAGCCTGTTCCGGGAGGGGGATCCATCACGGAGGCCTTCTTAATCATCATCATCGCCCTCACCATGAGTTGTGAGTAGTTTACCTCAGATCTTCGGGACCATAGCTAGTATCTAGATGGCTTCTTCTCTCTCTCTCCGGATCTCAATACAAAGTTCTCCTCGGTCTTCGAGGAGATCTATTCGATGTAATCTCTTTTTGCGGTGTGTTTGTCGAGATTCGATGAATTGTGAGTTTATGATCAAGGTTATCTATGAAAGATATTTGGTTCTTCTCTGAACTTTTTATGTGTGCTCATAATATCCTTGCAAGTCTCTTCGAATTATTGGTTTGGTTTGTCCTACTAGATCTATAGTTCTTGCAATGGGAGAAGTGCTTGGCTTTGCGTTCAATCTTGCGGTGTCCTTTCCAAGTGACAGTAGGGGCAGCAAGGCACGTATTGTATTGTTTCCATCGAGGATAAAAAGATGGGGGTTTCATCATATTGCTTGAGTTTATCCCTCTACATCATGCCATCTTGCTTAAGGCGTTACTCTGTTCGTATGAACTCAATACTCTAGATGCATGCTGGATAGCGGTCGATGTGTGGAGTAATAGTAGTAGATGCAGAATCGTTTAAGTCTAATTGTCTCGGACGTGATGCCTATATACAATGATCATGCCTAGATAGTCTCATAGTTATTCACTTTTCTATCAATTGCTCGATAGTTATTTGTTTACCCGCCGTAGAATATCGCTATCATGAGAGAAGCCACTAGAGAAAACTATGGCCCCCGGGTCTATTCTCAACATATCAATCTACATCTACTTTACTTTTCTTGTTTTTATTTTCTGTTTTATTAAATCAAAAATACCAAAAATATTATCTTATCATCTCTATCAGATCTCACTATCGTAAGTGACCGTAAAGGGATTGACAACCCCTTATCGCGTTGGCTGCGAAGTTCTTATTTATTTGTGCAGGTGCGAGGGACTGGCGCGTGGTCTCCTACTGGATTGATACCTTGGTTCTCAAAAACTGAGGGAAATACTTACGCTACTGTGCTGCATCTCCCTTACCTCTTCGAGGGAATACAACACAAGCTCAAGAGGTAACACTTACGTTGGAAGTTCCGTCGTCTATAGTCCACTATCCGCGCTTGAACCACACTTGCGTGCCAGTTTCTCGCGGGAACAAGCGAAATTATTCTGCCACCGCGGAAATATCTATCTCCCTGCCCCAACCCCCTCCCCCCTCACTACCAAAAGCCACATTTCCAATGTTCCTCCTTGCTTTTCCAAGTTCAAACCTTCACTGCTGCTTAATGGTAGCGCCGCCTCCTCACCGGCGACCCTTCTTCTTGGAGCGCTGCTTCCTCGCTTCTTGCTGCACCGCCTCCTCGCCGGCGACCCTTCTTCTTGTGGCGCCGCATCCTCACCGGCGACCCTTCTTCTTGTTGTGCTGCCTCCTCGTCCATGACCCTTCTTCTTGCTGCGCGGCCTTGTTGATATGGTCAGGTAATCCACACCCCACCCACATAATCCTCATCCTTCCCCGTCCCACATGCCCCGACCAACGGCGCGACACCTTTAGCCAAAATCACTGGCCCCGTCCTCCAATTAAGCGCCGCCCACAGACATTTTGCATGCAGTATAATGTGGAGCTCAGAAGCATCTGGCAAGCGGAGAAGAAAATTGCGGTCGCATGTGTGGAAGATGTCTTTATGGCTGCCATGTGTGTGGACCACCAGATCTTGGAGGAGCACATCATATTCAAGGCTAGCATCGACACCGCCACGCAGTTGTTTACTTTAAAATACAGTTCATGCCGTTTTATCGAGCCCATCGCCAGTGCCTTCTAGTGATTTGTCCTCTGTAATGTTAATATGAAATCTGATATTCAGAAACGTAATGTTCATTTAATAGTTTGGTCCAACAATTGCTACATTTCGTAGTACTGTTCTCAAGCATTCTTGGTTTCGTTAACTGTCTTATTTTCTAGTATATGTTCTATTCTACAATGTCGTGGTTAGTTAACTGTTTTGGTTCATTTGGTCTTTTGTCCAGTTAACTGTTTGGTTCAATTCTGCAATTCGATTTTCATTTGTTGTGGGTACAATTTTGTATTATTATGCATGTGAGAAATAAATTCAGTTTGGCTGTACTCAATACATTTCTACTGATAGTATGGCAACTCTCAGTTAACCTGATCAAGATCTTCCTTATATGTGTTGCAGGGAAACAATGGGAGACTGCGGTTTACCATTGAGGTTTGCTCATGGATGCTCCTATCGCTAAGACTAACCATAGTGGAGAGTAACATACACTAGTAACATAAGTGTGATGTTAGAATAACTAGCTAAGTTACTCAAACTACCTCTCTCCTCATTAACTCATTGCCTCATAAGCAAATTTGCTGAGTTGGACTCGATGTTCCTGCTGAAGTTACTCCCATTGTGGCCAGTCTAATGGCACATTATTGTGAAGTTGTAGGAATCATTCTAATATTTAGGTTTCTTACAATTTGTACTTGCACATGTAGGTCCTACTATCAGAGGCTTAAACCCACTGTTCGACCCATTTTGCATATGGAGAAATAAGATGTCCATGAATATCAGTCAAGTCAAGAAACTCAGAAAGATTGTTAGGATAAAGAAATTTGCGACGAATAACAGTAAGATCTTTGTTTGCACAATGAAGAAGACATTAGTCAACTATAGGATGGTACTAACTCTTTTACCTTGTTTTCTCCCATTATGCCATTTCAAAATTTATAACAGCTATTTATGCATATCTCTGTTTTCAATACTTTCCAAAGCAGTTCACCGATGATTACCTCTTAAACCACCTACATGGTCAAGAGGCGATGAAGGTATTCATTCAACACCCACGGTACAATATTGAAGTCTTCCTCAAGAGGACGAAGGTTGGGCGGACAATTATCCATAGCCACTAGCCTAAAGTTGCAAAAACATTCAACATCACTGAAGGCTCAATATTTGCATTCCGCTTTTGTAGTTTCCCAAATGAGATTCATTTGTCTATTTATCATGTATGATGCTACTTTACAAAGGTTTTTGATGTTGCATGTGAAACTTTGTGCTGTTGTGTAATGGCGTAGCTAGCTATATCCCTCTTTGGTGTAACTGGGTGTTGAAGCTATTTGATGTAATTTCATTGTGAAATCATGGTTGCCGTTATACCAATATGAAATATTGGGTGTGTTTTGTAAGAAATGTCAATTTGATTACTACATGGAGTATCAATAGTAGGCTAATTACCCTACTTATTGCGATTTTCTATTGCACTCGGTTACTCAGACAACACTGTGGGCGATGAACTCAAACAACCCACACGGTTTCTAGAAAGTAGGTGTGTTGGATGCTATGTGGAGGTGAGCCGATAAGCTCCATCGTGCCACCGAGGAGGAGCTCCGCTGGGTGCCCGACGAAATGGCAAGATCGTCCGTGCTTGTCTGCCAGCAAGAGGCAGATCGGTACGTCAAGAGCTGCGAGGCGGAGGAGGCGGAGTACTGCCTCCGCGCTGGGATGACACCGCGCATCAGGAGTGATTATTAGTTTTAGTATTGTTCGCTTTCAATTTTATGCATTGTACCTAGTAGTTAAGTATCACCACGTATATGTGATTATATTATATATACTCTGTGATGAACTAATGAACAATTAATATATATATATATATATATATATATATATATATATATATATTATGAATTCCATTTTCTATCTGTTTTTGTATACAAATTTGAATCTAGATGTTATCATCCACATATACAGAATGGAAAGCGTATATACACACGTTGAAACAGAACATATAAGAATGGAAAACAGAGCACACACATTGAAACAGAGCAATACTATGATTGTTGTTAATACATAGTTATCCACATCGAAACGACTCAACAAAATAAAACGCGTCCATGAGACCATGACTAGTAGCCCTTGCCTACGGTAGCTCTTGGCTCTGCCTGAACTCGTGCAAGCGTTCGTCCAAGGGGTCGACATGCTCGCAGTACATCTGGAGCGCGATCTTGAGCTCCAAGTTGTCTATTTCATCGGAGATCACCAGCTCGAGGATGCGACGGCCATGTTCCTCTACGGCACCCAGGTGGACACCTGGGCCAAGGAGGCAGTCGAGCCTATGGACCAGCGAGTTGGCATCCAGCGGGCCATGGACAAGGCGAATGACGCTACACATGCGAACGGTCCGGCGGGCGTTCGGTGGAAGTACGGCGCAGCCGGCCTCTGGTATAAGTACGGCACTGGGGGCCTCTGCCCACTCCTGGCGAGGAATGGGGTTACTGGCGGGACGTGTACCCAGCTACGACGTTGTGTCGACAACAGGCAAGCACCGATGGATCCGCTCTTGCTGTGTGGCGCGCCGCGCCTCTCGCTCTGCGGCGCTCCAACGGTCTCGCCGTGCGGCGAGCCACATCCTATCGGCGCAGACACGCCTAGGTTGCTCTACGGCGCGCCATCGATCATGTTTTTTTAAGTTTGGGACAGTGAGGGCACACCCCCACTGACTTTTTTATTACATCACAAGCACACAAGAGTTACATGGGATAGAAGTTACATGTGGGTAGGAGGGGTAAGGGAAGTCCTATACATCAAGGGTATAGAAGGGTAAACTAGAACAGGTCAACCACCCGATCAACAAACGGCACTAGGGCGTCTTTAATCCTGTGCCTCATCATGCCAAAGTCAAGCTTGAACCTCTGGCTCCACCCTTCGACAGTTGGCATCACATTTCTAAAAATTTTATTGTTGTGTTCCTTCCATATGCTCCATGAGGCTACGATGAAGACATCCATGAACATTGGCCCGTCCCACGTGTTTTTAGCTGCATGCAAAAGTTGCATCCGATTGCCATGCATGGGCCACATGACCCCCGGCTTCCCCCAACATGACTTACTGAACTCACACTCAAAGAACAGATGTTCCACAGTTTCCTCGGGTGGCTGGTGGCATAGCAAGCACGCATAGTTGTCATCCCACAGCTTCATGTTTTTCCTTTTGAGCAGCCCACGAGTGTTTAGCCTATCCACAAGAAGCATCCACGCAAAGACCTTCCACTTGTTGGTGCACTTCGTTTTCCAGAACCATTTAAACGTCTCATCCGCTTCCTCGTGCCGAAAACAGTGCAAATAGAACTTGCTGGAGGCGAGCCCCTCCGATCCCCAGATAGGGCGCCAAACATCATTCCCCTCCGTCAGCTCCAGTGGTGACAAGGAAGCTTGTAAGTCGTCGATCTCCTCTCTAGCTTGAGCCGAGAGCGGCAAGTGGAAGTTTTGGCCGAGCATAGGCGACGTCAGGAGCACTCGGACAGAGATATCTTTGTGTTTAGCGAAGGAGAACAGACGGGGGTGGCTATCAGCCAGAATGTCTCCATGTCAAGCATCTTTCTAGGACAAGGTTGAGCTCCCATCGCTCATCGTAACAGATGTGATCCCTCGGAAAATTGGCGCCAGGCTCATGACATCTTTCCACCAGAACGACCCGCACGGGCTCGAGGCATGCTGGACCAAGCCCTCATAGTATGTATTCCAAACAAGTTGAACCCACGGAATGTCCACGCGGTTGTAGAACTTGTGCAGTTGTTTAAGAACCAGACCCTGATTTTGGATCTTCAGGTCAAGCACCCCTAGCCCTCCTTTGTGTTTGGGCCTGCAAACTAGATCCCAAGCCGCCATGGAGACGGCCTTGAAGCCATCATCCGTGTTTTTGGCCCAGAGACAGTATCGCCGGAGTTTGTCCAGGTGGTCCAGTATTTTTGGAGGTAGTCTGATGGAGCACATCGCATAGATCGCAAGGGAGGTGATCACCGAGTTCACCAGGGTAAGCTTCGAACCAAGGTCAAGAAGAGAGGTAACCGTAGAGAGCTTGCTTCAACAGATGACACCAGCGGCATGAGGTCCGCCACAGTCGGTCTGGTCGTGCCCATGGGCAACCCTAGGTATGTAAAAGG
This sequence comes from Secale cereale, assembly GCA_902687465.1. Lineage (NCBI taxonomy): Eukaryota > Viridiplantae > Streptophyta > Magnoliopsida > Poales > Poaceae > Secale > Secale cereale. Next base: position 350,642,263 of record LR738713.1, read on the forward strand.
CATGGATCTGATGGAGCAACCAAATACCTGTGCCAGACGCAAGGTACTATCCGCGGCTCTGTTGACAGTAATAAGAGTTGATTTCTGGAAGTTGATGTGCAGTCCCATGGACGACGCGTAATCTTGCAGGATGGATTTGATGGTTTCTGCTTGATTCTCTTCAGCAGGAATCACAAGGATTGTGTCATCGACGTACTGAATAAGAGGGTAATCATCCTCCCGGGCGGGGATGGGCAGCTGGAGATCCCCCGCTCTGTAAGCATCGTTGATGGCAGCTTGCAGCAGATCGGCTGCGAGCACAAAGATAAGAGGAGACAGCGGGTCCCCTTGGTGCACACCACGCAAGCAGAAAAACTGTCTACCCGGGGTCCCATTGAGGAGGACAGAGGACTTTGCCGTCGAGAACAAGCAGTTGATCCACCCAAGCCAGCGATCGTCAAAACTCATGCACCTCATAATCTCCATCATCGGGGCATGTTCGATCGTATCGAATGCTTTAGCGAAATCCAGCTTCAGGATCGCAATCTCACGCCTCGAGGTTTGGCACTGATGAATGAACTCGTACGCCCATGCCACACAGTCTTGGATTGATCTCCTCTTCAAGAATCCATACTGATTTCGGTGAACGATCTTGAGGATGACTCGTTGTAAGCGATTTGCAAGGAGCTTGGTCAGAATCTTGAGGCAACAATTCAGAAGAGTTATTGGGCGATAGTCATTAGCAGTTTCTGGCGATTGGATTTTAGGGATAACAGTGATGAATCCCGTGTTCAGGCTCTCAAGATCCAGAGTACCTGCATAAAACTCGGAACAGAGACGATAAAAATCTTCCTTAATGATGTGCCACCACGACTTGATGAAGCTGCCATTGAAACCATCTGGGCCTGGCGCATGATCGGTCGGCATCTCTTTGATCACCTGGTCTATTTCTTTGTGGGTGAAAGGTGCATATAGAGTTTGAAGCCCTTCCACCCTTTTGATGATCCGGGTCAAGTCAAATTTCATGTTGGCCTGATTGGAGCATCCAAGCCTCTCTTTAAATGCCTGAAAGAGCAGAGCCTCCTTACCCACGTGATCATGTATGACCGAGTTGTCAGGTAATCGGAGAGATGAATACTGTTCCTATGGTATCGCTCAGTGGTCGCTCGGTGGAAGAATTTCCTGTTGCCGTCTCCAAATTTGAAGGTTCTTACCGTGCAATGTTTCTTCCAAAAGGCTTTCTTACAGTCCAACAAGTGGATTAGGTGTTGTCTCAAGATCTTCCTGAAGTTGGTCTCTGGAACAGACAGTCTTCTCCTTTCCTCTAGGCCATCAATTTCCAAGAGGGTCTTGTTGCAATTGTCGATGAGCATCGAGAGCTTGGATATTTTCTTGCTCCACTGCCTGAGGTCATAGCGCAGCGTTTTAAGTTTCTTGCACAGTATCGCAGCTGCATTCGGGGCATAGTAGTGTTTGGCCCATGATCGGTTGACAACGTCGAAGAACCCTGGTTGTTTGATCCAGTAATCTTCAAAACGAAAGATTTTGGACTTGGGTATTTTGGATTGGATGCTGACATAACAAGGGACGTGATCGGACGTGGGTTTACCTAGGGGCATAACAATAGTGTTTGGGTACTTTGCGGCCCAATTAATTGAAGTGAAGTGCCAATCTAGCTGCTCAAGCAACGGATCCGATTGCATGTTGCTCCAGGTGAACGAGCGCCCCTTGATCGGTAGCTCAATTAGGGATTGCCTCTGATGAACTCATTAAATAATAGCATATCATTAGCGTCTCCCCCTCTCCTGTTTCGATTGTCCGGCGCACGAATAAAATTAAAATCACCGAGGGTGAGCCAATCTTCACTGTTGGGGATATCAAGGTCAAATAACCAAGTAGTGAAAATTGTCCTATTAGGATCGACACATGGTCCATAAACATTAACTAACGTCCATGAATCATTAGATTGCGTTGAGGTGAGTCTGACTCCGAGCGCAAAGGATTCAGAGAAAATCACAACACCTGTGAAAACCGAGCTCATCCACGCAGTAATAAGACCACCTGAGTTCCCAACAGAGGGCACAAATTCGAACATATCAATTTTTTGGGACATAACTGCTTAACAAACGAAGCATCAAAAGAGTCGCGCTTAGTTTCTTGCAAACAAACCACTGAACACCCACTAGTGTCGATAGCATTACGAATCACCAACTGCTTCTTTTCATAGTTGATCCCGTGCACATTCCAGCAAAGAACATTCCACTACTTATTCTGCGACATCACACCTAGTTCGTCGGGTCAACTGCCTCGTGTTCGCCCGCTAGGAGCTTCTGTGGACTAAGATCATCAGGCGGAATTCCACACAGAGTAGTGCCGACAAATTGAAGTTGTTGGATAGGAATTTGGGGAGGCACCTGGTCCTCTATCGCGTGGGGGCGTCAACCAGCAGGTTGGTGCATGGGGCCGTCGCCCTGGAGGAGCAGACAACCGACGGCGCTCCCCGCGGCTTGACCTTGGACTGTCCCTTCTTCATGTCAGTGATCCGGGAGATTCTGAAGCCATCGTACTTCGTGGACCGAGAGATGCGTCGCAGATAGGTAGTGTCTATAGGAGCCTTTTATGCCGCGACCATCTTCTGAAGATACTGGTTGCCTGGCTTGGCAGCAGCTAGTGCAGACAACAAAGTGTCAGGGGCTTCATCAGATATAGTGGGCATCAGGCTGTCGAAAGATACAGGTACAGAGAGTTGTGATGCACGCCTTTCCAAGATATTTGAAGGAATGATGATCGGTAAATCAAAGTAGACTGTCATGGGGCGACCAGGGCCAACACACACATCACATCTTCCTCTGCCTATCGCCTGAGTGGCAGCAGTGCAGAAAGCAAGAGGATTTATCGGCAAACGCCCATGGCACAGAGTTGAGACAGAGCACTCTTCAGGCCCCTCAATGCAGCGAGTGAACCTGCCAAGAGAAATAATCCAGAGAAATTGTAGAACAGGCAAACCTTCCTCATCATTCACCACCAACGTGTGAGAGAATTCCGCAACACGAACAAACTGAACTCCAGGTGCTAGCCTACCATTTATCAGAGCATCAGCGGCTTCCTTAACCTCCGAATAGACAGACCATTCGTCCTGTGGATCGTCAGATACGTTGCTTTCCTGTTCCACTCCATCCATGAGTGAGGGGTCAGTGTATTGAAACAGAGTTCTGAAACTAAATCCTCTATATGGGGGGGGTGCCACAGGCCAAACTCCCCAGCCATCGTTCTGCATTTGCTGTTGCAGAGGTGCTTCCTGTTCCCACGCTGCGTCGATCTGTTGTTGCATCATCTGTTGGTGATTAAGCAGCCATTGCTGAGCTACCGTCAGATAGGGCAGCTCATATGGATGAGGTGATGCATTCATTGGAGGGGCCTCGTCTTCGTTGCCAACTAGCCCAGGGATGACATTTCTACCATTGAGAAACATACACTGGAACTGACCAGGATCTGCCCATGCCCGGCAGGGTACCGATACACTTGACAACCAGACTATGTGGTACATGTGCAATGTTACTGATAAGGACTCTTACTAGAACCCTCTCTTTGTTCTGCCCCGGTCTGTGCCAAAGATCTAATTTTCCAAAACAAGAAACAACCTTGTTAATGTAATGATCTGTTTGGTAGTCCATTGGGAAGGCCAAAAGCAGAACCCAGGCAACATACTGAAAGGTACACAGACGCATATTTTCTCCTTCATCATGTGGCACAAAAGAGAAAGTCAGCTCATCATCTAACGGATCTAACTAATGCAGGCTTTCCTGAATGAACTAATACCTGAGCGCTACATCCGCAAAGGCGACCATGCCAATCCCAATAGGATACACAAAAGCATTTGGCACCTCTAGGAATAAATCCTCAGTCATGATGTGAACTACTTCATTCAGCACCAACTGCTTCTGATGATCAGGAACCGGAGGGGTGGCAGTGACAATGGCGTACCTTTCATGGCTGAGCGGCGGGTCATTAACCACGATCATATTGCGTGCTAGGCGATTGTCCGGCCCACGCTCGATCTGGGCTCCCATCGGCACAAACTGGAAAGGACGGGTCGGGAAGTTGGCCATGGTGGTGGAGAGCTCGACAGCGCTCGTTTATGCAGTCGTCGGAGATGGAGCACAGAGAATAAAGTTTCCTTGCTGCTCGTTGGTCGACTTGGGTGGCAGAGTAGGGAAGTGGCGAGGGGTCGGAAGCGGAGTCGTCAAGCCAATGACATTCGGGGGAAGTGCCCGAGATTCTAGCTTCTTTTTTGGTCGCCAAATCTGTTTAATTTTTGGGATGTGAGGATTCCTCTTACGTGTCCTGCGCCGAAGATTTGTGGTGGGGATATACTGCCGCTCCAGCTTCTTCTTGCGCCAAAATAAACGGAGGCTATTTTTATCAGAGCAGTAAAGTGGGTCATGGCCCAGGAGCGAGCAGCGCGTGTAGCATAGACGACATGGGCATGAGGCCCGTCGGTGGGCCGATTTGTTGCATATGCTGCAGGCCTTGGTGGGCTGGTAAGGAGGTATCCTCCTACAGAAACATGCCCTCTCAAAATTGCGACAGGAGTCACAAAACTTGGCATTGCACTGGGCCACCGTATGGTCCAGTGACCATCACCTAGAACAATGCCCCAGAAGATTATGGATGATCTCCGAAGATGGCAAGTCATTTATTCCGCAGATTTGTTGGATGTTTGTGTCCTCATAATGAACCTGCCGAAGATCCAAGATAAGCTCCAAAACAGCACAAGGAATATCCCGCCAATTACTCTCTCTTCGGTCCTTTCCAATAAACTTTTTGGAAAGAAAATTAATGCTCCCGGAGGGAAAAGGAATTTCCAAACTGCCAAACTGCACCGTTGCATTGGTTGGAAGTTCATCGGAGCAAGGACCATGATGATCATCTGAAGTGTGACAAGAAGCTTCTTCAAAACAAGTTAACAGATTTGTAGATATCTGTTTAGAGAAACCAAATTTTGCCAATTCGCTGCTAGAAGAAATATCCCTAGAAGCACTTTTCTCAAGAAAACTCAGGTTGGAGCGAATGGATTTGGGAGCACGAGTCCTCAGTTCATTGATCTCATGTGGCGTGCTCCATCTGTCAGACCCATCATAGGGAGCAGTCCAAGGTTGTTTAAATAAACCAAAATGGCATACAAAATTTAGCCAAATTATATCCCGTAGGGCATAGATAAAATGACCCACTTTGTTCGAGGCCACGGAGAAACGAAAATTCTTTGCACCAATATGGGTCACATTGAAACCAGAAGCAAGACCCCCAATGCAACTTTGCAAAGCCAAACCAACCGAAGCACTTGTAAGGGGGAATGAAGCTGAGTAGAAGGTGACCACCAAGAAGAATTCCTTGGAGGTAGGAGAGGGAGAGAAGTGCACTGTGGATCCGAAATGCCTACGAACCTGGTCCTCGGCCTTGAGGCCGGGGTTAAAATCCCAATGGAGTAGGCCATCCATGATTCAAGCACAAAGCTCATGATCGCCTGGATGAGGTAGATCGCCGGTGGTGGTGGTGGTGATCGTGGTGGTGGAGAGGAAGAGGAGGGGAGGAGGAGAGCCATCTCACACGTTTTGCCATCGATCATGTTGTGCGGCGAGCTGCAGCCTGTCAGCACTGACATGCTTATCTTGATCCGCGGCGCTCAAGCGCCATGAGCCAAAGGTCTGCTCAACCCTGGCGATGACACGCATCACGGCGTCGTCCATCGCGTTGCCGGGGAGCGCCTCGGCCTCAACGGGCCGTGGCGCGTGCTTGTTTTCCTCGTCGACGAGGTTGATGGAAGAGGCGGTGCTTTGGTGGGTTGGCATGCTTGGAAAAGGTGGATGTGCTACAGGCTGCACTTGTTGCCTTCGTGCGTCGCGCGCCGCCTAGGTTTATGCACAATATCGCTGGGTGGCGGGAAACAGGTGAGGAAGTGGCGGGAAACGGTGGCGTGTCATAAAACGCCATCAATTAATGGAAACTTAGCATAGAAGGAACATCGAGCTAGCACAAGAAGTAGATGATGATCAGATGAACACGGACCACACTAAGGAACCCGTTGGTGATGAATTCATCAATTGCAAACGGTTGAATACTAGCAAGCATTTGCCCACAATACACACAGCTTATTCCATCACAAACAAGTCGTATGGATCAACTGTATGCCACGTATGGCACATTGTCAAACAGTAATGCGGTAGTCCTTCTTTAACATGTGTTAAAAACAAAACAAAAATTCAAAACAAGGACCTTGAGGTTAATTCCACCCCACAACACACACGGCTTATTCCATCACAAACAGGTCGGATGGATCTACTGTATGCCACATATCGCACATTGTCAAAAGGTAATGCGATAGACCTTCTTTAACATGTGTTCAAAAAACAAAACAAGCACCTTGAGGTTAATTCCACCACACAACAAACACGGCTTATTCCATCACAAAAAGCTCGGATGGATCTACTGTATGCCACATATCGCACATTGTCAAAAAGTAATGCGGTAGACCTTCTTTAGCATGTGTTAAAAAAACAAAACAAAAAAACAAAATCCAAGGTCCTTAATGGACATTTAAGGTCTAAGGACCTTCATGATCCATCCCATCAGTGGGTTTTGAAATTTTGACAACTTCCCATCCGGTCACCCATCTCATGGCTGCTCTAGCCTGAGCACAATTAACTTGAGAGTTCTCTTAGATGAGCTATTGGTGGAACAACGTCCTTGCTGATATAGGATGCCCTCTTCGCATCCTTATGGCGTACCCGGATGACCGCCCGTCGCCAAATGGCCAATAGATGTTGTGTATATAGAGCATATCACATACGTCTTATTATAAGCCATCGTCTGTGTTATTATCGGTCTTCGCACACATTTCTGTTTACGTACCTGTTTGCCGCGTATCACACACATATTGTTATATTGAACCGTTTTTCTTCTCTTGTCTCAATGCAAACAGTTCATCTGAGTGAACTGCATGTCGTATATCGCACACACCTTGATCTGGCTGACCATTTCTTTTGTGTTGCTTAATCACAAACGGTTCATCCGACTAAACCGTATGTTGTACATCGCACACGCCTTCATCTGGCAGCCTGTTTCTTTTGTTCCTCGTTAGCGCAAACAGGCAATTGAACTGAATCGTATGCCCATCATCGCGCATGCAACCAAAATCTGAAATGTGTTTGATGCATCCTCCATTGCAAACGTTTTGCACCTTTTTTGATGATTTTTTTACACCCCTGTTTGCGATTATGGCATAGCACACAGTTTTGTCAAAGGGTCACCGATCGTAGTGTCGCGTTAGCAACATCCTGTAGTAGTGTACATCCACCGCATTGTCAAATGCTTCTACTTTCGGTCTACGAGGGTACGTAGACACACTCTACCCCTCTCGTTTCTATGCATCTCCTAGATAGATCTTGCGTGAGCGTCGGATTTGTTTGGAAATTGCATGCT
>LR738713.1:350654945-350668515 GCA_902687465.1 Secale cereale
AAACGCGGGTGCGATTACCCCGATTCCTCTAAGGGCAGCCGCCCATTCTGCGCCTTGCACAACATGCACATCCACAACACCAACGACTGCCAGGAACACAGGGCCATCTGTGATGGATGCTTCGGACACCGCCCCAAGCGTGGAAAACGAGGCTACGGTCGTGGAGGTGGCCGTGGAGGAGGGCGCTGAGAGAACTGTGACTCTCGCCAAGGCTGGTGCAAGCGGCCTTGCAAGGATCACTGGCCGGGCCAGCCTTGTGAGGGCCCATGTAGAGACCAGCCTCGCGAGGATCACTGGAGGGACCAGTAGCGTGAAGATCGCCCCCGAGACAACGCATCCCTTCCTGCGCTACCACCACCGCCGAGAAGGAACGACGACAACCATCAAGATGAAGGGGCTGGGGGCATTCAGGAGCCGTGCACAGTGGCATTCATCCTAGGAGGCGCTCAGGCCCCTGCATCTCATCGCGTCTTCAAGAAGTTTTGCCCGAGAAGTGAATGCAGTCCTGCCCAAGCTCGAGATAACGCGTCCTCTCACATGGTCCAAGTGCGCCATCCCCTTCAACTCCGCCGACCAGCTCAAGTGCGCGGCCGCGGCCGGCGCCCTCCCTCTGCTCTGCTCACCTACCATCAGCAACGTCCTTGTCACCAAGACCCTCATCGATGACGGGGTAGGACTCAACATCCTCTATGTCGAGACCTTCGACACGCTCCAGGTGCCGTACGACCAGCTCCAACCCACCAGGCCTTCCTCCGGAGTGATCGACGGCTCGACAACGCCAATAGGACTGATCCGCCTTCCTGTCACCTTCGGCGACCGCAAGAACTACCGCATAGATCTCATCGACTTCGATGTCGCCCACATCCGGCTCCCATACAACGCCATCCTTGGCTACCCAGCTTTAGCCAAGTTCATGGAAGCGACCCACCACGGCTACAACGTCCTCAAGATGCCGGGAAGCGGTGGCATCATGGTTACTTATAATGAGATGGATGCGGTGTGCGCTGTCGAGCGCACCTACCAAGCTGCGGAAGTGGAGAATCCCGACACCGAGGGCTTTGCCTACCCTCCTAAAGCCGTCCCAAAGAAGAAGCTGATGCTCGCCCGGGAACCTCACGAGGAAGCAGCACACGACGGCCATGCCTCAGGATCGACGCCCGCGACCGGGGTGCCTTCCTCCCTCGCATAGGAAGGCGCACCCGGCGCCCCTCTCCGGCTGGGCTCGAGGGCTGTCCTCTAGAGGGCCTCAGACCTGGCCAACGCCACGAGGGAGGCACTCGGGTACCATCCGGAGACGTGCTTCAGCGCGCGTTTTCGCAAGGAGGGCACAAGACACGAAGCACCAAGTGCTCAGGAGTTCATCGACCAAATCATCGAAGACTTGTAGGTACCAAGGGCAATGCGAGGCGAGCGTCGCCCCACACCACCAAGTGCAGCTGCCACCCCGGGCTCGAGCGGCAGGCTGCGCGTCTGAGTCAACATAACAAGACTCAACAGTGTCGCATCTCAGGAGCTCTACTGGCCCTCCTCACAGTTACGTTTGCATGCCTTTCGGCCTGCCGAACCAAGCTGTCGTGCACCAGTGCCACATGCGGGCTGTCCTGGCGGCTCGCGAGGCCAGGCATCAGGAGATCCTGGCGGAAGGGGCACTGGTCCTTCGTGATCCCCAGAACCTCAGGAGCCTCGCGAGGTCCCGGAGCCAAGCAACTCATGAGGAGCAACATCTGAAGTGAGTGTCTGCAGATACACCAACACTTCTCCACCAACGGTGCCAGGTGACATTTCCCTTTTTGTTCAGTTGGGGGCGCCCCTCGGGTTGCGTCATCCCCAGGCCGCGTGGGTCCGTCCCTGCGGCATGTCTCGTCTTTTTGTTTGAATTCAACTTGGGGTGCCCCTCGGGCTGCATCATCCCCAGACTCTGTTGGTTTGTCCCTATGGCATGTATCGTTTTTGCTCGAACTGGGATTGTCTTTGCTTGAGATTGGATTCTTCACCTCGCTTTTTGAAAGTCACTTGCCTAGCCTTTCGTTGTCTGAAGTGTCATGCGCCCTGACCAACAGGCCAGGGCGCGCAAACCGATTTCCCTTTTTGCGGCTTGGGACGCCTCCGCGGGAACCGTGCATCGGGGGCTCCTCCTCGGGTTGTTACATGAAGAAGCTTAAGCACGAAGCCTGTGCTTGGATCTGTCCCTGCAACATTGACAAATCCAAGTGACCGAGCTCTTTCTGGCGGGTTCGCCCCGCTCACGTCACCTCATGAGGTCCTTCGTGCTTGATCTTCCCATGCAATGGCCTCTGGAAGTTCATTTCGGCGCAGGTTACATCAGTCACATAGAAGCCCTTGGAGACCAGGCACAACGCGCCTTGAGGTAGGGCCTCATGGGTCCCGCGCTTGCCCATATACACCTCCTCCAGCTGGGCTATACATGCCCGGAGTGCTCCCCCGGAGGGACCTCCACCCACGCGACCAGTGGAAGCCCCATGCTCCGCGCTGGTGGATGACACGGTTGAGGCGTGGCTATGCCCACGCCAAGTGGTAGCCCTATGCTCCGCGCTGGGGATAAACAACTGGGGGCACCTCCGGGTCACAATAACTCCAGGATGACCTCTCGGTCGATCGTTCAGCCTCTTCCTGAGATGAGCGCGCAGGGGGCTGGACACGAGGGCAGCGCCCAGGTCGGTCAGACCTGGTGCCAGCCACCTCACCAAGTCCTTGTACCCGGTCCTTGTGTGCCCCTCCCAGGCAAAGGCTAACGGGAAGAAGGTATGGAACTCACAAGGATAACTCGCACGTCAAGGGGGACCCCTGAGCATCACGACTCAGGGGCCTCACCGGCCTCGTAGGCCCTCACCCCTTGGTCATGTCCTGGTGATCTGGACGCCCCAACAGTGGTTGAGGAATGTGTGGGGTCGGGCTCCGCTGACGCTGAGCCCACCCTCGCGAGGCTCTGACTCACAAAAATACTAAGCCTGTTCGTACGTTAAGGGGGACCTCTGGGCATCGCGACCCATGGGCCTAACTGGCCACGTAGCCCCTCGCCCCTTGGTCTCGTCCTGGTGATCCGGATGCCCCAATGGCGGTCGAGATATGCGCGGGGTCAGGCCCTGCCGATGCAGAGCACCAAAGGCAAACAAAAATAGCAAAATCCATAGCAAATTATTACATAGCATATTGTCTCTTTCCTGAAAAGTTCAAAGCAAATTCTTACGCCTCCATGAGGCACACCTAATGTCATAGGGATAAAACGGGAAGCAGTAGCATCATCATCCTCTCCTTCAGCCTTGGATTCCGCCATCGTCCACCTGTGGAGGCCCGTCATCAGCAATGTCGACATCATCTTCCTCGCTGGCTCCTTCCGTGGCATTGGAAGGCTCGACTGGGAAGAATTGTTGTAGCAAAGCCCACCTGCCCCTTCATGACTACGGCGGGAGACCTTCAAGCTTAGGAGCCGCGGGCTCAAGCGGGGCACCAAAGTCGAAGTTGTGATCACAAAGATAGAGGTGATGGTAGACGCATGTCGTGACCGAGGTGGAGAGAGCACGGGCCTCCGCTTCCACCAAAGGGTCCAACCCGATGGAAATACCTTCGAGCTCATGGGAAAGCTTGGGGAGCAGTCTGGCTGGGCCTTCCTCCGGCGTCGCTAGCGGTGCCTTGTATCCCGTCCCATAGAGGGGTCGGAAGGAGACACGGAACTTTTCTTCAAGGGAGACGAAGGTACCATGCTTCATGACGGCTACTTTTTCAGCCTCGGCAAGGGACTTTCGGGTCGCCTCCAGCTCCTCCCCTAGCTTCTCCAGGCGGCCGTGTTCTATGGCCTGTTCTTGGGCAGTCTTCTTCAGCTGGGCGTCACGGTTGTCAAGCTCCACCAAGCTGGCATTCAACTCCTTCTCCCGCTCCACAAGACGACGGGTGTCTTCGTTATGCTTGTAGGTGAGGGCCTTGAGATCGGCTTCCGCCTTGCGGCAGTGCTTGTCAGCAGCCTTCTCACCGGCCCACGCTTCATTGCGCTTGGCTGTGGCCAAGCCCGCCACCTTCTGGTCGTCTCTGGTCATGGCCTCGGCTTCACTCCAGGTCGTCTCGAGGGACGCATCGGCTCAAACCCACCCTGAGATTAGCCCCTGGCGTCCCGTCACCAGGCGACGGTCGGCATCACGAAGGTCAAGCTGGAACTGGTCCAGTGCGGTGAGGGCGTCTTCCAAGACACGAGGCATGATGAAGGAGGCAACTAGAGGAGAAGGCACCTGGGTTGGCAGAGCAACTGGAGCATGGATAGCAGGGGGCTTCGGAGCTCCCATGCCCTGAGCAGGGCCACTAGAAGCCGCGGCCTTCGGAGTTAGCTTGGACACGCTTGTGGCCGCCCCCTAAGCTGGGGCTCCAGGGTCTCGGGAGGCGGGCACAAGGATGGGTTGTCACGAGTAGGACCCTACTTCCAGAGTCAGGGTCGCGGCTGCAATAACAGGCGCAACTTCAGGAAGTTGGTCCTCCCCCCTCCCATTCTTCGATGACGGCGGCCTGCAGGGGGAGGACGCGATGAGCACAGCGCCCAGAGTAAAAACAAAGGTAGGATGAGATGCTTACTGCTTGACATCGATGTACTCCCTCTTCCTCTTATATAGGAGCAAGGAAGGCCTAGGTTTCTCGGACGACGGGCCCATCGTGCTCTTCGAGGCAGACGGGTACGACGCAGCAGACCCGGAGGCACCAACGGTCGACGACGTGCCAAGGGCACCGCCCAGGAGGGGCGAGGCCGCCTTACCCCTCTTTAGGGCGCCACGCACCAACCTCTTCAAAGGAGAGGCCCCAGATCTGGTGATTACCCTGGCGAGGCATGGCGACACCTTCACCAAGTACTCGTCGGCGTCATCATCATCACAGAAGTCGCGGAGGAGCTCGCTCTGCTACAGAGGGTAGGTGTCCGCCACCTCCTCAAGAGTCTCCTCTGAGTCATCCTTTCCCTCCTCATTAGAGTCCTCGTCAGAAGGCACGGGCACCACAAGAGAAGGGGCAGGGGCTCGTCGGTGGCACGAGCCCTTGCTCATCAAAGACAGGCGCGGCGGCAACTACATCATCCTTGTCCTCCCGATGGTACAGTGGGATGTGCCCCTCGGACAGGTCCCCAAGGTCCTTCTCAAGCACGACGCGCAGGACCTTGCCCAGTTCCTTGGCGGTCAGGGCCTGCGGGTGCAGCCGGAGCACGTCGCCCTCGCCTTGAAGTGTCCACAAGGGGCACGAGCGCACCTGAAGAGGGGCCAGCCGCTGCTTCATGAATTTCTTGATGAGCAGGGGGGCCGTTAGCGCCCCTGTCGTCAGCTCCTTCGTCAATACCACCAGCAGTTGCCCCGCTGGGGGTCAGTGAGCTTCTCATGACTACCGCACCGGCTCCTCTGGCAGCACATGTGGCAGCTCCAGCCAAGCGCGGGAACGCTTGGCATCCATGAAGAACCATTTACGTCAGAAATCCTCCACCTTCTTCTTGTCCTTCGAGATCACATTACCCCGGTGGACCGCAAAGAAGACAAGACCCCCGACGTGTTCGTCCGTGTTGACCCGGAGGTAGATGAAGTGCCGGAATAGCGCGACGCAGGGTAGCACCCCAACAAACGCCTCGCAGTAAATGGCGAAAATGGACAAAAGGAAGGTGGAGCTGGGATGGAGAGGAAGGGTGCAGATCTAGTAATGCTTGAGGATGGCAAAAAAAGAAGCGGGAGAAAGGGGGGACGAGCCCCACGAAGAGATTGTGCAGAAAGAGAGGGTAGAAGATTTTACCCAAGTATTCCGGTGGGGTAGAGCCAAGCCGGACCACCATCTTCCCCCCTCCTCATTGTGGCTGGATGCCAGGAGAGGGAGCACGGCAGCTAGGTCCTTCTCCTTGGTGATGGAGATGCTGAGGGCCAGGTCGAGACGAGAACCGGGCGCAGAGAAGAAGCAGAAGGCTTAGTCATTTCCGAGGCCATTGGCGCTGGACTTGGGGGAAGGATTCGGCAGATCTGGGAGCGCTTGCGGCAAGGAAGAAAGGGGATTTGGAGCAAGACGAAGGGAAAGCAAGGAAGGACTAGAAGTGGGTGCTGGCCCCCTCTAGTCAAGACGAACGGTTGTCGAGGCAGCGTAGGGAGTGCAGACGCCCACGTCCAATCCAAGCACCACGTGTCGACTAGGACCGTAGGCGATTGGGGCCTGCGGCGCTTTGCCCTTGCCCCTTGGCTTCGCCTCGAAGACAAGTCCGAGCGTGCCTTAGGCCCGGGGGCTACTGTCGGTGTTCTAGGAACCAGGGTACCCAGACTTGCCTGTCTGTGGCCCACGACATGGCTCCTTTTCAGGCCTGGTACGGCCCATCTTCAGCATCAACACTCAAGACCCTCGTGAGGGACCAAGCCTCGTGGGGCGGACCACACCAACACCTCCGAAAGGGGCAATCTCGGTTGGCTAGCTCCCAAGGAGCGGAGAACTCTGTGCAACCCCCCACCTCGCGAGGTTTGCATGACGCAAGCCATGACGACTAAGGCCAGGCGGGCGCCAGCGGGCGCAGGACAACAGTTTCCTCTTTGGTTCTAAGGAAGCGGGCTCAGACGTAGAGTCCCGAGGAATCTGCCAAAGGTTTCCATTCTAGTGCAACAAGACCAAGACCGCCAGGACGGCAAGACGGCGGTCATCACCGAGCCCAGCATGGCATCAGGATCAGAGGCTTTGCAGGCGAAGACCACCTTTAGTCGGGATAAGATGTACTAGTTCTCCCCCTTCAAAATTGGCCGTTGTGGGATTCCTTCCCACCAAACATTTCGGGGAAGAGGACCAAGGCCACTATATAAGTAGGATAGCCACCACCCAGCAAGGGGATCGGATCCATTCCACCCTGACAAGTTCACCAGCTCATCCGAGCCCAAGAACACCACTCCTCCGGAGGTTGCTCACCCATTGTACTAGTTCATCCACAACACATCTCGAGGCTAATCCACCACACTGCTGGAGTAGGGCCACTAACTGCTAGGTGGCCTGAACCAGGATAAACTGCCTCGTGTCTCTTTTACATTCTTTCTCATCATGCTAGTTCGTGAGACGACGACTAGATAGATAGGCGAGGTTGAGATCTTCGCATGCACCCGAGAGTTCGAACCTAGTAGGGTTTTGTGGAGCCCTGAATCCGACAAGAAGGTGGTAGTAAACAAAAGAAGGGAGAAAGTCTCACATCAGCTAGGCAAATTAATGGATTATGGGGATATACATCAATTGATATCAATGTGAGTGAGTAGGGATTTCCATGTAATGGATGCACTAGAGCTATAAGTGTATGAAAGCTCAAAAAGAAACTAAGTGGTTGTGCGTCCTACTTGCTTGCTAATGAAGACCTCAGGCATTTGAGGAAGCCCATCTTTAGAATATACAAGCCAAGTTCAATAATGAAAAATTCCTAATAGTAATATATGTAAGTGACAACATAGGAGACTCTCTATCATGAAGAACATGGTGCTACTTTGAAGCACAAGTGTGGAAAAGGATAGTAACATTGTCCCTTCTCTTTTTTTCTCTTTTTTTTTCTTTTCTTTTTTATTTTGCTGGGCTCTTTGGCCTCTTTTTCTTGGTCTCATTTGGCCTCTTATATATATATACCTCACATGGGAAAATGCTCTAATAATGATGATCATCACACTTTTATTTACTTACAACTCAATGCGAAGACTCATAATAACAGAATGGTGAAGTTACATGGCAATATATCTCGCAATGGCTATGAAAATGCCATAATAGGTAGGTATGGTGTCTATTTTGAGGAAAGGTATAAGGATGGTTTAAGGCACCAGCGAAAGTAGCGCGATACTAGAGTGGCTAGCAAAGGTGGAAGGGTGAGAGTGCATATTATCCATGGACTCAACATTAGTCATAAAGAAATCACATACTTATTGTAAAAAGTTTATTATCCCTTGAAGCAAAGTACTACTACACATTCTCCTACGGGGGAGGTTGGTAGGAGTTAACCATCTTGCGCTCCTGACTTTCACGCAAAGGAAGACAATCAAGGATAAACTGTGCTCCAACTTCATCACATAACTAGAAGACCATACGTGCATTTGACGGGAATCACAAACCTTAACACAAGCATTTTTACTATTACATAATTTACTATTAGCACGACTCTAATATTACCATCTTCATATCTCAAAACAATTGCAAGGAATCAAACTTCGCATATATTCAATGATCTTCATGATTTTTTTATTATATCCCTCATGGATACCCATCATATTATGATTGATTTCATAACCTTAGAAAGTTGCCATACTATTTATAAGACTCTCAAAATAATATAAGCGAGGCATGAGAGTTAATAATTTCTTCAAAATAACATCACCACCATGCTAAAAAAGATATAAGTGAAGCACCAGAGCAACTGCCTAGCTCAAAAGATAGAAGTGAAGCACATAGAGTATTCTAATAAATTCACGATTCATGTGTGTCCCTCTCAAAACGTGTGTGTAGCAAGGATAATTCTGGCAAACTAATAAGAAAATAATACTAAGACTCAAATCATACAAGACGCTCCAAGCAAAACACATATCTTGTGGTGAATAAAAATATAAGCTCAAGTAATTTACCGATGGATCGTAGACAAAAGAGGGGATGGCATCCGGGGCATCCCCAAGCTTAGATGCTTGGTTGTCCTTGAACATTGCCTTGGTGTCCCTTGGGCATCTCCAAGCTTAGGCTCTTGTGGCTCCTTATTCCGTAGTCCATCGAAACTTCACCCAAAACTTGAAAACTTCACAACACAAAACTCAACAGAAAACCCATGAGATCCATTAGTATAATAAAATCAATCTCCACTTTAGGTACTGTTATAAACTCATTCTAATTTTATATTAGTATTATATATATTGTATTATAACTTCACCATGGCTTATACCCCCCGATATAGTCCATAGATTCATCAAAACAAGCATCAAACACAATGAACACACAATCTGTCAAAAAGCAGAACAATTTGTAAATACGCAATTTTAGTCATGCTTGTGTAACTCTGGAAATTTTGAAACATTACTACAACATGGGAAATTTTTATATCAATTACGTGTAAAAATTTCAGAAATTGATCACGCTCCAGAAATTGCAGATAATTCTGCTACTGGACGCAAACGTTTATGTTTTCTCACATAATCGAATCAACAATCTTCCAAATCATCCCAAAGATCTTACTTGGCTCAACACTAACTAAAATACTAAAACACAATCATAATAGAA
Organism: Secale cereale; assembly: GCA_902687465.1. NCBI lineage: Eukaryota > Viridiplantae > Streptophyta > Magnoliopsida > Poales > Poaceae > Secale > Secale cereale. Next base: position 350,664,177 of record LR738713.1, read on the forward strand.
GTATAATTGCATAAACTCATAAAAATAGAAAAGAAAAATATTGGGTTGTCTCCCAGCAAGCGCTTTTCTTTAAAGCCTTTTAGCTAGGCATTGATAATTTTAATGATGCTCACATGTAAGAAAAATTAAAGCACAAAGAGAGCATCATAAAGCATTTGAAAATTACCTTTAAGTCTAACATACTTCCTATGCATAGGCATTTTATAAGTGAACAGATTATCGAGGCAAGAAAAAACTAGCATATGTAAGGAAGAAGAATAAAACATTGACAATCTCAACATGAAGAGAGGTAATTTAGTAACATGAAAATGCCTACAACCATATTTTCCTCTCTCATAATAATTATACGTCTGATCATATTCAAATTCAACAATATAGCTATCACATAACATATTCTCTATATGATCCACATGCACGCAAAGTTGACACTATTCCAAAATAGTGGGATTATCATCAAATAAATTCATGACCCCTCCAAACCCACTTTTATAAAAAAAACATAAGATAGATCATTCTCCAAAGTAGTGGGATCATTATTACCTAGGGTTGACACTCTTCCAAACCCACTTTCAATATTATTGCAAACACTGTTATCAATATCATATTCATCATGAGGCTTAAATAAATTTTCCAGATCATAAGAAGCATCACCTCAATCATGATCATTATAATAAATAGTGGACATAGTAGAATTAGCATCCCCAAGCTTGGGGTTTTGCATATCATGAACACAATTGACATTCATAGAATTTACGATAACATCATTGTCAAGATTTTTATTCAAGGAGTTATCATGAATCACTTTACAAGTTTGTTCTTTGAGCACTTCATCACAATTTTTAGATTCACAAATTTCAAGCAAAACTTCATAAAGATAATCTAGTGCGCTCGACTCACTAGCAATTGGTTCATCATAATTGGATCTTTTAAAAATATTAGCAAGTGGAGAGGATCCATAATCTTTTTGTTTTTAATTTACAATAAACATGCAATTTTACAAGCGAACAAGCAAACAAACCAAGTAAGACATAAAGGCAAACAGAAAGAAGGCAAATAAAAAGGCAATTTTTGTTTTGTTTTTCTGAGACGTTTTAGAAGTAGGGGAGGAAAACAAGAGGCAAATGGAAAATAATGTAAATGCAAGATATGAGAGTTTATGGTAAGTACCTGGTAGTCTTGATGTAAATCCTCCCCGGCAATGGCACCACAAATTATTCCTGCTACTTCTTGAGCTTGCGTTGGTTTTTCCCTTGAAGAGGAAAAGGCTGATGGCAGGAAAGTAGAGATAAGTATTTCCCTCAGTTAAGAACCAAGGTATCAATCCAATAGGAGGAACACACAAGTCCCCAATAATTGCACCTACACAAAGAAACATATACTTGCACCCGACACAATAAAGGGGTTGTCAATCCCTTCACAGTTACATGCAAGGATGAAATCTGATAGAGATAGATATAAAATATAAATAAAAGAGTGAAATAAAGTAAAGGTAAATAAATTGCAGCAAGGCATTTTTGTGTTTTTGATTTTATAGATCTGAAAATAATATGATAAAAGATAGACCCGGGGCCATAGTTTTTACTAGAGGCATCTCTCTTGAAATAATGCATACAGTGGGTAAATTAATTACTGTTGAGCAATTGATAGAAAAGTGAAAGCACAAGTGTTCCCTGGGTGATTTTGGTAATTAATGTCAACATATCTCTTGTTGGACTAATAGTTCTATCTAGTATATTTCAGGAAAGTTCAACAGTGGCACGTCGAGGACAAGTGGATGTGGAACCCCTTCAAAATTCTAAGGACAAAGATTGGCAAATGCTCAAGACTCATCATTTATATTTTAGTGCTCCAAGACCACATTGAGTCCATAGGAAAGCCAATACTATTAAGAGGGGGTGAGGTGTTGCTTAATGATCGGGTTGCTCAAGCGCGTAGTGATATTGCTGCAAAACCCTCAGCCACTTTCTCCATCCAAATATGTCTAAACCCTAATTCCAAACTCGGCCCCACCGATTCTTTCCATCCGGAGCCACCGAGTTCATTTGACATAGTCGTTGCCAGAAATCCTAACAATTCGGCCCGACCGATACGGATATTGGTCTCACTGAGATGGCCTTGCCAAAGTGTTGTGGTCCGTTGCATTCACTTCAGTCTCAGCAAGTTTATGCGATCAGTCTCACCGAGTTGGCTTGACAGATTCTCTGTTGCTTATTGCTTCACTTTGGTCCCACTGAGTTGATGCAATCAGCGCCACCGAGATGATGTTTGCCCTAAGCCCTAGCACATCGATCCCACCGATTTGTTCCAGTCAGTCCCATCGAGATTCCTAACGTTCACATGTTTGAACTGATCGGTCTCACCGAGTTGCATGATTCGGTCCCATCGAGATTGGTCAAATGTGTGTAACGGTTGGATTTTGTGTGGAGGATACCCATCCACCCCCTCTCCTTCAGTGAGTGAGCCATCATAACGTGCCTACACTTCCACCATTCATTTTCTGAGAGAGAACCACCTACTCATGTGTTGAGATCAAGACATTCCAATGCTTCCACAAGAATCTTGATTTCTAGCCTTCCCCAAGTTGCTTTCCACTCCAATTATTCTTCCACCATATCCAAATCTGTATGAAAGAGTTGAGTGTTGGGGAGACTATCATTTGAAGCACAAGAGAAAGGAGTTCATCATCAACACACCGTCTATTAACTTTTGGAGAGTGGTGTCTCCTAGATTGGTTAGGTGTCACTTGGGAGCCTCCAACACATTGTGGAGTTGAACCAAGAAATTTGTAAGGGCATTGAGATCGCCTACTTCGTGAAGATCTATCCGAGTGAGGCAAGTCCTTCGTGGACAATGTCCATGGTGGGATAGACAAGGTTTCTTACTTATGGACCCTTCATGGACTCACGTAGCCGTTACCCTTCGTGGGTTGAAGTCTCCATCAATGTGGATGTACGATAGCACCACCTATCGAAACCACGCCAAAAACTCCGTGTCTCCATTGTGTTTGCATACTCCAATCCCCTCTCTTTACTTTGTTGCAAATTGCATGCTTTACCTTTCTGCTGCCTATACTCGTATCATGCATGATTGAAATGTATTGTGAGTGCTTTAACATGTGGTAAACTAAACCTTAACTTGTAGAAATTAAAATCTGCCAACTTCGCTTGTTAAGGGTCTAATCACCTCCTCGAGACCCCTCTTCTCGATTCTTTCAAAAAGCAAATAATTATGACAATATTCAAGGCAATGATCATGAATATAGGCATCATGTCTGTGACAAGTAGACTGACTCCTTCCTGCATCTACTACTATTACTCCACACATCGACCACTATCTTACAGGCATCTAATGTATTAAGTTAACAAGAACAGAGTAACGCCTTAAGCTAGATGACATGATGTAGAGGGACATATCCAATCAATATGAATAAATTCCATCCTTTTATTTTTAATGGCAACAATACAAATATGTGCCTTGCTACCCCTTCTGTAACTGGGTGAGAACCCTGCAAGATTGAACCCATCACAAAGCACCTCTCCCATTGCAAGAAAAATCAATCTAGTTGGTCAAACCAAATCAATAGATCAGAGAGAAATACAAAGCTACCATAATCATGCAGAAAAGATTTCATAGAAGACTCAAATAATATTCATAGATAATCTGATCATAAACCCACAATTCATCGGATCTCAACAAATGCACCACAAAAGAAGATTACATCGAATTGATCTCCAAGAACATCGAGGAGAACATTGTATTGAATATCAAAGAGCAAGAAGAAGCCATATAACTACTGGCTATGGACCCGTAGGTCTATGGTGAACTACTCACACATCATCGGAAGGGCGGCAAGGTTGATGTAGATGCCCTCCATGACTGAATCCCCTTCCAGTGGAGTACCAGCAAGGGTTTCCAGATGGGATCTCACGAGGACAAAAACTTGTGGCGGAAAAGTATTTTTTGCCATGCCCTCTAGTATACGGGGAATATTTGGGTATTTATAGAGCAAATATTAAGGTTGGGGGAGCTACGGGGGTTCCACAAGCTCATAGGGCGCGCCTGGTGAGCTTGTCGCTCACCCATGGCTCTTCTGGCCTCCTCCCAAACCTTCCTGGTTGTCTTCTGGTCCAAGAAAAATCCTCAAAAAGTTTTGTTCTGTTTGGTATCTATTTTCTGTAAAAGACAAAAACAAGGAAAAAACAACAACTGGCACTTGGGACTAGGTTAATAGGTTAGTCCCAAAAAATTGATATAAAATTGTATATAAAACATCCAAGATGGATATATAATAGCATGGAACAATAAAAAGTTATAGATACGTTGGAGAAGTATCAATGGT